>CM044306.1:153426769-154626769 GCA_024291935.2 Okapia johnstoni | reverse complement strand
TTTTGAATGAAGCCTGAAAGAGGTCCTCCAAGACTTTCAGGTGATAGCACAGGAGTGAGATTCTCTGTGTTCATGTTATTGAAATAAGACTCAGATGTAGTCCCTACTTTCTGTGAGCAAGACCCTGGTCCAATTAAAGGAGGGGTCATATTCTACAACAGGTGGATATAAGAACATAGGAAACAGATGAACAGGTGACATTGAACACAGCTTCACTAAAATGTGTGAGTTATTATTTAAAGCATTAAGAAAGAAACTAACAGTACAGAAAAGATGTGTTGTAGACAGAATTTCCTTCTAAAGAAGTCATAGTCATGGAGGACAGCCATGTGAGTATTCCATTAGGCTGTCAAGTCTTGGGAATTCTGTTTGAGAGCTGTTTTTCAAATCTGGTGTACATCTTTGGATGCTTTCTAGTTGTATTTAGTTTTTGACATTTTACAACAATTATCTGGAAAGGAGAGAAGTAAATAAGATAGGAAATTATCAATAACATTTTGCAATGGATAAGAGGACAAAGGGGTAAGACTGGTTTTCTTGCATTATTACGACCTGGAAATTTCAAAGACAAGTTGCAAACAAGGGAAGGGCACAGCTTGTTGTATAGGATCTGGAGGACCAGATAGGCAGAGAGGGGTGGAAGCAATGGAGGAGGGGGCACAAAGGGTATGGAAGAGGGCAGTCATTCTAGGCAACTCTCTCTTGGCTACTTTTGTCCAGGTGACTGTCCATTCTGAGCAGTGGGAGCCAATCACCTTCCCCGCCCATCCGGAAGACAGAGTAAATAAGATCAAGGAACATGTCCGATCTAAGACCACGGTTCCTGTACAGAAACAGGTCCTCCAGCTGGGCTCAAAGACCCTAAAGCCACAGAGAACTCTGTCATCGTATGGCATCAACAAGGAGACGACCATCCACCTCACCCTGAAGGTGGTGAAAGACAGTGATGAGGAGCTGCCCTTGGTTTTGGTGGAGCCTGGTAATGAGGGGCAGAGGCACGAGCTCCAGGTGCGAAGGTCCAGCTCAGTGACCCAGGTGAAGGAGATGATCAAGATGAAGACCGCTATACACCCTAAGATGCAGATTGTGAACTGCAATGGAAAGAAACTGGAAGATGGGAAGATCATGGGAGATTATGGCATCAAAAAGGGCCATTTACTCTTCATGACATACCCCTGCATTGGTGGGTGACCATCCTGCAGATGGAGTGATAGCAGAAACGAAAGAGCTTATTTCCTTTTACTTCTTACTAACCACACCCTCTGAAAATCTCCCAAAATTAATGTGAAAGATAAATAGAAAGAGAAGATTTAGGTTGCGCTGGTGAAGAAGGTTGTAGAACATTTCTAATTCATTGATTCTTTCATTTTCAAATGATTGAATAACTGCAAAATTGCATATAATACATTATATGTTGATATGTTAGAATATATTGGAATTTGAACACCGATTAGAGATAACATTCAAAGCCAGCTTGCATCCTGTCTTGGGTCTGTCTGACTCATAGAAAAATTCCTATTTCCTTTCCCAATCAACAAGAATACATTTTACGTTGTGATCCATGTTCTTCTAATTACTGTGTTTGCATCTATGTTTAGCGCAGTGCTTCTTCTGTCATATTACTCAAAAATTGTTGAGCTACACTTACTTTCTACTTATAGAGAATAGTGAAATGCTTTATTATGAAGTGAATTATTTACTGTGATGATTCCAGTCTTATTAATAAATAATTTAGAAATTCAATCAAACTACTTCCCCTCGCCTTATTTAAAGCTATTTGTTATGAAGTGAAACTTGGCACCATGCCCCTTTTACTCTCTATTTCTCACACTCTTATTCAGCTCAGTTCAGTTCAGTTGCTCAGTCGTGTCCGACTATCATTCTATCGTTTTTGAGATTGCATCCAAGTACTGCCTTTCGGACTCTTTTGTTGACCATGATGGCTACTCCATTTCTTCTAAGGGATTCTTGCCACACTCTTATTAAACCATTCTTATTTCTGGGGATGATGGTGGTCATGGCAAGATGTTCACGTTGGGGATCTAGAGGTTTTATGCCTCTAGTGGGGGCTTCTTGGGAGTAGATGTACTTTAGGTGGGAACAGATTTTTAGAAAATTGAGTGATTGTGGAGCAGTCTCTGTCCTGACTGCCTTAGGCTCTAGCAGGTCTTCTCTGGGTTGGATGGGGGCTGAGGATTGGTTCCTGGGTTGACCCCAACACTGCCCACAGTCTGGCTAGTGGAGCGTCCCCCGCTCTGCTTCCCCCATCTCTCTCCCTTCCTTTACTCCTCTGTCTCACCGCCTTGGGTCTCCTTCCCAATCACCTGTATGTTTTTCCTGCAGCCTGAAACACGTCTACCCTCTTTCCCACTAGTCTCTTCTCTTCTTTGTAACTGTCTCAAGAACCACTTCCTGCAGAAGACTTTCTGAACTTAACCCCACCCAGCACAAACTGCACTTACAGGTGTTGCTCACTATAATTACGGGTCAAGTTCTCTGGGGTGGGCACTGTTTAACTGGGTAGGAGGGCATTTGTTTGCACTGATTCCCTGCACTGAGAGACCATGTCTTCTTTTTTTGGATGGAATCTCCCGCAGGGCTGAGTCTATGATGTTATTGTCACTTAGGGATATGTCTGATGACAGACACCATGGGGTCTTCCATGGCCTCTTCCACTAGACTGGGATCTTCATACATCTCTTACCAGCATACGGACTCTTGACTGGGGGATATGGTATCCCTGAAGATGGGAAAGGTCCTCCCAAAATCTCACTTTCTTACGTACATCAGCTTAGGAGAAAGCCCAAGGGCCATTTTCCCCTCACTAAACCTGCACAGTTAAAGGACATGGGGAGTCTTCCCTACAGCACAAGAACCTTTCCTGATGGGAGGAAGGGACCTCCCCATTAATCATGGGCTTCTTAAGGACAAATCTTACGGATTCTTGCAGAGAAATGAACAGACTGGACACTCCCATCCTTGGGCCCTGGAGTAACACTCCCCTCCTTCCCCGACTGACTCACTGTGCATCTTGCCCTCTCCCCACACCACCCAGGAGCCTCCTCGCTGCCCGCTTCACTTCCTTATTCCTGAGGGTGTAGATGAGTGGGTTGAGGGCGGGTGTGACTACAGTGTAGAAAAGAGAAATGAACTTGCCCCGCCGTTGGTTGTAGTTGTGCGTGGGTTGCAGGTAGGTGTAGATGGCTGAGCCATAGAACAGGCAGACGGTTGCCAGGTGAGACCCACAGGTGCCCACGGCTTTCCTGCGGCTGCCTCTGGTCCTCATGCCCCATACGGCGCGGGCCACGCCGCCATAAGAGGCCAGGATGACGGCTGACGGCACCAGCAGGATGAACACGCGGGCAGCAAACATCTGGCGCTCGGTGGAATCTTGGCCGCCGCCGTCGCAGGCCAGCTGGAGAAGCGCGGGCAGCTCGCAGATGAAGTGGTCCACCCGACGGGGAGCGCACAGGGGCCGAGCGGCCAGGAGCGCGGTTTGCGCGGCAGAGTTGGTGAGGCCACCGAGCCAGGCGGCGCTGGCCAGCGCGTGGCAGAGGCGCGGGGAGGCGAGGCCGGCGTAGCGCAGCGGACGACACACGGCGGCTGCGCGGTCCAGAGCCATCACCGCCAGGAGGACGCACTCGGCCGAGCCCAGCGCCAGCGATGCGCACAGCTGCGCCAGGCAGCCGCCTTGCTCCAGCCTCAGTGCCCGGCCGCGCAGGTTGGCCAGCAGGGGTGGCACCACGCTCGTGGTGAAGCCCGTATCCACCAGGGCCAGGTGGCAGAGGAAGTAGTACATGGGCGTGTGTAGTCTTGGCTCGCGCACCGCCAGCAGCACCAGCGCCGAGTTGCCCATCAGAGTCAGGACGTAGCAGAGGAGGACGAGGACGAAGAGGACAGGCTGCAGGGAGGGCCAGTCGGAGAAGCCCAGCAGGAGGAAGCGCTCCTCTGTGCTGTGGTTGCCCTAAAGAGGGAAACTCGCAGGTTTGGAAGGACGACACACACAGGGCGATGTGTCCCTTACAAACAAAGGAAAACCCGGGCCATGGGAGTGGGGAGGGGGAACAGATGGCAGCACACACATGCTTAGGTGTCCATTGCAGCTCATTTACAGATCTGAACCCTTAGTTTAGGAAGGCAGCCATATATTAGTATACTCTAGTTATATATTTACCAGAAAATTCTATGAGGAAATAGAATCTCCCTCCTAGAGATGAACAGATTTGGACTCAGTAAGGTAAAGCATCCCAAGGTCATAGATAAGTGAGTGGCCCTGTGAACTTGTACTCAGGACTGTTTGATTTCCAAAATCAGTGTTTTATCAGTGGCTTTCCTGCCAGAAGGAGGAGAAGCTTTAATTTGTGGTGAATCTCTCTTCTAGACTGTGTCCAATGTCCATGCCACTCCTGCTCAGCAGCTACTGTGATGAGCATGAACAACACAGATGGACACATGTGGACCAGCCTTTAAATCCAGAGTCATATGGGTAGAGAAAGATCACCAGTCAGGAGACCTGGGTTTCACCGAGTAGAACTCCCTTTGGCTAATGATTTGATACGGGGACGTCACTTCATTTCCTCCCACCTCAATTTTATTCATGTGTGAACAATTGAGTATGAACTAAATGACCTCTGAGATTCCTGTACTACCTTCCTGGCTCTCATTTTAATAAATATTTTTTTCACTTTAATAACTATTTTTCAAGCAAAGTAAAAGTGGATGCAAAAGTCTTAACCCTTGAGGTAATGCCAAATCAAATTTCTAACAGTACAGAAACCATCATGGTTGATGTGATGGATAAAAGTCACATAGAAATCTTCCTACTGTATGGTCCCTGACAGGTATCATTATAAGGATAACTTATTTTAAAAGTCATATTCACTGTTCTTAAATTATAATCCTGTATTTTTTATTGTTCAGAAAAGAACCTTCTTCCCCCTAATACAACATTGTATTTGTATGGTTCTCTCATTTATCTTCATTAAGCAGAACAAGTATTAATGTTCTGATTAACAGTAAGGGTTTGGGGGACTTTTCTGGTGGCCCAGGGGCTAAGACTCGGCACTCCCAATGCAAAAACCCTTTGTTCAATCCCTTGTCAGGGAACCAGATCCCACATGCCACAACTAATGGTTCATATGACACAACTAAAGAGTCCTGCAAGCCACAATGAAGATACTTTATGCTGCAACTAAAACCTGGCACAGCCAAATATTGATAAATAAATAAATATAATTTTAAAAAAAAAACACACAAGGATTTGGGAGTCAGACTACCCCTGTTCCATTCTTGCTTCTCTCATTTCTTACCTAAGCAACCTTGGCCAATGTTGTTTAACCTCTCTGTGCCTCAGTTTCCTCACATGAAAGTAGAAGTGGTTAAGTAGGTCAAACACGTAAAGCTCTTAGATCAGTTTCTGACAATGTAGTAGATGGTGAATAAATGTTAACTCTTAAACCCTATTTCATATCAGGAAACAGGCTTTTAGAGGGTTCCTACACTAGGAAAGGACAAAACTGGTGTGTGAATTTATATCCCTTTTCATATATTCACTCTGACCTTATGTGAAAAATTAGATAATATCCTTATTTTATACAATAAGAGAGGAGGGCAATTGAAGTTAAATAACTTGCTCAAAGTCACATAGTTTGTAAATGCCTCTCAGGATTTCAACCCAAATCTGATTAATTTGGGGAACCTTGCTTTTTTAAATGAACCAGGCTCTAATATGCTAAGGACTGTGATGGATAAAATTCCATACAAAGATTGACCTTTATTTCTTGATAATATTATAGTCATATAAGAGATGAAAAAAGTATGGAAGCTGAAATTCAGGCTTATGGTTCAATGGCGTTAGGGATGTTGAGTTATAAAAAGTCAAATTTTCTAATTCTGTGGCTACATAGACACACAACATGCAAACCCACCAAACTCTGAAAACAGGCACACAGTGGTAAAATTGCACAGACATCTTTACTGCAGGTACACACAAATTCCCAAACATGTAGCTCAGACATGTTTGTACACACACACAAACACCCTATCCCCCTCAAGCATCCACAACACAAATATGTCATAAAAAACATCAAAAGAGACACAGATAAATAGAACAGTATTATGGATTCTATGGGAGAGGGCAAGGGCGGGATAGTATGGGAGAATGGCATGGAAGCATGTAAATTATCATATGTGAAACGAGTCGCCAGTCCAGGTTTAATGCATGATACAGAGTGCTTGGGGCTGGTGCACCGGGATGACCCGGAGGGATGGGATGAGGAGGGAGGTGGGAGAGGGGTTCTGGAAGGGGAACACATGTACACCCATGGTGGATTCATGTCAATGTATGGCAAAACAAATACAATATTGTAAAGTTAAAAAATAGAAAATAAACTAATTAAAAAAATATTCTAACGTGTCCTCACACATCATTTGGTGTTCTAGAATGTACCCCTCATCCATAAGACCATTTTTAAAAAGTGGGATGCGGTAATAAGCCTACCTTCATGTCTTATTCTTTGGTACTGATGTTTGGGCCTTCAGCTAACAGATGAGAGGCTGGTCTCTTGCTCCTGCTCTGGAGTTTCTGGGTTTGAAGTGGCTGGGGGAGGGATGAAAGAAAGGCCAAGTCACATGACTGTTGATTTCTGGAATGGGTGCCTGAGATCAGAGCAGTTACCTTAGGAAGAAGACTTAGGGTGGGTACTTCTTGCTGGTCAGCAGAGGAATGAATAGAATGTCCTGGGGCAAGAAGTCCCCTAAGTCCTGGGATACACTGAGATCCAGGTAGAGGTAGTGATGCAGGTTCCCGGAGAACCCTGTGATGAGGTTTAGACAAGGTGAGGACCTGACCCTTGTGGTGATGGCAAACCAGTATTAGTTGGTGGTGGCAGCAAAGATGTCTTTCCTTAAAAATGTTTTTTAAAAAATAGAAAAAGTCCATATCACATTTTATTAGATTTGATTCTTTATGTATTTAAAACAAACAAACAAAAAGCATAAAAATGTTTTAAAAACATGTCCTTCCCGATTCTTAAGGGCAGAGCAGTTGTAGAGAATGAGGAAGGAGCCAGGGAATTAACTGATTCCTGTTATTTAGAGAGGGTGGAGCTCCGGGGACTCTATGACCCTTTCTTATAATTAGTCCTTTGTATGGAGGTGTCCGGAGAGAGAGCTCTCCCAGGGTAGGCAAGGGAAAATACTAGAGGGAATGGTCCTTTTGGGTCGAATGTCCCTGGCAGTGTGTGGAAGCCAGAGGCAGCACAATTCCTTCTCACATCGTTGCTACTCTTAATTTTTAACTAGTTTAGGATTTCATTCTCTGCTGGGTGACCTTCAGCCAGCTGTTCGACCTCAGTGATTCTTGGTGTCAGCATCTGTAAAACGTAGGTAGCAATCCTGACCTGTGGGAGATGTTGTAGATTGGATGAGGTCATCCTCAGTTTTGAACACAGCTTCGGCTCTCACTTCATCAGCTTTACCCCCAACACTCCTCCTTGCTGTCATTTCCCACCTCACCCACTTTGCTTTCCTTTGAAACACACACATATGTATGTACCACTTTACGTTCCCACCAACAGCACACCAGGGTTCTCTTCCCCACATCCTCACCGACACTTGTTATGTCTCTGGTCTTTTTGCTGATAGCTGTTGTAATGTGTAAGGAGGTGATCTCTCACTGTGCTTTTTTTTGGGGGATGGTCTGTGATGGGTCTTAGTTGTGGTGTACTGGTTCTCTATTTGTGGCACTCGAGCTTAGTTTCTCTGAGGCACGTGGGATCTTAGTTCCCAGACCAGGGATTGAACCCATGTTTCCTGCATTGAAAGGCAGATTCTTTTTTTTTTTTTATACGTTTCTTTCCTTTATTTAAAAAAAAAACAAAACATTTGGGGTGTGGTGTGCAGACACACCTTCCATGGCTTCGGGGAGGACACAGGCTCCAGACGGAAGCATGGGGGTGGGGTGGGGGCTGCACCCTCCAGCACCTTGGGCAGAGTACTTGCTGGGGGCTTGGAGTGGGGCTACAGGGTGGGCAGGCAGGCCAGCGGGGACGTGGCCACCATGGCTGGCCCGCAACATCGCCCCTCCCAGGCAGACCTGGTCTGCCGCCTGCATCCACAGCTGCAGGGGTGGGGAAGGTGCAGGTGTAGGAAGCAGGAGTGGGTGAGGAATAGAGACAAAGGCTTTGGCTCAGTCCAGAAAAACACCAAAGCCTTTGTCTCTATTCCTCACCCACTCCTGCTTCCTACACCTACCCCACCTCTGTATCTGCAGGGTCATCCAGGGAGGCTGGACACGGATGGTCCTTTACTGGGCCCGGGAACAGGGCCTGGGCCTGGCAGGAAGCCGGCCTGCAGGAACTTGAGAGGGCTTGAGCTCTCATCCTCAGGCAGGCTGAGGGGCCTGAGCCTCCCCAGTGAACAGAGCAGTGGCACACAAGCCCCCCATGGAAAAGCAGATTCTTAACCACTGGACCACCAGGGAAGTCCAGTCCCCTCTCATTGTGGTTCTGAATTGCATTTCCCTGATGACTAGTGACGTCAAGCACCTTTTCATGTTCCTGGTAGCCCTTTTTATGTCTTTGGAAAAAACATCTACTCAGATCCTTTGTCCATTTTTTAATCAGATATTTTTTTTCCCGAAAAATATCTATTCAAGTCCTTTGACAATTATTTAATTGAATTTATTTTGCTAGTGAGTTGTATATGTTTTTGTTTTGAATATTAACCCCTTATCAGATAATATGGTTTACAAATATTTCCTCCCATTCTGTAAGCTGCCTCTTTTGGGGGCCTAGTGAAGACACTTGAAGACTGAAACCTTCACCATGGTCCCTTTGATCTTCTTTCCATGTCTCTCAGGATATTTCAGAGTCCTTGTATTCATCTTGAATTTAACTTAAATGATTCCTGCCTCAATAAGAGTGTTGGAAGGTTAGAGAAGTATGTGACTTTCTCCAGTGCCCCTCTCTCGAGACAGAGCCAGTAGTCTGAGCTCTGGCATTCAAGGCTTCTAAGAATCCAGCCTCAAGTTTCCAAGCCCAGCATGTGTTCTGCTTTTTCTCACATAAACTTGCTGCACTGGTGGGGTTGGGTGACTCTTTGTGCACCCCACCTCTGTATCTTCGCTTGAAGGAATGCCCTCCTTGTCCCCTTGCACTGACCTCATTCTTCCCCAACCCTCCAGCTTCAAAGCAAGCATCCCTTCAGAATTTGCAAAAACAAAAAATCTTTTTTTACCTTCTGCATTTCATTTCATTATAGGGCTTCCCCGGTGGTCCAGTGGTTAAGAATCTGCCTGCCAGTTCAGGGGACTTGGGTTCAATCCCTGGTCCAACATCTCTGGAGGACCCAGTGCTCCTGTTTCTCAGCCCCGTGGCACCTGAGTTTCTCCCACTTTCCTCTCCTCTTCCCTAGTTGACCCTGACAGTGACAGCACATACCCTAGAGAGACAGAGAGGCTGCCAGCGAACAGAGTGAGCACCCACTCATGTTTTCTGGACTGAGCCAAAGCCTTTGTCTCTATTCCTCACCCACTCCTGCTTCCTACATCTCTTTCCTGGCCCCCAAGGGAGATCCTCTCCTGCCAGGCTCTCCAGTCCCTCTCTGGTACCCTGATCTGTGAATACCAGAGAGCCTGGGGAGGAGGTGAAGCAGGGGGATCCCCGAGTGCAGGCTGGGGAGGTGAGATCCATGGGTGAGAACGCTGCTCCGTAGCTCCTAAAAGAGGCTGGCCCAGGGAGCCGAGACATCAGTTTCCCTGTGAGCTAGTGAGTTTTCCTCTGGGCTTTTGCGGTGGTCCTTCTCTTTCTCCCCCAGCGGGTCACCCTGCCTGCACCCCTCCTTTTCCCATCCCAGTCACCTCCCACCTCGTTCTGCAGAGTGAGGGGAGGAGGCCACTTCTGGAGCGGAAGCCTAGGCGCGGCGCAGTTTAGAGGGTGGGTCCTCTGGGGATGGTGAAATTAAGGGAGGGAAAGTCAGGGGAGAGAGACAGGTGGGGAAGAGGAAGCCTGAGGGAAAGGGCAGTGGGAGGTGAAGAGGAGGCCCGGGGGGGGGGGGGGGCGCTGCTGCCGGAAAGGGCAGGATGCGAGAACAGAGCAGGATGTGAACAGGGGTGATAGCTCCTCGGTGTCAGGTTCAGGGAGGCAGAATGGAGTGGGGGGTGACACCTTCAAGAGTGGGATCTCTAATGGCCTCCCCAGCTTAACTTTCCTCTCTCTTCATCCTCCACAGACTAACAGTGACATCCGTGAACTTTGCAGCTGAGGTTCAGGGGAGAATGTGGCCTCTTGACTTCCCCCTTGTCTTTTCTTCTGCCTCTTCCTCTTTCCTACCTTTGTGGCTACTCTGTGTTCCTTTTCCTTTTTGCTCTTTGGGCTAGTACTCAGCCATCTCTTTCCTTTTACTCCATCTCACAAACCTGACTGTTTCAATTTTCTCTGAACTCAAAGCTCTGACTTGTCTTACAATGAAACCAGGTGGGATTCATTCATTTGTTCATTCAGCATGTATGTAGAGGCAAGATCACAATGGCCAGAGAACTTGGGCCAAAGGAGACCTAGGATTCTGGTTCTGCACTAGGTAGCTTTGTGACCATGGACACATTTAAGTCTCTCTGTGCCTTTGTTTTCTCTTCTTCCAAATGATGGGATTAGACCAGATACGCCCATTTTTCTGCTCAGATGCCCTATTGACTCCTTGAAGCTGGAGTTATGTTTATTAAGCAGTGCTGGCCACCTACTTCATTTGGTCCCATTGGTTCAGGTCACTCTGCCTTTATCTGCTTCTTATGCCATCCTCCTCTGTGTCTTTGAATCCTGCTTCCTCTTTATATTTGAATGTCCTTCAGCCCTTATGGATCTCATCCTTGGGCTCTCATGCTATTCCAGGGTTGCTGACATTTGAGGAGGTGGCTGTGAGTTTCTTCTGGAAAGAGTGAGGGTGTCTGGACTCTGTTTTCCTTGTAGACCTCCTCATCTTGGAATGGTCATTCTGCATGTCCTCCCCCTGCCCCCCACTCCCCACCCATATGGCTTCTCATCTGCCAGGTTTATATGCAACTTACAGCTCTCTCTGAGTCCTTTAAGAGAGTTTCATCTGTTAGTACTTCACAGCCCTAATACCCAGATCTCATTGTATTTTAATCCTTGCTTTGCTCAGCTGGATGGGTGAAAGGAGAAACTCCAGCCTAAAAGGGTTCTTACTAAAGTTTAGGAAAGTATTCTTGAATAAACACTTCTCAAATTGTTGGATGTGAGAAATGGAATATTTACCACCATATTAGTGAACAGTGATGTCACAGTCCACAGTTGTCAGCGATTCCAGACCTCCAATGTGAGCCAAAAGGCACTCAGGAAGGAGAATATCTGAGATCTAATAGCCATCAGATTGCAGCCACTCCCTACAGTGAGCCCAGGGGAGCTCAGGATGTGAAAAACACAAGATACCGGCCCGGATAGCTGCGACAGATATGAAAGGAATGATTTCAGTTAGCCCAGATTCTTTCTTGCATCCTCCCATACATAGAAAAGTGCTAAATTCCTTAACTTGAGATATCTGATTTTCTTTAATTAACAATAATCTTTTGATATTTAGACTATCTGCTCTTTGTTGTAAGACTTCTATAAAACCTGGCTTCTTCCCATCAGCTCCTCAGAGCAGTTCTCTCAGGGTCATTTGAGATGCTCTCTCCTGGGCTTGAAGTCCTAAAAATTCCCACCGAGTAAAACAAAGCTCAACTTTTAGGTTGTGAATATTTTTTAAGTTGACAGATGCATTTGGTCAATTTCTAGAGCCCTCCCATTATCGTTTTTGACAAATCTGTAGGTTTTTTTTGTTGGTGGTGAGAGTATTTGCTGAGTGCTTGCCTCACTCAGATATTTTAAAAGTTCCCCTCCACCTTAACCTCCCTAACCTCTAAATAATGATAAGGCAAGTAGAATCAGGAAATTAAATCTACGAAGACCAAGTAGAAACAAACTTTTATTTGCTTTCTTTTTGCAATGTCTGAGTTTCTTGGGAGAATCCAGACCATGGAGTCTGAAGTAACCCTGGACACCTTCCCCTTTCCCTTTCCAAGTGGTCCATTCAGCACGTATTTATTAAACAGCTTTATAATCATACAGACCTATTAAGTACGTCTTATTTCCCTCATTTTACAGATGAGGAAGAAGGCTTAGGGGTCCTGAGTGATTTGCTCCACGGGTCAATATTAGCCTCAGTACTAAGGCACGAATCTGCCAATTTGTACTGCACTTCATTTCCACCCATATCGAACCCTGGCTTCTGCTTTCCCCTACAGGCGACATCATGAAATCCCTACCTGGTCCATGAGGTCTGTGAGGCAGGAACTCCTTTCCCCAGCCCTGCCCAGTGGGGATGAGGTCTCCGAGGAGCCTTCTGACAAGGTTCTGTACTGGTGCCCCTCAGAAGGCAAGGAACTGACCCTTTGCACTGCCATCAACTCTCCCTTTCTGCTCTAGACCTGCACAAGCCTTACCAGTGCCCACAGCGGGGCAGGGGCATCAGCCACCCCTCCAAACGGAACCGCCAGCAGCGCAGCCCCCGGGGCGAGAAGCTTTTCCAGGGCCCACAGCTCAGTTGGAGCCTGAGCTGGAGCTCAGATCCAACGTGCCACTGCTGCAGGCACCACGGGGAGCCTCTCTTCTGGAGCGCCCCGTCCGCGGAGCGCTTTGGCCTCAAATCTCTAGAGCTGCCAAGAACAAGGGACACCAGCAGTGCAGGCACGCCACTGAGCTGCCCTGCCCCAGTGCACCTGCAGCTTTGGCCGCATCTCATCATGCTGGCACCAGAGCATCCACAGGGGCCAGCAGCCCGACCAGCAGTGAATTTCAGACAAGTGTTTCCACCTTGGCCAAGATCTGGCACCAGCTCATCCACGGTGGCAAGAGGCCCCACAATTGCGCGGATTGTACCAAGTGTTTCAGCCACTGCGCCAACCTCATTCCTCACAGGTGGGTCCCCACAGGCAAGAAGCCCAGCAAGACAAGTGGGCGGATGGCACCGAGCTTGCACCTCATCCTTCACCTGTGGCTGGGGATGGCTGCAACCAGGGCTTCAGCAGATGCTCGCGCACCGCAGGGTCCATATGCCGGAGAAGCCCTAAGCTTGCGCAACGGTGGGGGGCGGGTGAGGGGTGGCAGGGGTTGAGCAGCAGGAACTTCAGTCTTAGAACCAACTTCATCACTCCCAGAAGCTGCACCCGGCAGCCAGGAGGCCAGGGGTGACACTTTGTGGCCACCTGACTGAAGCCTTTGGCTACCTGATGTGAACAGTCGGCTCACTGGAAAAGACCCTGATGCTGTGAAAGATTGAAGGCAGGAGTAGAAGGGATGATAGAGGATGTGACGGTTGGATGGCAGCACCAGCTCAACAGACATGAATTTGAGCAAGCTCTCGGAGGTGGTGAAGGACAGGGAAGCCTGGCGTGCTGCAGCGGTGGGGTCACAAGGAGTAAGACACGTTTGAACTACTGAACAACAACAACCGGGGTTTTGCCTTTCCTCAGAGTGAAGAAGAACTAAAGAGCCTCTTGAGGAAAGTGAAAGAGGAGAGTGAAAATGTTGGCTTAAAACTCAACATTCAGAAAACTAAAATCATGCCATCCGGTCCCATCACTTCATGGCAAATAGATGGGAAAACAATGGAAACAGTGAGAGAGTTTGTTTTTTTGGGCTCCAAAATCACAGCAGATGGTGACTGCAGCCATGAAATTAAAAGACACTTGCTCCTTGGAAGAAAAGCTATGACCAACCCAGATAGCATATTAAAAAGCAGAGACATTACTCTGCCAACAAAGGTCCATCTAGTCAAAACTATGGTTTTTCCAGTAGTCATGTATGGATGTGAGAGTTGGACTATAAAGAAATCTGAGTGCCAAAGAATTGATGCTTTTGAACTGTGGTGTTGGAGAAGACTCTTGAGAGTCCCTTGACTGCAAGGAGATACAACCAGTCCATTCTAAAGGAAATCAGTTTTGAATATGCATTGGAAGGCCTGATGCTGAAGCTGAAACTCCAATACTTTGGCCACCTGATGCGAAGAACTGACTCATTGGAAAAGACTCTGATGCTGGGAAAGATTGAAGATAGGAGGAGAAGGGAATGACAGAGAATGAGATGGTTGGATGGCATCACCAACTTGATGGACATAAGTTTGAGTAGGCTCCAGGAGTTGGTGATGGACAGGGAAGCCTGGTGTGCTACAGTCCATGGAGTCGCAAAGAGTCTGACATGACTGAGTGACTGAACTGAACTGAGTGGCCTTCAGGCAAATCTCTGGGGTTGATGGTTCCTAAGCAGGGTTTCTAAGCAGGCCTCAGTCCTTCCTGCCTCTTCAGTGTCTTCCATGTCCCTACTCCGGAAGTGTAGGCAATCCTAGAGAACATCAGACAGCTAATACCTGGGTCCTCAGGGAATGATCTGGGAGCAGAAGGTATGGGGCAGGTGGTGTGTGCTCAGATTAAATCTGTTTGTAGAGTTTTCTCATCTAACTTACATCATCTTATTTTCTAAGGTTTTTACTCTCACTTGGAGCCCCTGGTCTATCTCATGGGAGAAGATAAAGAGGGAGGAGAAGGTGGCCCCCATTTGAAGAGGTCCCCTGAAGTATTTTCACCTCCCAAATGACCTGAGCCCTGCAGCCCAAGTGTCCTCATTTGTACCACCCCATGGTCAACTTGCTCCTCCTCCCTCACCCAAATCTTCAATTTTCAGTTGATGGGCCCTAGAGTTCTGAATTTTGATGTTATGGGGTTATGTTGTTTTCTTTAGAATTGTACTCTGCTTCACTGGTGGAACTTCCTGCCTAAGTGTTGCATTAGGGTAGGATGTGGTTGGAGTCTGTGTGACTAGCAATTAAAAAAGCCAAACAAGCAACACTTTTTGTGTTTCCACAGAACTCAAGGGGTAGAAGTCAAACACAGGGGAGATTGTGGTGGAGAGTTAATGGCCCTGTTTCCTCTCAGCACTGATGTTTTCTGGTTGAAGAGGTGTCAGAGGTGATATGGAGAGGGTAGCAATACTATTCTTTGCTTAGTCCTCCAACTGAAAATCTGACTTTCTGGAGGTGAAAGTTATCACCAAATTCCACTGGATGCACCTCCTGGAGGTTGGTACTTCTTTGTGCACCGACTTTTCCCTTCAATCAGCTGTCTTTTCGCTGGAAGAAAATCAATTTTAAGCTTGTGGTTGGTGGAAGCCAGCACTTCTCTTTCTAGATGAATTATTTGACCACTCCCATTTTCCTGTGCTGTCTTGGCAACTGGTTTAAAAATACTTTCATTTTGACTTTCTAATTCACCTGACCTTCCCAGGAGCCTACCAAGTTCTGGGCAGAGGCCTTTCCCTATGTCGCTGCATACTATACACTTTAGGTCAAAATATCAGGAGCTCCAAAGAATAGCAAGAAGAGATAAGAAAGCCTTTTTAAGTGGACAATACAAAGAAATAGAGGAAAACAACAGAAGGGGAAAGACTAGAGCTCTCTTCAAAAAAAAAAGTAGAGATACCAAGGGAGCATTTCATGCAAAGATAGGCACAATAAAGGACAGAAATGGTATGGACCTAACAGAAGCGGAAGATATTAAGAAGAGGTGGCAACAATACACAGAACTGTACAAAAAAGCTCTTCATGACCCTGATAACCATGATGGTGTGATCACTCACCTAGAGCCAGGCATCCTGGAGTGTGAAGTCAGGTGGGCCTTAGGAAGCATCAGTATGAATAAAGCTAGTGGACATGATGGAATTCCAGCTGAGCTATTTCAAATCCTAAAAGATGATGCTATGAAAATTCTGCACTCAGTAGACCAGCAAATTTGGAAAACTTAGTAGTGGCCACAGGACTGGAAGAGGTGTTTTCATTCCAATCCCAAAGAAAGGCAAAGCCAAGGAATATTCTAACCACCACACAATTGCACTCATTTCACATCCTAGCAAGGTCATGCTCACAATTCTTCAAGTTAGACTTCAACAGTATGTGAAGCAAGAACTTCCAGAGGTACAAGCTTGGTTTAGAAAAGGCAGAGGAACCAGAGATCAAATTGCCAACATTCACTGGATCATAGAAAAAAAAAGAATTTCAGAAAAATCTGCTTCTGCTTCATTGACTACGACAAAGCCTTTGGCTGTATGGATCACAACAAACTGTGGAAAATTCTTAAAGAGATAGAAACATCAGACCACCTTACCTGCCTCGTGTGAAACCTGTGTGCAGGTCAAGAAGCAACTGTTAGAACTGCACATGGAACAACAGACTGGTTCAAAATTGGGAAAGGAGTACGTCAAGGCTATATATTGTCACCCTGCTTATTTAACTTATATGCAGAGTACATCATGGGAAATGCCGGACTGGATGAAGCACAAGCTGGAATCAATATTGCTGGGAGAAATATCAAGAACCTCAGATATGCAGATGACACCACCTTAATGGCAGAAAGGGAAGATGAATTAAAGAGCCTGTTGATGAAGGTGAAAGAGGAGAGTGGAAAAGCTGGCTTAAAACTCAACATTCAAAAAACGAAGATCATGGCATCCAGTCCCATTACTTCATGGCAAATAGATGGGGAAACAATGGAAACAGTGACAGACTATTTTCTTGGGCTTCAAATCACTACAGACAGTGGCTGCAGTCATGAAATTAAAAGACACTTGCTCCTTGGAAGAAAAGCTCTGACAAACCTAGACAGCATATTAAAAATCAGAGACAGTACTTTGCCAACAAACGTCTGTATAGTCAAAGCTATGGTTTTTTAGTAGTCATGTACAGATGTCAGAACTGGACAATAAAAAATACTGAGAGCTGAAGAATTGATACCTTTGAACTGTGGCACTGGAGAAGACTCTTGAGAGTCCCTTGGACTGCAAGGAGATCAAACCAGTGAATCCTAAAGGAAATCAATCCTGAATATTCATTGGAAGGGCTGATGATGAAGCTGAAACTCCCAATAATTTGGCCACCTGATGCTAAGAGCCGACTCATTGGAAAAGACCCTGATGCTGGGAGAGATTGAAGGCCGGAGGAGAAGGGGATGACAGAGGGTGAGATGGTTGGATGGCATCATCGACTCAATGGACATGAGTTGAACAAACTCCGGCAAATAGTGGAAGACACAGAAGTCTGGTGTGCTGCCGTCCATGGGGACTCTGCCTATTGGCAGAGTCGGACTGAGACTGAACATCAGGATGTCAGGATTGGTATGCCACCCTGTGGCCATAATAGAGAACTGCATCATCTCCAGGATTTTGGAGAGCAAGACCCGATCCTGGAATACTGTAGCAAGTATCCCTTGAGCTAAGGTCTAGGATAATAACTTTAGTCTTTAAGCTGGATTTTACCCACAGAATTCCTGATTCAGTAGGTCTGGGGAGGCACCTGAGAATTTTACATTTCTACATTCCTGAGAGATGTCGTTCCTGCTGGTTAGGAGACTGCATTTTAATAACCACTGTCCTAGTTTAGTGAAAAGCCAGTAGTATAGAGCCCTCAACTCCATCACTGCACGTTCCCACCCAAATCCAAACCAAAGGTGATCAGGGTGTTCCAGTCTGTACAGTCTGTATTGAAGAGATGGAGACTGTAATCTGTATTAGTCCCTGACCACAGGGGAGCACGTTATAAAAGGGTCTGTTGTCTCATTAGCTCATCAGGAAAAGCTCAGAGAAGTGCAAGAAAATGAGAGAGCTCAGATGAAGTCCAGCTTACCCAAGAGAAGCCCTAGGTTGACCAGGGCACACTGGGATATGGACAAAGTCGAACTTGGCCACCTTTCCAGAGCCTTCTTTTTATTTTATTTACTTAACATTCTGGCTGGGAGACATGCGGAATCTTAGTTCCCTGACCAGGAACGGAATCTGTACCCTCTTGCAGTGGAAGTGCAGAGTCTTAACCATTGGACCACCAGGGAAGTTTCCAGATCCTTTGTTTTTGTTTGGCCTCTCCATCTGTCTAGGTTTCATGTTCTGATGTGTCTTGCTCTTAGAACTCTACCTTAACCTGTGAATGAGACAGGATCATGTTTCAGAAATTCCTGAAGTAAAAATTGCCTGTGATTCAAAGGGAAGGGCTTTTATGAGCCTTTAAAAGTGCATGCAGGCACTTGGTCAGGCAGTTGTGTTACTGTTTTGAGTGCATGTGTCTGGTGTGCAAATCTACCACGATGTTGGGACTGCCTCCTAATAACACCGGAGATGCTGATGAGACTTCCCCTCTTTGGGAGATCTCATCCAGACCCAGGGCTATGGCCTGTGTGAGACACAGTAACTTCAGATGACATTTTCTTGGTGAGATACTGACTGCCTAGATACAGCTCCCAGACATGATGAGCATCCATCAGAAAGATCGGGCAGAAGCCACACTGGATTTGGGAAGCAAATTCAGATTTGTCAGTAGATTCCTTAACCTTGGGTGAAGGTGGACATCGGCCACCCAGAGATCTCTCCGATAACTGGCTCCTCCCTGTATCTTTTCCTTCTTTCCTGATGAACATATGCTTGTCTGCTCCCTGCTAGAAATCTCCATGTGAATAAACAGAAGCATGAATTCTCTTATATCTGGGGCCATAATTCAGAATTTAGAAACTTGCTGTCTATTTTGAGTGGTATTTGCCATAACAACCAAGGGGACAGCTTGTATTGGCCAAGATTCAAGCTTCTTTGGTGGCTCAGATGGTTAAATTGTCCACCTGCAATGCAGGAGACCCAGATTCGATCCCTGGGTCAGAAGATCCCCCAGAGAAGGTAATGACTACCCACTCCAGTATTCTTGCCTGGAGAACCATGGACAGAGGAGCCTGGTGAGGAGCCGCGGAGTTGCAAAGAGTTGGACACAACAGAATGACTAACACACATACACAATGTAGTTCAGGATCCCTTGGTAGCAACAGTGGGGAGGGAGCATTTACCAGATCTTCTTTTTGGTTCTTTATCCAAGAATCAGCCACAAGAAGCAGAAAGTCTTCAGGGAAATTGGCATGGAATAGTGGAGCTTGAACCTGACATAGAGCTCATTTGATTCAGCCCTTTTCCTTTCAGCCCTCCTCTCTGCTGTCTTTTCTATGCTCATGACCCTAGATCTTGTTCTAGAAAAACTTTAACAAGCCTTACATATTATCCACAAAGTAAGGATGACATAGACTGAACAAAGAAAATGGCAGAATAGAAAAAATAAGGTGATGTCAGATATCAGGTGAATATTTCAAAAGTGTACTGTGAGGAAATGTACATTTCCTGGAGATGACTTACAAATTTGGCTTTAAGTTTACTAGTTGTCATGCAAGCAGGGAAAAGTGATTAACTAGTGTCTTAAAAAGTTAAACACTTTCCATATGATCCAGCTATTCCACACCTAAATATTAACTGAAGAGAAATAAAAGCAGACAAAGACTTGTACATAATGTTCAGAGCAGCTTTATTTGTAATAACAAGAAACTGAAAACAACCCAAATTTCCACCAAAAGGTTAATGGATAAATATTGTCTTATGTTTGTATAATGGAATAACACAGCAATAAAAAGAAATGAGCTGTTGATTCACACAACATAGATGACTTTCAAATTAATTGTGTTGAATGAAAGAAGTCACAAAAGAGTACATACTTTGTGATTCCATTTATATAAAACTCTAGAAAAGACGAAATAATCTATAGCCACAGAAACTTTCACAGTGTGTGTGTGTGTGTGTGTGGTGTGTGTGCTCAGTCATGTCCGGCTCTTTGGCGACCCTATGGCCTTTCCCTTTCAATCTTCCAAACCATAGAACCCAGTATGCAAATTTATGGATAAATAGATTAAGGCTCAGAGTGATGATATAGTTCTCCTGTTATCACACAGGTAATCACTTGGAAAAATTATGAATTACAGACATTATAACCTATTCTCTTAACCACTCCTGGAGTGGGTAGCTATTCCCTTCTCCAGGTGATCTTCCCAACCCAGGAATGGAACCCAGGTCTTCTGCATTGCAGACGGATTCTTTATCAGCTTGAGCCACCAGGGAAGTCCGATTCTCATAAGAACTTATCTTTATTGAACTCCTGGAGTGGGTAGCTATTCCCTTCTCCAGGTGATCTTCCCAACCCAGGAATGGAACCCTGGTCTTCTGCTTTTTTCAGGGAAGTCCGATTCTCATAAGAACTTATCTTTATTGAAACTTTTTTCATTGCTCTCACTTCTTAAGGGCTTTTCTTTCTACCTGGTGATGGATTTACTTAGGTATAATTATGTGTGCCAAGTACTAACCAGCAGGACCACCCAGAGAATAAATACCATACCTTAGAATGTACAAATGTCAAATAACTTCAAGGATCATTACTCTGGTTGGAAATTTTATTACCTTCATTGGTGAGGACGACAATTTGTAATGTTTTCCCAATTGTCAAACTTGCTCTGCTTGTAAAGTTAATCCTCCGTCCAAAATTTTTCCTGTTTCTTAGGAGAAGGCAGAATAGTGTTTGCGTGCACGTGCATGCATGGGTTGCTGAAGTCGGAGGAGGTGTTTGATTCCAGTAGTTCTTTAAGGTAACATTTTCCTCTTGACAAGCTGCCCTCTCCCAAGAACCACGCCTCCTCTCTCTTTGATCTTTGGTGATTTGGGGCTGACTGGGAATGGGGGTCATCATCAGCGACGCTTTGTCAAATCTCTGCTGGCCCCATTTTCTGGACGGTTCTCTTTAGGGCAGCCTTGACATCAGCGTTCCGGAGGCTGTAGATGATGGGATTGAGGATGGGGGTGACTACAGCATAGAAGAGGGAGACAAGAGGGTCACTGGCGGGATCATAGCTGGCCTTAGGCCGGATGTAGATAAAGATGGTGGTGCCATAGAAAAGGGACACCACCACGAGGTGGGAGGAGCAGGTGGAGAAGGCTTTGAGGCGGCCAGCAGCAGACGGAATCCGGAAGATAGTAGCCAGGATACGCCCGTAGGAACCCAGGATGAGGCCAAAGGGACAGAGGATGAGGAGAGCAGCGGCCAGGATAATCTGTAGTTCGTTGAGAGAGGTGTTCCCGCATACCAGCTGCAGGACAGCCTGGATCTCACAGAGGAAGTGTGGAATGGCATTGGGGCCACAGAAGGGCAAGGAGAAGACGAAGGAGGTGTGGCCCAGACCCACCAGTGCCCCACAGGCCCAGAATCGTGAGGTGGGAGCAAAACTGGCCTGTTCTCTCCAGGATTGAGAGGGTTTCATGTCGCCTGGGGGTTGCAGACGTCAGCACAGCCGATGAGTTGCCCGCCACGGTATAGGTAGACTCTGGAGGTTTGCTGGTCTCTTGGCTTCAAATCCCCTTGATGAAGGACGAAAGAAATAGCGAGGGAAAGTTGCAAATATGGAATCGTGAGGTGGGCAAGATGGCCTCTTGTTGGGAGTTCTCTGTCGGTCACGTGGTTAAGACTCCTCCTTCCGATGGGAGTTCCATCCCTGGTAGGGGAACTAAGGTCTCACGTGACACAGGATGTGGCCAACAATTAAAAATAAGTAAACCTTGTTTCAAAATTTGAAATTTTAAAAAAGATGACCTCTTGTTGTAGCTGAGCAAAGCATTGGAACTTCCCTGTCTTTTAGAATTTCATGGCCTTTGAGGCAGCACAGCCTTGAGTCCATATTAGACTCTTGCTGGCTCTTGGAACCCTGGGTGAATAATGCTCTGTGCGCCTAACTCCCTCACCTGACTTCTCCCTGGTGGTGCCCACCTTTCATAACAACACACTGAATTCTGTTTCCAGTTACTCCAGGGATGAGGGCTGGATCATTCTAGCCTCCTTTTTACTCTTTTCTCCCTTGCCCATCCTTCCCACAGTGCTGGGGACAGAATTTTCCGTCCCAGCAGATATTTCCCTTCTCAAAGTCAGATGTGTTCCATGTTCAGGGAAGGCATGAAAAATCCCATTTTAATCGAAATTTTCTCTCTGTGCTTTTTCCTTTTTGAGTCCTTCTATATCTGACTTTTACTTTCCTTCTTTCACATTTCCTTTTTCCATTCCTCTCAATTTGTCTCCCCTCTCACACAATTTTCACATAGTTTTCCCCTCTTTCAGCTCTTCCTTCAGTTACCAGATCCACTCAACCTCTCTCTCTCTTTTTTTTTTCTATCAGTTTCCTATCTAATGGCAATTAGATAAATTTCATGGTTTTCAAAGGGGAGAGAAGAAATTAGAAAGATTCTCTCTCCTATAGGCAGTTAAACTGTTAATTATCCAAAGGAGTGAGAGTCACTCTAGTTTTTAGAGATACTCGGGAAGGAGACGACAGGTCCTTCCTGGTTGCTCATTTCTGCCTTTTACAGCCCTCAAACTTCATCTCTATTTGTCTTAATGCGTATGCAAAAATCCAAACCACACATGTAGCCTTCACAGACCCACACACCAACATATTCCATTTCTAAACACAAGCACAGGAAAATAGCCCAATATCCTCAGATGCTAGAGTCAGCTAAGGTCACAAATAAATCATGTATTGTATATACACACAAACATCACTACAAATAACAATGAATGTGAAAATACATTTAACCTAGAAATATAGATACACCCAGATATATAATAGAAGCATAAATTAAATTCTTTGCAAAAATAAAACCATATTCAAGAACATCCGTTAAAAATACAAGCTCACACACTGGTTTCCTTTTGCAGTTCAAGAGCCCTTGGTTCATTCTACCTTAGTGGCTCTTTCAGTGTTTTTCGGGAGATGCTATCAGAATTCTTTCTATTTATTTGAAGAAACAGCCAGTGATAAAGGCAGATGGTCTTTGATGACTTGCTTATTTTCTCCTTTCTCTACACAGTGGATCCCTCCCGAGGAAGGTACTGTTCAATTTGGTGTCTCTTTCATGTCTCTGAGGACCTGAATCTCCAAGCATATTTGACTTGCCAAAGGGAAGAGCTCTCCACACAACCAATTAATGTGTTATTTTAAAGTCTGTTTCTTAGGTTGCAGAAATTGTAGGGTGACCTGTCAAGAGCATATCAGAGAAAATGTCCAGGGCTATTGTTTTTCTAAGCTCTCCCATAACATCAAAAAAACCCAATTAAAAAATGGGCAGATGAATTGAAGAGACATTTTTTTCCAAAGAGGAAATACAGATAGCCATCAGGCACATGAAAAGATGCTTAATATTGCTAATTATCAGGGAAATGCAAACGTGAAACACAATGACATATCACCTCTCATCTATTGGAATGGCTGTAATCAAAAAGAACACAAACAGCAAATGTTGGTGAGGATGTAACTGGTTCAACCACTATGGAAAACAGTACAGAGGTTTCTCAAAAAACTACACATAGAACTATGACCCAGCAGTTCCACTTCTGGGTATATATCCAAACTAAACCGTACCAAACTGAACCAAAACACTAAAAAGATACGTGTGCCTGTGATCATAGCAGCATTATTTACAATTGTCAAGAAATGGAGGAAACCTAAGAGTCCATCAACAGGTGAATGGATATAGGAGATGTAGTACACACACACACACACACACACACACACACACACACACACACAGGAATATTACTCAGCCAAAAAAGAGATGAAATAATGCCATTTGCAGCAACATGGATGGACCCAGAGATTATCATACTAAGTGAAGTAAGCCAGACAAAGACAAATATTATATAATATTGCTTATATGTGGAATTAAAAAAAATGATACAAATGAACTTCTATACAAAACAGAAATACACACACAGACATAGAAAATAGACTTATGGTTACCAAAGGGGAAAGGAGGGGAGGGAAAATTAGGAGTCTGTTATTACCATATGCACACTATTGCATGTAAAATAGATAACCTACAAAGAATCAGTTGTATAGCACAAGGAACTGTACTCACTATTTTGTAATAACCTTTAAGGGGAAAGAATCTGAAAAAGAATATATATATATGAATCATTTTACTGTGTACCTGAAACTAATGTAACATTGTAAATCAATTAAACTTCAATAAAAAAGAAAAGAACAGGCAAAGTTTATTTGGGGTGCCATAACAAAGTATCACAGATGGGATGGATTAAATAAAGAGATTCATTATCTCACATTTTTGGAGTCTGGAGATCCAAGTGTTGGCAAGGTTAGTTTCTTGAGTCTACTCTCATTGCTTATAGAAGTCTGTCTTCTCCTATGTATTAAGACACAGGTTTTCCCTGTGTATCTGTGTCCTAGTTGCCTCTTCTTAAAAGGATACTAGTAGTCATATTGGATTAGGCCCCATTCTAGGTACCTCATTCATCCTTAATCATCTCTTTAAAGATGCTGTCTCCAGATACAGCGTCATTCTGAGGCATTGGGCATTAGGGCTTCAACATACGAATTTTTCTGGGGGTGAGGGAGATGGTCACACACAGTCCAGAGCATAACAGCACTACAAGGAAAGAAAACTACACACCAATCTAATCTAATAAACCAGCAATTGTTCATTGCTTTCAGTTCAGTCACTCAGCCATGTCCAACTCTTTGCGACCTCATGGATTGCAGCACGCCAGGCTGTCCTGTCCATCACCAACTCCTGGAGCCTACTCAAACTCATGTCCATTGCGTCGGTGATGCCATCCAACCATCTCATCCTCTGTTGGCCCCTTCTCCTCCTGCCTTCAATCTTTCCCAGTGTTAGGGTCTTTTCCAATGAGTCGGTTCTTCACATCAGGTGATCAAAGTATTGGAGTTTCAGCTTCAGCATCAATCCTTCCAATGAATATTCAGGACTGATTTCCTTTAGGCTTGACTGGTTGTATCTCCTTACAGTCCAAGGGACTCTCAAGAGTCTTCTCCAACACCACAGTTCAAAAGCATCAATTCTTCGCCTTTGCATGTTCACTACTTTGCATATAGTTAAGTCAACTGAACATCAGAACTTCTCTCTGAGAGAACTAAAAAGGATTTGGTGTCCTTTGGTTACCTGCCTGACAGCAAGTGAGGGAGCTGGATGTCCAACGCAGATGTACAGACTACAAACCCTGAGTGATTTCCCAGCACTTATAAGAACATGAGAATACTCCCTCCTCTGGAGAAGCTGAGCAATGGAAGGAACAGGCAGCAAATGGACATGCTGGGTGGCAGGAAGAGCAACTGTCTCACTTAAAATGTGCCATGGATAACTCCCCAGAGCAAATATATATAGACTTAATGACTGGACTTCCCTGGTCATACAGTGGATGGGCATCTGCCTACCAATGTGGGGGACACTTGTTCAGTCTTAGTTCTGGGAAGATTCCGTATGCTTGGGGCAACTAAAGTGGGTGTGGCACAACTACTGAGCCTGCGCTCTAGGGCCTGCGAGCCGCAACTACTGAGCCCATGCACTGCAACCACTGAAGCTCCTGTGCCGACAGCCTGTGCTCCAGAACTAAAGAAGCCACTGCCATGAGAAGCCAGCACACAGGCAAGAGTAGCCCCTACTCATTGCAACTAGAGAAAGGCTTTGCAAAGTAACAGAAACACAGTGCAATCAAAAATTAAAAAAATAAATAAATAAAAAGCTAAGCTTAATGATTGAAAAAGCTACCTTGCACAGGTAAAAGTCAATGATTAGGAATTATTTTCTGCTGGATATCCCACCAGCTTTGCTTTCTCTGCTTCTGCTGTGGCTCCATCACTTTGTCTCCCCGCTTGAGTGGTAGACCTTTTTCATCCGGGACACCAAGACTTTCAGAGCTTCCTTGACATCCTTGTTACGGAGTGTATAGATGAGAGGATTGAGAAGGGGAGTGATGACTGAGTAGAAAATAGCCACAATCTTGTTGATACCTGACTCATACTTAACTGCAGGGCGGACATACATGAATATGAGGGTGCCGAAGTAGATGGTGACCACGGAAAGATGGGCTGTACATGTGGAAAAGGCCTTGCGCTGAGCAGCAGCTGAGGCCATGGCTAGAATTGTGGCCAGGATGTGGGCATAGGAAGCCATGGTAAAGACCAGGGCCCCTAGGATAATGACAGTGCTAAAAGCATAGCCCACGGCTTGGATGGCATATGTGTCTGTGCAAGAAAGGCGGAAAATCTGGTCAGCATCACAGAAGAAGTGGTTGATCTGGTTGGGGGTGCAGAAGGAGATCTGGGTAAGGAGGAATGAGGGGAACATGGGGCAGAGGAATCCCACACACCAGCAGACGCCAGCCAGGGTACCACACGTTTGAGGGCTGAGCAGCAGTGGGTAGTGGAGTGGTCGGCAGATGGCCGCATAGCGGTCATAGGCCATGGTGGTGAGAAAGAAGAGTCCTGTGGCAGCCAAAGAGAAGAAGAAGTAGTACTGGGTGATGCAGCTGGGAACTGAGATGACCCCTTGGGAACTGAGAAAATTGGCCAGCATTTTGGGCACGGTGACAGTGGTGTACCAGAGCTCTACCAAGGAGAGGTTGCAGATAAAGAAGTACATGGGAGTGTGGAGGCGTCCATCCAGGGCCACAGTGAGCACAATGAGCCCATTGCCCACCGGGGATAAAAGGTAGACCAGGAGGAAGAGGGAGAAGAAGAGCAGCTGCAGACGTGGAGAGTTGGAAAATCTCACAAAGACAAATTGAGTGACCAAGGTGCAGTTGGCTCTCTCCATTCAGCTTGGTGGGGCAACTGGGTAAGGAGAAGACATATGAAGATCTTGAGGTGTCTTAAATTACATGGTTTCCTCTCCAGCTTTATCCCACCATCTGAACTCCACACACTCTCAGTATTCCTTTTAATTCACTCTTTGACTGCCTCAGAGCTTCTCCAAAGCAGAGAGTACTCTACTTCTTAAAAAGTAGGGTTACTAAATATTCAAGATGCTCTCTCTTTTTCCTCATTGGTCCTAAAATGCCACATTTCCCAGGAATTCTCTTTAGAATGATTAGAGGAGAGGGCTCAGCTGTGGCTCTAACCAGAGTGAACATGGAGCCCCGCTATCCCCAAGCATAGGCTGAATTGCATATTATTGTAGATATCAACTTTTTTGGACTTCAGACCAGGAAGTTCATATTATTTAACTTAATATTTCCAAGGATTGGTTAGTGTGTATCCTTGAGCTCTCTGATCCCAAGAATCTTTACCTTCAGGCTTGCAGAAGATATGGGATTTTACTGATCTTCTATCTGCCTGCTCTGGGCAGTAGCTCTGTCTTTTGCCATCAGATCTCAAAAGGTGGGGAGTAGTGAGTGTGTTTCCCCTTGTACAGATTCCAGCACAAGCCTGGTTAGAGGCCCTTTATAGAGACTTTTTGATTCTGAGAATCAGAGGCAGAGTAGGAGAGATCTTCTTGCTCAGTGGAGGGTAAGGAGTGGAATATAGTTTAACGTGAAGAGTAGAGTAAATGTAGGCTTGGATTCCCAGATGGGAATTTGGGGATGGGTTAAGATCCTTGAAAGGAAACAACTGTTATAGATATGTGCTTAAATCAAAACTGATCACAAAAGCAAGGCTCAGAGGATAGTCAGGTTTGCACAGTTGAAGTTCATTGGAATGGATGAAGGTGATAGCACTGACATTATTGAGACATGAGTTTTACATATTTTCCGAATCTTGCAGGTTTCTTCATTTGAAGTGCTCTAAAAATGGAAATATCAAATATATTCAACATTTGGAGTAAGATTAATTATGCTATACATTAAAATACATGAAATAAATAAAATACATGAGAAATTGTTTTGACACAATGTAAAGGTATGATGCAAAATCTAATATTCAATATGATCTGATATATATGCCCAAGATATCAGATTACCAGTGACTTCTCAAATGCAAATTTTTGTGTCACCAAGTACTTTATAATAAATACACTTTCAATATCAAGAGGGATATTTTATTTTGCTGTTAAAATATTTATTTTATTTTGATGTCAGAAATATATTAAGTTTGTTTTAAAGATCCTTCGGGCTGCAACCAAGTCCTGGCATAGCCAAATAAATAAATAAATATTAAAAAAGAAATGCATTGAGTTAGTTGAGAAAAACTAGAAAAAATTGACAAGTATTAAAAAGAAATTAAGAATCGTCTGAATATTTTCCACTCAGTGAGACACATTATTTACGGGATGTTAACTTTTGAAATATTTTATTTTCATTTATGTGTTTATACACACATATGCACACACACATGCAAACACAAACGCACACTTGAAACCATAAAACGAATTTTCTGAACTGTTCATCCTTTACTTTCCATTCTTACACTGCCATCCTGAATCAGGCTTAGTACCATCTCCTTTGTTCACGACACTACCACCCATCAGGTTTCCCATGCTGCAAATATGGATTAATGTTCAATGACTCCCTTCTTCCCCTCTCTCTTTCTCTGCCCCCAAGTCAATACTTACTAAAGTGCTTTGTGATATATCTGTTTATGTCTATTTTTCTACTATTAAACTTCAGGTCCTTGAAGTTGGGAGGTATACATTATTCACGGCTTTATTCTCAAAACCTAGGATACAGCGTGGGAGACAGAGCAGTAAAAACTAAGTGTCAGGTGGAGGAATCAATAGCTACACCATCAAAGCTGCTTGCTAATTGTTACCCAGCTTCTTTCTCTTCCAAAGTATCCAGAATTCCCTGCAAGATGGATTTTCCTGGACATAGTTTTCATTCCATCATTCTTTTGCCTATGGCACAGTGATTTCTATAATACATTACATCAGGTTCCAATTCCCTGGCTTGGCATTCTTTTGAAGACCCTGAAAAATGTGTTCTATACAACCTGTCTAAGAAAGTGTGTTTTTAAGTTTGCCAGTGGGATTTTTCCTATTTCCCCAGAGCTCATTCTAAATACAAACATTCTGAGTTTGTTTTCTCCCAGTAAGAACTGCTGAGAGATTTATGTCAGAAGAAAGAACTCTCCCTCTCCACTCCCTCCAGCCCCAAGTTTTTACTTCTCTATGAATAACATTGAGCTTCTGACTTCAAGGAGCTCATGTCTGTTAGTAGCAATCTAGATATAAACAGATGTATCATGAAGTTTTTTGGTAAGTGTTATAAACATGGGCTAGTCAAAGGACCTTAAGGAAACTACCGCAGTTGAAGGATCTGACTTTTTAGAAGCAGAGAAAGGTTTCACAGAGAAGGTCAAATGCACATCAGTCTTTATGAATACAAAGGAGTTTTTAGGTATCAAAGAGCAGGGTGTTTGTAAATGCAAGGAGGCAGGAACTGAACACTGAGGAGTTCCCTAGGGCTTTGCTTAAGGTGAGGGCTGGGAGGAAGGGGTGGGTCATTTTTGTGGGGAAGGCAGGGCTTGCTTGCACGGACAGGCTATCTCCATCTCTGACCTTCCAACAGTCTTCTTCCCTAAGTCAACTCCCTTCTTTCCCTGAAGGAAAAGCGAGACCTGCAGAGAAAAGACACTTCTGATTTCCTCACTGGATACTCACCCACTAGCAGATACCGATAGGGCTAGGGGAGGAGCTTTGGGAGAAGTGATGCGGTGAGACCTCTGGGCAGAGAAGAAACAGACCTTGCTTCCTTCAATTATTGATTTCCCAGTGGAATGAAGACTAATCCACATGTAGGTGCAGGCTCCAGAGTCAGGGTTATAGAGAGCTGATGCATTTGGAGCCATACCGGATCATCCGGCAAAGAGTTTGGGGCATCAGGAATTTCGTATGAGGCTCTCAGCTGGGAGTCAACTGGCAAACTGAATGGACAGCCAAGGCTTAAGGGAGCTGCTCGACTTCTGTTTAAATTAACTTCAGCTTGAGCCAAAGTTCCAACCAAGAAGAGGATGCAACCATACCAGCTTATTAATCCTCTTCTTCCTTATCTGTTCAACCAGAAAAAGTAGATATGGGGGGGAGTGGGAGTCATGTGAGCAGACCGGGCTCTCCCCCTTTTACTCCTAACAGAGCTAATAGAGCAAATGTAGGACTGGGTGTTGGCTGGGGTTATTAAAAAGGAACATTGATATGAAAATGTGATTAGAAGAAAAACTAACAGGGATTTGTGTGCAAAATTTTACCCTAATAGAAGCAAAGGAAAAGTAAATGTCTTAACAGCCACAGAACACTTTGAAAAATAAACATGACCGACAAATTAGGGAATCTGACTCAGGGTCATTAGGCAGTTGGTGACCCAGTGGAAAGGGAGGAAACAGAGCACTGTGTATGGCAGTAACCGTAAAAATACAACTGCTGCACATTTGCAATCCATACATTGAGTCTTCTTAGTATACTATATACATATATCAGCAATCACTGATGCACATTTAACATTTAGAGAATCTAAAGGTTGGGGGCCATTTTAGGCAGATTTCCTTATTTTGCCCCAAACCCTAGATACCTTCCTGCCACAGTGCCTTTGCTCATGCTTGGCATCCTCGCCTGTGTTTTGTAAAACAGCAACCATTCTTTTTGATTCATTTATGAAGTCTTAGCCAAATGTTCTAGTCCAGGGACTAGTGAAATAATCCTGAATTCTTACTGTTCAGACAGCTATACAGTTCAGAAGAATGGCAACTGGACCTGGAAATTCTGATGCAATAAATTTCACCTACAATAAATGCTGCAGCCCAGAGAGGAAGGGGCTTGGAACAATCTCATCTCTTTTCATACATGCTGGATTCTGAACAACAGAACTGATGGCAGCATGTTTATATTTTATCTTTGTACCCTGGAACTGGTGTTCACAATACTATTGCTTTTCCCTGTATAAATCTATGATATTCCCTATTGTATTTTACTTTCCAGGATGGGAATGAGTGAGAAGGTATAGGGAGAGTAAACCAGACTCTCTATGCTTCCATAAACTTTGTGGTCAAATAAGTAGTGGTCCCTTTCCTCCCACCACCAAGAGGCTGTGCTTGTAGTTGCTGGTATCACAATATTTATGCCTAGAATTTGGGTCAGGAATTAGGAAATGGCATCTATCATCTCTCATTTGGTCACCTTAAAGAATTCATTTAATTTTCTGAGTCAAGTTTTCCTCTGAAACTTTGAACAAATCATCTCTAATCCTAACTATAAAGACTCTTGAAAAATGTCAAACCATTATAAATATTTTCCTTTTCTTACCCTCATTGATTATTTAATTTCAAAAATAGGCAAATATATAATTTTATTGAAAATAAATTTTCAGATATCACTGAGACCCATTGACTGTGTCACTGCCCTTTGTGAAGTCATGGACAAAGTTGAGTCACAGGGATATATATGAAAATGGTCAGTCTTTAAAAATATCAGGTAAGAGGTCAAACAGTGACTTGGTGTTCAGCTGTCGCTGAGAAGCCGAGTATGATTCAGAAATGAGCAACTCTAGGTGCTCCACCTTCTCCAGCTCTCTCCCTACTTCAGCAGCTGATAAAGAATGCTTTTCTCTCATCCGTCACTCTGGACATTTATTCTCTAGTTCTAAAGAGGAGGAGTAATACTCTACACCATTCTGCTGTTCAGTGAAGCTCCAGGTTACTTTTGGAGTGTCCTATCTCGGCTTTTTTGAGTTTAAGTTTTCCTTCCTTCCTTCCCCTACCCCTTTTCTTTATTTTTAAAATAGGGACGCATACTAAGTCACTTCAGTCGTGTCCGACTCTTTGTGACTGTATGGACTGTAGCCCACCAGGCTCCTCTGTCCATGGGATTCTCCAGGCAAGAATACTGGAGTGGGTTGCCATGCCCTCCTCCAGGGGATCTTCCCCATCCAGGGATCAAACTCCAGCCTCCTGCAGCTTCTGCATTGCAGGCAGATTTTGTCAACCACTGCGGAAGACTTTAAAATAGGGATAATGCAACTGACTTCTGACTAAGAGAGCAGATCTGGCTCACTATCATTAATTACACTCTAACTTTCCATTCCTAATTCATTTTACATGAATGAAGATACTGACCCTCACTACCTTGGGCATCAGGGCAGGAGTAGATAGCACTCACCAGTGATGGGAAAGAGGACCAGAAAGATGCATCAGTTGGTTCTGTGGGACAAAGACATAGAGTGCAGCTTTTGTCTTAGGAAAAACAGTAACAAAGTCCAACTGACGGAGGTGGTGTTGGAGAGGAGCTCTCCATGTCCTCTTCTCCCATCTCCCTTTTCAGAAGCATGTCTTCCTTAGGGGGTCAGGGTCTCTGGAAAACCATGAAATCTTCAGATGCACCTTCAGTTTATTTTCCAGTTTTCGAGCCTCCATGCTCTGAGGTGATTGCCCTGTGAAGGAGAGTGTTGTTGGTGTGTGTCTCTTTTCCTCAGGGGAACTGTACTCCCTGAGACCCACGCACCCCGAGGTGACTCACAGAGATGATTGGCGTCAGGAGCCCAGTGGCCACACTGTTCCCTTAGCGTCAGAAAGCCCTGCCAGTGCAGACAATTCCCTGTAGAAGGACCACATTTGCCTCTCTGTGTACGGAGCAGGCTGATGGGAGCCAGGTTTCCTCTCCTGCTCTCTGGAATGTCAGCTCTGAGGCTGTCGGTTCCAGAATTTCTTGATGTCATATTCTTCTATGTAGAGGCACTGAAGAAAATCACTCCCCACACAGAGTCCTATACAATCAGTAATTACCATTAGTAATTGGGAGTGTGTCCAAAGCTCACCTCTTTTTTTTAAGGTTATAATTTTTTTATATTTGTTTATTTATTTGGGCTTCCCTAGTGGCTCAAAGGGAAAGAATCTTCCTGCAATGCAGGAGATGCAGGTTCGAGCACTGGGTCAGGAAGATCCCCTGGAGAAGGAATGGCAACCCACTCCAGTATTCTTGACTGGGAAATCTCATGGACAGAGGTGCTCAATGGGCTACAGTCCATGGGGCCTCAGAGAGTCCGATACGTCTTAGTGACTAACACTCACATAATAGTAAACATGAGAAACAACTGATATAGACTATGTCATAATTTTCCTTCTATAAACTTTTCTTTCAACTGGAGTGACAAAGTGTGAAAATGTAGTGCCAAAAAGGGATAAAGATCCTGATGCTGGGAAAGATTGAAGGCAAAAGGAGAGGGAGCAGCAGAGGATGAGATGGTTAGATCTCATCTAATCATCTTAGTTAGTTGATGTTAATTAACTAATGGATCAACTCAATAGACATAAATTTGAGAAAACTTTAGAAGATAGTGTAGGACAGAGGAGCCTGGTGTGCTACAGTGCATGGGGCCACAAAGAGTTGGACACTGTGTAGTGACTGAACAACAAGGAGTGTGTCCTGGGCTTGGGTTGGAGGTGTGGCTTAGGTGGTTTGCCCACCCTTTTGTGGTGTTGAGTGCAGGAAGGCATGTGCAGTACCCTGTTTTTGCTCCCAATACCTAGCTTTTGCTTCCAGCTCTTCAGAAATGGCAGTTGGGACTTTTGTACCTTTTGGTCTAGAATTTGTCCCAGCTGCACATTCACACAGTTATTTTTAGTCCCATATAATTTTTGTATTTTGTAGCTGGAAGAGAGGTGTGCCCAGGTGTAAGCTTTGCAGTATTGCAGCAAAGGATCCTGGGTCTTAGCGTCTCAATTTCTTGATTATGTCCACAGAAACAGATGTGAGTGGTTTATTTTTCTTTTTTATACAAGTGGGAACATACTAAGCATACTATTTTGTACTTTAATTTTTTCTGTTTAACAAATATCACAGAGCTCTTTGGCACCATTGGAAATAATCATAGGATATTAGGGCTTCCCAGGTGGTGCAATGGTAAAGAATCTGCCTGCTGAGGCATTATGTTTGTAAGTGTTTTTATAAGTAAAGGGAAAAGTATGTAAAGACAGATGCCAATATTTAAACAATGGTTTCATCAAGGTAGGTGGAGTGTTCAGAAGGAAGAAAGAGAGAATATTCATTGTCTTTAGACATTGCTATTTTATTTGAATTGTTATAGTTAGGGTGCATTATATCTATGATTTAAGCTATTGAATTAAAAAAAAGTAGTGGCATTTACAGTTGGCTGTAGATAGTGGACCTTACAGTAGTTCAGAGAAAGGGGCTTTCTCTGTTGGTCTGTTAGGAAAAAAATGGGAATGAAGTAACGGTTTGACTCAGATAGATGACAGTGAAGTGACTGAACACACTGCTGGGGATGAGAAGTCAATAGATTAGCCTGGTGTCTGTGGAGAATTCACAGAAGGGAACAATGGGAGAGGAGCTGTCAGGTAGGCATTTGGGCATGGAGGACACTGAAAGGCCATTTAATCATGTAGATGTTACTTTGTAATAATATGCCAGCTTCCTTCCCCTTAAATCAGGTCCAATATTGGCAAGGCTTTGATAATCCACATAAAATACTCCTCAAGGGCTGTCTCAGTTGAAATACTTTTCTGGGATGGTAAAAGGTCTGAAAGCCGGGTGTGGGGTGGAAGGGTTGAAAGCAGTCTTCTGGGAGGACTGCTCTTGGGCATGGTGATTTAGGGATGCAGTGGAGAACTTAGGAGAGTTTTGTGATGCATTTTGGGGAAAGAGCCTGGGAATGGGGGATGGGATGCTTAGTGGAGTGCACTAGCCCCCATGGAGATGGAAAGGTGGGTTCCCATATAACCCTTGGTTTCTGCTCTACTTTTGGTCAAGCCAACAGTTCAGGAACCTCCTCTGGAGAAAGACAAGTATCTCAGAAGGCTATTTCTTTTTCATTTAAGGTTGCTCTCCAGTAAATCTGTAATTGGTTCTCAGGGGCCCCTCTCCTCTTGGCAATTGTCAGCCCTCTTTTGTGATAAAGGAAAGGACCTACAACAGAAAGCCAAAGGAATCGGGGAGCTAGAAAAGGAGATGGAGAGTGGAAGAGAGAATGGCTCTGGGGAGTGGAGGGTGAAAGATGTGACATTTCTAATCAATGTCCTACATTATTTCAGGTTGAGCTCAAGAAGGGAGGAGTTGAAGTTGGGAAACTTCAATAATCTGAACTCTTTGGAAGATCTAAGCACATATTCTGCTTTTCACAATTTTTACCTTTAGAAGGGCTATTGCAGGTGAGTTTCTTATTTGTATAATTGTTCCAGCTTAGTTCACAGATTTTTTTTAAAGAGGTAAAGAATTGATATTTATGGAGTTTTTTCCTCTGATCAGTAACACATTTCACTTAACCCAGAGAGTCAAAAAGTTTGTTTTTCAAAAGCATTTGAAGAAATCCCACAGTCTTCCTCTGGAATCCTAGTGTTGCAATGTCATCCACTAAAACTTTCCCATTTGTCTATAATCCTCACATCCTTCTATCTTCTCTTTTCCTCCTTCTTTCTTCCCACTTCCCCAACCCTTTGAAAAATAGAGTGGGAATGTGGCAATCTGAAAAGCCAGGATTATGCTATGACTTGAAAATAGTTCTCATGTGAGTGAATTTTTTTCAACTTAATTTTATTATTATTATTTTTCCCACACAGCATGTGGGATCTTAGTTCTCCAACCAGGGATTCAACCTGTGTCCCCAGTGTCCACTGTCCTCCAGGCAGTGGAAGCTTGGAGTCTTAATCACTGGACCAGCAGGGAAGTTCCTGACTGAACTTTTTTTTTTCTGACTGAACTTTTAAAACACTCCCAAGAACAGTCTTATTGTGGAGTTGACAACCATATTTTTCATACCTTCTGCCAGCAGATGCTGTGACACCACACACACACAAACACACATATAGACACACACATGCACGAACAAATATCTGCATTTTTGCTGTACCATTCCCCTCTGCTTCCAATCATTTGATGTATTCTCATTTTTAATAAACACACTCACATCCCTTTGGATAGCATATGAGATCTTCCTTGCAGGTACTCAGGTGCATTTTCAGCTCTTAACTCAATTATACATCTTTGCTTTCCGTTATGTCTCTCCTGCCTAGAATGCTATGCTCACTCTCCTATCCTTTGCCTGGCCGACTCTTGTTCTTCAAGACTTTTTACGATTACTTCCTCAGGGAGCCTCTCTGACCTTGATTCTCACAACTCTCTCAGCTCCTAGTCTGAGTTGGCTTTCTCTCTACTCACACAGCACCTATACTTTCCTCAATAATATTATTTATCACATATGTATTATAAAATCTTGTACGAAATTAGAATTTAAAGAACATTATTTTTAAGGGAGAGGGCAATCTAGAGACTATAAGGTTATAACTGTGTTAAGATAAAGAGGTTGTGAAACTAATGGTGGGATAGTGAAGAGAGAATACACAGGAATTTTCCAAGTAACAACTGATAAGGTGCTTGAGGAACAAAGAGACAGTGTTAAGATAAAGATGACTGCAATATAGCAAGCTTGGGTATCAGGCAGAATTTCCAAACCACTCACAGTGAAGTTGGTTGTGACCAGGGAAGATAAAACAGTTTTGTTTTTTTCTATAAAAAGCTGATTGTAATCTCTGATAGGACACAAAGCAGGCATTTGAAGGGCATTACATTGTTGCTCACAAGGAAGGCTCTATGACTGGTTATAGAGATTAGGAAGGTAGAATTTGTTAAATTATAAAAATATTGGTGGTGGTTTAGTCATATTCGACTCTTGTGACCTCATGGACTGCAGCCTGCCAGGTTCCTCTGTCTATGGGATTCTCCAGACAAGAATACGGGAGTGGATTGCCATTTCCTTCTCTAATAAACATATTAGATTGAAATAATAGGTTAAGGTCTCTGAAGACTGGAAATTGTGAGTTTGGATCATTGATCAAACTTCTTGAGTCTTGAATATGTGCACAATTAAGGAATACAGCAGAACACAGGAGTTGGAAAAGCAACTAAAAAGGGGACAGACGAGGACGTGTGTAAATGATTCTTGTTTTGGAGACTCACCTTTACCTTTTTCATTTTAGCTCTACTTATCTCGGGCTTGGTGTAGAAGATACAAAGATGCACTAGAATTCCTCCCTGAATCACTGCAGAAACTTGGATGATCTTCATGGAAATTGTCTCCATAGGAAACCAAACTATTACTGAATTTGTTCTTCTTGGTTTCTATGTCAGAGCTGAGCTGCATCTCCTTCTCTTTATTGTGTTCACTGTCATCTACACTTCCATCATCCTGGGGAACATGCTAATCGTTGTGGCGGTGGTTAGCTCTCAGAGGCTCCACACACCCATGTATTTCTTCCTGGCTAATCTGTCCTTCCTGGAGATCCTCTATACTTCCTCGGTGGTGCCCAAAATGTTGGAGGGCTTCTTGCAGGAGGCAGCCATCTCTGTGGCTGGTTGCTTGCTCCAGTTCTTTATCTTTGGTTCTTTAGCCACTGCTGAATGCTTCCTACTGGCTGTCATGGCATATGATCGCTACCTGGCCATCTGCTACCCCCTCCGCTACCCTCTCCTGATGGGACCCAGAGGGTGTTTGGGGCTGGTGGTCATAGCATGGCTCTCTGGCTTCATAGTAGATGGATTGGTTGTAGCCCTCATGGCCCAACTGAGATTCTGTGGTCCCAACCACATTGACCACTTTTACTGTGACTTCATGCCTTTGATGAACCTGGCCTGCTCAGATCCCAGTGTAGCCCAGATGACAACATTCATTCTCTCTGTGGTCTGCCTCACTCTTCCCTTTGGACTGATTCTGACATCTTATGGCCGGATCGTGGTGGCTGTGCTGAGAGTTCCTGCTGGGGCCAGCAGAAGAAAAGCTTTCTCCACATGTTCCTCCCACCTAGCTGTAGTGTCCACATTCTATGGCTCTCTCATGGTCTTGTACATTGCGCCCTCTGCTCTCCACTCCCAGCTCCTCGCTAAGGTCTTTGCCCTGCTCTACACTGTGATCACTCCTCTGTTCAATCCTGTGATTTATACTCTGAGGAATAAGGAAGTTCAACATGCACTATGGAGGCTTCTCTATGTTAAGCAAACTGAAACAATTGATTGAAGAAGGATGGTGGTAAAGATGTTATTTGGACTTTGGGATGTCTTCCAGGATTGGTTGGGTAGGAATAACTGTCGCATTTTGACATTTCCCTCTGTGATAAGTTTAATAGTTATCATACTTATACTAAAAATGGGTATTGTAGAACAATAACTTTAAAGTGCTTACTTAAAACATTTTACTTTAATATTTTATTATTTCTTTATTAAATAGGCTGTCAATATTTCCTATAGTAAATAGCTATACAAAAATAGCAACACAAAACAAATCTAGAGATCTTGGCTGCCTGTATTATACATATAAAACAAGTTGAATCATGAAAGTTTGTAATCTAGTTTTCATTGATGACTATGTCTTGAACCTCTTTTTATTTTGAATAAAATGTACTTATTTATTCTTGTGAGATTTTTAGCATAGCTAAACATGATTTAAGTAATCTTCTATTGTGAAAGCTCTTGGTTCACCATACAAATATAGTTCACATTTAGATTTTCCTACAATAAATTCTTAGGAGTTGAATTGCCAAGTTTAAGGAAAAGCATATTAAAATAAATTTAAAGCTGAATGCATTTTAATTGTTTAGCTATTTTACTGTAGAAAATTTCAAATATACACAAAAGTAGGTAGAACATTATAATGAACCCCATATAGCCATCATCTAGCATCAATATCAACATTTGGCAATCCTATTTCTACTGCCTAAAGCTTCCTCTTTTTTTTTTTTCTGGAAAATTTTAGAGCAAATTTCAGATGTATAAGTATTGTGTGTGTCGTATAAAGTGTATGCTGCATGCAAGTACATTTGATCCTTGAACAATATGGGTTTGAACTGCACAGGTCCACTTAAAGGCAGACATTTGCAGTAGTAAAAACTACAGCAGTACAGGATTTGTGGCTGGTTGAATCCGTGGATAGGGAACCTCATATGTACAGAGGAACCATGTATATGGAGGACCAACTCAAAGTTATGGGTGGATTTTCACCTTCTCAGTGGTTCATTGCCCCTAACCTTGGTGTTGTTCAAGGGTCCACTGTATTTGGCATGCTTGCTGACTGATAAATGCATTTAAGGAAAAAAAAGTGCCAAACCTGATGCTACAATATTTAAAAATACTACTCCAGTGGCATCTAATACACAGACCATGTTAAAATTTCTCTAATTATCTTTAAGTAAATTCTTAAAATTAAGATGTAAACAAAGTTCACACAATGTATCTTGTAGTTCTTAGTCCCTTATTTCATAGCAGTCCTTCTTCCCTCTTTTTTTTTTTTCCATGCGTTTGACTTATTGGAGAAATCTCTTTATCTGTAGAAGAGTTTATATTCTACATTAGACTTTCTGCTGACTTATGGTTTTGTCTGGTGTCTACCCCTATATTTTGTATTTTATATAAAATTGTTTTGTGTCAGTCTCAGCCTATTGATGGTGTCGTGATGCCATTAGCCAAGAATTCCTCGGGCACTCACCTGGGCTGACCCCACAGACATTTCTCTGACCAAGGCCAATGATGTGGCTGGGCTGACCCTTGTGGTTGTTATTATGATTGCAGGATGCACCTCAGCAACAATCATGATAGAACTTTGAAAAAACAAGATTTGTTTTTTCAAAGTTCTGTAGACTGCTAGGCTCAGTGGAGACTGCCAGGCTCCTCTGTCCATAGAGTTCTCCAGGCCAGAATACTGGAGTAGGTAGCTGTTCCCTTCTCCAGGGGATCTTCCCAACCCAAGGATCAAAACCAGGTTTCCCACACTGTAGGCAGATTCTTTACTATCTGAGCCACCAGGAAAGCCCTGAAAACACAAGGTTTGTTACTCATAGGTCTTAGAGGTTACATAGCACACCTGGGGCCACACAAAGAGAATTTAGGGGGAGAGAGAGAGAGAGAGAGAGATGGAGACTCTGCTATTATTAGGGTCAAGGGTGGGGGGGTGCCTAGGGTTTCATAGGTTCATTCTTTATAGGTGAATATAAAACACAAGAGCAGGAATTAAAGCATGGGTGGGAAAAACAGAGTCACTCAAGTGGTCAATTAATGGAGGCCATCCAGTTAGAAGTTCCTTCTAAAAGAGGAACTTTATGGGTGGGATGGCCCAGTTCCTTATCTAGATGTGCAGTTGACTGTATGTTTATTTCAGATAAATGTGTTTGAAATAAATGCCTGGCAATCAGAAGCTTAATGTCAAACACTTACATTAAAATAAAAAGGGTAATTATCAGGCACTTAAACTACAAAACTAATATTAAGATAGAAGCTTGATTGGATCTGGGTTAGCTTTTTAGCAGAATACCACGGAACTCCTGTGATTTCTTCTGCACCAGTTTTTATATCATGAGGTGTGTGGCTCTTTTAATGTTTTCAATGCATTTGTAACTGTTGGTCATTCTATATTGGACCTTGATGATCATCTTGAATCAAGTAGGCTTGGTTTTATGCTCTGGGAGTATGGATTTGTGCAAAACCCAAGGTGTTACTCTCTTGCGTGATATGACTCAGCCTCCAAATTCTCTCCTCCTGGGGGGCATGGTCAGGGTTTTGGATTTAGCCTGTGTTTGGTCAGGTCTAGTGTAGGCTTCACTCACTAAGATGTGGTTTTTACTCCTAAGACTTGGACTTTAAGAGTGTTGGTTTGATAACAAGGGTATTAATAAGGTGTGCAGAACAGCCCATTTTCCTGGTACTGCTCTTCTCCAAGCCCTGCTCCACTTCTAGTGTGTTTTATTTCAATCCTATAGCAGCTTCTTTCTTATAAGTCTCAAATGGTCTTTCCATTCATATCTTGAAGTTAGCCACAGTCACAGCATCTGTTTCCCCCAAATTATTTTTGGATATCTTCTGCAAAGATCCCTCTTCTCTTGTGCCTTATCCTACAACTTTCAGTTGCTCGAGGTACCCCATGTTTCAAACTCTGATTTTTGCTTTCTCAGTGAGTGGGATTGCCCATGTATTGATTCACAACCTTGGGAATTCCCTGGGTGAAATTTATAACTGGTCCTTAAATATGGAAGGCAAGGAGAGACCTAGAATCTAGTTGTCCTGGTTTCTATATCAGTTTTATTTCCAGTTGTCTATGTAATGCTCTGTGAGAATCTTGATGTTAACTGATGTACTTTGTACATGTGGTGGTGAAATGGGGAGAGATTTTTTCCAAATGCTTTTTTATGGAGGTTATCCTTAATCCCAAGAACTCTTCATACTCAGAATCCTTTTCAGGGAACTCTTCACATCCTTATTTCTTAGACTATAAATGAAAGGATTGAGAGTGGGGGTTACCAGGGCATACATGATAGCAGCACCCAGCTCCCCAGAGGCATGAGAAGTTGACGGGGACTTCAGGTAGGTGGCAAAGACTGAGCTATAGAAGAGGATGACCATGGAGAGGTGGGAGCTGCATGTGGTCAGGGCTTTCTTTTTCCCCTGTGCTGATGGGATCCGAGCTACAGCAAGGACAATATGGGCATAGGAGCTTATGATGCAGAGGAGAGGGCTGATTCCTAAGAGTCCTGTCAGAACCATCACCAGGTCCTCATTGAGGTGGGCATCAGAGCAGGAAAACCTTAAGAGTGGTTTGAAATCACAAAAAAAGTGAGGCATCTCTAGATTAGTATAGAATGATAGTCGGGTTAGCATCAAGGTTTGGATCAAAGAGTCAGAATGGGCCACTCCCCATGACCCACCCACCAGCAGTCCACATCTGCAAGGAGTCATTAGGAGTGGATAGTGCAGAGGATGGCAGATGGCAGTGTAGCGGTCGATAGCCATGGCAGTCAAAAGCAGGTTATCCATATTAGCAAAAACTGCGAAGAAATATAACTGAGCCAGACACTCAGAGAAGGAGATCGATCCGTTGCTGGTCCACAAAGCCTCTAGCATTTTAGGGGCTGTGGTGGTAGTGAAGCAGAGGTCGACCAGGGAGAGCTGGCTGAGGAAGAAGTACATGGGGGTGTGGAGGTGGATGTCAGCACCAATAGCCAGCAGCAGTAGCGAGTTTCCTAAGAGACTCAGCAAGTAGAGGGCCAGGAAGAGACCAAAGAGGAGCTGTAGCTTGTCTGGGTCACTGGACAGTCCTGAGAGGACAAAGTCAGGGTTCTTGCTGCTGTTCATTTCTGGTGTTGATGGGCTACAAGAAAAGAATCAGCATAAAGAGGATTCACTCAGTTAGCTACAGATGGATAAAACCTTGGATCCTTTCTCTTGGCAATGGGTTTTACTTATACCACCAATGGGAAGAATGGATAATCAAAATAACAATGGGGAAGACAAGAGCTGTATCTCACAAAAGATGGTCAAATTAAGGAGACATCAAGATAAGAGAATGAGAGAAACAACAGAGATTTCCTGGAGGTATTAAAGTGTAAAGAGTTTTCTTAATGATACTTCGTATAATTGGTGGTTTAACTACTTGTTTGTTAATCTGTTTTCTTCACAAGACCATGAGTCTTTCAAGGCAGAGGCTGCGTTTCAGTACTTAGCTTAATGCCTGGCACATAGAAGGAGCTCAATAAATACCTACCCACCTACGCAGTCAGTTCCTCCTAACTGTTTTCACAAGGATCATGCCCCCATCCAATACATTCTCCATACTATGGTCAGCGTGTCTTTTCAAAAAAGAAAATCTCATCCTGTCAGTTCATTGTTTAAAATATGGGTCTCTACATACAAATGGCCAGTAGGCTCATGAAAAGATGCTCATCATTGCTAATTATTAGAGAAATGCAAAATCAAAATTACAGTGAGGTACCACCTTACATGAGTAAGAATGCCCACTATGAAAAAGTCTGCTGCTGCTAAGTCGCTTCAGTCGTGTCCGACTCTGTGCGACCTCATAGACAGCAACCCACCAGGCTCCCCCATCCCTGGGATTCTCCTGGCAAGAACACTGGAGTGGGTTGCTATTTCCTTCTCCAATGCATGAAAGTGAAAAGTGAAAGTGAAGTTGCTCAGTCGTGTGACTCTTAGCGACCCCCACGGACTGCAGCCTACCAGGCTCCTCCGTCCATGGGATTTTCCAGGCGAGAGTACTGGAGTGGGGTGCCATTGCCTTCTCCGATTAAAAAGTCTACAAAATAATAAATGCTGGAGAGAGCATGGAGCAAAGGAACCCTCTTACACTGTTGGTGGGAATTTAAATTGTTGCATCCTCTGTGGGAAACAGTATGGAGGTTCCTCCAAAAACTACAAGTAGAGTTGCCATAAGACCCAGCAGTTTCACTTCTGGGCATATATCCAGACAAAACTATGATTAAAAAAGTCACAGTTCATAGAAACACGATTTACTATTTATGGAAAACCCTAAATACCTATTGACAGATGAATGGATAAAGAAGATGTATACATGGAACACAACGGAATATTACTCAGTCATTAAAAAATGATATAATGCTATTTGCAGCAACATAGATTGACCTAGAGATGATCATACTAAGTGAAGTAAATCAGAAAGGGAAAGACAAATACCATATGATATCAGTTATATGTAGAATCTAAAAAATGGCACAAATGAACATATCTATGAAACAGAAATAGACTCACAGAAATAGAGAACAGGCTTGTGGGAGGAGTTCCCTGGCAGTCCGGTAGTTAGGACTCGTTGCTCTCACTGCCTGCCATGGCCAGGGATCAATCCCTGGTCAGGGAACTAAAGTCCCCCAACAGCAGGGACAAAAAAGAGCAGACTTGTTGTTGTCAAGGGGAAGGGGGAAGAAGAGGAAATAGGTGGAGGAGGTAAGTATTGGTCATTTAGGATTAGCAAAGCAAAGTATTATGTAGAGGATGGATAAACAACAAGATCCTACTATATGGCACATGGAACATATTCAATACTCTCTGATAAACCATAATGGAAAAGAACATGAAAAATAAAATGTGTATAACTGCGTCACTATGCTGTACAGCAGAAATTAAAACAACATTGTAAATCAACCATACTTCAATTAAATTTAAAAAAACGAATCTCCAGAGAACAATTGCTCTTATGAAAAATACCCTGCCACGTCTTAAAAAGCTCATTTGGTTTTGACCTCGAGGCATCTCACTGTCCACTCATCATCTGTTCCCCAGCAACGCTGGCTGCACTGCATCACCTTACATATACCACGTTCATTCTCTGCTTTAAGTCAGTTCTTGCTCATCCTTCTAACCTCTAACTTTCTTAGGAAAGTCCTCCATTGCCTCTTTGTCTAAGACAATGCTTCCTTTTCTGTGTTCTCATGGCACCTTGGTAGTTTACTGCAATTGTAATGTGGAGGATGTAATCACATTTATTCAAATATTTAAGTTATTTAGTTAACGTTGGTCTCCCTAACAAAGTGATAAGATCATTATGGCTGAGATTGAATCAGATTTTCCTCTCCAGTGCTTGGAATACAAAGTACAGAATATGTCAGAAAATGAAATAAATGGTAAGTGAAGGTAGGAGAGGACGATGGTTGTCTTCCCCCAAAAGTATTTTTCCATTTCAAGAATAAAATTTCTTTCCTACAAAAACTGTCCTAGTAACATGGGTTGGAAACATTGATTCATCTAATTCCTTCATCAAGTTGAGACCAAGCACGAAAAGTTTTATTTCCTATGAAAGGTCCTTCATTTCAGATTCTTTCTCACCTTTTTAATTGTTATCCTTTTTGAGCTTTCTTTAGTCAACTCATTCCCGGTTAGTTTCATCAGCAGCTAACAGGCTTCACTGTCTCTACCTCTAGTTGCTAAGATTCAAGCTGTCAGCATCTGCCATAAATTTTAGGGCTTTCTTCTTAGGGCCTGATTCTCCCTGGTTTACATTTTTCTAATATCTTGTTTCCTGTTGCATCACATATCCACTGGTGCCTCTTTATCAAGAACTTCTGCATCTGCATCCTCCTATCAATAAGATAGGATTTTCCATTACTCAGCAGCATTTATTCTCCTTTTCTCAATTATAGTATAAATTCCTGGGAGTAGGGACCGTGCATCAATTCTTCGGCGCTCAGCTTTCTTCACTGTCTAACTCTCACATCCATACATGACTACTGGAAAAACCATAGCCTTGACTAGACGGACCTTTGTTGGCAAAGTAATGTCTCTGCTTTTAAATATGCTATCTAGGTTGGTCATAACCTTCCTTCCAAGGAGTAAGCGTCTTTTAATTCATGAGAGTTGGATGGTGAAGAAAGCTGAGCTTTTGAACTGTGGTGTTGCAGAAGACTCTTGAGAGTCCCTTGGACTGCAAGAAGATCCAACCAGTCCATCCTAAAGGAGATCAGTCCTGGGTGTTCATTGGAAGGACTGATGTTGAAGCTGAAACTCCAATACTTTGGCCACTTCATGCAAAGAGTTGACTCATTGGAAAAGACCCTAATGCTGGGAAGGATTGGGGGCAGGAAGAGAAGGGGATGACAGAGGATGAGATGGCTGGATGGCATCACCGACTAGATGGACATAGGTTTGGGTAGACTCTGGGAGTTGGTGATGGACAGGGAGGCCTGGGGTGCTGCGGTTCATGGGGTCGGAAAGAGTCGGACACGACTGAGTGACTGAACTGAACTGAACTGAACTGAGGGACCATGCATGAGTGCATGCGTGCTAAGTTGCTCAGTCGTGTCTGACTCTTTGCAATCCTATGGATTGTAGCCTGCCAGGCTCCTCTGTCCATGGAATTCTCCAGGCAAGAATACCGGAATGGGTTGTCATGCCCTCCTCCAGGAGGTCTTCCGACCTAGGGATTGAAGATACATTATATCTTCTGCATTTGCGGGCACGTTCTTTACTACTAGTGCTCCCTGGGAAGCCCAGTAGGGATGATAGTTCTTTAAAATATTTTAAGCACCACCTAAGACATGAGTATATGGTTGTTTCCAAGGATTATTGTTCAGTAGTTGCTCTCAAAATATGAGGACATCTATGTATTTCTCATGTGTGAGTAGAGGAGAAAATGCCCTTTGTGTCAACTACCGTGAAGAGATGAGCTATACTCTGCTTCTTGGAAATAATTGGTTACACCTGAATAAAAGTTTTATTTGTGTCTGCTAATAATGAGCTGTGTAAGGTAGATGATCTTCAACATTTTTGCAGCCTGTGGCATCTATAATCAAAGTCTTATAAGGAATCGTGTGATAGGCACAGTTACATTTTCTTTTCCACTGATAATCTCATTTCTCCCTTGTTTCTAACAAACTTTAAATGTTCCAATGTTAACTGACTCAGGATAAAGAGACATAATGCTTTCCTTCTTCAAGCCAAGCATTTTTAAATACGTGAGAACAGAGATTCTGAAACCTTAGCATGCTTAAGCATCATTTGCTGAGTCAGTGAAGTCCCAGATTCCTGGGATCCCCCCAGAGGTCCTGATTTAAGAGGTCTGAGGCGAAACATGAGAATTTGCTTTTCTTTCATTCTCCAACATCAGATGATGCGGGGGTGCTGTGTAGAATTCAAATATAGCAAAATACATTCTTTCACCATCTGACTTGCTCTTTTTTGCTTTCATTTTCTCTATCCTTTTTTACTGAGACCTGAAAGATTTCCCACTTTTTACAAGAGTAAGTCTTCCTGTACTCCATTATCTCTTTCAGTTCAGTCACTCAGTCGTGTCCCACTCTTCGGAACCCCATGGACTCTAGCCCGCCAGGCTCCTCTGTTCATGGGATTTTCCAGGCAAGAATACTGGAGTGGGCTGCCATTTCCTTCTCTACTTATCCCTTTAGAATATTATTTTTTCAGCTCAGACAAGGCTGTAATTCTCACATTTCAAATCTTCTCTCAGGTTGTGCCTTCTTGACTATTACTGAATAGTCTCACTGTTATTATATCCACCTCTAGGTTTATATTATATCCACCTCTCAATTATAGTATAAATGAGAGAATTATACTATTATATATATGTATATATATTTAAAACTCTAGAGAATACATGGTTTACCTTAGGTCTCAAGACAAGTGTGGCTCAATATTGAAATTACCTAAATACTGTTTTAACACCTCAAAGTAATGAGGGCTTTCTATCCATCTTTAAAATTTTGGCCTCAGATAGAGCATACCCTAAACCTGGTGAGTTCCCGTAGCCTTCTCCAGATGATGGCCCACTTCTGTGATTTTAGAGCAAAGTCTTCAAAAAGCTCAGTGTCTCCCCTACTTATTGCCAATTACTTTTCAAACTGTCTGCCTTTAATCTTCTCTTGAACTGACTTCAATCAAACTTTTGCTCTTACCATTCCACTGAATTGACTCTTGTCAATGTCAAAGTTCAATTCTCAGTCTTTAAATTACTTGACCTGTCATTAACACTTAACAGACTTGATCCTTCTTTTCTTACCTCAAACACTTAAAAACAACAACAACAACAAAAACCTCGCTTTCAGAATACCCACCAAGCTCTCACTTTCCAGTGCAGACTTGTTTTCAGTCTCCTTGGCTGCTTGCTGCTCTTCCTTCTTATTATCCACTTTTGTACCTCTCCTCTTTTCTGTCTTCTATGCTTCATATATCTATAAACACATAGCTCTCAAATTATACCTTAATTTCAACTAATTTTTCTAACTCCAGACATATATATTTAATTTCTAACTAATCATTTCTACAATAGCAATTTTACCATTTAAGATATTTTCTTTCAGCTGGTTTGATTTATATACTGTCTTGGAAACAGATACACAAATCAAAAGAGACTTGCTCTGTTATGTAGCCCACCAAGTGTAGAACTTGAACTCTCTATGGTCCACTTTGAAAGCTGATCCCATTACTCCATTTGCCACATGACATCTTCAACCTTTGCCTCTGGTTTCTCTAATCTTTACTCCGTAAATGATGACCTTAGAAATATTCATTCAATCCAGTGTTATTGGTGGGTGGAAAAGAACAAAGAATTTTAGGGCCTTGAACTACTCTGATGTATCAGCTAAAGATAATGCATTTAGGAGCTGAGCATTATCAATCTTCATTTCTCTTGGGACCAGAAAGAGTTTGACCACAAAAGAAATCTTTCTGGCCTTAGAGACTCAGTTCCCAAAGTTACTCATTAGTGAAAAACCTAGAGGAATTTTCTGTTAAGAAAGTTTCCTATAGATAGGGTTGAGGATGAAAATTAACAATTAAACAGAAGCCTAACATTGATTTGGAAGTAACTTAGAAAAATTACTTAAAACGCAAAACTTCTACTATTTACTGCTCTGTCTCCTTATGTAAGAATAACTTAAAGAGACTGATATAGAGCTACAATATATCATATGTGTCCTTTTATTTTTAGTGTTCTGAACTTTTTTCATAAAATATATTGAAGTTTATAAAATTATTTTCATACATCTATTGATAAAGTCATCTCAGTTGAGACCTGAAATGTATTAAATGGAGTTAGTGCCTCCCTGCTGTACTCTTCCCAATTTCTGAACCACAGAATAATGCAGCTTAATTGAATGTGTTTAAATTTCTGTGTTTTGGGTAACAGTGTGTCATGCAGCAGTAGGTAACCATGTGCTCCTCTATAGTTTATAGTCTCTATGAAGGTTGGATTATGTAAAAAATTCTGATCCATAGAAATTCTAGCCTGAGATAGTTCAGGGTTAAGATGCCTTCTCCCCATACAGTTTCTTTTATTAACAAAACTGGAATTGTCACTGTTTTGTCACTGGAACAAAACTGGACCAAAGAAGGTAGAGTTGGAGAACCATGTGAGTAAGATTAGAACCACATTCTTTGGATCTACAAAAGTGAATGTAAACAATGTGAATGATCCATCCATGACCTCAAAATATCTTCCTACATTCTTACCTGTACATATCTCTATTTTACTTATTTATTATTATTATTTTTTAGTTGTGGTTGTGCTGCCCAGCTTGTGGAATCTTAGTTCCCTAACCAGGGATTGAACCCCAGCCCTTGGCAGTGGAAGTGCACAGTCCTAATCACTCCAGGGGCACCAGGGAATCCTGTATCTCTAATAGTTGTAAGTGCTGGCACTCCCCATGGTTTCTGGTCCAGTGACACTTCTAAGAACTTAGAAAGTGAGGAACATAGTAATTCTTGTCTATTAGCTCCAAAAATGCTTCAGCAATTACTACTTAATAGTATTTACTTAGTATAAGCTTGATGACAGGTAAGGAAAACAAGAGAAATTTTTGATGAGTTCTTCATATTTCACTGATATTACATCATATTATATCACACTGTAATCTGTGAAAGTAAATATAGAAATAAAAAAGAAAATATATTAAAATGAAAAGTCTTGAAACTCAATTTTCAAGAGACCAAAAATTGAGAGGAAAATAACCAATGGGCAAGAAAGGTATTCCTGAGATTCTTTTTAAGCTGCCTCCACTTATAACAATATTTTACAGTTATCTTTGACAGGTGGTCCAATTGACTTATAAAACATATTTGGAGTCATGGTTCACAAAATTCTTTAGATAAACCTTTGGTTATTTTATCTCTGTTAATTAATACTCAAAATATTTTTTGCTTTAATTACTTACTTGCTTCCAGATTGGAGAAGAAAAAATCATGACATACATGATTTAGCACTTAAAAATATCCTTTGACTCATACGTGAGTTACCATTTATTTTTCCTGTTGAGGAATCAGGGCCATTAATTCAGTACTTTAAAATATTACAGCATAAGAATTTTATTGTTCACATAATGATATATATACTTACAGGGAACACACAGGTAAAAAGACCTAAATACTATTCAACTACAGAGTGTGGGTATAACTAAGACAAATTTCTGTATCTAATTTTATTCAAGAACACAAAAGAATACATAACAAATCAGTTTCATCAATTGATATCCCCCAAACAGATTCAGCATTAAGATTCCATGTCCGTTTGTGTAAGTTTCCCTTATATTATCTAGGAATGCGTTACTTAACAGAATATACTGGACTTACCCATTTACATTTCCTTTATATACTTCCTTCTGTTTCTACAAATCGTAAACAATTAGAAAAGTAGTATAACTTCACATGTCAATTTTCTCATTGCCCCTTTATATTTATGCCTCAGAAGAATTCTCTAGACTTTTCAGGTCAGAGTCTTCTACTGATTGCTCTCCTCAAGGCCCCCTTCACTTCCTTGTTCCTCAGAGTATAGATCAGTGGATTTAGTACAGGAGTGACCACACTGTACATAATGGCAATGATCCGTTCCTGCTCCACAGAGCTACCTGTGGCAGGACGAATATAAGTGAAAACTACGGGAGCATAGAAAAGAACAACTACCATGAAGTGAGAGACACAAGTAGACAGTGCTTTATGGAGCATGCTGCAAGAACGGGTCTTGAAGAAAAGAGAGATAATAATGTAGGAATAGGATAGAAGTGTTAGAAAAAATGGGCCAATAGCAAAGGTCCCTGTGACAGTATTGAGCAGCCACTCATTGAGCTCAGTGTTCCCACAGGCCAACTCCAACAATGGCTTAATATCACAGAAGAAGTGATGGATATGGTTGGAACCACAGAATTTTAAACGAGAGGTCATTACTGAGTGCAGCAGGGCATGGAAAAAACCAATGATCCAGACAGTGACAGCCATCTGGATACAGACCTGATGACTCATGATAAGAGGGTAACGAAGTGGTTTGCAGATAGCCACAAAGCGGTCAAAACCCATCACCGCCAGCAACATGGACTCTGTGCTACCCAGGAAGTGGAAGAAATGAAGCTGGCTTATGCATCCCAAGAAAGAAATTGCTTTGTGTGTAGAGAGGAAGTTCTCCAGCATCTTTGGCAGAGTCACTGTGGAGTAGCAGATATCTAGACATGACAGGTTTCCCAGGAAAAAATACATAGGAGAATGGAGTCTTGGATCAGAGATGACAACCATCAGGATGGCTGCATTCCCAGCCACATTGACAATGTAAGTTGCAAGGAAAACCACAAAGAAAACAGGCTGCAGTACTTGGATGTCTGTCACTCCCAGGAGGAGAAATTCAGTGACTGAGGTTTGATTCAGCATCACTTGAAAGAAAAGACAAAATAACATATGGAATGCTATCTCTGATGGGAACAGGGTCCCACAGCTGAGGATCTCCCCATCTAGACAATAATATTTTGAGGAACATTGATATTTAAATAAGGTTACGTGTTGGTTATGGCCTGTTACTCAAACATTTTTAAAATTAGATTTATCATTAATATTTTCCTTTCTTCCAGGATTTAGCCAGACTATCATCTTCTCTGATACAACTTGCATTTTATCGTCCTAAATCAACTCCAAAAGCAGGTAAATTTTTAAGCACTCCACTACAGTGCTATCTCTTGACCTAGGAAGAAACCATCTGAAGTTTTTACTTAAGAAAAATAGATAATGAGAGAATAATAAGAGCTATAAGGAAATCTGAATAGAGATGCAGACATTGGAGCACTTCCTATAAAAGGAATCATTCAAAGTTTGGGAAATCTATGAAAGGAGAAAGATTTTATTTGACTAGAATAAAAAAGTGAATCAACTAGGGAACATTTCCAGAGATCCATGGGATTATCACTTTTGTAACTAGAGAAAATTTTGAGAAATTGTCTAACCTTTATTACATCTTTGTTGCAGCCTGGCAGAGCAGAGACCAGAACCTGCCCCATGGCAGGAGGGTGCAGCAAACCGCACCCCCGAGATTGTCTTAGTAAGCATGCCCAACGGACATACTTGGAGCTGGACGTGCTCTCTGCTCCGCTTCACTGGCTGCCCCTGTGTCCGTCCTCATGGAAACAAAGCAAGATGTTCCTGATTAACAGCAGAGCCTTAATTTTACTCCCTCTTTATGGTGCGCTGATCAAACTCCCCAGTATAGCTATTTCCTAATGATCTGATGTGACTTCTGCCAATAAAAGTGCGGGCTGAAAAGAGCCATTTTGTCTTCCTGCCACGGAGAGCAGGAGGGCTTCCTGACTCCCCACTGGCCAAATTATATGTGTCTGTCTTTTCATTACGCGCCCCACCGTCCCACCCCCACCCCCGGTTTCAGGTCTTTCTCACCCACTGTGCAGGACGCTGCACATTTTTTTTTTTTGGTAAAGATGGCTTCAGGAATTCAGAGTAGCCTTCCTTGATAGCTATGTATATTTTGTATACTGTTAAACTTTATCACTCCTGATCAAGATACACACCTGTCAAACATCGTTTTTGGTTCTCTACTTGCAAAACAAAATTATATCAAAAAATTCTCTTGGGGGAAAATAACAATGAAATTTTCGGTACCAAATATATATTTCACTGCATCTTGAATATTTATCGATTACATATTTACTTTGGAGACTATCTAGAGATATGGCAATAAAAATGTAGGCAGTAAAGAGTCTTCATAATCCACAAAGACAAGGTTCACGGTAAGATAGGAAACAGGTCTAAATCCTTGACTTGTAAATTTAAAACAGGCAAGAAGACAGAGGATATGGGCAACTCCCCAGCCTGTCTCCTGGTTCATTCTCCTACCTGATTGAGGGCTCAAATTCACAGCTATGAAGGCTTATCAGATTGACACTTCTGAAAAGTAAATAGTAGAAAAATTTTTGAAAAATAAAGAGTAGAAAAATATTTGACGTGATAGTTTATATTGGAATTATAGCATGAGCTCTTCATCTTCTGACACCTCTTCTTTCTGAAATTCTGCCTGTCTGTTATGATCCACAGATCTTTAGATATACAAAGCCTGAGAGAGAGTGTCCCTGGGGTTTGGGAGGATTATTGAAAGAATAAACAAGTTACCTTTCTATACCTGCAATATAAGAGAATTCTCCTTGGGGAATTTCTATCTTGAGTTCCAGGTTTTTCTTTGTTCATTTTCCTTCCTTACTCTGTTTCTTTTTTAGTTTCATAACCACAAACAGTACAGTTCTCAAGGGCCTCAGGATTTCTTTAATTACCTTTCATTTCCTGGGACAGAGATTTGGACACACTTTCTCATGTTGAGGACTTACATGGAAAAATTTTGTATAAAATGGAAGGAAATTGGGCAATGACAGTTAAGGAATGAGGGCCAGTAATATCCCATTGATCCATACAGAAAATTGATTATCGTTAAAATATTATACTCATTTTTTACTGTGATTCTATGGAAAATAAAAAAGAGGAATAGGAAGAAGTAGTATTGCTTTTGTGCCTTCTGAATCTGACGATTCGCTGTTAGTAGTAACATTTAAACATTTTCTTTAATTTTGGCATCCCCAAAGCTCACATTATCTCTAGGAGAATGAGGCTGGTCTCTCCAATGTGTATCTTCACTTATTGCTGTACCCTTAAGGTAACAATACTCTTTCTGCTTCATCCAAGGAATACCTATATACAATCTGACATGGATCCAAGCATTCTAATTATTATTGTAAATGCCATGTACTTTGTCCATCTATCACAGTTCATTTTTGTTGCATTGCAGTTCATTATATAGTCATCACAATAATTGCTTGTTATAGTATGCCATGAATATAATATAAATACATAATTATTGTGTACTCATTGTTTAAGTTATTGTTCTGATTCCACATGTTTGTATTTCTGTCCTTCCTTGACAATCTCTTTGTCTTTAAAGGGATGCCAAAAATTCTGGAAGACTTCCTCTCTACTCACAAAGCAATTTCTTTCTTCAGATGCATAAGCCAGCTTCATTTCTCCCACTCCCCAGTGGCATGAAAAGTTGATTGGGACTTCAGATTGGTGTCAAAGACCGAGCTGTAGAAAAGGATGACCATGGAGAGGTGGGAGCTGCATGTGGCCAGGGCTTTCTTTTTCCCCTGTGCTGATGAGACCTGAGCTACAGCAAGGAATATATGGGCATAAGAGCTTATGATGCAGAAGAGAGGGCTGATTCCTAAGAGTCCTGTCAGAACCATCATCAGGTCCTCATTGAGGTGGGCATCAGAGCAGGAAAGCCTTAAGAGAGGTTTAAAATCACAAAAAAAGTGAGGCATCTCTAGATTAGTGTAGAATGATGGGTAGCATCAAGGTTTGGATCAAAGAGTCAGAGTGGGCCACTCCCCATGACCCACCCACCAGCAGTCCACATCTGCAAGGGGTCATTAGGAGTGGATAGTGCAGAGGATGGCAGTGTAGCAGTCGATAGCCATGGCAGTCAAAAGCAGGCTGTCCATATTAGCAAAAACTGCAAAGAAATATAATTGGGCCAGACAGAGAGAGATTGCTCTCTACCACATGGATCTCTGCTCAGTGTTACGTGGTAGCCTGAATGGGAGGAGGGTTTGGGGGAGAATGAATACAGATATATGTATGGCTGAGTCCCTTTGCTGTCTACCTGAAACCTACATAACATTGTTAATCGGCTATACTGCAATAAAAATAAAACTTAAAAAAAAAAACAAAAGTGAAAGCTGCTCAGTTGTGCCCGACTCTTTGCGACCCCATGGACTATACAGTCCATGGAATTCTCTAGGCCAGCATACTGGAGTGGGTAGCCGTTCCCTTCTCCAGGGGATCTTCCCAACCCAGAGATTGGACCCTGGTCTCCTGCATTGTGGGCAGATTGTTTACCAACTGAGCCACAAGCAAAGCCTGAGAATATTGGGAGTGGGTAGCCTATCCCTTCCCCAGCAGATCTTCCCAACCCAGTGATAGAACCAGGGTCTCCTTCATTGCAGGCACATTCTTTACCAACTGAGCTATGAGGGAAGGCTAAATAAATAAATAAATAGAAATAAATAAAAAGAAAAAGGTAAGGTAATATAATAATATAATTCTCTGTGCTACACAATGTATCCTTGTTGTTTATCCAATAAAAAAGAAAAGAGATACAAGGATCTTTTGTGTAGCAAAGATACATTGGATACATTGTGTAGCACAGAGAATTATAGCAATTATTCTGTAATAACTTTTAATGGAGCATGATCTGTAAAAATAATGAATTACTATGCTGTACCCTTGATACTAAGATAATATTATAAATAAACTATAATTCAGTTTAAAAAAGATAAAAGTTACCAAACTTGCTAAGAAACTAGATCTCAATTATTCCCACAGTTACTCATTAGAGAAAAACCTGGAGAAATTTTTTTCTTGAGAAAATTTCCTATAGACAGGGTTGAGGAATAAAATCAACAATTAAGCAGAAGCCGAATATTGGTTTGGAAATAAAATTAGAAAGATTATTTAAAACTTCACAATTTCTGCTTCATTACTGCCCTGTCTCCTTAAGTAAGAATAGTTGGAAGAGACTGACATATATGCATAAGCTGTTATATATGTCCTTTTATTTTTATTGTTCTGAGAACTTCTGTCATGAAAATATATTGCAGTTGATCAAATTATTTTCATACATCTATAAATAAAGTCATCTCAGTTGAGACCTGTAACATCATTAAACAGAGTCAGTGCTTCTCTGCTGTACTCTTCCCAATTTCTGGATCACAAAATAATGCAGTTTAATTAAATAAGTGTTTAACCTTCTGTATTTAGAGTGACTGTGTATCATGCAGCTATAGGTAACCATGTGCTCCTCTATAGCGTACAGCCTCCATGTAGGTTGGATTATGTCAAAAATTTTGTGCAGTAGAAATTCTGAGACAGTTCAGAGTGCAAGATATCTTTACCCCACATACATTCTTTTATAAACAAAACTGAAATTAAGAGGCCAAAGAAGGTAGAGTTGGAGAATGGAAGAAACATGTGAGTAAGGTCAGAACCAAATTCGTTGGATTTGCAAGAGTGAATGTAAACAATTTGAATAGTCTGTCCATCAGCTCAAAATATTCTTTTACAATCTCATTTGTCTGTATCTCTGATTTAGTGTATTTATTTATTGGCTGTGCTGTCTGGCTTGTAGTATCTTAGTTCCCCAACCAGGGATTGAATCCGGACCCTCAAGAGTGAAAGTGCAGACTCTTCACCACTGAACTGCCACAGCATTCTGTATCTTTAAATAGTTTTAAGTGCTGGCGCCCACCATGGATTCAGGTCCAGTGGCATTTCTAGGAACTTAGAAAGTGAGGAACATAGTAATTCTTGTCAATAAGCTCCAAAAGTACTTCTGCAAATACTATTTAATAGTTTTCACTTAGTATAAGTTTGATGACAGGTAAGAAAAACAAGACAAAAAATTTTTATGAATTCTTCATATTTCACTGGTATTACATCATATAATATATCATGTTACAGTCTGTGAAAATAAGTATAGAAATCAAAAAACTAAATAAAAAGGAAGAATTTTGAAACTTAATTTTCCATGACCAGAAATTGAGGGGAAAATAACATAATAATGAACTAGAAAGATATTCCTGAGATTTTTTTCAAGCTGACTCCACTTTGAACAATATTTTACAGTAATATTTGACAGGTTGTTCAATTGAATTATGAAATATCTTTGGAGTCAGTGTTCACAAAACTCTTTGGATAAACCATTGGTTACACTATCTGTATTAATTAGAACTCAGACTACTATTTGTTTTAATTACTTGCCTCTCTGCTTAGAGAAAAAGAAATCATGACATATCGCTTAAAAATGTCCTTTAACTCATATGTGAGTTTACATTTATATTCTTGTGGAGTTCATGGCCCTAAATTAAAATCCTTAAAGTGTAGCAGTTTAAGAAAACAGTTTAATTTAAAGTGTAATAATTTTTTAAAATTATTTTATTTTTTGGCTGTGCCATGCAATATGTGGGATCTTAGTAGTTTCCTGACTAGGGACTGAATCTGTATCTTCTGCACTGGAAGCTTGGAATCTTAACCACTGGGCCACCAGAGAAATCCCTGTAACAGTATAATTTTATTATTTACATTATGATATGTTAACTTGCAGGGAACGCATAGACAAACATACTTAAGTACTATCCAACTATACAATGTATGGGTAATTGAGGCAAATTCCTGTATCTGATTTTATTCAAGATCACAAAAAATAGATAACAAATCATTTTTATCAACTGATATCTCCCAAACAAATTCAACAATAAAATTCAATGGACAGTGTCCCATATATTCAAGTTTCCCTTATATTATGTAGGAATGCATTGTTTAACATGACTTACTGGACTTTTCCATTTATTATTCTTTTATACAGTTCCCTTTCTTTCACAGATGGTAAACACTTTGACAAGCAGTATAATTCCATATCTCCAGTTTCTCATTGCCTGTTGATTTATGCCTGAGAAGAGTTCTCTAGACTTCTTCAAGTCATTGACTCCTTGAAATCACCCTCCTCAAGGCCCCCTTTACTTCCTCGTTCCTCAAAGTATAGATCAGCGGATTTAGCACAGGAGTGACCACACTATACAAAATAGCAATGATCCGTTCCTGGTCCGTGGAGCTACCTGAGGCAGGACGAATGTAAGTGAAAACAACAGGAGCATAGAAAAGAATAACTACCATGAAGTGGGAGGCACACGTGGACAGTGCTTTATGGAGCAGGCTGCAAGAATGAGTCTTGAAGAAAAGACAGATAATGATATAGAAATAGGAGAGAAGGGTTAGAAAGAATGGGCCAACGGCAATGGTCCCTGTGATAGTATTGAGCAGCCACTCACTGAGCTCAATGTTCCCACAGGCCAACTCCAACAACGGCTTAATATCACAGAAGAAGTGATGGATGTGATTGGAACCACAGAAGTTTAAGCGAGAGGTCATTACTGAGTGCAGCAGGGCATGGAAAAAACCAGTGACCCAGACAGTGATAGCCATCTGGGTACAGACCTGATGATTCATGATAAGAGGGTAATGAAGTGGTTTGCAGATAGCCACAAAGCGATCAAAGGCCATCACTGCCAACAACATGGCCTCTGTGCTGCCCAGGAAGTGGAAGAAATGAAGCTGGCTTATGCATCCCAAGAAAGAAATTGCTTTATATGTAGAGAGAAAATTCTCCAGCATTTTTGGCAGAGTCACTGTGGAGAAGCAGATATCTAGACATGACAGGTTTCCCAGGAAAAAATACATAGGAGAATGGAGTCTTGGATCAGAGATGACAACCATCAGGATGACTCCATTACCAGCCACATTGACAATGTAAGTTGCAAGGAAAACCACAAAGAGAACAGGCTGCAGTACTTGGATGTGTGTCACTCCCAGGAGGAGAAATTCAGTGACCGATGTTTGATTCAGCATCACTTGAAAGAAAAGACAAAGTAAGGTATGGAATGCTATCTCTGATGGGAACTGGAGTCCTCCTGCTGAGAATTTTCTCACCTAGACAATATTTTGAGAGAGAGCATTGCTGTTTAAATAGCCCCAGCATCACAGGTTGTACAATATTTGAACCACTAGATTATTAAACATTAAAGTTACATGGTGTTTGTGGACCGTTACTCAAACACTTTTTAAAAGTTAGATTTATCAGTATTTTTCTTTCTTCCAGGGATTCAGAGCATGTTTCCAGCCTACCATCTTCTCTATAACACTTGTCTTTTATCATCCTAAGATCTAACAGAGAGTAAATTTTTAAATACTCCACCACGCTGCTTTATCTTGACAAAGTAAGAAATCATTTGAAGGATTTTTACTTGAGAAAAATCAACAATGAGGGAGCAATAAGAGCTCTAAGGAAATCTAAATAGAGATGCTAACACTGGAATGCTTTCTATAAAAAGGAAACATTTTAAGTTTGGGAAATCCTTGAAAGGAGAAGAAAAAGATTTGATGTGACTAGAATAAAAAAGTGCAGTTAGTAGGGAACATTTCTAGCAATCCCATAGGATTCTCACCCTTATAACTAGAAAAAATTTTGAGTAATTATCTAACCTTAATTTCACCTTTATTGAAGGCTGGCTTCCAGAAATTCAGAGTAGCTTTCCTTGATAACCATATATGCTTTGTATATTATTAAACTTTATCACTTCTGCCTAAGAGACACATGATACACCAAACATCATTTTGGTTCTCTACCCTCAAAACAAAATGTTTGCAAAAATTCTCAGGGAAGAAAACAATTTCCTAACATCTAAACATAATAGTAATCAGACTTTATGTACCAAATGATTTATTCCACTGCATCCTGAATATTTAAAGATCACATGTTTACTCTGGAGAACACTTAGAGCATGGCAATAAAAATGTAGGCAGTAAAGAGCCTTCATAATCCACAAACAATGGGGAGTCCGTCATAAGGTAGGAAACTAGCCCTAAATCCTGGGCACTCAACTTTAATACTAGCAAGAAGATAGACAGTAAGTGCAACTCCCCGGCTTGTCTCCTGGTTCATTCTCCTACCTGTTTGAGCGTTCATATCCACAGCTAAGAAAGCTTATCAGGTTGACACCCCTGTAAAGTAAATAATAGAAAAATATTATGAAAAATAAAGAGTAAAAATATATTTGAAGTGACAGCTTATATTGGGATTAAGTCTATGCTCTTCATCTTCCAAAACCTCTTCTTTCTGAAATTCTGCCTGTCTTTTATGACCCACAGATCTTTAGATAAACCTTGAGAGAGAATGTCCCTGGGGTTTGGGAGGATCTTTCTATACCTTCAGGATGAGAGAATTCTCCTTGGGGAACTCCTATCTTGAGGTCCATTTTTGTTTTTTTCCCATTGTTCCAATTGTCTTTCCTTACTGTACTTCTTTCTTAGTTTAAGAATCACCGACAGTATAGGTCTCAATGGCCTACTTTTTCTTTTTTTTCCCCCAAACTTTAAACTTTCTATTTTTAATTGGAGTATAGCTGATTAACAATGTTGTGGTAGTTTCACGTGAATAGTGAAGGGACTCAGGCCATACATATAAATGTATCCATTCTTCCCCTCCAAATTCCCCTTGCATCCTGGCCAGCGCATAACATTGAGAGAGTTCCATGTGCTATATGACAGGTTCTTGTTGGTTATACATTTTAAATGTAACAGTGTGTACACGACCATACCAAAATTCCTAACTATCCCTTCCCCTGGCAACCATAAGTTCATTTTCTAAGTTTGTGAGTCTCTTTCTGTCCCAGAAGTAAGTTCATTTGTATCATATCCTTTGAGATTCCACATACAAGGGATGTCATATGATATTTCTCCTTCTCTGACTTACTTCACTTAGTATCGCACTCTCTAAAATTACCTTTCAGTTCTTGGGACAGAGTTATGGATACACTTTTTCATCTTGGGGACTGCTCTGGGAGAATTCTATATAAAATGGAAGGAAGTTGGGCAACAACAGTTAAGGAATGAGCGCCAGTCATATCCTATTGATCTGTACAGAAAGATGATTATCATTTAGGAATTCTACTCATTTATTACTGTAGTTCTATGGAATACAAAAGAGAGGAATGAGGAGAAGCAATATTGCTTTTGTTCCTTCTGAGTCTGACACTTCACTGTTGGTATTTTTTTTTTAATTTTATTAGTTTATTTTTGGCTGCACTGAGTCTTCACTGCTGTGCACGGCCTTTCTCCAGTTGTGGTGAGCCCAGGCTACTCCGTAGTTGTGGCGCACGGGCTTCTCATTGTGGTGGCTTCTCGGGTTGCAGAGCATGGACTCTAGAGGGTGGGGGCTTCAGTAGTTGTGGTTCACAGGCTCTAGAGTTTGGGATCAAGAGTTATGGTGCACGGCATTAGCTGCTCAGCAGCATGTACGATCTTCCTGGACCTGTAATCAAACCTGTGTCCCCTGAATTGACAGGCAGATTCTTAAACACTGGACCACTAGGACTCTCCTACAGTTGGTATTAACACTCAAATATTTTCTTTTATTTTGGGATCCCAGACCTCACACTTCTCTCTAGGAGAATGAGGCTGATATCTCCAGTGTGTATCTTCACTTCTTGCTTTCTTCTTCAGTAGTAGTATTCTATCTGCTTCATCCAAGGAATATCTATATGCAATCCAACCTCTATCCAAGCTTTCTAATTACCATTACAAATGCTATGTATTTTTGTCCACCTTTCAATTGTGATTCATTTTTGTTGCTTTGCTGAGGTTCATAATATATTCATCACATTAATAATTTCTTTTTTAAAATAATTTCTTAATTATTAACTTCATCAGCAGCTTAACAGGCTCACTGTCTCTACCCTCTAGTTACTAATGCCCATGCCATCGGTATCTGAAACAAATTTTGAAAAGATAAGTGTCTACATATAGCAGATTCATGTTGTTGTACAGCAGAAACTAACACAACGTTGTAAAGCAATTATACTCCAATTAAAAAAAAATCTGCATTCAGGAGAGCCACCATGTCGAATCCTTTACAGTCTCCTTGGCTGGTTATTGCTCTTCCTCCTTATTATCCACTTTTGTGCATCTCCTCTTCTCTGTCTTCTAGTTCTGTGTTTTATATATCTATAAACAGATAACTCTCAAGTTATACTTTTAATTTCAACTTATTTTCCTAACTCTGGCTTATGTATTTAACTTCCAACTAGACAGTTCTACAGTAGTTGTCTTAACCATTAAGATATTTTCTTTCAGCTGGCTTGATTTACATACTGCATTGGAAACAGATACACAAATCAAATTCACTGTCAGCCTTATGCAGTCCACCAAGTGCAAAACTTGAACTCTCTATAGTCCACTTTGAAAGCTGATCCCATTACTCCATTTGCCAAATGACATCTTCAACACTTGCCTCTGGCTACCCTGATCTCTATAAACAATGACCTTAGAATTATCCATTCTATCCAATGATATTGGTGAGTAGATGGGAAAGAACAAATAAGCCAGGGCCTTGGAATACACTGATGAGACCAGGTAAACATAATGTTGTTTAGAAGCTGAGCATTATCAATCTATCTCTCTTGTGACCAGAAAGATTTTGAGGAAGAAATCATTTTGGCCTTAAAGATCAGTTCCCAGAGTTACTCATTAGAGAAAAACCTGGAGGAAATTTTTCTTGAGAAAATTTCCTATAGATAGGGCTGAGGAATAAAATCAATAAACAGAAGTCTAACACTGATTTGGACATAAAGTCAGAAAGATTACTTAAAACTCACAATTTCTGTTTAGTCACCACCCTGTCTCCTTATATAAGAGTAGCTCAAAGACACTGACATACAGTCATAACACATTATATGTGTCTTTTTGTTTTTATTGTTCTGAGAACATTTGTCATACAAATACATTGAAGTTTAACAAATTATTTCATTCATCTGTTGATAAAGTCATCTCAGTTGAGACCTGAAACATTAAACAGAGTCAGTGCTTTTCTGTTGTACTTTCTCCAATTTCTGAATCACCAAATAATGCAGTTTAATTAAAATAGGTGTTTAACCACCTGTGTTTAGGGTGACAGCGTATCATAAAGCAATAGGCAACCATGTGCTCCTCTACAGTTTACGGCCTCTATGAAGCTTGGATTATGTCAAAAATTCTGTTTCATATAAATTCTGTCTAAGATAGTGCAGGATGTAAGATGCCTTCTCCCACACACATTCTTTTATAAACAAAATTGGAATCAAGAGACCAAAGAAGGTAGAGTTGAAAGATGGAAGAACCATGTGAGTAAGATTGAACCAAATTTCTTGGATTTACAAAAGTGAATGTAAAAAATTTGAGCAGTCCATCCATGACCTCAAAGTATCCTTTTATAGTCTCATCTGTCTATATCTCTATTTTATTTATTTATTATTCTTATTTTTTAATTTATTGACTGTGTTACCTGTTTTGTGGGATCTTAGTTCCCCAACCAGGAATTGAACCAGTGCCTTTGGCAGGGAAAATATGGAGCCCTAAACACTGGACATCATGGAATTCTGTATCTCTAAATAGTTGTAAGTACTGGCACCCACCATGATTTCAGATTCAGTGGCACATCTAGGAACTTAGAAAGTGAGGAACATAGTAATTTTTGTCTATTGGCCTCCAAACATATTTCAGCAATTACTATTTAATAACTTTCACTTAGTGTAGCTTGGTGACAGGTAAGGAAAGCAAGACAAATTTTTGATGAATTCTTTATATTTCACTGGAATTACATCATACTATATCACCTTACAATCTGTGAAAATATGTATAGAAATCAAAAAACAAAATAAATGATAGGAAAAGTTTTGAAACTCAATATTCTTGACCAAAAATTGAGGGGAAAATAACATGCTAAGAGCTAGAAATGTATTCCTGAGATTTTTTTCAAACTGACTATACTTTTAACAATATTTTACAGTAATCTTTGATGGGTTGTCAGTTGACTTATAAAACATCTTTGCAGTCAGAATTCACAAAACTCTTTAGATAAACCATTGGTTACTTTACCTCTGTTAACTAGAACTAACAGCAATATTTGTTTTAATTACTTGCCTCCCTGCTTAGAGAAGAAGAAATCATGACATACTGATTAAAAATGTCCTTTCACTCATGTGTGAGTTAACATTTACTTTTCCATTTGAGCCCATGATCTTAAATTCAAATCCTTAAAATATAACAGCATAATGATGTTATTGTTCACATTATAATATGATAATATAATATGATAGCTGGTGGAGGGGGCAGGTGGAAAAGGCCTTTGCTCTGCCCTCAGCAAATGGGATCCTCAACACAGTAGAGAATGTGTGTGTGTGCATGTGTGTTTGTGCGTGTGTGTGTATGTGTGTGTAGGTGGGTGAATCAAATGGATATGAAGCAAAGAAATGCCATCAAGGACAGGAAGCCAGAAACCCCAAGCTCACTGACATGCTCATTGGAACAAGTGAGTTTTAGGAGCTGGGAGACATCACAGAAGAGTTTGTGAATGATATCGGCACCATAGAAGTGATGGAGAAAGTAGCAGATGTATGCATAACTTCAAAGATGACCCCACTGATCCAAATGGCTAAGATTTCATGAGTACAGATGTTGACATCCATGACGATTTCAGAGCACAGAGGAAGGCAGACAGATGGCCACATAGCGATCATAAGGCATCACTATGAGCATGGCCATCTCTGCAGAACCACAGAGAGTGAAAGCACAACACTGCAATATGCATTCCCAGAGGGGCATAATCAAGTTGCAAATGAACCTTGGTACAGTCAAACAGAAATATAACATAGATCCAAGAAGGAGAGATGTTTCAGGAAGAAATATATGGGTAAACAGAGACTGCCATCCATGGAAGTTGCAGTGATAATGAAAATGTTACCAGTTAAAGCCACTAAGTATAAGACTAAGAACGGAGAAGTGAAAGAATATAATAATTTATTTATTCTTAATATTTCTCTTATATTACATCATGTCACACTGCTTTACAGTTTGTTGAAATAAGGGTAGAATATAAAAGCAAAACAAAAGAGTAGAAAAAATTCTGTAGATCAACATTTTCCATGACCAGAAGTTGAGAAAAAAAAATAAACCACAAATAAAATAGAAGATATTCTTGAGATGTCTTTTCAACCTGCCTCCATTTTTAATAACATTTCATAGTAATTGAGAGTTTGACCATTGAGTTCTAAAAATATTGAAATTATTTGAAGTTAAATTACTGGTTATTTTGTGTTCATTCATGATTACAATACAATTTTAATTATTATTTTGCCTCTCTGCTTGGATAACAAGAAATCATGACATACTTCTTTAAAATGCCCTTTAAGTAGTATGTTAAATGGTGAGTTAACATTTAATTTTCTAACTGAGTAATTATGTCCTAAATTAAAATTCTCAAAATCTGAAAGCATAATAATTTCGCTTCTCACATTAAAATGTGCTAACCTGTCTAAATGACAGGCTTAAAAAACTCTACATGCTACATGGGCAATAGAGGCAAACTTCAGTAACCAAATCCAGAGAAGAGTTTGTTGAAATATATAGCAAATCTATTTTATCACTGGTATCTCAAAAACAAATTCAGCATTAGACTTCCATGGCTAGTATTCCATTTGCTCAAATTTCCTTTCTATTATCTAAGAATGTATTGTTGAACTCTAGACTAGACTTTCCCAGTTATTTTTCCTTTATACTATTTCCTCTGTTATATACATGTATCAGTTCAGTTCAGTTGCTCAGTAGTATCCAACTCTTTGTGACCCCATCGACTGCAACACGCCAGGCTTCCCTGTCCATCACCAACTTCCGGAGCCAACTCAAACTCGTGTGCATCGCATCAGTGATGCCATCCAACCATCTCATTCTCTGTCGTCCCCTTCTCCTCCTGCCTTCAGTCTTTCCCAGCATCAGGGTCTTTTCCAATAAGTTAGTTCTTCACATCAGGTGGCCAAAGTATTGGAGTTTCAGCTTCAGCATCAGTCCTTCCAATGAATATTCAATGAATATTCCTTTAGGATTGACTAGTTTGATCTCCTTGCAGTCCAAGGGGCCCTCAAGAGTCTTCTCCAACACCACAGTTCAAAAGCATCAATTCTTCGGCGCTCAGCTTTCTTTATGGTCCAACTCTCACATCCATACATGACTACTGGAAAAACAATAGCTTTGACTAGACGGATCTTTGTTGGCAAAGTAATATATATGGCAAGCAATTTTGAGTAGCAGTAATATTTCACATCTCAACTGTCTCATTGCTTGTTTATTTATGCCTCTAAGAGTTCTCTAGACTTCCTCAAGTCAGGGCCTCTTTCTGATAACCCTCCTCAAGGCCCCCTTTACTTCCTTGTTCCTCAAAGTATAGATGAGTGGATTTAGTGCAGGAGTGACCACACTGTACATAATGGCAACAGTCCGGTCCTGGTCCATGGAGCTACCTGAGGCAGGACGAATGTAAATGAAAAATACAGGACCAAATAAAAGAACAACCAACATGAAGTGGGAGGCACAAGTAGACAGTGCTTTACGAAGCAGGCTGCAAGAATGGGTCTTAAAGAAAAGATAGACAATAATGTAGAAATAGGAGAGAAGGGTTAGAAAGAATGAGCCCATGGCAATGGTCTCTGTGAGAGTATGAAGTAGCCACTCATTGAGCTCAGTGTTCCCACAGGCCAACTCAAGCAATGGCTTAACATCACAGAAGAAGTGATGAATGTGGTTGGAACCACAGAAGTTTAAACGAGATGTCATAACTGAGTGCAGCAGGGCATGGAAAAACCCAAAGATCCAGACAGTGATAGCCATCTGGGTACAGACGTGATGACTCATGATAAGAGGGTAACGAAGTGGTTTGCAGATAGCTACAAAGCGATCAAAGGCCATCACAGCCAACAGCATGACCTCTGTGCTGCCCAGGAAGTGGAAGAAATGAAGCTGGCTTATGCATCCCAAGAAAGAAATTGCTTTGTGGGTAGACAGGAAGTTCTCCAGCATCTTTGGCAGAGTCACTGTGGAATAGCTGATATCTAGACATGACAGGTTTCCCAGGAAAAAATACATAGGAGAATGGAGTCTTGGATCAGAGATGACAACCATCAGGATGACTCCATTTCCAATCACACTGACAAAATAAATTATAAGAATAATAATAAAGAGAAAAGACTGCAGTTCCTGGATGTCTGTCATTCCCAAGAGAAGAAATTCAGTGATTGAAGTTTGGTTCAGCATCACTTTAAAAAAAGACAAGATAATAGAGGAAGACAATCTTTAATGAGAACCAGTCCTTCCAGCCCAGGATTTCTTGCTGAGACAAATATGTTTTAAGGAATAGTGTTGCTGTTCTATACAATCCCAAATCAGAGGTGGTGCCATATTTGGACTATTAGATTATTAAATACTAAGGCCACCTATCACTTATGGTCTATAAGTCAAACATTTATTTTCTTTACAAGATTTGTCATTAGTGTTTTTTATTTCTCCCAGTAATTCAGAGTACATTGCAGCCTGCTATGTTCTCTGGTTGTGAACTTCTACATTCTTGTACAACTTTTCTTTTATCTTCCTAAGTTAACTCTAATAGGAAGCAACTTTTTAAGTATTCCACCACACTGCTGTCTCTATACCTAATAAGCTACCGTATTTTAAATTTTAAACAATTGACAGGGATAAAAACATTACAACTGCAAATTCTTTTTTAAAAAGCCAAAATGCTCTTTCAAATAATAGTAATAACTTTCCCTCCTCTTAGAATGTTAGTGGAGCTAGTGGTGTTCTTACACTGATCTCTTTCTGACTCTCACACTTGGAAAAGTCATAAAACCTTACTGGGGTAAGAAATGCGCTGTGCTGTACTTAGTCACTCAGTCGTGTCCGACTCTTTGTGACCCCATGGACTGTAGCCCGCCATGCTCCTGTGTCCATGGGGATCCTCCAGGCAAGAATACTGGAGTGGGTTGCCATGCCCTCCTCCAGGGGATCTTCCCCACCCAGGAATTGAACCAGGGTCTCCTGTGTTTGCAGGCAGATTCTTCACCAGCTGAGTACCAGGGAAGTCCCAGCTAAGAAACAAGACCACATTAATCAGACATTAGCCAGAGGTATATTTGAAATTTTATTACTGCTTTATGTGATGGTGAGCTTAGTTTTTCCCTACAATCTGAGAAAATATAAATTTATATGTAAATATAATTTTTCTCAAAACAGGATCCCCAAATTATTACTTTGATGACAAATGTTATTATGCTTCTTCTCTCTAGTTGCCCTGGGACTCTTTTTCATTTCCCAAATTGCCAAATCCCTGGATAAGAAAAATTCTTCCTCAAATGAGCTCACTAGTTCCTTATTTTACCTTACACTGACACTTCTTTGAAGTATGTATGAGTTCAACCCTCTTAAAATCTTATGTTTTCTGAATTATATGCTTTATGAAGTTCCATTTTCACTTTGTCTGCAATAAATTTGCTCTTCAAATATTAACAAATATTCTACCCCAAGTGTGATTTACCTTTTTCACTTCTAGTTCTGTTGAAGGAAGGGGGACCCCTTCCAGGGCCCAAAACTGGGCTCTTGTCTAACACTCAGAAATGAATTGTCTGAGGAGACACATGTGCTGACAAAGCAAGAGATTTTGTTGGGAGAGGACACCCGGCTGGAGAGCAGCAGGGTAAGGGAAACCCAGGAGAACAGCTCTGCCATGTGGCTCTGCAGTCTCAGGTTTTATGGTGATGGGATTAGTTTCTGGGTTGTCTTTAGCCAATCATTCTGACTCAGGGTCCTTCCTGGTGGTGTACACCTTGTTCAGCCAAGATGGATGCCAGTGAGAAGGATTCTGGGAAGTGGTTGGATATGTGGTGTCTCCTTTTGACCTTTCCCGAACTCTTCCAGTTGGTGGTGGCTTATTAGTTCCCTGTTCCTTACCAGGACCTCCTGGGGTAAAACAACTCATGCAAATGGTTACTATGATGCCTAGCCAGGGTGGGTGGTTTCAGTCAGTGTGCTTCCCCTAACAGTTTGGTCAGTGTGTCACTGGTGGTCAGTGGTCTTCTGTGAACCCACAAGTCTATGTGCTTTATATCAAGTCTCTTCCAAATTGTTACAAATTTCTCTCACTTGAAAATTGTATTTTCTCTTTTGACTTTACTGTTAAATAAAATTCTTCTTTTCTACTACAAGAATGCATTAATTTTAATTTCATTGGTGGGACTGAAGCCTTTTCTTTAGTGAAGGCTAAAATTCTTAAGGAATTGTAAGGAAATTAGCTGTAATGAAATTTGATATTTGACTAAATTTGCCCTATTTACTGAAAGGCAGGAAACCTTTCGAATCTTTTTTCCTCTATTATTTACAAAGTATATTGTGTTCCTTCTGGTACCCTGACAAAAGCAGATATAATTACATAAAATTGTTTCCTCTTTGTTCCTTTATTTGCCGATGTAATGATTTAGTCCTTGCATATTGTGAGGGAAGAAGCAAAAGTGGGTAGAAAACTTATAGATATGAAGGCACTGAGAAAAAAGTAAGAACTGTAAGGAAATTTGAATAGAGATGCAGATATTGGGGAGGTGGATAGTTCAATTTTGAGAAATAACTGAGGGCAAAGGAAAATGATTTGACTAGAGTGAAAAAAGGGAATGGACTGGGAAAGGCTTTGAGGGAAATCATAGAGAATTAGGTTTATCTCTGAAAGAAAAATTGAGAAAATTATCTGATCTCTACACATCTTCAAAAAGGGCTATTTTAAATAACTCAGTAGATTTTTTGATAGCCATGTATATTTTGCATATTTAAATAATTATCATCACTGTTTAAAATAAAAAGGATATGGCAAATATCATCTTGGTTTTCTGACCAACCCAAAAAATATTATCAAAAATTATTCTGGGAATAAACAAAACACAACACACACACACACAAACTTTCCTAATTTCTAAAGAAAATTAACAATTAGATTCCTCTGTTCTAAATTATTTCTTTCACTATGTCAATATTTAGACATTAAAGATTCAATTTGAAGAATGTCTAGAGAAGCAGAAGCACTGAATGAGGAATGTGACAATGCAATACAACTGTGGGAAGTAAAGTGCCTTCATAATCCACAAACACAGTGAGGAGTCCATCATAAGACAGGAAATCAGCTCTTAACACTGGGTATTTAATTTTCATACTAGCAAGCAGACGCATCACTTACTAAGAGATAGAAAATATGGGCAACTTCCCAGCCTGTCTTCTCTTTTATTTTCTTACCTGATTGAGTATTCAGATTCATAGGTAAGAAAGCTTTTTAGGTTGACACTCCTAATGATAATAAACAGTAGAAAAATATTTGAAAGGGTGTTTCTTGCTGAGATGGTAGTATAAGCTCTTTATTTTGAGAAGTCTTTTCTTCCCTTTCTGAAAATTTGCCTGCCTTTTTATGGGCCACATATTTCTACACAAGAAAATCCTAGGGGAGAATGTCTCCTGGGTACCGAGAATTACTGTACGAAGAGACAGAATGTTTTTCACACATACAACATGATGAGGTAAGCTTAGGGAATTCTTTTCTTCAGTTCCATTTGGTTTTTTCATTCTTCCTATTTTCTTTACTGCTTCTGTCCCTTCATTTCAGAAGTATAGACAGCAGTAGGATTTCAGTGGCTATTCAATGTCCTTTCATTTCCTAGGACAGAGGTATAAATTCACTTTTTCATTTTGGAAATGATCTTGGAAATACTCTTTGGTGTATATGATGAAAAGAGAATTGGTAATACGTGTTAAGGAATGGGAATCACATTAGCATCATGGCAGAGTGAGATGCTCCTTGTATCTCTCCTCTCTAATTTATAACCAGTAAAACACCCACAGCTCAACAAGTTGCCTCTCCCAAACACAGCAGGATGTCAGAGAATTCCACATGTCTTTTCATCTAAAAGGGGGTGGACTGGAACCCATAAAGGAGGCAAAATTGAGGAACAGCAGAAATGGTGCCTATAATCCCAGCATACCCCTTGCCCACTGACCACAGCAGCTGATCACAAAGCCCCAGAGAACCCAATAGTAGCAGGTGGTGCCCATGACTCTGACTTCCCAGCCATGGTGGCACTCAGAGCCAAAGTAAACGGGCATCAACAGTGAGGTCTGTGACCCCATCCCTCCAGCTGTGGAGGCATCCGTGATTTGGGCCCCCAATCCCCCAACCATAGTGGCAGCTTCCACAGACGCCACAGCACCGGACATGACAGAAGCACCAGTGACCCCAATTCCACCTGGATAACACATGGTAGATAACAAATGGGAAAGGGGAATGAACCCAACTTTTACCGAGCGCCCTTTGTGAGTCAGGGACAATATCCGTTATCCATCTTTCTATCAATTTGTCATTTTTGTTGCTTCTCAGGAGTTCCTTGCTATGTAATATGTTTCAAATATTATATAAAGATAACATTTATTGTGGCTCATTTTATGTGTAAGTTATTGTTCTGAGTTCTTTATCTGTGTCAGATTATTTAATTTTTACAAAAGCCCAATGAGGAGGATATTAAAATCATAGAGCACAAAAACCCAAGGCTCGAAAGATTTTAATAAATTTCCAAATTTATAGCAATACATTGTGAAACTAGGATTCAAAGCGAATCACAAAAAAAATCTAATACTTTAAAATATCACCCATTCTTGGTTCCATATCAAGATGATGGAGTAAGAAGTTCCTAAGTTTACCTCCTCCCATGAACACACCAAACTACAACTGCATATAAGACAACTATCTCTGAAAACAGACCAAAGACTAACAGAGCAGATTCAATACAACTAAGGATATAAATAAAAGGCCATATCAAGATGTATATGAGGGGCAGAGATGTGGTCTAGTCAGAAACCACACACAGGTGTGGCAACCAACAACCAGGTGGGCTACCACAACCTCAGAGGTCCCCTTGGTAGGCTAGCCATGAACACTGTGCATGCACGATCAGTTGCTTCAGCCATGTCCGACTTTTTGCAAGCCTATGAACTGTAGCCTGCTAGGCTTCTCTGTCCGTGGGATTCTCCAGGCAAGAATACTGGAGCATGCCCTCCTCTAGGGAATCTTCCCAACCCCGGGATCAATCCCTGGTCTCCCACATTACAGGCAGATTCTTTACCATCTGAGCCACAAGGGAAGCCTGAGAATACTGGAGTGGGTAGCCTATCTGTGCTTAGTTGCTACCCATACATCTTCTCTGGTACAGTATATGTTTAAATCTTTTGCCAATTTAAAAACTGATTAGGGACTTCCCTGGTAGTCCAGTGGTTAAGAATCTGCCTTTCAATGCAGGGGACACCGGTCAGGAAGCCTCCTGTTAAGTGTATCCTGACATTTGGCCTAAGGCCAAACTGGTATGAGTAATGGCAGCAATGGCGACCTTCTCCAGGAGATCTTCCCGACTCAGGAATTGAGCCGGGGTCTTCTGCATTGCAGGCAGATTCTTTACCAGCTGAGCTATCAGGAAAGCCACGCTAATAAGTCTGCAAATATTAAGCCCACCTTACTTGTTTCGCAAATAAGATCATCTATACTATTTTTCTAGATGACCTGAATGGGAAGGAAGTCCAAAAAGAAGGGGATATATGTTTATGTGTATGTATGACTGATTCATTTTGCTGTAAAGCAACTCTACTCCAATAAAAATTAATTTAAAAATAAAAAAAGACCAAGTTGAACTAAGGATGAGATACAAACACTGTATGTTGAAAATTGACATTTTTTTCTTAGATAAATTAAAAATTTTTAGTCTCTCCCTTAAATTAAATTTATTATTTAGTGGTTAATTTTTATTTGACCATTAAAAATACGGAGTGTGAAAGAGTAAAATCATTTCTGAGATAAGTGTGTTACCTGGAAGTCAATTTTGTTGTCTACATGGCTCTTGTCCTCACTATAAGTTTTGTCTTTATTTTTCCTTCTCATGCCCTAAATTTTGGTGTCAACAAAAATTTGTTATTTGGATCTTTGTTTTTTTATTTCATGCTATGTAATCTTCATTAGTTTCATGAGTCAAATGTTATCTTCTTCCACATAACATGAATCGTTATTATCTAACTCTTGAGTATCAGTTTAATACATTCAAACATTCTTTGGAGATTCCTGTTTAAAAAATAATATTAATAATAAGAGAGCTAATATTTGTTCAGCACTCTGTGGTAATCACTGTGTTCATGTCTTGTACACATTTTTCATTTAATCTCAGTACCCTGATAGACCAGAAAGCCTCAGTCATTTAAAATTTATTTCTTTGCCAAAATAAGCTTTTACTCTGAATGCCTTTTTATGTCAATAACTTTACAATTCTCCAAATTTCCTCACCCAAGTTTTAACCTTTAGCTCTTTTTAATTTTTCTTTCCCCTTTGGCTGACAAATAAACATGACCACAAAATGTACCTATTTTTTTTTCTTCACAGTGATTTTGATTTTTATCCTTTTCTTTCCTTTTTAATATCATCACTTACACTTCAAAATCAAGCTTTCTTAACTTCACAACTATATCATTGCATTAACTTCCAAATGATTTTTCTTTGCCTCTAGAATTTATATTTAGGAAAACTCTGCATAGAATCCTTGGATCAATTTTCTATTGTTGTGTTCCCCCCTACCCCCATCACTCTTTTCATTTAAACTCTTAACTGATTCCCAGCTACTTAGAAGACAAGCCATAATTTCTTAACCTGAAATTTCATCCTTCATGATCTGTATTCATGCAAAGATGGATGAGTATTTACCAGCTAAAGTGAAGAAGATATTTTTAATCTGAAGGTGAGATTAGGCCTGATACCTGAGTGAGAGAAAAAGAGTCTTGGACCTTCATTCTGTGTGATCCTAGAAGTGTTCAAAACTTATGGGACCTCAGTTTGTTTTCATTGCCAGTTGGACAGTGGTAGCAAATAAACATGATTGGAACAGGAATGTCTAAAGGCTTAAAAGTCTCCTAAGTCAGTCTCTTCTGAGAGCTCTTACGAAATCACCATGAAGGATTACCATTTATCTGAGACTTTTCTATTTCAACTCCCTAAAGCAGCACATCCTGCTTCTGTAACACCCAGAACATCGGCATTTAATTAGGGATGCTGGGCTCTTGTCAAATGTTTCTAACAGCATAGAAACTCCAGGGACAATAAGTCTGTCACTCCAAGAGCCCATAAAAGAAGCCTCGTACCAGGTTTTGGGAATTTGAATTTGAACATGTACTCTCATGTTCCCTTTTCTACTACAAGTAGGTGTTTTTCTTCTTGTTCTTATTCTCCTCTTCTTCTGCCTCCTTTTCCCCGCCTCCCTACTTCTTATTTCAGCCTGATTCTTAGATTTACTGTTTTTCTTCAATCACCCTCTTTGGAAAACAGTAGGGAATAGTTAGAAAAAGGAAATAAAAGATCTCATGGAGCTTTATTTGTGGGAGACAAATAACCTGTCTCTGGGTGTGTGGGGGCACCGTAAGTGTATGTAAACTGTGTCGCTTTCTTCAGTAATGTCATTTTTTAGCTACAGGAAAGGTGCTTGTCTCTCCAAAGTGTTTGATTCATCTGTTCTGCCAATATTGTGAATTCTTTTAATAAGAGACAAGTCATTCAGTCCATGACAGAGAAAAGGTAAAAGTCCTACTGGATGTTAAAAGAGTTTGGCATGATTTGGCATAAATGACTATTATCAAATCCATGTTATGTAAGAAACAAAGACATGAAATAAATTTGTTTAGTCCAGAGTCAAAAGTTTCATATAGTAAAGCTCTTCAAGAAGAAGAGAGACCAAACTTTACCTGTGGTTTCAGAATTCAGACCTAAAACCAAATATGTGAAATAACAATAATAATATCTATCATTCATTGTTATTTTTATGTACTACACACTAGGTTAAGTACTAAATGCATTACCTCATTTAATGTCACAATTTTCTGGTGAGAAAGATATCATTATTTTCATTTAAGGAGGAAGAGCTTCATAATTCATTCATGGTCACACAGCTAGTAAGAGGGTGGAATAGCTGTATTTGTTGTGTTCACACAGCTGGTAGGTGTAACCACTCTTCCAGTAATAAAACACAGTGACCAGGGACTTCCCTGATGATCCAGTGGCTAAAAGTCCTTGTTCCCAATGCAGGGGGCCAGGGTTTGATCGTCAAGGAACTAGATACTACATGCTGCAACTAAAGATTCCACATGACACAACTAAAATGTGGCTCAGCCAAAAAAACCCACAATGATCAAAATTTTTTCTAATACTTGAATTTGTCTAAAGATGGAATAGCCTCCCTTTACAGAGTTTACATCTCCCATCAATACAGTATACAGTTTTAGATTGGATTATCACCTTGCAAAATATAGGGCTTCCCTGGTGGCTGAGATGGTGAAGAATCCTCCTGCAATGCTGGAGACTGGGTTCAATCCTTGAGATGGGAAGATCCCCTGGAGGAGGGCATGGCAACCCACTCCAGTATTCTTGCCTGGAGAATCCCCATGGACAGAGGAGCCTGGTGGGTGACAGTCCATGGAGTTGCAAAGAGTCGGACACGACTGAGCAACTAAGAACAGCACAGCAAAACATCTGTATAGGGTATTTCAGTGGCCGGACTAGATGACTTTTAAAGGCTCCTTCCCAACTGGAGCTGGAATTCCCATTCTGTATATTCCATAAGAGATGGTCCAAAATACCACATTGAATTTTCAGCACCAAGTACCGTGCCTTAGACTCAGTAATGCTCACTGATTATATAAGTAACCATGGTTAGCCCTGACTTCAATTTCAATGTGGGAGAGGAGATGGATAGTGGTGGTACAGCAGATAAAAGCCTAAAGAAAAGGTTTTCTCAAGATTTCTACCTTTTCCATGATTTTTCAATTAATATGTACAGTGTTATCATTTCTAGAGAATTCATTAATTAAAGGGTAATACTCTATTGTAGAGTTTTTCCTTCGCTTATCTGAACACTCTACAAAAACACCAACATAGGGTCAAGTACAAACCATTCTCCAAAATGGAGCTTTTCCAAAACAAATTTTCTTATTTGTATACTGGATAAAATGGTCAGATGATCCACAGAAAGGTTTGTTGTGTAAATGAGAACCGAGGAGGGAACCCAGGTATTCTGAATTGTTGTGAGAAGTGTTCTCTTGTTTGGTTTGTGTTTTCTCTGATCGGCTAAGGTTGCTGTTGGTGACCATACCAGTTAAAGAGAAAGAAGTTTGACTTTAAAATTTCCTGCTCTGAAAGCAGATACAGGACTTAGTGACTAAATCACCACCACCATCACGATCTTTGAGGCTAAAATGAGACAAAATTATTATTTAAAAATTTTACTTATTTACTTGGTCTTGCTTTTACAGCAGTGAAAACTCCAAGTCCTAATCACTGTTCCACCAGGGAAATTGTATGACAAAGCTTAGAGCACTGGAGAGTGGTTTCAATAACTAATTCCACTGATAACATTGTCATCTTCAAGTCTAGTGTTATAGTTTGTAAGAGTCTCTTCCAGGACATGATTACTAGTGCCAACTATTGTTTTTTAATATAAAGTTTTATCCAAGTACATGGTATCACATTCTGGAACTGTCTTGTTTTTGGAATTTTCTATTCCATTTTCATTCTCTTAAAATATAACTTAAATAAAAACTGTAAAAATCAGTCTCTAAGTGTGCAAGGAAGATAAGGAGGCATCACAAGGAGAAACTCAAATAACCCCACAACTCTTGAAACAAATAATGTGATGGATATTCACCAGTCATCTCTAAGACACAACGAGGTATTAGGAAACGGGCTTGCCAAGACCTGTTTACATAAATAGCTCTTATGCTGCACATAGACTTTTAAAATATTTACTTTTTCCTGTAAAGGTGTTGCTGATATTCTGTAAGAGATGCGTCCCATAGGAAAAGTTTAAATGTGTGTGTCGAGGGCTTATGTGATGATTGCAGTACACCACTGTAACTTGTCATGGATTCTAAATTTGAGTGTTTTTTCCTGATATTTTCCGATGATTATTTTATCTATAAAGTTATATGTTCTTGTTTTGTAGATTACTGCTGTTGCAGCACATGAATACCACAGTCTGTACTGCTTCTTTCTCAATTTCTGAGAGAAAACATCATGAAAGGAGAAAATCACACTCTGTCTGAATTTATCATCTTAGGATTCTCTGACCTAAACGATGTGCAGTTTTTATTGTTTACCATATTTCTTATGATCTATCTCTGTACCCTGGGAGGAAATATTTTCATTATTTTGGTAACATTGGTCGATATACGACTCTATACCCCCATGTATTTTTTTTTAAGGAATCTGGCCTTTCTTGATATCTGTTATACCACCACTAATGTCCCCCAGATGATGGTGCATCTCCTATCAAAGAGGAAAAGTATTTCCTACGGGGGCTGTGTGGCTCAACTTTTGGCATTCCTTTTCTTTGTGGGGGTAGAGTGTCTCCTCCTGGCAGCCATGGCGTATGATCGCTACATTGCAATCTGCAAACCTTTAAGGTATTCGGTTATTATGAACAAGGTCCTATACAGCCAGTTAGCAGCCTCCTGCTGGACTGGTGGTTTCCTCAACTCAGTGGTGCACACAGTACTGACATTCCGCCTGCCCTTCTGTGGCAACAACGAGATTAATTATTTCTTCTGTGACATCCCCCCTTTGCTGATCTTGTCTTGTGGGGACACTTTTGTCAATGAGTTGGTGTTACTCATCGTTGGGGTCTTCATTGGATGGGCTCCTTTCCTAGGTATCATCCTTTCCTACCTCTACATTATCTCTACCATCTTGAGGATCCGCTCCTCAGAGGGGAGACAAAAGGCCTTTTCTACCTGTGCCTCCCACCTGGTCATTGTCCTTCTCTACTACGGCAGCTCCATCTTCACATATGTGCGGCCCATCTCATCTTACTCATTGGCAAAAGACCGGCTGATCTCAGTACTGTACAGTGTGGTCACTCCCATGCTAAACCCCATCATTTACACTTTGAGGAATAAAGATATCAGAAAGACCCTGACAGCTGTGGGAGAAAAAGTAGCAACTTTCAAACTTCATTTCCCTTGAAGTGTAGTGTTTATTTTTCTCTCATGATAAATATAGAAAATTATCTGTCTTGCCCATGCAATCCGTTTTTTCTTGCCAGAAATATGATAAATGGGGCAAAATGTTAACAACAGATTAATCTGGGTAAAGGATTAATGGATTTTGGGGGTACTCTTCTTATTCCCCAAATGCTTCTGTATATTCTATATATTTGAAACTATACCTAAACAAAAAGTTTAAAAAGTTAATTTGAATCTTTTGAGCATAACTAAAACTACGATGTTGGTTAGAAGGCAATGGCACCCCACTCCAGTATTCTTGCCTGGAAAATCCCATGGACAGAGGAGCCTGGTAGGCTACAAGTCCATGGGGTCGCTAAGAGTCGGACACGACTGAGTGACTTCACTTTCACTTTTTCCTTTCATGCACTGGAGAAGGAAATGGCAACCCACTCCAGTATTCTTGCCTGGAGAATCCCGGGGACGGCGGAGCCTGATGGGCTGCCGTCTATGGGGTCGCACAGAGTCGGACACGACTGAAGCGACTTAGCAGCAGCAGCAGCAAAACTACGATGTGCTTGTCTCTACTTGTGCACACTTTTTGGTTTTTTAACCTCCACATCAAATATAGTGAAGTGAAGTCGCTCAGCCGTGTCCGACTCTTCGCAACCCTAAGGACTGAAGCCGCCAGCCTCCTCCGTTCATGGGATTTTCCAGGCAAGAATACTGGAGTGAATTGCCATTTCCTTCTCCAGGGGATCTTCCCAACCCAGGGATCGAACTCAGGTCTCCTGCTCTGCAGGCAGACTCTACCGTCTGAACCACCAGGGAATCCCTAATATATTCAAACCCATCAAATATATTCTCCAGTTAATCTATTGTTCTTAAATTTTGTTTTGTCTAATGGTGAACTAACTATCCATTGACTTGTGGTTCTGTTACTTTCAGCATTTGTCTAAAAGTTGTCTTCCTTTGTCACTGTCCTTACATTTACTGTGCTTTCCTGGTGGCTCAGCTGGTAAAGAATCCACCTGCAATGTGGGAGACCTGGGTTCGATCCCCGGGTAGGGAAGATCCCCTGGAGAAGGGAAAGGCTACCCACTCCAGTATTCTGGCCTGGAGAATTCCATGGACTGTATAATCCATAGCGTTGCAAATTTGGGCTTCCCTGGTGGCTCAGATAGTAAAGCGTCTGCATGCAATGTGGGAGTCCTGGGTTTGATCCCTGGGTCGGGAAGAACCCCTGGAGAAGGAAATAGCAACCCACTCCAGTATTCTTGCCTGAGAAATCCCATGGACAGAGGAGCTTGGCAGGCTACAGTCCATGGGATTACCAAGAGTCAGATATGACTTAGCAACTAAGCACAGCACCAGTGGTTAGGACTCAGCATTTTCACTGCTGTGGCCTGGGTTCAATCCCTGGTGTCAGGGAACAAAGATTCTGTAAGCCACATGATGTAACCAAAAAAATAAAGAAAGAAAATAGAAAATATATAATTTCTCTTATCTTCAGAAAGGATATTTATCATAATAGCACAAATAATAACCTTAGATTCTTTGTAATACTTCAAAGATCCCATACATAAAAATGTAAATTAAACAAATTTATTATCATTGTTTATTCTTCCCTGTTTGTTCATCATTTCCCCAAATCCTTCCCTTTTCTTTATCTGTGGAACTCAGTTTATAATTCATCATTTTTAGTTTTCATTATATTGCTCTAACTGATATCACTTTCTTGCACTTACAAGGTGTTAGACTTTTGAAGGATAGAGCTGTCTCTTCTCTTTCATATTCTCATCATTCCCTTTTGCTCATGATCAACCAAAGGCTCTGCCCCAAATTTATTATTTAAGAATTAATCCAGTACAAGCACGCCAAAGAAGAGTATAAATTGATATTTACGGAAGAGAAATATAGAGAGAATAAGTCTCTGGAGAGAAAATCCCAAGACATTAAAGTCCAGATACCCCTAGGGAGGTTTATACAGGATTTAGTCTGTTTGTTCTCTCAAATAAGAGACCGATTTGCTGAGATTCAATCTCACATCTAGATAGAGGTTGCTTGCAATAAAATGGTGTAAGAGTTTTGAACATCTGGAACTATCTCTGATGACCTTATTCAAGGAGACTGTAAACACAGCTGATCTCTGATTTTTGGATATCCTTTTTGAGCCAAAAGTTTATTTTATTATAAAGTATGTGAAGACAGATATGCAGGACAAACTGGCTGAGAGTAAACAGAAGAAAAGTGAACTTAGATTAGAGGAATAATTTTCTGAAGAAAAGGCATTAATATCATTGGAAAAAGCAAGTGAAAGTAAATGGGGAAAACTCTTTGAATCTAAGCTGTGAAAATTACAGAGTGGAAGAGCAGGTGGGTTCACAGCACAAGTCATTAGCAAATAAAGCTTTGAATTTCACAAGTGTCTTTGAGAACAGTCCATGACAAAAATGAATTGCTAAAACTGGCCCTATATGGCTAAAAGTTATTTACTTAATCACAAATATTCATTGCTCACTTTCTATGTTGCTGTGTCCTCTGATAAATTGGAAGAGTCTTTTGTGAGTGTTGCATCACATTCAGGAGAATAGTTTGGATAGATTGTAGGTGAGAATGTTCAAAAGAAGACAAATCTGACCCTTTGAGGGTAGCTTTTGTAGCTGATAATGATTGAACAGGTAATCACAGTCCAGTAGTTAATTCAGTAAGTATACAGAGAGCACCAAAAAAATGTTCCAGATACTGTTTTAGGTGCTGGGTTGCAATAGTGAATAAAATAGACAATAGTTTCATGTGTGTGTGTTTGAGACTGCATTTAAGTTAAATAAAAAGTATAAAATATTTAATAAAATCCAATATAGCAGATTAAGATAAATGCCATTGATAACAACATAGCAAGAAAGGATATGCCTTTTTTTTTTTTTGTAATTTAACTTGGAGAAGACTCTTGAGAGTCCCTTGGATAGGAAGGAGATCAAACCAGTCAATTCTAAAGGAAATTAACCCTGACTCTTCACCGGAAGGACTGTTGCTGAAGCTAAAGCTCCAATGGTTTGGCCACCTGATATGAAGAGCTGACTCACTGGGAAAGACTCTGATGCTGGGAAAAATGTAGGGAAAGAGAAGAGGGTGAGAGAGGATGAGATGGTTAGATAGAATCACTGACTCAATGGACATGAATTTGAGCAAACTCCAGGAGATAGTGGAGGACAGAGGAGCCTGGCATGTTGCAGTCCATCGGGTCACAAAGAGTTGTACAGGACTTAGTGACTGAACAAAACAATCAGAGAAATTCACGATGAGGGAGTAGCTTTAGGGCAAAGGTCTGAAAGAGATGTGGGAATTAAATATGAGAATTTATTAAGTGTAAGAATGCTTCATACAAGTGGTGCACAGACCTTGAGATGAGAATGTAATTAGTGTTTTAGGAACAACATAGAGATCAATGTGGCTGAGTAATCCAGGGATAGAGTGGAAGTGGAAGCTTAAACCATTAGACTTATTTAACAGAATAATCCTGGATGCTGCCTTGAGAATAGTAGACTGGATAAGAGTGGAAATAAGATCATTCCAATAATCCTAATGAGTGATGATGATGACTTGCACAGAGTCACATAGGAGACAGTGAGAAAGGAATTTTGCATCTTTAGTCATGAAACAGGGTAATCTGCAAATCTCCTTTCTGTTAAGTCCTTTTTCAAGTATTGGTATCAAGGTCATGCTAGCCTTATAAAAGAAGTTGAGAAGTATTCTTTTGGGGGGGCTTTGGGCTTCCCTTGTGGGAAGTAAGAAAGAATCTGCCTGCAATGAGGGAGACCTGAGTTCGATCCCTGGGTTGGGAAGATCCCTTGGAGAAGGGAATGGCTACCCACTCCAGTATTCTGGCCTGGAGAATTCCTTGGGCTCTATAGTCCATGGGGTCACAAAGAGCTGGATATGATTGAGTGACTTTCACTTTCACTACTTTCATCAAGGTTATGCTAGCCTTATAAAAGAAGTTGAGAAGTGTTCTTTTTTTCTTTCTTTAGGAGACTATGTGTAAATTATTATTTCTTCATTAACTATTTGGTAGAAATCTAGGTTTGGCATTTTCTTTTGGGAAAGATCTTAATTAAATAGCAGCTGCAGTTTCCTATATAGATATCAAACTATTAAAATTTTCTTTCTTTTACTGTTAGTTTTAGTAATTTACTTTTGGTTTGAAGTAATTTGTAAATGTCATCTAAATTGTTAAATTTATTGGCATAAATTTGCTCATAAAGATCTATAATTTTTGACACCGATAATATCCATAGAGATATTACCTTTTAAATTGATATTTTGAGCTCTCTCTCTTTAACAGTCTTACAGGAGTTTATCACTTTCACAATGTTTTCAAATCACTAAGTTTTCACTTTATGGACTTTTCTCTACTGCACTTTTCTATTTTAATGCTTCAAGTTATTATTTTCACTATTTCCTTTCTTCTGCTTTCTTTAGATTTGAAGTGCTGGTTTTGTTCATTCATTCATTCATTTATTCAGTTTCTTGAAATACAACTTTAGAGTACTGATTTTCAATATTTATTCTTTTCTAAGACATGAATTCCAGACATAAAATCTCTCTATTTATTTAGCTACATACTAAAAGTTTTGATACATCTCATCTTCATTACGATTTGGTTAAAATATTTTTAAAAATCTATTTGGATTTTCCCCTTATCCATGAATTATTTAGCTGTGTGTTGCTTATTTCAAGCATTTAGTGCATTTCTGGATATCTTTTTACTTTTTAAAAATTTTACCATAGTCAAAGAACATTCTTTGAATGGTTCAATCTATTGAAATTTTTGATGCTTAAAAAAAAAACTCAACCTATTTTGATTTTGTAAATGTTTAATGTGCCATTAAAAATAATGTGAATTCTTTTCTTTTTCCATTCATGTATTCTATTCTCCATAGTATTAACACCCACAAGTCATAGTTATTATTGCCTGTACAGTCATTTTTCACTTTAATTGGGTCAGTTTTTCCTTACATGTACACAGACACATACCCATTCTGATGTTCTTCATTTCTGTCTGCATTTTCATTCTTCTGCTTAGGATCTTTCCTTACTGACTAGAGAACTTCCTTTAGTGTATATTTTTAGTGTAGTGATAAATTCTCTCAGTTTGTATTTTGCTCTTTTTTTGTGGGTATGAATTCTTTTCTTACCGGACTGTTTACATATGTCAATCAAATTTGTAAATTATGCTTTTCAGATTTTTATATTCTTACTAACTTTTTTTTTTTTGCTTTCTCTTCTATAAGGCATAGAGAGAGAGAGAGAGATGTTAAAAATTTCTATTAGGATTGTGAACTTTACTCTTTCTTCATTATTTCTGTCAACTTTTGAAGCTATTGTATTGGGAGCTTACATTGGGTTCTGATATTCTGGACCAGTGGGTTAGCACGGGAATGTTAGTGTGTGTGAGGGTGGGAAGGCTGCTGCTTAATTGCTCAGTCATGTCTGACTCTTTGTGACCCCATAAACTGGAGCCCACCGGGCTCCTCTGTCCATGGTATTTTCCAGGCCAGAATACTGGAGTGGGTTGCCATTCCTTTCTCCAGGGGCTCTTTCCAACCCAGGGATTGAACATGGGTCTCCCACACTGCAGGCAGATTCTTTACCATCTGAGCCACCAGGGAGGGGGTATACCAGGTAGTTTTTCCACTCCTCAGTTCAAGGGCTCCCTCTTCTGTTAATAAGGTGGTGATTATTTTTACAAATGGCAAAGCATTTAGTATATTTTTTTCCTCTCTCTTTCAATGCTTATGCTTCATCGTGTTCTAATTCTCCTCCTCTCGTAGAAATTCCCACTAAATATAGGGCACTTTTTCCTGGGGCTGAAAAATCAGGGATGTGTTCAAAATTCTCCTCCTGTTAACTCTTTTTACTCTTTCAAGTTTTTCTCAACTACACACACAAACCCACCACTGTGCTGCAGTCTTGTGACTATTGATGCTAATTATGCTGTTTTTATTCCCTCTGCTTAAACATAATATTTGAAGATTCTGGATTTATGTTTCTTAGTTTTGCTGAAAGTTTAGGCTTGTAGGAAGGATGCGTTAATTTCCCGAGGCTTTCAAATCTCTTAGGAGAAAAGAAAAAATCCTCACTAGACTACATCACTTTTACTGCCAGAACCGAGAATCATAAGCTGAACAATTATTTCCTTTGTATGTTTTAAATTTTTCTAAACTCTAATTTTTTTTCTGTCTAACTTCTAATTCTAATGTTTTAAATAAGATTATAACCATGCTTTACATTTTATGCTTTAAAAAAGTGCCTTTTATCTATGTCTGATTTACTCATTATAAGCTGTTTTTATTAGTACATGATAAATTCTGAAGCAGTGAAAAGATGTTTGACTCATATTTAGGAGTGGTAAAGCTGTTTACTTACCACTTTTAAATATTCTCCACACTGGAGCTCACCCTTAGGCTTTTCCAAATAGTAAACTTGCTTCACTTAATTCACACAGTGTAAAATTCAAAAAAACTAACTCATTGTCATCATTACGTTTGCTCCTTAAAGCAATGGAGAATGTCACTACAGTAAATGAGTTTCTGTTACTTGGCCTGACCAGTGTTCAGCAGCTGCAGCCTTTCTTCTTTGTGATTTTCTTAATCATTTACTTGATAAACTTGGTTGGAAATGGAGCTATATTAGTGATTGTGGTTTTGGAACCTAAACTGTACTCCCCCATGTATTTTTTCCTGGGAAACCTTTCTTGTCTGGATATCTGCTACTCTTCAGTGACATTGCCCAAAGTCCTTATAAACCTCCTCTCCGCTCACAGGGCCATATCTTTCCTGGGCTGTATCACTCAGCTATACTTTTTCCACTTTCTGGGAAGCACAGAGGCCATCTTACTGGCTATCATGGCTTTTGATCGCTTCGCTGCCATCTGCAACCCACTTCGTTACCCTGTCATCATGAACCCCAAGGTATGTATTCTCTTGGCAGCCGTGGCCTGGATCACCAGCATCTTTAACGCTCTGATACATTCTGTCATGACTGCACGCCTGAACTTTTGCCGCTCTCAAGAGCTCAATCACTTCTTCTGTGATGTCAAGCCCCTCTTGGAACTGGCCTGCAGTAACACACTGCTCAACCAATGGCTTCTTTCTGTTGTCACAGGCAGCATATCTATGGGAGCTTTCTTCCTGACGCTTCTCTCCTACTTGTATATTATTTGCTCCCTTCTGCTCAAGCATAAGTCTTGCAGAATACTCCACAAAGCTTTGTCCACTTGTGCCTCCCACTTCACGGTAGTGTGTCTTTTCTATGGACCTGTAGGCTTCACGTACATTCGTCCTGCCTCGGCCACTTCCATGATTCAGGACCGGATGGTGGCCATTGTCTATAGTGCAGTCACTCCAGTGCTCAATCCACTGATATACACTCTTAGGAATAAGGACGTGAGGCTGGCGCTGAAGAAAACCTTCGGGAGCAAGTTATTCAAAGACTGCCGGCAGCACCACTGAGATTAATGAGGCTTATATCTGACTCCCATTAAGATTTTTATCCCTTCACTCCAATAAATGGTCTACATGATTTTCCCTCAGGAATCTGTGGCCCCATAACCATGTTCTGCACTCAACTGTGTGTCATTATTTGCTCCGTTTTTGTTTACCTACTCACTTTTTTAAGAGATAGTCATTGAATATATATTGTGTCAGGCAGCACAGTAGGTGTAGGAAGCAAGACTAAGCAAAAGAAATTCTACAATCTCATACAATGAACAAATTCATAAGGACACATGTTAGGGTAATTAGATGCTACAGAGAACTAAAAAGAGATAAGAAAGCTAAGCAGGGATGAGAGCAGGCACTTACTACATGATAAATGAGTTATCTATTTCTTTTCTATTCTGGCCATTCTATTATCATATATGTCAGATGTTCTCATATCAATTTATTCATTGGAAAAAGACCAGCTGATCTAAATGATAGAAAATACACTCAATTTAATGGTAAATCCCTTGTTGTATACCTTGAAAAACGAAGACATATTAAAACTGAGATTTATAATAAATCTCAGCATCTAGATGCAGGTCATTGGAAGCCAGACTCTCTGGCAGCAGCCTTCAGTGTATGTCCATAGACTTCCTTCAGTGGAAGTCTGTGAGAAGCAAGTTTGTCTGCTTCTCCTTCACTGGGGTGGTAGCCAGTTAAAATGGTTTCTTTGTGACTGTCCTGGTAAGCCCAAGGACACAAGCCCCTCTGGCCATTAGAGCAGGCTATCTGGGTTATGTGGCCTCTGGGTGTCAGCAACAAAAACTGGGACACCAGAAAGATGTTTCTTTGTCAGAAACACCAGAGATCTGGGCCAGGGCAGATCTATAGCCTGAAGATTGCATCCGTTGGACTCCCTGAGCTCTGCAAAGGACTGTACTTGCCCCCTAGCTGTGTGATAAATGAGAAGCCTGCCTCTTAGGCTGTAGTTTTTGAGGGAAGCAAATAGTCCTATTTCACAGAAAGACTGTGTGTTTCTGTCTATGTCTCTGTGCTGTGCCAGGGGAGATAGCCAGTTAAGAATTGTTTCTCTGTTTGTTACAGACCTGTGGGAGCCAGAGACATGAACCCTGCTGGCCACTAGAGTCAAATGGTCAAGGGGTGTCCCCTGGATGTTGGGATATATTGGCAATCTGAATGAGGCAGAGGGATAGAAAAGAGATGGTGTTCACTAAGGCCTCTGTCTATGGAGAGTATTGTAGTTGGCCTCTAGAAGTGTGTTAGATAAGAAGCCTACCACTTAGCTCAAGCCTTTAAAATAAGCAAATAGATCTCCTTCACATGAAGACTGGACACATTTCATTATATGGGAGGTTTTTTTTGTCTGTTTGTTTTTTGTATTTTTACTGTGCCATATGGCATGTGGGATCTTAGTTCCTTGACCAGGGATTGAACATGCACCCTTTGCATTGGAAGCTCCAAAACCTAACCACTGGACGACCACGGAATTTCATAACTCGATTTTTAAAAAAGCATTTTGATGCAGGAAAGTCTCCTGGGGCTTCCTTTGCTGTTTTCACCTCCTATGTCTAGTCTTCCCGTGAGAACGTAAGAGGGTCACTCCGGGAAGGACTTCGGTCTTAATCAGTGGACCACCAGGGAATTCCCTAAGACTGGACACATTGCAATCTGCTGCTTCTTTTCTGAGCTTTTGGGAGTAGTGGGGTGTCAGGTAGCCAGAGTGAGGTCCTGTGAGCCTTTTAAGAACTCTCTCTTAGTTCTCCATAGCCTTGTAGGTCTCACATATGCAAGCCTTGTTTTTCAAAGCTAGATGTCTGGGGGCTTGTTCCTCAAGTGAAATTCTTTAGAGTTGGGGTGCTAGATGTGGAATCTAAACCCTTCACTCCTCAGTGAGAAGCTGGGAGTTGTGCGTTGCCATGCTGGCAATAGAGTGTTTGGCCAGATTGCAGCTTGGTCTGTCTACCTGATTCAGTGTGAAATATTTCTCATTGATATGATGTGTAACAGTTCTTCAACTAGTTTCTGGTTTTCTTTTCTGTGTAGCTATAGATTGGGTGTGTCCATGGGAAGAGGTGAGTTCAGAGTCTCCGACTCTGCCATCTTGAACCAGAACCTCTGTTATTCTTTTTTGTTAATTTAGAATCCGCTTGTCAATATCCATGAAAGAAAATATATTTTAAATTGGATGAAAAGTAATCCTTTGGCAAATATCATCCTGCAGTAGAACTGGATAAAATTCTAGATATGTGATTGAGGTTTCCAGGCTATGATTCTTAACATCACAAATTCTCTCTCTGCTTCTTGCAAAATGTCTTTATAACCCTTATTCAGAATTCTTTGTAGCCATGATTGTGTGTGTGTATGTGTGTGTAATCACTTATATAGAGTTTGTTCACTTACAGATATTATTTTATTTAACCTTAGTCATCACATCAATCAAATCAGATTGGTTTCATTATTATCATCTGTTTACAGAAGAGGAAAACCAGAGACCTACAGTCACACTGCGAGCAGAGCCAGGATTCTAACTCCAGGAGATCTTGTTTCAGAGTGTGAGAGTTTTGTTGTATGCATCTGTGAATAACCATTATTAAGACATTTTTGGCTAAGGTAGATTTTAAGAAAAATCTGTCAATTTCTCTTCCATTTATAGACAGGATCTATTCTGAGTCTAACAAGGTACTGTATTTTTCATTTTGGTGGCTGTAAAGCCCTTATTTTGTTGTTGTTTTCTTTTCCTCTGATGTTTCTCAAGTTAAATCATTCACCTTGTCTTGTCAAAATGGTTCAATTTAAACTTTATCATCTTTTAATTTCTTAATCTATTTCTCTAATAATGATACACTTTGGATCCACAAGCTGTCAAGAGTTTCCAATGATAGGAGCTGTATTGTTTAAAAATTGTCATACTTACTCTTTCTTTAATCTTTCAGTGGAAATCACTGGCTCGGCATAATATTCTTTCCTAGTTAAATGTAGCAAAATGTTCTATCAAATAGATTAAAAAAACAAAATAATTATGTATTGAAAGAGTAAAGTAGAGAGAATAACCCTTCGAGAAGAGATCCCTAGACATCTATGCTTGGAACATCTCTAGGGAGAGTTCAGAGGGGATTCAATGTGCTTATTTTGTGCTTAGAATGGGAATGTAGGCCAAGTCCTCTGTGATTTATATTTACTCTTAGGTATGCGATATTTGTCATATAAGACTCTGAGCAGCTAAAATCTTTCTGTTTTATACAAAGAGATAATCAACATATTATAGCCCTGATGTTTGGGTTTCCTTATCCACCAAACCCATTTATTTTTTCCAAGGTATGTACACAGAGGAGTAAAGAACAGGGTGAATTGCACAGTCAGTAGGTAGAACATAAGAGAACAGGTAAGAAGGAAGGTTTTCGTTTTGTATGTGTACAAACGTGTGGCTTTTTTTTCTTTTTGATGTTTTGTGTATGTGTGTGTGTTTTATAGGAGGAAATTGAGACCATTAGAAAGGGTGAGTGAGAGTAGCTGGGGAATCTCTTTGAATATAAGTTCTCAAAATTATAGGATGGAACAAGTGGGTTTATGGCACAATTTCTTAGTTGGAAAAGCTTTGATTTTCTTTATCTGTTTAATCATTCATCTTTTGTATGAAGTAGATATAGCTGCACATGTGCATTTCTACCTGTGTACTTGTGTTTTTTTGTGCAAGAGATGAAACAGTATATAAAGAGCTGCCTTGTTTTACTATTTCCCATGTACTGAAAATTATTTAACTAGTCCTGTATGGTCATTTAGTTTGTTTGCAATCTTTCTTATGGCGATGCTTGAATAAATATCATGGCAAACACATAATTTTTGACATTTGTATACACATCTGAAGGACAATCTAGAAAGTGGAATTGCTTTGAGTGCGAGATTTTTAATAGTTATTGCTAAAATATCTGTTAGAGAACAAGTCAACTGACATCCCCATCTGTGTGTATTTTACCACCCTCAGGCAAATATGATGTCTCAAACATTTTAATCTTCATCAAAATAGCATATTATTGTGTTTCAATTTGAAATTCTGTTTTGAATATTTGTATATTTTTTCATTAAAAATTATGTTATAGTTTTAGTAGCTTCACTTAGGAATGTTGTGCTGAAGTTTTCTGTTTCACTTCAAATATTTTTTTCAGAAGAAATATGTTTGATTAAGAAATCATGATTTTCTATTTATCTGCTTTTTTTCTTGTTGTACTTTCATGTAGATGCAGAAGTTTTTATATTTATTGTTTATCTATGAATAAGTTGAATTTGGGGGGCAAGTTATTGGCAGGAGGTTTATGGAAAGGGGATAGGATATTTTCCCCAGATTCTTGGCTCACTGGTCCCCTCTCGTATTGCAACATTCTTACTGCCTCTGTAGTAATGTACTTTTCTCTTCATTTCATCATTACAAGCACATTGACTCGCTCTTTTCTGATATTCTGGAGAAATTCACTCTCCGTGTGAGGTACTCTTTTTCTGAGACTGAATTTTTTTTGCTGTTTTCAATATTCTCTTGCTGTTAAACAGCTTGGTATTTGGGGGTTTTCCTGTATAAATAGCCCTGTTGCTGCAATGCCCTCTTCTGACGCTGACACCAATTCTGCTGATTTGTATTCCTCTGCCTACACATGATTTTAAGTTTGTGGATTTTAACAAATGTCTTCTAGTTTTATGAAGGTTTAGGTTGTGGGGAACCTACTCTTTTTTAAAAGAGGATATTTAGAACTATTGCTAAGCTTCTACCCATACCCAGAAATAAATTTTTATAAATTCATCTGACAAGACTCTTTTTAGATACATTCATTTTAATGCTACAATGAGGCTAAAATTGAGTCCTCTTCTCTTGCTGTATTCACTGAATATCTGCTCTTATTCTATATGAGCTGCTTTATAGGTTTAACTCAGCATCCTAAATATGCTTCTTAGTTCTATGTATCACATATATCACACTGACTCAGAATTTATCACAGATTTCTGTCCTTAATTATGTTGCAAGTGAATTTAATTCTAGCATTTCTAAACATTTTACTCACCATAGATCATCCTTATATACTTTAAGATGATGAACTTGCTTCGTTTAACCCATACCGTCTACTAGAGCGGCTTTACTAATGCCACTGTTATCACTCCTTCTCAGAGCAATGGAGAACGTTACTACAGTGAATAAGTTTCTCCTGCTGGAACTGACCTCCACCCAGGCGCTGCAGCCTGTTCTCTTTATGACCCTCCTGATTATATACATGATCGATCTGTTTGGAAACGGGTCCATATTAGTGGTTGTCATCTTGGAGCCAAGGCTCTACACCCCTATGTATTTTTTCCTGGGAAATCTTTCTTGTCTGGATATCTGCTATTCTTCAGTGACACTGCCCATACTAATGGCAAACCTCCTCTCTGCTCACAAGGCCGTATCTTTCCTGGGCTGCATCACTCAGCTACACTTCTTCCACTTTCTGGGCTGTACTGAGTCCATCTTGCTGGCCATTATGGGTTTTGACCGATTTATGGCCATCTGTTATCCACTTCGCTATACTGTTATCATGAACCTCAAAGTGTGTATTCTCTTGGCAACTGTGGCCTGGATCACCAGCTTCTTTTATGCTCTGATGCATTCTGTCATGACTGCACATCTGAACTTTTGCCACTCTTTAAAACTCAACTACTTCTTCTGCGATGTGAAGCCCCTCTTAGAGTTGGCTTGTGGTGACATTAGGCTCAATCGGTGGCTCATTTTTATTGTCACTGGCAGCTTATCTATGGTACCATGCCTCCTCACTTTCCTTTCCTACTTGTATATTATTGGCTTCCTTCTGTTCAAGAACCGGACCTGCCGTGTGCTCCACAAGGCTCTGTCCACATGTGCCTCTCATTTCATGGTCGTATCTCTGTTTTATGGAACTGTGGGGCTCACCTACATCCCCCCTGCCTCTGCCACTTCTGTATCACAGGGACGGTATGTGGCTGTCATGCACACCACTGTCACTTCACTGCTGAATCCATTAATATACACCCTTAGGAATAAGGAAGTGAAGTTGGCTTTGAAGAGAGTCTTTGGGAGGAAACTGAAGCTGTCTGTCTAAAGAAAATCATTGGCCACACAAGAATAAATAAAAACTGTGCTTTTTTATGATGTTCATTTTCTTGTATCTAATAAATTTGATACATTTCTTGAATTTTGTTTTCATTTCAGAAATGGTAAGGAGATGAGAGGCATCAAGGATGATCATTAATTCTTATTTATTTATGTTAACACCAAGAAATGTCTACAGTGTAGAAGAATTAGGCTATGAATAGAGCAAGGGTGTGATAAAGGTTTTTATTTGTCTTTCGCATAGTAAAATTGTTTTGAATTGAGTTTTCCTTCCTATTAACTAATCCTCTTTATGCATAGAACAATGTACTAAAAAAACTACTCTTGAGATTAGTATGCAGGCTTTACTTTCAAAGACAACTTCATTTGGGACAATTTACTCTCTCTAGGCATGGTTTAATTCAATTTTTCTGGTAATAAGAGAAATAATAAATAAAACATAGTTTCACGATTATGGAATTTATACATAAGTAAAATGAATCAGATAAGAATATAAACATATAAGTACGGCAGAAAATGGCAGGTGAAAAAGACATTTTAAATGTTAATCCGCGGTAAAATCTAGGCTGTCAGGCTCCTCTGTCCATGGGATTCTCCATGCAAGAATACTGGAGTGGGTTGCCATACCCTCCTCCAGGTTCTTCCCGACCCAGGGATTGAACCCTGTCTCTTATGGCCCCTGTATTGGCAGGTGGTTTATTTACCACTACTGCCACCTGGGAAGCCCATAAACAATTTTATAATATACCCTAATTACTAGTAAGATATTCAAAGTCCCCAAAGTCTTCATCATTGCTATTTGGGGGAAAGTAATTAGATTTTCACTACACTGTGTATGCTTTTCTAATATATAAACTGGAGGAAAGAAGAGGGTTCTTGGTGTTAGGCATGCGAGTTCGAAGAGAGCAGCAGCTTCCTGCCACACTTATGGTGGTTCCAGACATAACTGGGCAGAGACGGTAACACTGAAGGAGACAATTTCATTCCTGTTCACATAAGAATATGAAGGAGAGGCTAATCCTTCTTTATAAGGGTAACATTTTCCTCCTTGACAACTCCTGGTTGAACCATTATGACAGCAAACCAAATTAAACCAAACTGGGTAAGTGGGGCTAAAATAAGTTGTCTTGGAAAAACAAAGAGACTTCCTCATGAGTCTTCTGCAAAGAGAAATCAACTGAGCTAATTCTTTATGAAAGGAGATCTGGGAGACTAATTTAACAACGAACAAATATGTATTGTGTGCCAAGGACTGTTCTAGATGCTCAGAATGCATCATTTAACAGTCAATATACTGATGTTGTAAAACTTATATCCAACTTATGTTAGTCACTCAGTTGTGTCCAACTCTTTGCAACCCTATGGACTGTAGCCCATCAGGCTCCTCTGTCCGTGGGAATTCTCCAGGCAAGAATACTGGAGTGAGTTGCCATTCCCTTCTCCAGAGGAGCTTCCAGGCATCAAACCTGAGTCTCCTGCATTGCAGGAAAATTCTTTACCAACTGAATCACTAGGAGAGCCCATATCCAGTTAGGGGAATAGGCAATCCACAATAAGCAGAATAAATAGATAAATTATATCTGGGATTTCAGAAGGTGCTATGTGTCATGGGGAAATGAAAGGAGCATGAGAGGGGTTTAGAGTGTAGAAGGGCACCAATAGGATGATCAGAATAGTTTCATTAAATAAATGTTATTTGAGGTAAGATTTAAATAAAGTTAAGACTTCTGTCAGACAGCTAGTCACGGAGAAGAGCAAAGGGGAACAGCAAAGAGGCCAGTGTGACTTGACTGAGTGAACAAAGGGGAGAAAGGGGGGAAATCAGGCTGAAAGAGTGAAAAGAAAAAGATTTTACAGAGCTTGTAGCATTTTTTTAAGAATCTGATTTTATAGGGCATTCCCTAGTGGTCCAGTGGTTATGACTCAGTGCTTTCACTGTGGTGGGCCCTAGTTCTATTCTTGGAGGGGGAAATAAGATTCCCACAAACTGGGCAAAGCAGCAAAAAAAAAAACAACTGAATTTACAATCTGAGCTAGGGTGATTGGAGGGTTATGAGTGGAAGCATGATGATGGAAGGTGATTTACACGTAATTGGGCTTCCCTGGTTGCTCTGCCAGTAAAGAATCTGCCTGCAATACAGGAGACTTGGGTTCGATCCCTGGGTGGGGAAGATCCCCTGGAGGAGAGCATGGCAATCCACTCCAGTATTCTTGCCTGGAGAATCCCCATGGAGAGAGGAGCCTGGTGAACTACAGTCCATGGGGTCACAAAGAGTCAGATACAACCAAGCGACTAAGCACTGCACTGCACTGGACAAGATTAGAAGCATTAAACTATTGAGAATAAGGTTATAGCTATTAACAAAGACATAGTGAGGACTCGTAGCTAAAGAAGTGAAAATAAGCAGTAAGATTCTGTGTATAAACATTTCATAATTGATCCAACAACTAGGAATTGGGGGAATATTGAGATAAAGGTCTAACAAAGTAAGTTCAAGAGAAGGCAAAGAATAGGAAAGGAGACCATCAGTTTAGTTATTGTTTTTGAGAAGTTTTGATATAAATATCAGAAAAATGGAATGGTAAAGAAAAATAGTGAAAAAGGAAGACAACAAATTTTTTAGGTTAGGAGAAATAATAGCCTGTTCCTTTGCTGGAGAGAATGCTTCATCAGAGAAAAAAAAAAGAATTATGGAGGAGAGAGTAGCATTGCTGGAGTAACTCTTGATTAAGTGAGGGGGTGTCATCAAAAGCACAAGTGAGAGGGTTGGCTTGTGCTTTTGAGAGGTGGAGGTGGGAGGGGTGTTCAGGATGGGGAACACATGTACACCCATGGCTGATTCATGTCAATGTATGGCAAAAACCACTACAATATTAAAAAAAAAATTAAAAAAACACAGATGGGGTGGTGGGGGGAAGCTCAAAAGGGGGAGATATATGTATACTTATGGCTGATTCATGTTGTTGTACAGCAGAAAGCAACACAACATTGTAAAGCAATTATCCTTCAATCAAAACTGAATTTTTAAAAAAGCACAGACAATCACTCTCTAGTAATACAGACACAGATGGGAAAGCAGACTTGTACAAAGAAGCAAACACATGTGATGCTGAGTCTGGAAGTTCTTTTCAATTGCTTCAGATTTCTCGTAGACAAGAAATCAAGATCAGCAATGGAGAATAAATATAGAGAAAAAGCATAGCTGGAGGTTTGAAATGGTTATCCAGGAGTGTGTGAGAGTGAATGGACTTGAGAGCTGTAAATAAGTCCTTGAATACAGTTTAACTTGATCAAATAGTAGCTGAATTTCAGCTATAGTGTGGCTATAGAGTCAAGCACTTAGCAAAAATCAACAATAGTATTTTGTGAACATCAATTCAACAAAGAAATCTCTAGCATCATTGATGAATTCCATTAGTGTTTGATATGTTTGTCTATGTTAATAAGTAAGACAAAAGTGAATCAAGGAAGTTATATGTCTGAATTTCGCTCATTTGTCAGTGACGTTAGTTTTCCTAAAAGTACAAAACTTTTTGAATACTGGAAGAAACGTTCCTCCACTTTTTGTGTTATTTACAATATAATGGCTACAAACATGACATACTTAAAGTTTAAACTGCATCACCAACAGGGCTTCCCCAATGGCTCAGATAGTAAAGAATCTGCCTTTAACGCAGGAGACCCGGATCCACTCCCTGGGTAAGGAAGTTCCCATGGAGAAGAGAATGGCAACCCACTCTGTATTCTTGCCTGGAGAATCCCTTGGACAGAGGAGCCTGGCCAGGCTGTAGTCCATGGGGTCGCAAAGAATCAAACACAACTGAAGCAACTTAGCAGGCAGACATCATTAACATGTTTCCACCACTTTCTTAAGCCTAGACAATCAACAAAACCATGAATCAATATCATAATTTGTAGAATTACCTACTCCTTGGCATAAATACTTCCACTGTGACTAGTTGCAAGCTATCAACATGATTCACTGAACATGAATTTGGGAATAAATGATCAGTAGCAAGCCATTTTACGGCATCTCCATCATACACATACGATAAAAGCAATAATCTCTAAAGCAAAGACAATAGGAACATGTAAAATGATTAGGGAGTGATGTCTTGTGTAAGTTACCTCTGTTTTTAATATAATTTACTCAATTGGAAGTTTATGTAATTTCATTTTAAATAATGGTTGTGTTTAATATCTTGCCTACAAAATTTCTGGAAATTAACAACAAGCTTTTTTGAACCAGTAATAGCTAGCTCTAGCGCACCTTGGCTGTAGTGATTTCTAGTGGCATAAAGTACAGGATAAACTTTGTACAGTAAATGATAAATAAAATATTAATTCATTCTCCCTTTATAAAGAGGTCTCTTTTTTTTTAAGAAGGGCTTTAAACAGCCAGAACTTATTTTTATTAGTTGAATACCCAAGTCCCAGCATCTTGAACTATAAGATAGATATGGTATGATTAATTGTGAATTTCCTCTGTATTTTATGAAACTGCCCTCCCCCTCAAATATATTATCAACCTGTGGTACCACTATGTCTTTTTCTGCTCTCCTAATTCTCTAAGCGTGACCAACTGATTCTACATTCAATCTACAAATGTCAGCCTCCAAAAGTGTGCAAGGCAGCACAGTTTTTTGTTCAATTAATTTTTATTGGAGTATAGTTGCTTTACAGTCAGGGCAGCACAGTTGATTGACCCACTGACAATTGTCTTTAATGAGCTTCCAAATTGCTGCAGCCCAGCAAGACGGAGTAGATGGGTCTTTTCTTCCTTTAGTGCATGTATTTTACTTGAAAATTCAAAACTGTCTATAGTGTTCATTTTAAAAGATTTGACCAACAGATGAAAGGCTGATAATGTTTATTCTGGGTGCTAATGCACACAGTTTATTCGCTGTGGGACTGTGCATTTTTACAGATCCATCTAATATTTTCTTGATAAATAATATCTTTTCCTCTGTGAAGCTTTTATTTTCTAGTTTTGTAGCCTGTTTCTGGAGCAATACCTGACTACGGAAATACATGCTTCCTCGTTCTCAATTTCAGAAAGAAAACCAGAGCCATATTATGAAAGGAGAAAACCAAACAGTTCTATTTGAGTTTATCATCTTGGGATTCTCCAACTTAAATGAGTTAAAATTTTTACTTTTCACTATTTTTCTGGTAGCATATATCTGTACTTTGGGAGGAAATACCTTCATAATTTTGGTGACCATGACTGATCCACGCCTCCACACTCCCATGTATTTTTTTCTGGAAAACTTAGCTTTTCTTGACATCTGCTACACCACCACCAATGTTCCCCAGATGATGGTACATCTACTATCAGAGAGAAAAAGCATTTCTTATTTGGGTTGCATAGTGCAACTTTTTGCATTTATTTTTTTTGTTGGGTCAGAGTCCCTGCTTCTGGCAGCTATGGCATATGATCGCTACATTGCAATCTGTAAGCCCTTAAGGTATTCAGTTATTATGAACAAGGTCTTATACAGCCAGTTAGCAGCCTCCTGCTGGACGGGTGGTTTCTTCAACTCAGTGGTGCACACAGTACTGACATTCCGCCTGCCCTTCTGTGGCAACAACGAGATTAATTATTTCTTCTGTGACATCCCCCCTTTGCTGATCTTGTCTTGCGGGGACACTTCTGTCAATGAGTTGGCCCTACTATCCATTGGGGTCTTCATTGGTTGGACTCCTTTTTTGTGTGTCATACTTTCCTACCTTTATATTATTTCTACCATTTTAAGGATCAGGTCTTCTGAGGGGAGGCAAAAGGCTTTTTCTACCTGTGCTTCCCACCTGATCATTGTCCTTCTCTATTATGGCAGCTCCATCTTCACATATGTACGGCCCATATCAGCATATTCACTGGAGAAAGACAGACTTATCTCAGTATTGTACAGTGTTGTCACCCCCATGTTAAACCCTCTTATCTACTCTTTGAGGAATAAGGATATTAAAGAGGCTGCAAAAGTTGTGGGGAGAAAGTGGCAGGCTTCAAGCTCCCTCTCTTTTGCTGTGTAAACTTTTCTAAGAAAATGACATATTACAAAACTGTCCGTCTTACTTTTAGAGCTGACTTTTGCAAATTACTCTCAAGTGAAATTAAAAGTCAATGCGAATTTTCACAGCCAGTGATTAACAAACACTCTTGTTTAAAAAGCCTGTATTAAATATTTCAAATTTTTTTTCAGAGATCAGTGAACTAAAAAGACAGGAATCACAAGGCCAACACTGAACAGAGTTGAAAATAAAAAACTGTGAAATTGGCATTAGAGACTCTCTCTTGTGAGGACTTCTGATGATCTTAGGAAGTGTTTGAGTTTCTGAACAGCATTTTACCATTCTTGTAAGATTAGAGGGCTAAAATTGGAATCTTGAGCTACCTAATTGAAATTTAATTGGTATCCTCTATTTTATCTGGCAAATTTATCAATAACTCACGTGCCTAGTGGCTATCATATTGGACCATGCATACATAGAACAATTCTATCTTTGCAGTTATTGAGTAGTGCTTCTCTGAAAGAAGAAAAATAAGATAGGTAACTTGTTTTAAGAGATGTTGCAACCAATTGCAAAGTTAAAAAGATAGTGTGTTAATGATTCAGTTATACATTGATCATTGAAACAAACTAAAAAAAGTTCCATGAATAAACATATGTATTTGATTATCTGATAGATGAGGCCAGAAGAAGTTTGAAAGAAAAGTTGAGTAAGAATAATCTTTTCAATAAAAAGACAAAAGGCTTTATGATTCCAGCCTTACAGTTTATACAAAAATCAGTTCTAGAATACTGCATACCTCAATGTATAAAAGAACAATAAAACCTTTAGAAAATGATATAGGGTGTACTACCATATCACATATGAATTTGTCAGATCCAATCCAGAGAAGAGACCTGAGACTACACAGTCTCCTTGGGAACACTGCAGCCTCTGGTAGGAAGGGCAACAGTCCCTGGGCTCAAAGGCTATGGGCTAGAGAACACCGGGCCTCTTAGGTGGAGACCCTCAGTGCTTCCTGCAGCCTGTAGCCATTCAGCCCAGCCCTTTATGGCTAGGGCTGCTGCTCTGTGATCATGGTGGGTGGGGTTGATCCCGGTTTCCAGGGGACTGTCACTGTGGACACCATATGAGATGAGGTGAATAAGTAACAAAGCCAACATTTTACATGTCAAAAGGAAATTAAAATTAAAAAGATTAATATATTCCTTTCCACCCCCACGCAAGTCACTCTTGCTTAGGGATTGATTTTTTTTTCCCTCTCAATTTTCTTGACTAATGCTAAAGCCTCCTATTAAGTCTCCCCATTCTTCACCCTATTTTACTAAATCCTATACATTTTGTCTGAATTAAACTCAAAGCACATATTTGTTAGAAGTTAATGAAGCAAAGAGAGAGGGAAAGTGCTTTAGATGGTTATGAGCTGTGTATTAGGAATAAATAAATTTCTCTTGTTTCAGTTGGTATCAAGTAATCTGTGTTTTAGACTTGTTCACAGACTTTCCTTTTTTCTTTCTGTTGACAGTAAATGCTTAGTAAATGCTTATGATAGTCATTCATACTGTTGCATACACTGTAGCTCATTCACTTTTCATTGCTGTATGGTATTCCATCACATGGCTAGGCCCACAAACACTTTATTCATTCAATAAACTTAACAAACATCTAAAGATTGTGTGAAGGTATTATTTTCACAATTTCTAGGTTAATTTTGGAAGAAAATTTTAAAAGGGAGACTTGTTCAACCTGGCATTAAGACATAAACTAAGGCCTACTAATGGAAAGTCAAGTTCCTGGTCCAAAAAGAAAAATATCATGGGATAGAGGTCTTAGATACAGATCCAAGAATTTGTATGGAAACAGTATATACTAAGTATGGTGCTACAATAAATAATGAAAACTTAGTCATAGTTTGGAAAAATCAGATCATTAAATGAAGAAAAATAAAATTAGTTTTCTAACTTCCACTTTGCAAAAAGATGAACTTTAAGTGGATCAAGAAGCAAAATTTGAAGTTTAAAAATTGTAAAGTTAATATGAAAAAGTTTCAAAGAATATATTTATGAACTAGCAGGGGGAAATTTAAAATAAATCTTAAATTGCATAGCCCATAACCTGAGAAAATATGGATTTTATCATGACAAAATTAATAACTTCTTTTCTATGGGAGGATATAAAATTAATGCACAGATGACCCCTTTCTATAAATTATTTGAAAAAGTTAAATTTATAAATGACCAATGATGTCTTAAATAAGGAACACCTACAAATGAACGAGAAAAAACCCCAGGAAACTTAATTAAGAATACGTGCAAAGAATAAACATAGCAGATCAGTAAAAGAGGAAACCCAAATGATTGACACACAAAAAATCTCCTCCTAGAGGAGATGTTCAAAATTGCTAGTAGTCTGAGTTATTCAGATTAGAATAGTAATGAGCCACCACCTCACTCCTATCAGATTGACAAAAACTAGAAAACTTGATAACTCCAAGCAATGTGAGGAACACTTGTATGCTTCTGTGGATGGTACAGCTACAACTGGGCTAGATGGTAGAATTTTGAAAATCAACCTTGCGTAATTTAACTCTACTCTGTGGAAAGTTGGTTTCACTTTGCTCTAAAGTTAATTTGTTCTGGAGAAGTCCCCTCTGTTTCTGAGGTACTTCCAGGACAGGAAAGAGCTATAAAAATCTTAGCATTATCTTTAGCTTTCCAGAGTGAAAAGCTTTCCAGTATATAATGATAGAATGGATGATGGATGATGGAGTTATATTCTAAAGTCATGGTGGCTTGAGGAACTTAACTGCTTGAATATGGCTTAAATGCATAACAAGGATAGGAAGGGAGAATTTTAGCAGTGGTAACAGAAGTGGTTTCCAAACATTTTTGTTCCCAAATCAGTTTCATTAAAAAAAAAAAAAAAAACCTCTTGGAAGCTACATATCAATACATTACACATATTGCAGGATGTTAAAATATTATGTTTCCATTTTGGCTGAGATGTTGAAGGTTACTAGCAAATCTATCCAAAAACAAGGTGCTAGGTCACTAAAGAAGAACATCGTTAGAGAACTGATTCTGTGGCTGAAGAGAATTTCTTTGATGAGAACTGGGGTTTTAAGTAAGCCTCCCCCAGTCCCAGAAGGGTGCTTCCCCTTAACTTTAGCTGAGAGACAAAAAGAGAACAAGTTAAAGAGCTTGACTGTACCGCTGGAATTGTAGAGTTCAAGGGCCAATATACGATAATGTGGTAGAAGAACAGAAAACTAGAAAACGGCTTTTCCTCTAGTAATGGGGAAAGACTGCAAGATGATTCTCATTGGTCAGTTGTGGGCCAAAAGGTAAGAGTCTACCTGGAACAGTTTTGATTTCACATGAGGCTTCCAGAAGCAGAATTGCAATGGCAACAGAGCCGCTGGAGGACAAACAGATGCTTAGGGACTGAGGCGGGAATTGGAAGGAGCAAGTCTCTGGACCTCAGAGGTGTGTCTCTAGGGTCCTTAGGAGAGTCCACAAAACACAGGGACCTTCTGCATCCAGGGAGCATTGTCCTTGCCAACTCCAGTTTCTTGCACTGACTTTCAGGAATCGAGGATGCTCCTGGCATTCAAGTAGAAGACCCTGTATTCAGCACAGACTTTCCAGGGTCAGTTAATATCTGTCACTTCCTTGTGTTCAAAAAAGTTGTTGTACATTAGGGTCTACAATTTGAATTGTGATCTCTGCACTTTTGGTGTATTTTTGATCACAGGTGGGTAAGTAGTTTTTTAATTGCTTAGCTATAGCTCTACATCTTTTAGAGATATATTTTCTATGCCTTGTTCTTTAGATGAGAGACTACATAAATGGGAAAGTGGAGTGTAATGAGCTGTGAGATTCCAAAGGAGGGAGTAACTGAACTCTCATCCAAGGCTATGAATGGCAGGCTGAGTGTGTGTGAATCACGGAGCTGCTATTATTTTAGGTATTTAAGCATCACTCAGAATGACTCTCTGCTGGATTACATATTCTTCATTAAATAAAGGACAGAAAGATATGGTCAAAGTCTGACTTACACGTCAATATCTGTTTTATTTATCATTTTATTTCAAGTTTTCAAAATACCTTTGTTGAATAAAATGAGCAACATGGGTTAGTCTAGTAGTTTGTCTCTTAACACCTCAAAAATGGAAGGAAAGATTGAAAAAAATGAAGGAAGAGATAATCAGTGATGGAAAACAAGGATTAGAGAATGAGATTTTGGGGTTCCTCTCTTGACAATGCAGTTTGCATTAGAGAAGTCATTTGATTCTGGTAAAGTGAAATTCTGGTAAAGTGAAATACTATATTATGGGAATTTAACACTTTATCCAACACATTTGTTCCTTCTACTGAAAATATCTACAGTAGATCACAGAAGGAAAAGACAGAAATAAAAATACAAATAAGCACCCTTTCAAATTTAGAATTCAAATATGTATTTGTGTACAGACCAGGGCAATCAATGAAGTTTATTGTTTTGATTAATATACAATACTTTCCTTCATTTTTATTTTTGCTTTTTATTTTATTTTTAACATATTTATTTATTTGGCTGCACCAGATCTTAGTTGCAGTATACAGGATCTAGCCTCCCGACCAAGTATTGAATCCAGGCCCCCTGCAATGGGAGTGCAGAGTCTTAGCCACTGGACCACCAGGGAAGTCCTTCACCTTCATTTTTAGGAAGTCATGTTTAATTTATCTCTTTAGCTTCTCTTTTGAATCAAACTACAAAATCAGTTTTTCTCCTTGAATTAGAATTTGAACATTTTAAACTAGGAGATTCTCTGTATTATTATTTTAATTTTATCACACACTTTTATTAATTGACCTAAACCAAGCTCTAGAGCAGTATCCTTTAATAATACAAGCATGAACACTTAAATTAATTTACATCAGAGCCAGGAAATAAAAAAATATATAATACGGATCAATTTTTCAAAAAATATTTAATTAAATACCAGATGTTTAGTAACAATTATTAATAGGTTTAACTATCAGGACATGGCAGGCATAGCCCACTGCCATTAACAGTTAGGAATATAAGTGATCAGAGTTGGAAACAAATTGAAATAATCCAATTGTGTGAATTTAAGCGGTCGTAAAAATATTTTTAAAGAAAATTGTATTGTCAGCAATAAAGTTTTATTTTTAGCTACTCAATCAAATGTATATTAGTCTGGGACAGATAAAACTGGTAATTTTTACCTGATAGCCACATAACTCTATCAGATATTTATTTTGCTGAAACTCAGTGTTTTCATCTGGAATAGGGAATGACAGTATTATTTATCTCAGAGGATTTATGTAAAGAGTAAATTAGATTCTGGGTAGAAAGTACTCAAAGGTTTAAGTGCTTTTCTCTACACAGCATGTACAATAATTTGTCCATCAAACACTGAATCCTACAGTAGCCAAATGGCTGTTGAGTTTTCCAGAATGATGACCAGCATCATGGGGTCTCTAATTTATCAGGATGAAACTTTAAAAGTTTGCTAAAATATAGGAAAGTTAACTCCAAGTTCAGGGAATCTAATTTAGTATGCTTATTACTGAAATTTATCATAACAAGCATAAACATAATTATCCATTAATAAGGGTGGGTATATAAAAAATTTGCTGTATTCATATGAACGTTTGTATATAATCCAAACATCATATTTCAGGAGAATATTTATTGCCATGAGAATTTATTGTAAAATGGTGCTTAAGGAAAAACCACAGGTTAAAACATATACTTTCTGATCTCCATTTTGAATATTTCATACATGGAAAATTGATTAGACAAACATATACCAAACCATTAGTAGAGGTTTTCTTGGATGGAGATACTAATTTTTAAGGGTTTTATTTTATTTTCTATATTTTCTAAATATTCTAACACAAATATGTTAACTTTAATCAGAAAAAAATAGAAGATGAAAACTTTGGAAAAATTTACCTAAAGGTGAACATTGGGCATGCTCTCTACAATATCTTTTAAAATAACTCTATAGCACTCTACCATGTGAAAAAAAATTCTCTTTGAATTTTGATTTGTCTAGCAATTTAGGAACTAAAGAAGTCACTGGTAAAGAATGAACTGGGAATTTAAATTCAAACTATCCATAATTACCAGTGTAGTAGAGACATTAGATCACATTACGCTTGTGACACTTCTCTCCATTCACTTCTCTTTAGCACCAATAACTTACTAAGAAAGTCAGGAAATATTTTTGATGAAAACATTGATAACTGTAACTGAAGTGAAGTGACTAATGGTTGTTGGACTGGGCACCAAGAATTGGTTCTTCTTAGTATACATAACTGAGCAGAAAAATGTCAGGAAAACTTGGAAATCTCAGGGTTAAGAGCAAGAAGATATGTGTCCGAGGAATGTGTACTAACACCCTATCATGCAAAGTGCAATGTTGCCCTATGTGAAGCTGTTTCAAAAAGCTATAGGAAGAGGGGAGAGTATAGGCAATGGGGTGGGGGTGGGGAAGGAGAGGGAGAGAAAGAGGGGATGAAAGAGGGAGAGAAAGAGAGGATACTTGAAAGTTTTTCAAGATCACGCAGCCAGTGAGTACTAAAGAGGGATCACACTTAGTTCTGTCTAAGTCTGTATCTCCAGCCTGTTTTGGAGACCTAGAATGGCAAGCACATCTCATCTTCCCTGCCAATTCTTTTGCTGAAGACTGCTTACCTAATGAGTAAGGCTTCAGAAAATATATCTCTGAAGGCAAAATAAACCATAGTTTTAAGTCAGGTTGACAAATGGAAGGATACATGCTATCACTACCATTTTCTTGATTCACAGTCGAAATTGCTAAGTTCAGGATACATTTTTCTCAACTTAAGTGGGATATACTCATTAGGTAAGCAGTCTTCAGCAAAAGAATTGGCAGGGAAGATGAGATGTGCTTGCCATTCTAGGTCTCCAAAACAGGTTGAAGATACAGACTTAGACAGAACTAAATGTGATCCCTCTTTAGTACTCACTGGCTGTGTGATATTGAATACATTGCTTAACTTCTCTGAACTTTAAAACTTCATCTGCAAAATGAAGATGATAACGCTCATTCTGAAGAGCTGTCGTGAATAGGAAAGGTCAAAAAGTATGTGCTATATCTTACCACAGTGTATAACATCTAGAAAGCTACCCTGCTCCCTTTAATCTAAAAATTTCTCTGTTCTTAGAAGAGGTCACAATAAACCAGGATCCATGTCTTTTACCTGTTTCTCCTGGTCTCACAGATAGAAACCATAATTTGTGTCAGGACACCCTAACAAAGGATGATTGACCTAACAAAGAGGTGGAAAAGCCTTTTAGTGCCTTTTATCCTTATGTTCTCTTCAGCCTCTATAAAATATAACAGATTAAATTTTATATCAGTATTCAAGAATGGAAAAGGGGAGCAGGAATGGCTTTAAAGAAACTAGTGAACCTCAGAGTTTCTTCTATAAACTATTCTGCAACCCACACTAGCACATTACCAAGAAAATTTTGGTGGACCTGACATAGCCTTTATTAACAGGGGATGCTTAGGATGTATGGTTCCCTTTCGTGAGTTTCTATCTAATTGAACGTTGTCTGTGCTGTATAATTTTCAGTCAGTTCAGTTGCTAAGTCCTGTCCAACTCTTTGTGACCCCATGGACTGTAGCATGCCAGGCTTCCCTGTCCATCACCAACTCCCGGAACTTGCTCAAACTCATGTCCATCGAGTCAGTGATGCCATCCAAATATCACATCCTCTGTCACCCCCTTCTCCTCCTGCCTTCAATCTTTCTCAGCATCAGGGTCTTTTCTAATGAGTTAGTTCTCTGCATCAGGTGTCCAAAGTATTTTAGAGATTTTATTTACAAGTAGAATACTGGATGTACTTATAGCTGTGTTCAATGATGAGAAATTGAAAAAGTGAAAGTGTTAGTTGCTCAGTGGTGTCCAACTCTTTGGGACCCCTTGGACTGTCACCTGCCAGGATCCTCTGTCCATGGAATTCTCCAGGCAAGAATACAGGAGTGGGTTGCTGTTCCCTTCTCCAGGAGAATCTGCCCAACTCAGGGATTGAACTGGGGTCTCCTGCATTGTAGGTAGATTCTTTACCGTCTGAGCCACGAGGAAAGCCCTGTTCAGTGATACATAGGAGATGATTTGCAAAGGGATGCTGCTTCTCAGGGTTGGAATCTGGTATAGGTGGTGATGATTTTTATTCATAACACTTTTCTTGTTTTGCAGATCTTTGCTACTGTGCATATGATTATTTTAATCTGTGGTTCTCTTTGCCCAATTCACCAAAGGGAACCAGGCAGCGTCATGGAAGGAAAGAATCAAACAGCTCTGTCTGAATTTATAATTTTGGGATTCTCCGACCTAAATGAACTGCAGTTTTTGCTATTCATTATCTTCTTTCTGACTTATGTCTGTACTTTAGGAGGAAATGTATTCATTATCTTGGTATCTGTGGTTGATCCACGTCTACATACACCCATGTATCAGTTTTTAGGGAATTTGGCTTTTCTTGACATCTGCTACACTACTACCAATGTTCCCCAGATGATGGTCCATCTGCTATCAGAGAAGAAGATCATTTCCTATGGTGGATGTGTGGCTCAACTTTTTGCCTTCATTTTCTTTGTAGGATCAGAGTGTCTCCTCCTGGCAGCTATGGCATATGATCGCTACATTGCAATCTGTAAGCCCTTAAGGTATTCAGTTATTATGAACAAGGTCCTATACAGCCAGTTAGCAGCCTCCTGCTGGACTGGTGGTTTCCTCAACTCAGTGGTGCACACAGTACTGACATTTCACCTGCCCTTCTGTGGCAACAACGAGATTAATTATTTCTTCTGTGACATCCCCCCTTTGCTGATCTTGTCTTGTGGGGACACTTCTGTCAATGAGTTGGCCCTACTATCCATTGGGGTCTTCATTGGTTGGACTCCCTTCTTGTGTATTGTCCTTTCCTACCTTTACATAATCTCCACCATCTTGAGGATCCACTCCTCAGAGGGGAGGCAAAAGGCCTTTTCTACCTGTGCCTCTCACCTGATCATTGTCCTTCTCTATTATGGCAGTGCCATCTTCACGTACGTGCGGCCTATCTCAACTTACTCACTGGAGAAAGACAGACTAATCTCAGTATTGTATAGTGTTGTCACCCCCATGCTAAACCCTGTAATTTACGCGTTGAGGAATAAGGATATTAAAGAGGCTGCGAAAGTTGTGGGGAGAAAGTGGCAGCCACCAATACTCTGTTTTGATATATAATCTTCTCTTTGTTGTTGTTGTTCAGTCACCCAGTCATGTCTGACCTTTGCAACCCCATGGACTGCAGCATGCTGGGCCTCCCTGTCCCTCACCATCTCCCGGAGTTTGCCCAAGTTCATGTTCATTGCATCAGTGATGCCATCCAGCCATCTCATCCTCTGATGCCGTCTTCTCCTTCTGCCCTCAATCTTTCCCAACATCAGGGACTTTTCCAATGAGTCCTCTGTTTGCATCAGATGACCAAAATACTGGAGCTTCAGCTTCAGCATCAGTCCTTCCAGCGAATATTCACGGTTGATCTCTCTAGTTGTTCAAGGGACTTGCAGGAGTCCTCTCCAGCACCACCGTTTGAAGGCATCAATTCTTTGGCATTCTGCCTTCTTTACAGTCTAGCTCTCACAACCGTATGTGACCACTGGGAAGCTGTAGCCTTGACTATATGGACCTTTGTTGGCAAAGCAACGCCTCTGCTTTTCAATAGACTGTCTAGGTTTTTCATCACTTTCCTGCCAAGAAGCAATTGTCTTCTGATTTCATGGCTGCAGTCACCATCTGCCGTGATTTTGGAGCCTAAGAAGAGGAAATCTCCTTCTTCTTGGAGGAGAGAATGGCAAACCACCCTAGTATACTTCTGTAAGAACCTCATGAACTATACAAAAAACCTTCTCTTATCTGCAGTCAATTATCATGTTAAAAATTAACTTTTTCACTAGCCAGCTATTTCTCAGTTCAGTTCAGTTTCAGTTCAGTCGCTCAGTCATGTCTGACTCTTTGCGACCCCATGAATTGCAGCACGCCAGGCCTCTCTGTCCATCACCAACTCCCGGAGTCTACCCAAACCCATGTCCATCGAGTCAGTGATGCCATCCAACCATCTCATCCTCTGTCGTCCCCTTCTCCTCCTGCCCCCAATCCTACCCAGCATTAGGGTCTTTTCCAATGAGTCAACTCTTCGCATGAGGTGGCCAAAGTATTGGAGTTCCAGCTTCAACATCAGTCCTTCCAATGAACACCCAGGATTGATCTCCTTTAGGATGGAGTGATTGGATCTCTTTGCAGTCCAAGGGACTCTCAAGAGTCTTCTCCAACACCACAGTTCAAAAGCATCAATCCTGCGGTGCTCAGCTTTCTTCACCGTCCAACTCTCACATCCATACATGACCACTGGAAAAACCATAGCCTTGACTAGATGGACTTTTGTTGGCAAAGTAATGTCTCTGCTTTTAAATATGCTATCTAGGTTGGCCATAACCTTCCTTCCAAGGAGTAAGCGTCTTTTAATTTCATGGCTGCAATCACCATCAGCAGTGATTTTGGAGCCCCCAAAAATAAAGTCTGACACTGTTTCCACTGTTTCCCCATCTATTTCCCATGAAGTGATGGGACCAGATGCCATGATCTTAGTTTTCTGAACGTTGAGCTTGAGGCCAACCTTGTCACTCTCCTCTTTCATTTTCATCAAGAGGCTCTTTAGTTCTTCTTCACTTTCTGCCATAAGGGTGGTGTCATCTGCATATCTGAGGTTATTGATATTTCTCCTGGCAATCTTGATTCCAGCTTGTGTTTCCTCCAGCCCAGCATTTCTCATGATGTACTCTGCATATAAGTTAAATAAGCAGGGTGACAATATACAGCCTTGACGTACTCCTTTTCCTATCTGGAACCAGTCTGTTGTTCCATGTCCAGTTCTAACTGTTGCTTCCTGACCTGCATACAGGTTTTTCAAGAGACAGGTCAGATGGTCTGGTATTCCCATCTCTTTCAGAATTTTCCACAGTTTATTGTGATCCACACAGTCAAAGGCTTTGGCATAGTCAATAAAGCAGAAATAGATGTTTTTCTGGAACTCTCTTGCTTTTTCGATGATTCAGCGGATATTGGCAATTTGATCTCTGGTTCCTCTGCCTTTTCTAAAACCAGCTTGAACATCTGGAAGTTCACGGTTCATGTATTGCTGAAGCCTGGCTTGGAGAATTTTGAGCATTGCTTTGCTAGCATGTGAGATGAGTGCAATTGTGCGGTAGTTTGAGCATTCTTTGGCATTGCCTTTCTCTAGTGACACTCAATTTATAAGATGCTCAATGTAGGGACAGATACTGAACAGTTGGCACACTTAAGCCTAAGTGTACATATTTTGAGCTTTTGTCTTGTGCAAAAGACATTGATGTTACTCTTTTTAGATATTTTCTTCTTGCTGATAATATCCATTCCTGAATTCTTCATTCCAAAGATGGTGCCCCTTTCTCATGCAAAACTGGTTATAAAGTTTAAATAAGGTTAAATAAACCTCTATATTCACATTTGCTTATTACTTGATCAGATAATATTAATCTTTTTGTGTCAGCATGTATTTCTCATTAGATATTATAAAAGTGAGAAAGAGCCTAGGCTTAATCTTGAATATATGTTCTTCTATCTCAATGTGGTCTAACTCTTTCATCTCCCTCCCTCCTTCCCTTCCTTCTTTTTCTTTCTTTCTTTATTTTATTTTTATTTATCTCAATATGCCTTTTTTAAACTTTTAAAAATTATTATTTTAAATTTTTAATTGTAGTAAGAACACTTAACCTGGGATCTACCCTCCTCACAAATTTTTAAGCACACAGTACAATTTGCTATTGTCAGTTATTTTTTACAGTAACAAAGAAAATTGGCTCATGTAACTGAGAAGTCCAGAGGGTATGGACTTTAAGTATGGTTGCATCAGGGCTCTGGCCCCATTTGTGATTCTCTTGGATCTGCTCCCATCCATGGAGCTTCATCCTCGGGCTGCCTTCCAGCAGCATCCGTCGTTGCAGGCTCCTTCTTTTCCATGGGTGAAGTTAGACTCCTCCCCACTCTCCAATCTCACAAACATTGTGAAAAAGGCCTTGGGTTTTGTCTGACTTGATCTTACTCGAGCCTGTTCTGCCTCTTGGAGTGTCTGGTTCTAAATGGCTGTTTAAGGAGATGGAGCTGATGTGCACTTCTAAGTGACACTTGGTGCCCAGGACTGACTGGAGTCAGGAGGAGTTTCTGCCAAGGTGTTGGAGGAGGTAATTGAAATGATGAGCTAGCAGTTGACTCGAGAGCTGGACCCCAGCAATCAGAGCCCCCTCACCTCCTCCTCTGTCCTTGGATGTCAGTTCTGTCCATTGTTCCCACAGCAGGAGCCATATTTCAGGGTTTCAGCTTTGAGAGAGCAATGTACTGCTGAGACATCTGGATGGTATGCAGGGCTGAACCCAGTTAAGGCCTGTATATAAGCTTTAAGATTCTTAGGGTGGGTGCCAAGATCGACTCTTTTGGCAGCCACCCAGGAGAAGTCTTGTAAGTCCCCTGCTTACTTTTTAATTAGCTGCCACCTACCAATCTGGAGTGTTCTGTCTCTTTCTTCTGTCTCCCCCTGACCTCTATTTATAAGAGTCAGTTTTTATTTCACCCCAGGAACTCCTGAGTTTGTGAACCAACACAAGTGCTCTCTGCTCTGACTTGCTAATATCTGAATTTACCAAAGAATACAGTTCTCTCGGCAACAGGACATGGGAGCTGGGACACCCAAGCCTGAGCCCTTCAGGGTTTAGTACCATATGAGGGGTCTCTTTGAAGACCTATGAGTGTTCCAGTGCTGAGCTTTTGAAGGTTATACGATACATCATGGTGAACAGATTGAAACATGGTTACACACCACATTCAATATAAGTAAAACCTGGGAGTGGTATTGATAAGAAAGTAGTCACTCAGAGCGCTCTTATGTGCCCCTGTTAGCCTGTGTAGCTGCTTTGTCTGTCTGTCCTTGCAGTACGAATAATGGCAAGGCTGCTATTCAGCTAAACTGACTTTCACTCTTTCTCTCTTAGACACCATTTTACCGTTTTTGTTCTGTGGTCTACTCATCTATTTAGTGCTAACACCACACTGTCAGGTTTACTATAGGTCTAGGTCTATAGTAAGCCTCGAGGTAAAGTTGTTTAAATATTCAAACTGGTCCTTTTTCAAAAGTGTGTTGCTTATTCTAAGTATCTTTGATTTACAAATAGATTTTGGAATCAAAGATTGCTGGGTTTTGATAAAGGCATTGAAAGTATAGATCAATTAAGGGAGAGTTTACATAGATCAGTGTCTCCCAACCTTTTAAAATGATCATCCCTCTAAGAAGCCCATTCCTACAAAATTTTAATGCCTCAGACAGTGATGCTAGTAGTAAAGAACCCGTCTGCCAATGCAGGAGACTTAAGAATGGTTCAATCAGGAAGATCCCCTGGAGGAAGGCATTGCAGTTTTCAATTTCATTGATTACTGTCCTTTATTATTTTAATTTATACACATAATTTGGATTCCTTTCCTATTCTTTTTCTCTTTTGTTAAGGTTGATACTCAAATTATTAATTTAAGAACTTTTTAAATTTTCTAGTAGGAATATTTAAGCATTTCACAAATCTTAATGTTATATTTTTATTACATTTAAGTCTATATTAATGTCCCTTGAGACCTTCTCTTTGATCAGTGACATCAATGGGAGCAGAACTCATAACAGTCAAAATTCTGATGGAGGGGAACCTGATTCTCCATTCTGTGGAGTTACAGTTTCATGAGAATAGAACCAACTCCAGCTCTCCCTGGATCCCCAGCTTGCCAGCCTAACTGCAGATTTCAGATTTACCAACTCTATAATCACATAAGCCAATTTCTTAAATCTCTCTAAAGGTACACATCCTATTGCTTCTGTTCTGTAGAGAATCTAGACATACACAGATTTTGGTGATCCACATTCTGAGCATTAGCAATTCACTTCGTGCTGCTTGAGCCAGAGAGTCGCAGCGGGCTTCCCCTAGAGCTCTCTGTGACTGTGCTATGGTGTTACCCGTTCTTGCTTCTGTTTCTGAGTGTGTTAAACTTCAGGCTGAGATGTTGCCAATGGAAAAAATGGTAAACACTGCCAATTTGGTGTCAATTTGAATTCTAATATTTTTCCCCAACCCACTTGCTAACATTTATTTTTCAGGATGCTCAAATAGCTTCTCTTCGCTTTCTGCTCAGATTTTACAGCTGCCATTTCATGGAAGAGACAGAGCGAGCATGTTTATGTCATCATTGAGAGAATGAGAATCTGTATTTTGAAATTTTATTGACATTTGGTGAAACAAAATAGTCAGGACTTCTTTCTTCCAGTTTTAGTTGTCCATACTGTTTTCAATTCTGTCAATACAGGAAGGGATAGACTCCAACAGCACTTGCTGGTGGGTCTAGAAATAGCTGTGAGGTGGTGGAAGCACACCAGATTAGTCAGTAAACTTGAGTTTGAATTTGGACATTACTGTTAAATACCAGTACAATTTTATTCTAGGCTGTTATTCCTTAATTTCAATTTTCTTTTCTGTTAAAATGAACATAGTCTTTAAGAAATGCAAAAGTAATTTTTGAAATAAACAACTGTAGAAAACAACACATTGTTACTTGGGTAGCAGATTAATGAGAGCTAATGTCTCTTGCGTGCTTATTGTGTGACACGATTGTGGCAGTATTTAATGTGATTAGTATGTATTAGAGGGCTTACGAAGTGGCCCAGTGGTAAAGAATCCATCTGCCAATATAGGAGACCAGATATGCAGCTGCAATCCCTGAGTCAGGAAGATCCCCTGGAAGAGGAAAGAGCAACCCACTCCAGTATTCTTGCCTGGAGAATCCATGGACAGAGGAGCCTGGTGGGCTACAATTCATGGGGTTGAAAAGAGTAGGATAGGACTGAGCGACTGAGCACTAAGTATATTAACTTATCTGATATTCACAACAGCCACATGAGAGAGGTACTAGTATTACCTTTTTCTTACTAACAACTGAACCACAAGACTGTCAATTATCTTTCCTAAGGTCACATATTTAACAACTGTTGGGCCATTGTTTAAACTCAAGCAATCTGAATCTAAAAGCTGTGTTGTTAACTGATGTATCCCCAATAGCTCAGTTGGTAAAGAATCCGCCTGCAATGCAGGAGACCCTGGTTGGATTCCTGGGTTTGGAAGATCCCCTGGAGAAGGGATAGGCCACTCACTCTAGTATTCGTGGACTTCCCTTGTGGTTCTGCTGGTGAAGAATCCGCCCGCAATGCAAGAGACCTGGGTTCAATCCCTCAGTTGGGAAGATCCCCTGGAGAAGGGAAAAGCTACCCACTCCAGTATTCTGGAATGGAGAATTCCATGGACTGTATAATCCATGGGGTCACAAAGAGTCGGACATGACTGAGCAACTTTCACTTGGACTTGGATGTATATACTACACTGAGAATGAGCCCCATGGTTTATTGCTTTCATGAAATAGTTAAGAAAGAGGGATTGAATCAGTCTGTTTGGAATATTTCACTAAATTATTTAATCACAAAACAAAAAAGAATTTGAAATAACGGAGTTTGAATTCCTTCTTCTAATATAGAGAAGTAACTAGAATAACTTTGAAGGCCCCTACAGTATTTATTTTCTCACCAAGACTCGAGATTACGGTGATCACTAGCCTGTACTAAAGACATGTGCTCACCAAACCTTGTCCCAAGAAACAATCCATTCATTTCACATCGATCAAGCAGCAGCTGCTTAAAGCCATCATTTTGCAGTTTCCAAGCAATTAAAACTTGTCTCCTTGGAAATTGGCTGTTGTCAAGCAAAACCTTGTTCTACTACAGACACTAGAGGGCTCATTAGAAAACTTCCAGATAATTGTGTTATTAAAATGTGAATGTTTACACTAAGTCAGTCAGTACCTAACTGTTTAAGTGCTTCAGAACTATTTTCCCTGAAGAGCAAGGTGATTTATCAGCGCACACATACTAGACACTTTCAGGGTTATCCCCAGAGGCTCCATCTTTGTTAGGCAATCACTGGAGCTTCTATTTCAATTTTGCCTCAAGGTTTTAACAGTTTCACAACTTAACTCCTTGAAGAGGCCTCTGGGGGCAGGTTTCTTAACAAAGAACACTGAGATAAACTTTATTCAAAGTTCAAAGCTCTCCCCAAGGAAAAGGAGATGGATAACCGCCACAAAACACCAGTCAACAGTAGAGTCATTACTATAGAAAAAGGAAGACACTTTAAGAAACCTCCAGGGTGTTTTATTTTCTCTAAGAGCCACTAACACCAGAATGAATGAGAACTAGACCTCTGTTAATATCAACTCTCTTTATATTCATGCAACCATTCATTCATTTATTCTCTCAGTTCATTCAATTAGTTATTCTGATATCCTGGATCATTGTTATAATAGCTTCCCATATCCAAAGTTCTAATTAAACCAAGTTGAATAATAATTTAGGTAACATAATTGCGAAGAATGTGTCTCATCGTGTAGCATAGAAGTTTTTTACCACTTGATATTTCTATTTGCAGCATTTAAAATAAATTTGTCCAAGTTTATAATAAAATCTTGCACTTTTCTACAGTTTTACTGTTCTTTGTGAATCATGGTATAGATTTTTCCTATTTGAATACAATTTACTTTTAGGATTACAGTCTTTTTTTTTTTCATTTTTTAAGATTGGCCTTGTGGTCGGGGATCTTAGGTCCAGGATGAGAGATCAAACCCACACCCTCTGCAGTGGAAGTGCAGAGTCTTAACCACTGGTCTGCCAGGGAAGCCCCATGATTACAATCTTATATCTGATACTTACTACTATATAAATTCTTTTATCTAGCTTTGAAAGCTATATAGATTTTATATCTATATATAAAATGCTACATACCGATTACAAACATACATACATATATATACATTTAATAAAATTGTGTATTTGGAGTATTTCACTAGGTTATTCCAACTCATGAAACATGTATTATCACAATTAAGAATCTACAAAAAGTGAGATTTTGAGCTAAGGAAGAATAACTTCAGATGAAAATAGGACAGTGATAATGGAAATTATCTTCTACTGCTATAGCATCTTTTTATTCTAAATTCATCATTAAATTTCCTTGATATAGAATTTCTATGACTATATTTGAAATAGTTAAATTAACTACCACTACTCCCTTCTCTCAAGTCCTCTGTTTTTTTATGTGCATTAATAAATTAATAACCAAGGAGTTATACATATAGATATAAAACTGAATCACTTTGCTGTACATTAGAAATTAGCACAATATTGTAAATCAACTTTATCTCAATAAAATAATAAAATAAATTTTAAAAAGAAATTAATAACAGTGTTTATTTGAAGGAAATGGATGGATGTGGAAAAAGGATACAACTCTCACATCCATACAAGACTACTGGAAAAACCATAGCTTTGACAAGACGGACCTTTTCAACAAAGTAATGTCTCTGCTTTTTAATATGCTGTCTAGGTTGGTTATAGCTTTTCTTCCTAGGCCAAGAAAAGATATACGATGAGATAAATTCAAATGGGAATTGTTTTTGAATTTTAATCTGATTTAGTTTAAAAATTATAAATCAAGCTCTACTACAAAGCCACAGTCATCAAGACAGTGTGGTACTGGCACAAAGATAGAAATATAGATCAATGGAACAAAATGGAAAGCCCAGAGATAAACCCACGCACCTATGGACACCTTATCTTCAACAAAAGAGGCAAGAGTATACAATGGAGAAAAGACAGTCTCTTTAACAAGTGGTGCTGGGAAAACTGGTCAACCACTTGTAAAAGAATGAAACTAGAACACTTCCTAACACCATACACAAAAATAAACTCAAAATGGATTAAAGATCTAAATGTAAGACCAGAAACTATAAAACTCCTAGAGGAAAACATAGGCAAAACACTCTCTGATATAAATCACAGCAGGATCCTCCATGACCCCCCTCCCAGAATATTAGAAATAAAAGCAAAAATAAACAAATAGGACCTAATTAAAATTAAAAGCTTTTGCACAACAAAGGAAACTATAAGCAAGGTGAAAAGACAGCCTTTAGAATGGGAGAAAATAATAGCAAACGAAGCAACGGACAAACAATTAATCTCAAAAATATATAAGCAACTCCTGCAGCTCAATTCCAGAAAAATAAATGACCCAATCAAAAAGTGGGCCAAAGAACTAAACAGACATTTCTCCAAAGAGGACATACAGATGGCTAACAAACACATGAAAAGATGCTCAACATCACTCATTATCAGAGAAATGCAAATCAAAACCACAATGAGGTACCATCTCACACCAGTCAGAATGGCTGCTATCCAAAAGTCTACAAGCAATAAGTGCTGGAGAGGGTGTGGAGAAAAGGGAACCCTCTTACACTGTTGGTGGGAATGCAAACTAGTACAGCCACTATGGAGAACAGTGTGGAGATTCCTCAAAAAACTGGAAATAGAACTGCCATATGACCCAGCAATCCCACTGCTGGGCATACACACTGAGGAAACCAGAATTGAAAGAGACGCGTGTACCCCAATGTTCATCGCAGCACTGTTTACAATAGCCAGGACATGGAAGCAACCTAGATGTCCATCAGCAGACAAATGGATAAGGAAGCTGTGGTACATACACACAATGGAATATTACTCAGCCATTAAAAAAATACATTTGACTCGGTTCTATTGAGATGGATGAAACTGGAGCCCATTATACAGAGTGAAGTAAGCCAGAAAGAAAAACACCAATACAGTATACTAATGCATATATATGGAATTTGAAAGATGGTAATGGTAACTCTATATGCGAAACAGAATAAGAGACACAGATGCATAGAACAGTCTTGTGGACTCTGAGGAAGAAGGTGAGGGTGGGACGTTCTGGGACAATAGCATTGAAACATGTATATTATCATATGTGAAGCGGAACACCATTCCATGTTCTATGCATGAGACAAATGCTCAGGGCTTGGGCATTGGGATGACCCAGAGGGGTGGGATGGGGAGGGAGGTGGGAGGAGGGTTCAGGATGGGGAACACATGTAAGCTCATGTCAATGTATGGCAAAAACTACTACAATATTGTAAAGTAATTAGCCCCCAACTAAAATAAATAAATTTATTTAAAAAAATAAAAATTATAAATCAAATTCTTAAAATCTAACTGACCATTGTGTTTCCCCACTAGTCTGGTATGCACTTCAAGATATAAACAAATTTATTATTAGTAGAGGCTTCCCAAGTGGTGTTAGTGGTAAAGAATCATCCTGCCAATACAGAAGACATGAGACACAGGTTCAATCCCTGGGATTGAGCCTCCTCATTAATCTCAGAACTCTTTGGCTTCATTAGTTTATTGTTTGTTCAAAGTGACTGTTGATCACCAACTTAATATAAGGGATGTGGTATCTGCTGGACATCAGAAAATAGAAATTTTTTAAAAGTCAAGTCTTAATTCTCCACCCTCAAATAATTCATCATGTAAAGATAAAAACAGATATTGATTTCAGATGTTTAGAATATAATATGGTAAATGCAATAGTTGACATGAAAAGATGTCACAAAGACATAGACAAGTCCTAGAAAGACATTTCAAAGGAGATGGCTAAAGGATTTTAGGATCTCATCATGTTACAACCCACACATCTACCAACTATCCTATCTTCTTTTCAAGGCTTCATGTTTGATCTTGGAGTAAGCTCATATAATTACTATTCTCTCTTTCTCCCACTACTTTTCTTTTTCCAAAATTTTTATTAATGTATAATTTACATATAGTAACAATCACCCTTTGACTATATATTTTTGTGATTTTAAACAAACATTTGTAGTCATGTAGTCATAGCCATATTCAAGACATAGAATGATCCCCTGCACATGTGCTAAGTTGCTTCAGTCCTGTCCGACTCTGTGAGACCCCATGGACTGTAGGTTGCTAGGCTCCTTTGTCCACTGGATTCTCCAGGCAAGAATACTGAAGTGGGTTGCCATGCCTTCCTCCAGGGGATCTTCCTGACCCAGGAATTGAACCCTTGTCTCTTATGTCTCCTGTATTGACAGGAAGGTTCTTTACCACTAGCGCCACCTGGGAAGCCCGTAGAAAAGTCCTATCACCCCCTAAAATTGGCCCACACTCCTTTCTAGTAAACCCTCTCCTCCAAGCAGCCACTGAGACCATAGATCTGTTTCTGTGCTTATAGTTTCAGATTTTCCAGAAAGTAATCATATAAACAATTGTAAAAGTGGAATCAAATAATATGTAGTCTTTTACACTGCTTCTTTTTCATTTCTTTGGCTTAAAAAATACCTTCAGTTTCAGACCACACCCTCTAGAGCCAGAACCCACATCTCTAAGAATGAGACTAGAAAACTGCTTTTTTCTGTGACTCTTAGCTCCCCAGAGTATATATTCTCCTTCCTTATTTCCACCACACACCCAAAAGCAGCAGTCTCTTCCAGTCATATTGCTCAGAAAATCTGGAGAAAATTCCACAATAATGTACTCTGATACCTTTATAAAATAACAAACTCACTCTTACTTTTCAGTAATTTGCCCTTTGTTCCCAATTTTTCTTATTTCCTTCTGGAATTTTTTCAAAATTTACCATTTTTTCATTAACTTATCTATACTCTCTTCATTCTTGGTGGTGCCTTCACCTTCTGTTTTATTGAAGAAATGTACGTCTTTAGGCAGCATCATTTAATGGCATTTTTCATATTCTTAGCCATCTTCTCTTCTCTCATGTTGGTATCACCAAATACAATTATTGTTAAGAAATAAGATTCAACCATGACACTGTTGCTAATTGCAAGGAAGTGGTTACTGGCTATAAGCAGGAAGTTTTGGTGTAGTAATAGAAGTGAAAGCCTGATTGCAGGACGCAGCATGAATGGACACAGCCTATCATATAAAGACTGTTCATAAATGCAGTATGCAGTCTCTGCCATGACCTCTTTCCCATTTCTTCACGTATGATGTTGGATGATTAACATAATCCTATCAACTTATTCTTACTTCTATATTTGGCTGTAATGCACTTACTTGGAGGAAAAAAATGTTCGAACATATTTAGCTTGTCATGTAGTAGCTTCCTAAAGCCATAGTGCATCTAGATCAGGATTTCTCAGTGGCAGCCGTATTGACATTTGGGGCTGGATAATTCTTTATGTCTGGGGTTTTGTACATTGCAGGATGTTTAGCAGCACTACTGGCCTCTACCTACTAGATGTAAGGAGCATCCTCCCAATCAATTGTGACAACTAAAGATATCTCCAGATATCTCCAGACATTGCCAAATGTTCCTACAGACAAAATCACCCTCTCCACGCATCACTGCTCTAGATGGTACAAAGTTCTGTATTTCCCAGTTGTTCATGCAGTAATTGTTGTTTTGCATTTTGGGTTAACAGGGGTAATTCGAAGGCCATATCACCATCAAATGACTGATCAACCAACCCACTGGCTTCTTCTTCACTCTAGGCTCCTGTCTAGAAAATCTGAAATTGTAAACTCTTTTTCTGTCCCTTTTTAAAAGATAAAAATCTTTAAAAAACTTCCTACCATTTTTTCCCCTTTTTTTGGCCTCACTATGAAGCTTGTAGGTTCGCAGTTCCCTGACAAGGGATTGAACCCAGGGCTGCAGCAGTGAAAGCCTGGAATCTTAACCACTAGGCCACCAGGGAACATCCTTTCTTGTCAGTTTCACAACCCAAGAATGTCTTTCTTGGGGATGAGAGCCATCATTTTGAAATATAATTGTCAAGGAAGAAACCTTTCTGATCTCCTAGTTTCTCTGGGAGGGTAAGAGTCTAACCTTCACAGAAATCAATTACTGCTAGAGTTATTAGAAGTTAATAAAGTGGCTAGGTTTAAGTTCAGGATATAAGAATCAGTGTAGTATTCTTAACAGTTATAGTTCTCAAATTTCTTAGTAGCAACACACAGAACCAATCCTAACTGTATCTAGCTATACCACACAGTGTCTTGGAAGGTCTGATAATCAAGCTTGGAAGATATGAGCTCAGGACAATGACACTGTCCTGGAAGACAGCACATTGCTGACACTGCTGGGAAGACTCTGCGTTTCCTACCACGGATGTGGGGAACGAGGTTACAGAGTCGACTATTTCCACTCCCCAAAACTGAATGCCTGGACCACTAACTTCTTTAGAAATGGATGCCACATAGTTCCTGCTTCTCACATTTTTCTTTCTCAGTTAAAATCTCAGGCTGAAATATCTAATCTCAGAACCAAGGTCTTATGTCTACATTCTAGCTGTAATAAATACCAAGAAAGTGAGTTTTTGTTTTCTGCCTTGGGAGATAGTGGTAGGAAAAGTGTGGGAATTCCTACAATTTATGGCATTGTTCAAAGATGCCTGGTACCTGCAATGAGTGTTTAACATGAATAGGAATTGAATCAGGTTTATAGTAACCACACAAATATAAAATCATAGAAAAAGGCTATTGAGAAGTGTGAGCTACTTTCATAAAGAAAATTAGCAAAATATTATTTAGTGTAAAACATTTTAGTATTTCTTGGTTAAAAGAAACTACAGAGTACATAGCCCAAGTTAATTTATAAATTTTGAATGACTGAATGCTCTCAAGAACAAATGCAGTGTTTATTGAACTGAATGAAGAGGTTCAAAATAAGAATACAAGGCAATAAAAATACTTTATAAATCAAAGAATAGTTCTCTACCTAAATCACTACAGTGAAAAATAATACAAAATTACTTAACTAGCTTAGATACATAAACATAGATTAATAAAAATTTGAAAGCATAGAAATGGAGATAAAAATTCACATATTTTATAATTCAGTAAGCTCATTAAATAATAGGTCAATAAAAGAAATATTTCATAAATTAACATATTTAGTTGGTGTATAGCATAAAAAATATAATTTACACATTATTGCAGATGGATTGAAGAGTCTAATAACTAACAAAAAAGAATTAATTATTAATCATTTAAGACTATCCCTGGTAATTTAGACTGGTTAAGCTTTGTTGCTACAACCTTTATAAACTCATGTCAAGTTATATGAGATTGCATAGCAAAGAAAACTAAAATAATAAAATTAAGGAGGGACTGAAAAAATGGTTTTTGCTGTTATAAAACACAGATTTCTAAGACTTTATAAAACTTTTTACATAATGAATAAAAAATAAAAATATTTAAAATTAAAATGAATAATATGAGAGCAAAATAAAAATTGTAAATATATTTAATTTCTTCATCTATCACATTAAAAATAATTAAAGTTAAAATATTGCAACTATAAAGATTAAAAATCTCCACACTACCTAATGTGTGTATATTTTATATACTTTTATGTTCTAGGCACCTGTTATGATTTCAACCACCTAATAGAATCTCTGCATATTTGTTGTATGAATTCATAAATCACTGGAGACATGTAGAACTGACACAGCTACACATTCCTAATAGCCACATAAAATGATTTAACATTTTTAGAAAACAATACAGTCACATACTCAGAGCAGCTTAACATTTCATGTGCTTTGATTCAGCAATCCCATTCCATGAAATTATGAAGAGTCGAAATTCAATTTCTAGCAAGAAAGAATAATTGGGAAAAAAAAGTATATGTATACAATAGGTGAATGGTTCAATGTATTATGATATGAATTCCATTGAATTCTGTGTATTCAAGAAAATTATATTAGTAAAACTATGTAGATATGCATAATAATTGTATATGTTTGTACCAGTATGTAAATTCGGCATTTAAAAGACAAAAATTTAAATGGGCATTTGGAATTAAACAATTGGTTAGTGGAACTGTGGATAAATCGTCACTGTTTATTACTATTATTGCTGTGATTTTGTCTATGCTGTTTTTCCAAAGTGCTGTGTTTGTTGGTATTACCTGATATATGTTTGTGTCTGCATGTCTATATGTATTGGGAGGAAAAGGAAAGTAGTGGACCTACATTAAAATATTATATATAATTGTTCATTTTCTCTTAATTTGAAAGAATAACAAAAAGTTTTATTTCAGTGTCTAAAAAAGTGAAGATGTCAAATGAACCATTTCCATTATGATTATGGTTATAGTGTTTGGTTTATCAACAGGAAAAAAAAGTGTTGTTTTTCCTCAACATTACTATATACATATCACATGCATGCTCAGTTGCTCTGTCGTGTCTGACTCTTTGGTAGTGCTTACCATTTATATATAATGGATTCCAGTTATTAAATATGCTCCAGCCATCAACAACAGGACAAAAATGTTTTTTTCCTGGTGAATTCACCACCCAACAGTAACTTTCTTAAAGCTCCCTTCATGGCCTCATTCCTCAAGCTGTAGATCATAGGGTTCAATGTTGGGGGCACTACTGTATAAAAGATAGATATGATAATGTCAGAAGCAGTTGGAGAATCTGAAGTTGGTTTTAGGAACTCAAAAATGCCTGTGGAAAGAAAAAATGACACAACAAAGAGGTGGGGCAGGCAGATAGAGAAGGCCTTGGAGCGGCCCTCAGCAGAGGGTATTCTTAGAACTGTGGAAAAGATGTGCCCGTAGGAGATAACAATGGAGATGAAGCAGATGAACGCCAGCACAGTCATGAAAGCAGCCACTCCAATCACGCCTAGGTAATCATTGGAGCAAGAGAGCTTCAGCAACTGGGGGATATCGCAGAAGAACTGGTGGATTATTTTGGCCCTACAGAATGTGATGGAGAATGTGGCAGCCATATACAAGATTCCAGAGATGCCACCACTCAGCCATACAGCTATCATAGCCCTTTTACAGGCTCTGGGATGCATAATGACTTCGTAGTGCAGTGGGAGGCAAATGGCAGCATAGCGATCATAAGACATCACTGTGAGAATGGCCACCTCAACCCAGGCCAAAGATGTGAAGAAGAAAACCTGAAGTATGCACTGACCGTGGGAAATATAGCCACTGCCTGTCAGTGAATTTTCAATGGACTGGGGGACAGTGACAGAAATGAAGGAGAGGTCCAGGAGCGAGAGGTGTTTCAAGAAGTAATACATTGGGGTTTGGAGATGTTGGTCCAGAGTTGTGACGGCAATAATCAGGAGGTTTTCTGCTAAGGTTAATAAGTACATTAACAAGAAAAGCAATGCATGTAAGATCTGCAGCTCATGGTTGTTGGAAAACACCGTAAGGAAGAATCCGCTCACTGTGGTTACATTTGCCATAACTATTTTGAAGGTACAAATTGTGTCGGCAGCTGGAAGATAAAGAGGATGGAGGAAATGCAGTAGAGAGATGTTAAAATAAATTATTCATTTATTCATCAATGCTTTTTTCAACAATTAATTTTTGAGTACTTGTCATTCATCAGCTGTGCCCTAGATGCTGGGGACTCAAAGGTGAAGATACGTATATCTTGTGCTCAGGGAGCTTACAGAAAACACCAGTAAATCTGAGTGCAAATGTGATCAGAGTCACTGGTCCTGTCACAGGAAAATGGTTGCATTTCCACCACTAAAAACACCATTTCATTTCCATGAGGTAAAACTTGTTGCTTTGCTTTGAGTCAAGAACATAAATTCAGTGATCAGTTCTTGATTAGAGGTTTCTCAAAACTGGACAGATTATATTGCTCTATTTTAGTAGACTGAAGGGCCCTTTAGAGGATTTGTGGTTGGATGGGATGATCCCTAAGGTTCTTCCCTGGCAAGCCATTCTATTACAAAGAAAATTCATAAATTGTGAGGCCAAGAACCAAATTATGCAGTGTTATTGCCTTTCCAGTTAGCATTTTATTCAATAAACACATCTTGAAATCGAGAACAAAAAAACTTTTGTAAAGTGAATATTTACATTTCACTATCAGATTTAGTGTTTAATCTGGCTAGGGCTTCTTCTGGTACGTAACAGCTTTCTCTTTGAAATTTCATTTCATTTCATTCCTCTTCACATTGTCTTCAGCTAAAGTCATTAAGCATGTATTGACTGTTTACTACATGCAAAGGCATTTGCAAAGAAGAGGAAGAAAGAGGGGTTGCTCTAAAGTGGCTTTCAATGTGGAAGGAAAACTTTCAAAAACCTAGTATACAACTTCAGAAAGAGACTCTGAAAAGGTATAAAGTGATCTACAATTCAGGAAATAAATAAATCAAGTGTTAGGCCATTGTATAGTGTTTTGGGCTTTGCAGGATGGAGATAAACAAAAGTTCTCCCCTCATTAAAATACACCTCAGTATATGAGAGCTGACCAGTCACTTAGTCACGAGCCTCTCATATTCCTAAATTTTTTCTCTGCCTGTGAGTTTTAGGCAGCAACTGGGGGAAAAAAAAACTGCTGAATGAAACAATCTCTTTGAGTTTTATTCTGAACCATGTAAAAGATTGAGGGCAAGAGGAGAAGGGGTGTCAGAGGAGACATAAAGGAGACAGAATAAATCTGAACTATGAACAGAAAAGTTTGACATTAGGGAAGAGAAAAAGAAAGTAAATGAGAGAGGCTGTTGAACTAACAAAAGCCTCTCAGACTGATGAAAAGTGAGAAGGGGAGGGTGGGACATTCTGGGAGAATAGCACTGAAACATGTATATTATCATATGTGAAACAGAACACCATTCCAGGTTCAATGCATGAGACAAATGCTCAGGGCTGGGGCAATGGGATGACCCAGAGGGATGGGATGGGGAGGGAAGTGGGAGGGGGTTCAGGATGGGGAACATGTGTAAACCCATGGCTGATTCATGTCAATGTATGGCAAAAACCACTACAATATTGTAATTAGCCCCCAACTAAAATTAAAAAAAAAAAAAGAAAAGTGAGGAGAGGGGTGCTGATCTAAATAAGATGCTCTTAGATATGATTAGTGACTGAACAACAAATGTGAAATCTCACCAGAAATTTGTGTGTGTGTGTGTCTCATTAATTCAGGTTCTTAGAAATCATACCTCCTCCATGAAGAATGAACTCAACATTTATGCCCCTCCTTATACATTCTATTGTCTGGCAGGGGTCAATAGTATTAGATTTACAATTTTATATTAAATTTAAAATTTTAAACTTTAGTTTTGGCTGCCAAATTAAAAGTATTTCTCTTTCTCTATGCATGTGAATTGCAAAGTTAATCTAGAATATCACCCACTTAATCCATTTTTATTAAAGCCTCACACAGCTAATAGAAAACAGAAAGAATTAAAGAGTAAAGGCTATGCTTTCAACAGTTTCTCCCTTTGTGCCTTGGAGAGGCAGTTGCTGCCTGTTTTTTTGTCCTCCTTTTCCTTGAACTGATAAAATAATAAATGACATTATTATCCATATTTAAATTTTGATATTGGTACATTAAGTATTTTAGTCTGCCCAAATTCCACCAGTGATTATCAACAGTCTGGGAAATAAACTGAAAAATTTTGAGCATTCATTTTCATGAGACATACACCATGCTAGAGTTTGTCATAAAATATGTCTCAAGTTTTACTTTTTTATCTTCTTTGGCCTAAGCATTTTAATCTCTATTTTTAAAAGAAAAAAATAAGATTCAGAATACTTAAGTGACAGAATTGAATCTAAGTATCAAACCTTTCCCTTTGCAATTTGTACCACTGTCTTACATCTAAAATCTCTGAGTATTTATGGAAGACACACAGAAAAATTGGGGAAAAAAGCCAAAATTACACTAAAAGCTTATCTACTCAAGGCTTTGTCTTTCATGGTGATATCAGAGACTATGATACAATTACTATAGTGTTATAGTACGGTATAAGTATTATACATGTTATAGTGCAATTAATTTACTGAATGTTTATATAATCATATAAAATATAACCTTTCTTAATTTACTGACTTTTCTTAAATTGCTCATTTTGTAATGTACTCATGTGAATTAAATATATGACCTTTATTAACAGCTCATCTTCCTTGTTAGAATGAATAGTCTTGCTTTTTCAAATTCAATTTGAAGAATATAAGTTTCTGTCAGTTTCCATAAAACAGTTTTCTTTTTCCTCTTTCAAGATTGTAAAACTTACCACAGCCACTATTGGTGTGTGGGTAGTTATGAAAGCTGATCACAAAATTCTGACCTTTCTCATCTATAACATCTTTTAAAACACGTTGTTTCCCTTGAGAACCCAAGGTTTCCGTTGCTGTTGGGATTTTTTTTTTCTGTCTTTTATAATGGAAGCCTGAACTGAATGATGAAACTATTTCATTTTCTCTCCCTCTCTGTTACCTGGATCTTAGAACTTTTCATACAGAGGACGAGTGACTTGGTAAACTACGGGGGTTTTGTCCCTAGTTCAATGGTTTGCAAACTTTAGTAGAGGTATGGATCACCTGAAGAGCTTGATAAAACATAGGTACCTAAACCTCACACTTAGTAATTCTGATTCAGAAAGTTTAATGTTACCTCCACACATTTGAATGCCTAACAAACTGCCTGACACTGCTGCTGGTGGACTGAATCCTACATTTGGAGAATCACTGTAATAACTAAAACATGCATTTCAGAAAGGCAAACAAGATTTTAAACATTAAAAGAAATTTTTAATGTCAGGTGTCCTGGGAAACTAGAAAACAGTGTTTATAGAGATTGAGGCCTATGCATTGCATCTCAGATTTGGAACAGATATTTTGGGGAACCGTTGTGGTCTCTAATAAACATAAAACTATCTACTAAAAGATTCTAAAACAAATTTAGCAACAGTACCTGAGAATCTCAAAAAGAGGCCCATTCCATTAAAATTTATTGTTTAAATATATGCAACTACTTTGTAAGTATACTTAAAAGTGAATGTAAGTCCATGCTGTTGTTTTGTAATTTCTGAATTCTCTTACCAGCTTTTATATACATTATTAATATTTTCAGTAATAATCATATGGCTATAAATTTATTCAATTTATATTACAAAGGCTTCTTCTAAACCTGTAAGGACACAGGTTTACTGTTTTAAAGGCTACATAGCTGAAGGCTGAAGGCTGAAGGCTATCTCATTAGTGTATAATAGTAGGATATGCTTATTTTTACATATGATACAAAAACACGTATACTCACATAGGGTCGCAAAGTGTTTGACATGACTGAAGCGACTTAGCATGCATTTACATGGAAAAACAAATCATTTGCAATGAGGAGAGGCAAATAAGCGAGCTTAGAATCAGACAAATATTATTTTGAATCACATATTTACTATTGTTTGAGAAGTCTGAAAAAATTAATGTCTTCTAAATTTAGTGTCCTAATTGACAGAATGGGGCATGGGTAGAACAGTTACTTGATAAAATTAAAAGAAAAATGTATGTAATGTACCTGACATTTATTAGAGACTGAATAAATAGGTATGGGGAAAGCTATTATAATACATAAAAGGAAGGGAAAATTAATATGGGTACTTAATGCTCATAAGAATCCTGGAGGTCTATTGGAAATCACATAATACACCATAGAAATACTACCTCGTGAACACAATCAGCTTATTTGGCAGCAGTCTGAAATCTATTTGTTAAAAAGCCGACTTTATTTTTTTCATGCATTTTTATTTTTTATTGGGATATAGCTGATTAACAAACAAGGTTGTGATAATTTCAGATGAACAATGAGGGACTTAGATACACACATATATCTATAAAAGCCAGCTTTAAATTATGCTCATCAAGTCCCAAATTAACTACCTTTTCTCTTTTATTTCAGAAAAAATCTTATAAGATGCCTAAAAATAAAAATTGAATTTGTGGAAAGAAGACCAAAATCCCTAGAACCATAACATCTTAAATTCTGAAGAATTATGTTTTGAGAAGAATATAAAGAACAGAAAAGTTGGAAGGGAGTTCTGGAAAGAAATCAGATTTATTCCTCCTACAATCTGAAACATGATAGCAATGCCTTTTATTTGTATGGCACTTTAGAGTTTAAAAGTGGCTTTTAGATGCATCATTCTCTGAGTGAATTCTTCTTTTGACAGTATCTTCCTCAGAGCTGCTTTCATGGCTTCATTCCGTAAACTATAGATAACTGGATTGAGCGTTGGAGGTACCACAGTATAGAAGATGGAGAACATGAGATCCATAGCCGACTGGAAATCAGAAGGGGACCTTAGAAACTCAAAGCCTGCAGCTGAGAGGAAGAAGGTGACTACAAATAGGTGGGGTAGGCAGGTAGAGAAGACTTTGGTCCTTCCCTCAGCTGATGGAATTCTCAGCACTGCAGAGAAGATGTGAATGTAGGAAAGCACAATAGAGATCAAACAGATAAACGCTGTTGAGGTTGTGAATGCAGCCACCGCAATCTCATTAATGAATTCATAAGAGCAGGCTAGTTTCAGCATCTGAGGAACATCACAGAAGAATTGGTGAATGACTCTCTCCCCACAGAGCGGTATGGAGAAGTTAACAGCTGCGTGCATGAGCCCAGAGAGGCCCCCAGCAACCCACACAGCTATCACTGCATGCCTACAGGCCCAAGGGTCCATAATGGTCTCGTATTGCAGTGGTTGACAGATGGCTACATACCGGTCATAAGACATCACCGTGAGGATGGCCACTTCTGATGAGGCTAGAGCTATGAAGAAGAAAACTTGAAGAATGCACTGACCAAGGGAAATGTAACCATTATTCATAAGTGAATTTGCGATGGACTGGGGGACAGTGACAGAGATGAAACAGAGGTCCAGAAGAGAGAGGTGCTTCAAGAAGTAATACATGGGGGAATGGAGGCGATGGTCCAAGGTAGTTATAGTGATAATGAGGAGGTTGCCTGTCAAGGCCAGCAGATATGTCACTAAAAACAGAAGTGCATGTAAAATCTGAAGCTTACGGTCAGCAGAAAACCCCATGAGGAGGAATCCACTCACTGAGGTCAGGTTGGCCATGGTCACTCTGAAGATAGCAAGGATGACTCTGTTTAGGAAGCCAAAGAACAGTAGGAAAGAATGTATGATATTGATATAGCTATTAGTCAAGTAACTAAGTGTACTCAGCAAAGAGCTACTAAAATCAAGACAAATTTATCTTCATGGGAATGTGGTAATATTTAATTCAGAAAAATCATTAGCCCTTTTTCAAAAATTGAACTTCTAAATATCAACAGCTTCACATAGGTTGAAAAAAGTTATGAGAATTTTCTGGAGAGATAATAAGCAGAAAAAGTCTTGATGGTTGATGAATGTGCAGATGAAAGATAAATTTTTCTATTTTTTGAAACAGATAACAGTGACAGGGAGATGACTGGGAGAAGAAATGAGTTCTGATGGGAGAAGCCCTGTCTGAGGTGTGCCAATCATAAAGTTGGATATGAGGATTTGGAACTCAGAAGACTATGGCAGTGCTTGAAACATGCCCAATTCAGTACGAGTGCTCTTACAAGAATACTTTTGAGTTAAAAAAAGGATGGAAAAGAGGTCTGAAGATAGACTTTTAGATACCATCAAATTTAAATAGATGTAGAGAAAAGGACTGAGTCAGACTGAAAAAGAATATTTACAGAAAAAGGAGAAAACCTGTAAGGAGTGACATCATAGAGCCAATGGAAGACAGATGTTTTAAAAGAAAAAAAAAATGTGCAATATATGCTAAGTTGCTTCAGTTGTGTGAAGACTCTTTGTGACCCTGTGGACTGTTGCTCACCAGGTTCCTCTGTCTAAGGGATTCTCCAGGCAAGAATACTGGAGTGGGTTGCCATGTCCTTCTCCAGGGCATCTTCCCAACCCAGGGATCAAACCTGTATCTCCTGCACCTCCTGCACTGCAGGCAGATTTTTTACCACTGAGCCACCAGAGAAGCCCCCATGTACAATAGACTCATTAATTTAAGAAAGGAAATTTAAAGTAACAATAAAGGTATTGAATTTACCATTGTGAGGGTCATTTGTGGATTTGCTAGAAGCATTTGGGAGGACTAATGGGTACAAAAGCATGAAAAACGTGGTTTAAAAAACAAATGAAATGTGAAAGGAAATACAGAAATTTTGGAGCACAGCTATAAAATGTTTCATAAAATATAGAGAAGTTTCACTCACCAGAGCCGATCTTCGTCAGTAGGAACCAATCTCTTTTAATCTGAAAATTGAACATCTTTATTGTAGAATTGAGCTGGTGGCTCGATCTTTGTAATTTTCATGTAAGGAAACGACTGAGATGTTTTCGTATAAGATTAAACAGTGAGCATAGACACAGAGACATTTTAACTTCCCACTGAGCCCTTGATACCCATGAGCCTATGGGCAGCCCATGAAGTCAGCGCTGCACAGGCATTAGGGAACAAACTTGTTCAGTGTGGTTGATGTTTCATGTAAACACTGAGTTCAAGCATGGGACTTCATGGACCAGTCCCTCAAGGATTGCTTCAGTGAAGAGCAGTTAATTATCATCTGGGTTTAACTGAATCTTAGAGTCTGCATTCCAGGGAGTGAAAAATATACAACATGTACAATTTATTTTCTATAGTATAAGTTCAGACTTAAGTTTCTCTAGTAAGAATGATCAATTTTAGCTTTATTGGTCACCCATGAAGTCATGCGTGTTTGTATGGACCTCATTTAGAAAGACAATGTTTAGTAATTGTTACATAAACTCATACAAAATTACAGAATCAAAGGAAGTTAGAGTTAAAAGAAGACTTAGTTGTCACTGAGTCTAGGCTTCATCCAAACACTATATCTTTTCAAAAATAACTCTGAACCTGATAATCCACTCACCATTTTAACAATAGGCTACCACGGATGGGTAATACATCCAAAAATGAACGTATTCTGTTTTCAAATACCTATGATAATGGGAAAAGCACTTAAAAAAATTGTGGTACAAACATTAAACATGAGGTCTACCTTCTAAACAATAAGATAAATTTTTTAAAATGTTTGATCTTACATCTACTCCTAAATGTAAAAAAAGTGAAATAATGCCATTTGCAGAAACATGATAGACCTAGAGATTTTTATACTAAGTGAAGTAACTCAAAGAAAAATATCATATGATATCACTCATATGCAGAATTTCATTTTAAAAAGATAGTAAATGGACTTAACTACAAAACAGAAATATACTTACAAGATACTGAAAGCAAATTTATGGTTACCAAAGGAGAAATGTTGCAGGGAGGGTTAAATCAGAATTCTATACTTTTCTTTAGTATTTCCTTGTTTCTACTTTATGTGGGTTCATTTTGTTTCTCTTTTTTAGTTTTTTATTTAAGGTAAAAGTTTAGATTATTTATTTGAGACCTTTATTCTTTTTCTAAAATGAACAGTTAATAATAAGTATTACCCTTTAAGCACTGCATCCCACAAATTTTGATATGTGGAATTTTTATTTTCACTTACTTCCAAATATTATCTAATTTCCTTTGATTTTCTGTTTGATCCATGGATTACTTAAAGGAATATTACTTAAGTTTCAAAGGCTTGGATATTCTCCTGTTATTTTTCTGTTGATGATTTCTAGTTTAATTTCATTATGGTCTGAGAACATGTCACAGATAGATGAGTGAAGAATTTAAGACCTGAAATCTCATTCACCTTTTACTTTCAAGGATTTGCTAATTTAGAACCTATTGCTGTGTGATTGAAGAGAAAGACCTAACTATTCCCACTCTACTTTTCCTTCTGAATACCGAGGATTAAAATACTAGAACTCATTTAACAGGTTTCTTTTTTCTTCTGCTACTCCTTAATCTAGAAAATTAAAGTAACCAGTAAGATTGATTCATGTAGAATTATTGCCATAAGCAAGTGGTCCTAAGGCTATGGTTCAATGTAATTATTAACTGAAAGTTTCCCCCAGAATTTTCTTTATGAAAAATCAAAATATCTGTGGTAAAAAGAGTGATAAAGTTTCAGTTGGATACCTTTATATTAGTAGTGCCATCTTTTTGTACAAGTTCAATTAATGTAAGAAATATGACTTTAAACCTGCTCACTGGTTTGTGTTCTCTATATAACCCTCTCACCAATCAAGCTGTAGATTAAGAAAGAAATTTAGGGTTTTTAAGTTTTATAATTCTAACTCAGAAAATCATGTTCTGGCTAATGTTTATAAACAGGACTATTGTTGTAAGGGGAAGCATGAACAAAAGTGGCTTATATTTATAGTAATTTTACAGTATTCATAATGGAAATACTGATATTTTACCTAACAGCAATATTTACTGCAGGTATCAGTTTTAAGCATTTTTTTTACAATTATATTTAAATAATACAATTCCTTACATTTGGGATTTTATGTGTATGGTACTTATATTAGTCAAGGTAACATAGGTTTTGCTGCAGTAACAAATCAATTCCAAATCCCAGTGATTTAAAACAAAATACTGTATTTCTTATGCACATAAAATCTGATTTGGGAAGCTGCTGCTTCCTTCTTTCCACTAATTGGGGGATCCAGATTTTATCTATCTTGGGATCCAGTCATCTCAAAATATGGCATAGAGGAAGAGTGTAAGAAGTAGGAAAAAGTGTATTTTTAAAAATTGTGTCAATCCAGAAAAGACACTCATCACTTGGACTCATATTTTATTTTCCTGAATTACATGTTAGATGTTAAAAAAATTAGATGTTAAAATGGGATATCACACATGGTAGGAAAGAACAATCTGTGTAGTGCCACATTATCTAAGCCTTGATTTGTTTTTGACATTGTTGGGAATTTTCTAGTGCTCCTCTAATAGACACTAGACTTTGTTTTGAAATAGACAATTTTACCTTGTTGAACATGCTTCTCTACTGCTCTTTCTCTATCACAAAATATTTTTCAGTTTAATGACTTACTGATATTTACAAAATTTACTAATATAAAATTTAATAAATTTACTGATGTTTTAGTAATACTTGTAAAAATATTAAAATTTTTTCATTAATTGTGTTTTCAACATTGCACTATATTTATTTGCCTGCTTGATAGTATCTGTACTGTAATTCATTTAGCTGTGTATTTTAATATATAAAATTCTAAAATATCAGATATCATTTATGTAAAAATATTGTTTTTGCTCTGATATGTCTGTAATATTGAACGTAAATCAAAATATACCCTTAAGATTTGGGGGGGCATATCGGAAGCAACCTCCAACAGCAGCGCTGATTTTTTTTGTGGTCCCACGTTTTTGCTTAAAAATGTATGCAACTTCCACAGCATAATAAATCCATGTTTGTTCCAATACAAAATAGTAGTTTCAATGTTCATTTATTTAAATTTTATCTAGACTGTCAAGCAAAACTAATAAACTCAAGAAGATGCAGCATTTTTATTTAATAACCTCAAATACCCTCTGAGAAGTACAACATACAAGCTCTGAGAAATACACTGCTTTATCAAGAATGAATAAATTAATACTATAAACATTTTTAATATAAATATTAACATACATATTATATTATTAATATAGTGACATGAAGCCCTGTGTAAAAATGGATCATTAATTGTGACAAACACTGTTATCAAATTTTTTTCAAGTTTAGTATACTTTTCCAGATTATGTTAAAATTGAGGAAACAGATTTTCTTTCTCTAATATAACTATGAACCTTCATTTCTTTAAAATCCATTTCCTTATATTTTAGCTTCATCTGTCTCCCAATTGGACCACAGAAAGTGGAAGTGTTCACTGTACTTAACTGACAGGAAGTAGATCTTTGCACTGTTGTTTTTAGAAGGAGAGGGGAGGGTTGCAGTGGAAAAAAAGAGAAAAAGGAACAGTTCTAGATTCAATTATGTTGGGTGCATTTACTGAACATTTATCATGTCCAAAGCATGAAAGAGAAATCTGAGAAATTACAAATATGAACGTTATATGGGCTTGGGAAGGACTTCTATTGAAAGGCAATGGATTGATAAAGTATTCAAATAGAACCCGCCTGAGAGGACACCTCACGTGACTGGGGTTAACCAGTGTCGTCAGAAAAACAAATTCTAAATGCAGTAGAATATGCTGAGTAGGAAAATGCCAAGATTCTTACTGATATGTGGGGAGAAAAGGGAAATTCATACGAAATATTCCATTATATGAGGTGATCTTGATTTACCAGAATATTTTATCCTTGGGAGGGAGAGATTTTGCATATTTTAATGACATCCTGTCTTCAGTATTTGCAATTCAAAATTTTACATGATTTTTGGCTGTGTTGAACGCACATAGATTGTTAATGTTCCTAGTCATATACCAATTTAATTCAGATTCCAGAATTCATACCATCCAGTGTATTTATTCTCCAAAATTAAGGAATCTGATGAAACACACTGATGGATTTTGAGAAATTCATGTTTATCAAGACCTTAGAGATTACCTTATTAAGGGACTGTGATTCATTACTTTGAAATAACTAGAGGACTAAAATAAGTAAAAATGGTTAAATGTATTTTGGAAAGGATGATTTTATAAAGAAAGTTTAGGGATGTGTACTATAAAAGAGAGATTGACAGAAATTTTACTGATCCTCGGAATGATACTCTGTAATGACCCATATGGGAAATTATGTACAGTTCTATGAATTTAGAATTAAAATTTTATTATTTAGATTTGTTTTATGGGTCACAGAGCTATAGTATTAAATATTAAATTCAAAGTTTGCTAAGAAAGGCAATTTCAAGCACCTTTGAATTAAGGCAAGTGTTAATGTCCTTATTTGGTTGGAAAGAAACTATAGTCAAAGATAATAAACGGTTTTCCCCAAAAGGCACACATATGTTTATCACTCTATCTATGGGGCTAAATATACTCATTAATGAAGAAAAAGATTTGATTTGCATTCCAGGCAATGATGTTGAGTTTTTACTGAAATCACTCTTTTCTTTAGGCATGTTTAACTAATACGTATTTGTAAGGCAGTTTATAACCAGAGGCTACAAGACCTTTTTTTCAAGTAAAGCTAAGAAGTCAACCAAGGCTTTAAACTCAACATGATTTTCTCATGACTCCTACATTGAACTAGGCCTAACTTATCCAGTCAAGTGGTAAAGGAAGTTGTCTCTTTAAACTCATAAATTACTAGTAAATTTTCTTGAGTTAGAATATTTTCGGCCTTAGGTTTTTCCGTTATTGTTCACCGTTCAAAGCATCCTTCTGCTTTTTCTCTCTTCCTCCACAGTAAGTTCTATTTGTATTTGCCCTGACCTCATTGTTGTTTATCATACCAGTGTAAGACTGGCTACGGTTTATGGCAAAAGTAACATATTTAAAATCACTGAGTCTAAAATTTTTTATGTATTTCCCTTTGTATATGTCTATCTTATATGCTTTTGACCTAAATGTTTGTTGATTTCACCTGCCTCTGGGGCCTTTGGAGGATGGCATAATTGGACATTGATTGTTAGAAGATGACTAAATGCTATCAATACATGTTGGTTAAAGTTAACTCAGGATAGTAGTGGCGTTTTTAAAAACATGGGATCATTTCCAGTTTACTTGGGATTCACTTAGGAACAGTTTATGCCAAATATACCTTTTAAAACTTTCTAAATATCTTTTCTCTAGCTATTACACCAGGTTTTTCCCCTGAAACTAAGTTAACTAGTCATAAGGGTTAGGGAAAAAGTTGATATGACTTGGTAAGATCCAATATTGCAAAAGCAGTCTCAAAAGCTGATAAGAGCTGTGTGGAGATCATTAAGAACTGATGGTTTCTTTCTTTGTCCTGTTTCACCTGTGAACTTTATGACACTGTCCTCTCGTCACTTCCATGTCTGAAATCTTCTTTGAAAGGCAGAAATATTCATCCTTACTTCTTAGGTCTTCTCTTCAAAGATCATCTTGTCCTGACCCAAAATTCCTTAGTTAGTACCCTTCTAAGGGCAGCTTTCACATCCTTGTTCCTCAGTGTATAGATAAATGGATTGAGTGTGGGTGTGACGATTCCATAGAAGAGAGCCATGATCTTCCCTCTATCCCGAGAATAGCTAGAGGGAGGCTGGACATACATACTGATGGCTGTAAAGTAGAAGAGAGAGACCACCAGCAAATGTGAAGCACAGGTATTAAAGGCCTTCCAGCGACTTTCTGCAGAGCGGATTCTCATTACTGCCCGGGCAATGAACACATAAATGCCCAGGATGAGGGAGAGGGGCACCAGAAGTAGCAAAGCCCCTAGCACATTGAGCTCAGCCTCATTCACATGGGTATCTGTACAAGCTAGTTTCAGAAGAGCAGGAACTTCACAGAAGAAATGGTCCATCACCCTCTGTCCACATCTTGGGGTCAACATGGTGAGAGTGGACTGCACAAGGGAGTTAGTGAAGCCACTAATCCAGGTCCCAGTGGCCATGTGGATACAGCGTCTCTGGTTCATGATGACTGGGTAGCGAAGGGGCTTGCAAATAGCAGCATAACGGTCAAAGGCCATGATGGCTAGAAGTATGCATTCCGTAGAGCCTAAGGCCAAGGAAATATAGAGCTGGGCAACACAACCACTATAGCTAATGGTCTTTTCTGGTCCCCAAAGGTTGACTAGCATCTGTGGGACAGTACTGGTAGTAAAGCAGAAATCCAGAAGGGATAGATTAGAGACAAAAAAATACATGGGACTGTCCAGCTGGGGATCCAGGCAGGAAACCAGGATAACAGAGAGATTTCCAAACAGGGCAAAGATGTAAGCCACCAGAAAGATTACAAAGAGTGGTGTTTCCAGCCAGGATCGATCAGAAAATCCCAATAAGATAAAATCATCTAGTGAGCTCTGATTACTGATCCACATATTGGCACTGATGGGAGAAATTCCAGCTGAGACCTCTAAAGATTACTGACCCACATACTGGCGCTGATGGGAGAAATTCCAGCTGAGACCTCTAAACCCACTTCTCTAAGGATGGGTATCAATGATAAAAGGAAGCCACTGGAAACTGAAAACCAGAGATGCTAAGATGAAACCCTCATTTCTGCTTTAATCTGCCTCTATATTCCAATTATGATGAAATATCAAGCCAACATTATCAGTGTAATAGTGAAAGATTATTAATAAAAGAATAAAAAGAACCAACAAAGTAATTGGGAAATTTTCCTTACGTGATGAGTGTCTTCTGGTTAGTTATCATTCCTTTGGATTTTGATGTCTTCTCTTCCATAAAGGTTCAATAGAACTACCATCAACCCTACTTGTCATGAATATTTAACAGAAACAACAGAGTATAGAGGAAAGCAGATTGCAAGAAGGCGGAGTTTCCCAAATACAGGTTGAGCAAAGGACAGTGTGAAGAAGGCGGCTGGATCAGCAGTCCAGGGGGAGCCAAGGTGTTTTGGTATCTTCAGCTTCCTCAAACCCACCCTAGTCAGAAACGTCATGGGAACTGGAGCACGTCATAGATTTTGCACACTGAAAAGATGGAGTATCACGACTCTTTTACCTCTTCCAAGCATTAGTGCTGATCCTATTAAGAAAATTTGAAAGTAGAAGGAAGAAACAAAAAATTCAAACAAGATAACACACACAAAACAATCAAGCCTTGGAAACTTGCTTGCTCTGAAATGCTACTCAACAGATATCTAAATAAATTTGATGAATTTCTAACCTCTGAGTGAAAACACCAGAAAGAGTTTCAAATACTTGGCTCCTTTAGGTAAATTTCCCTTATGTTTACATACAAATTTCTAACTCCTCAAGATAATTATGAGCATATTAAACATTTCTCTCTCTCTCTTCCTTCCTTATTTCATTTTCTTACTCATTAATTATAATATTCCTACCATCTGAGGTGCCTCTATCTCATTCTTCCCCCATCGAAATCACACGATTCCTTTATTATAAATTTCTGAAGAAAACTCTAGTGATTAATTTTTTATTCTCTAAAATCTCTTTAAGTTTGATTCACTGGTTATAGCAAATTTGTCTTGCATTTTAAGTTACTTTATAAAAGACATTTTCCTTCTTCCTTCAAATCCCAGTGATTCCTTTTACCAGTTGAGTGACTTTAGAAATGTCATTTAATCCTTTTGTACTTCAATCTTCTAATCTTTAAAATGAGCATAATTATATGCATCTCATAGGACGAAGTGATTTAATGTAAACTCATTTATTTTTTTATGCTAATAATTCAATAACTATGATTTATTTCCCAAATTATGGATTCCCTAAAATATTGGACTTTTCTTATTTTTGTGCATCTATAAACAGTGTAAAATGGTATTTGTAATATCTCTTGCATCTATCCATTAAATTTTTACCTACCCAGAAACATTAAAATAGACACAGAAAATAATTCAATGTTCCATGGCCTCTAGCTTTCAAAGTGGTCTCCTCACTTACAATGGCTCTCTCATCTGCAAAGCATCTTAACATGTTTGTAGAACAGTCTTTCCTTAGTTCAAATCTGATCATGCACACACATCTCAGTTCAAAATTCAGCAGTGAATCTTCACATTGTAACACATTTTATTAAAATGCAGACTTAGATTCAATGCCTCCTATAATCATGGCTCAAACCATTCCATTTTATTCAAACTTTTTATTTTCTCATGGTGTTTATGCTGATACGAGACACCGTTGTTGCTTTCCATCCTGTAAGGGCCATTTCAAGTACAAAAAAGTGTTCTAAATTATTTCCCACTCTCCTTTTTTTCTATCCCTGGCTTGGGAAGATCTCCTGGAGAAGGAAATGGCAATCCACTATTTTTCTTGCCTGAAAAATCCCATGGACAGAGGAGCCTGGTCCAGTAGTTGTTAATTTGCCTGGAAAGGGCTGAGGGGAGTTTTTGCCTTTCTGGTTGTGTATGAAAATTATGGGATTAGTAGAGTTTAATTTGTCTAAATAGGAAGTTAAAGGAAATGCTGATAACCCCCTAGAGGGTGAGAAAATGGAGCTGGGGAGACAGAAGAATCTGTGCTTCTCCAGCAAATAGGACCTGCAAAGGAATGAAAGGGCAGCAAGAAAGAAGTATCTTAAAACATGGCTTAAGGAAACATGGGCCATTTTTATAGATGTTTGCATCCTGATATACTCTTTTACAACTTCATAAGCGTGATTTGAATATAATATGTTATGACAAAATAAAAACAATATTTAAGTATTCATTTCACCTCTGATTTATTTTAGATGTTGTCTGAGGATCTTTGCTGTGATCTCAATGCCATCCTCTCTGCCTATCAGATTCCTTTATTCTAAATTGTCATAGATTTAAGCAGTCTTTGATTTGTTTGAATAGTAGGACCTTCAGAGCTCAATTGCTATCTACACAAAATCAATATTTTGCTGTTCACAAACTTTGTAATACAAATAGCAGTTTTAATCTAGAGAAATGATAAAAAAAGGCACACCTAAAAATATTTAAATGAAAATATAAAGTCCCAAAGGTACCTAACACTAATAGTAAATTTATATTTCCCCGTAGCTTTCCTCATAATAAAATAATGTATACCTAGGATTTAGAAACACCAGAATATGTCAGATTTTCCATAAACATATAGGTAACCATATACATATATACACATATATATTTGCTTTGGTACTCATATAGCAATCTTCCTCACACGTATGTTTGTTTTGTTCTCATAATAACCTTCTAAAGTAAAAAGGATTTTTTTTTAATGATAGAAGAGAAGAAACTCGGGCAGCAAGAAGTTACAGGACTTACCGAAGTATATAAACCTAGAAAATTCAGAAGCAAAAATTTGAATAAAATAAGATTTTGAATCCTATGTCCGTACACTTTTCCTGATTTCATTGTTCTCCTCTCAAGCAAAAATATATGCATCTGTGGAATCAACCTTTTAAATTTAAAAGAAAATCACTTAGTGTTCTACTGCTGAATTGTCCCTTTACTCCATCTTATAAAGCAACCAATGACAAAGCAAGGTGACTTTTGATTTTTTACTATCCTTACCTCCCCAAATTCCTTCTGCACTTATTTGATGTTGAGTTGTAATTCATCGGTTGTTCAGTGCATGACAGAATTGGGGACTTATGGGACACTGACCTGTGGCTGAAACATAATACCATAATACCCAGACCTTGGTTTTCTGTTTGCATTTCTTCTCAGTTCTGCAGAGTATCAGCCAGGCTCTCTCTGACCTACTGAAGGGTCAACCTCAAGAAGCTAACTCCAATTTAAGGCTATCCATAGAATTCATAGATCTACAAGAAGCTCTCCCAGGAGTTGTCATGCTATTCCTATCTTGGCTCATCCTTCCATTTAAACCTCTGAGATTCAGCATAATTAACATTTATGATGCCAGTATGTCCAGGAGAAAAAAACCAGAGGGACTAGAAGGTGAGACAACCTCAAAGACAACCAGGAAAATGCTTCTAATGAAACACAAACGTTGGGCATATCAGTATGGAGAGTCATCTAAGAGGAAACCAAATCAATTCCAATAAGATTTAGTGGTTGTTGATATCATTTTATATTAATAATTATATGAATACATATTGATAATTACATTAATATCAAGTATAGATATTATATATAATTTTATATATTATAGATTAATTTATTTTATATAGTATGTTATATTAATGTATGTCAATATATTAATAACTATATTAATAATATGCAATACCAAATAGGTAAAGCTATACTTTACATATACTTACTATTCTGAGAAAAATAGGACAAGTAGGTATAGTTGCAAAAGTAATCTTTCTAAATTATGATTCTTTTCATGTTTCACCACCATAGTGGCTCCTCATTCTCACTCTATATTTGTATTTATTATAAAAGCTATTTAATAAACATAAGATGTATATTTATTTGGTAGTCATAGTCACTGTATAAATTAGGGGTATACATTTTGATGATTCAGGTTTAGCTAATGATAATTCTAAAACTCAGAAAAATAAAATAACTTGCCCCAAATATACAGCCAAGTAGAATCAGAATCTGTTCAGTCACCCATTCATGTCCAACTCTTTGTGACCCCGGGGGCAGCAGCACACCAGGCTTCCCTGTCCATCACCAACTCCTGGAGCTTGCTCAAACTCATGTCTGTCAAGCCGGTAATGCCATCCAACTATCCCATCCACTGTCATCCCCTTCTCCTGCCTTCAATCTTTCCCAACAACAGGATCATTTCCAGTGACTCAGTTCTTTGCATCAGGTGGCCAAAGTATTGGAGATTCAGCTTCAGCATCAGTCCTTTCAACGAATATTCAGGACTAATTTCCTTTAGGATTGACTGGTTTGATCTCCTTGCAGTCCAAGGGACTCTCAACCAGGAATAAAACTAGTACTTCTAAATTCGATCTAGTTTTTCTTCCTCCAAGTTACTGAGTAATACTAATCCAGACTCCCCAGTTTGAATGTCAAAATTAAAATTTAACATGTTTTTATCTAGTGTCTCTGCTGTATTAGCCTTTCTTTATTTCTTTCACAACACAGATGTAGTAGGAAAATTAATGGACATAAAGCTGTTATGATTTATGGAGGAGCCTACGAGGCTCCTCAGTCCATGGAATTTTTCAGGCAAGAGTACTGGAGTGGATTGCCATTTCCTTCTCCAGGGGATCTTTCCAACCCAGGGATTGAACTCGGGTCTCCCACATTGCAGGCAAATGCTTTACCGTCTGAGCCACCAGGGAAGCCTTTAAAAATCTTTAAAAAAAAAAAGATCATAAATTCCTACCTTCAAATTAACTCCAAAACAATAAAAACTTTAAGTGTAGAAACAAGGTAATAGCATGCAAAAGATCTACAATCACTCAAAAAATCACTAAAACTCAGGGCTTAAAATGATTGAAGCATTTGTTACATAAAAATTTCTGTAAAGACAAATAAGATACACAAAATGAAACAAAAAATGTGAAAAACTTCCAAAAACATTTGTGAAGCATCTTCTCTGTCCATGGAATTCTCCAGGCAAGAATACTGAGTGGGTAGCCATTCCCTTCTCCAGGGAATCTTCCCAACCCAGGGATGAATCCAGGTCTCCCACACTGCAGGCAGATTCTTTACTGTCTGAGCCACCAGGGAAGTCCCATGTGAAAGACTAAAAAGGCTAAACTCAACATATACATGTCAATTATTAAAAAAAAAAAATCAGTATGGAGAAAAATGATCCAACTGAAACAACAGCAAAGGTACAGGACACAGGCTTTTGCTTGACTTTCAAATATATGATAAAATGGCTTATTCTTATACATACAAAAATGCAAAATATATTAAATGGGTAATAATTTTTGCTTATCAAATTGCATACAGAAAAATACTTTATATCATGTTGAAAAGCCATTTTGCTTTAGCTTTTTTTAGAGCATTTTAAGACTATATACTATGTGCAAAAATGTACATCTACTGACACAACATTTCCATTTCCAGAATTCACCCAGACAGATATCCTCACATAGGCATGCAGAGATGTGTAAAGACCTTTACTGCAGCATTGTTTGCATTAGCAAAAGGCTACAAGCATCATAAATGACTACCAGCCCTGGAGTTGTTAAATATGTCCTTACAAAGTAATATTATGTATTTATTAAAATTAACGAGGCAAGTCTATGGCTACAGAATTAGAATGGTCTCTAAGGTACATATATTTGAGGAAAAAAGTTACAGGAGGGTATTGATAACACAAGATGCTATTTATTTATCTATCAGCATACGTGTATAAATAAATGTATGTATAAAAACACACTCGCACATACCCTAAGTTGCTAGTTTGAATACAGAAGATATCAGGAAGAGCAGAGTGCATTGTGGAGTTAGGAGTGAAGGAGAAATTTATTTGCTCCATGAATAGCCTTACTATGTGTATTTCTTGTCTTAGAATTTTCACATATTTTAAACTTTTAACAATAATAAGGACAAAACAACTCTACACAACTATGGTGTCCTTCATGGGAGTTTTCCTGAGGGATGTAAAGAGAATGTGTTGACAGCTGTGAAAAAAATGTGCTTAAAGCCTGCAATTGCAGAGACCCGGGTTTGACCCCTGGATTGGGAAGATGGCCTGGAGAAGGGAATGGCAATCCACTCCAGTGTTCTTGCCTGGAGAATCCCATGGACAGAGGAGCCTGGTGGGCTACAGTCCATAAGGTTGCAAAGAGTTGGACACAACTGAGTGACTAACACTTTCATTCACTTTCAAAGCTTGAAATTAAATAAACCAACATTTTACCTTAACCAAATTCCCCTCATATGCATCTCTTTATTTTTCATAAGACTTGACTTTTTATTCAATGATTTCTCAAAGATATATGTAAATAATATGAAGTCAAATATTTCTACATAGTTTAAAAAAACAAACAGCAGCAGCTAGTATTCCATACCCTCTCTACGTCCATTTTCTGTTATGACAAGAAAGTACATTCAGCTCTTCTAGATTTTTTATCTGGCAATTTCTTGAATATTTCTAAATTATTTCAACATTTTCAAACATAGTCACTCATTGCTTAAGAGTGCTAGGTACCACTCCATGCACTTAGAATGCGCCAGCAAATAACAAGCATTGTTGTCTATTTGAAGTTAAAATTTAAGGGGAAGGAGGAAGATAATAAAAAATAAGTCTAGTAAATTATATTGTAGAGTATTTCAGAAGAGGAAAAGAGCTCTGGGTGAAAGAAACCAGAGTAGGAAGAGAAGCATCCAGTGGATGAGCTGGACAGATGGTAGAATTAAACGGAGCCATCAGAAGCGCTCTCCTTGAGAAGGTAAGATTTAAATACTTGAAGGAGGGAAGAAGTGAGCCAAGCAGGTACAAAGCTTCCCAGCCAGAGAATGCAAAAGGCTTTACCTGGTGTATTTTAATAACAACATGGAGGCCAACAGGCTGAGCAGAGTGAGTCAGGAGCAGGTTGGGAGATGAGGTCAGGAGATGCCACTGTAAGAATTTGGGCTTTTCCTGTGCTTAGACATTTGGGGGAAAAGAGAAATAAGAAGATGAATGATTTACCTTGAATTTCAGAATATCTGTTGTGCTTAGAATTCCCTGGAAGCATGGAAGTGATTACAAAAATAGACACTAAAACAGTAATCTAGCTGAGAGACGATGGAGACTCAGAGCAGGGTCTTAGCAAGTGAAGTGGTGAAATTCTGAATATCTTTGAAGCTGGAGATAATAGGATTTCCTGAGGTATTGGATGTTGGCTGCTGTGTTTTATTTCTGCCTCCCAATCTTTTAAAAGCAGTCAGATGTCATACTTTTCTCTATAAGTCACTTACTGTCTTTCACTGCTAGTGGTAAAGAACCCACCTGCCATTGCAGAAGATAAAAAAAGAGACTCAAGTTCGATCCCTGGGTCAGGGTGATCCCTGGAGGAGAATCTGGCATCGTACTCCAGTATTCTTACTTGGAGAATTCCCATAGACAGAGGAGCCTGGTGGGCTACAGTCCATGGTGTCGCAAAGAGTTAAACATGACTGAAGCGTCTGAGCACACAAGCACCTACTTCCCATCTGCCTAATGTTTATAGATCTCTTCTCTGCTCATAGTTTGGCTCCAATTCGATTTGTTCTTACATATTCATACAATTTTGTATTTAATACAATTTTTATGGTTTTTAGAAAGGAATGGGAATAAATATTTTTCCTAAATTGACTATGTTTAATCAGAACCATTTTTCAAAAAATCTATTTAGATAGCTGGTTATGAGGATAAAATAATAGAAAATATATGTTAAGCTTGAAAAAATGCACCTTAACTTTTTATTCAGCAAAGATTTATACAGTTACAAAATGTAAGGTGCCATATTATTTTTATTCTTGATATATATCATTAGAAGCCAATGATGTGATTTCCATCCTTCAAAGATGATGCTTTACGAGATTCAAGATATTCTTTCCTGGAAAGCAATTTTCTTGATTCCACATATATTTGCAGTTTTATCTCTTCTTTCAAAGTACTACATAGTAAACAGTGAAAGTGATGGTCACTCAGTCATGTCTGACTCTTTGCGACCCCATGGACCGTAGCCCACCAGGCTCCCCTGTCCATGGGATTTCCCAGGCAAGAATGCTGGAGTGGGTTGCCATTTCCTTCTCCAGGGGATCTTTCCAACCCAGGGATTGAACCCGGGTCTCCTGCATTGCGGGCAGATTCTTTAGCATCTGAATTACCAGGGAATCCCAGGAATCCCCTATAAAATAAATTTCATGATTTATGAAGCAATTATAATAGATCTATCCTTTAGTATGAATTTCTTAAACACATAGATATTCAATATACTTGCCCTTTTGTTTTATTTTGCATCTATCATGATCTTCAATTAATTTTTAATTGTTTCATAAATCATGACATATATTTTATAGGAATACTATATATTAGTCTTCAATAATGCTAGGACATTCTAATTCTTCACAGTGATAAACATACAATGGTGCATAAATTATTACTGATTGAGTAACTTAGGGATAAACTCATATGTTGATTTATGACTCGGTTTGTCACTTCTTGGGGCACATGTTTTCATCTTAAGGAGAGTTTTTAAATGGTAGAGATCATAGGTTCATTTTCTTTAGTACAAATTTCTTATTGATTTAGGTTTAATGTGAGAATTTAAGTAACTGTGAAAATTTAAAAGGTTAACTGTGAGGATAATAGGGAGAAAAAGACAGCTTATAGTTATAAATACTAAAAGAAAAAATATGGATGATTATACAGGTGATTAATGGATCCTGCTGGTACAGCTTTTCAGGAAAACCTTGTCAATAAAGACTTCACCTGTTACTATTACAGTAGATGAATCCAGTCTGGAGGTTGGGAGGTGAACTACAAGCAAATATGAAGTGTACTAGGAATAGAGATATCTTTGTTCAGAGTTTATATGAGGAATACATTTTCCCCTAGGCTCTGGCAATGGAAAACCACCAAAATCAAAGCAAGACTTAGATACTATAATTGAGTCACAATTATTAGATCACAGTAGACTAATTTCTATTGCCTTGTCTATGAAAAGAAAAAAAGCATGCTTGAATGAAACAACTTACCAACATATTTGGTTAGATGTCAAAAGCAGAACTCATTTGATTTTCATAAGTGAAACTAGTAGAATTGTGAGTGGCAACTACCCACAAAATTTATGCCTGGAAAACATATATTTACTATCAAGGCTACTCAGTCTGACACCATGCTTACCACCAAGATAAACAAAGTTTATTAATAATAGCTGACATTGACCAAATTCTTACTATATGCCTTCTAAGGCTGTCCTCACTTTAGAAATGGAGAAAATGAGGGTTAGAAATGCTTAATGATTTATCTGGAGTTATGCAGCTGGGAAATAAATGATGGAGACAAGACATAGAGTCTGGTCTCTGAGTTCAAACATTCTTTACTACCACACTACTATACTTGTCCTTTTGGAAATAACAGATGTGGCTCTGTTGTCACCAATGAAAGCAAATGTGTCACACTTTTTGAGTGGAGAAAATAAATATGTTTTTTCCATATTATGAAGACCAAAAAAAAAAGATGGACTAACTTATTTTTGCCACATTTCCAGGTGATTATTTTTTCATTTTCTTTCCTTCTCTCTCTCTCTTTCTTTAGAATTCTGTTTTATTTGGCAGACTTTCTAAGGACTTCAGGCCTGGGAGGCAGCCTCTCAGAATAGCTCTCTCAGCTGATTGCTTTCCCATCCAGATAGAAATGAGTAACTAATTATTGACTATGTAAATTGAACATAACTGTAAGCAGTAAGCATATATAGACTAAAATAGAGGGAATATTATGATCATAAAATTAGAAGATTGAAAAGATGTTAATTGCTATTTATTGATCACTTTTTGCATTTGCTTAACTTATTGTTTTATGCTGGTCTCAGCCTATGGGTAAACAGTGTTGTGGCTGGATTAGCCCTTGTGGTTCTTATGATTGCAAGATGCCCTCAACAATAACCACTGAGAAACTGGAAAAAAGAACAAGGTTCATTACTAACAAGTTCAAGAGTATACATGGCAAGTCTGATCTTGGATACAGAGAGAGCAGGTCTAGGGTTCTGCTTTCAATGAGGTTGAAGGTGCTGGCCTTGGATTTCTGGGTTCCCTCTTCATTGGTGAAAACATAAGAAAGGGAATTAAAAGAGCAGGAAGTGAAAAACAAGTGGCCCAAATTGTCAGTTACCTAAAATCAACCAAGAGAGTCTAAGAATATGGGATTGGGGGCAACCTGGCTATTTATCTATTCATGTGATTAGCAATGGTTCTTTTTAAGACATTTGAAGTGGATGCCTCCACAATCATAGCTTAAGTCAGGCACTTGAATTACAAAATGAACAAAGAAAAGCCTCTTGAACTTACACTACATTGCCTTTTGGATCTTTTAATAAACATAATAATGACATTCATTCATTTTTTACTCCTAAGTAAATGTGATACAAAAAAACTTGAATAAAACTTGCACAAGCTCAGAAAGGAAGTTGTGGAGTTAAAATCCACACATTCAGAGTCTGTTCTCTGCGCTGGACACCACACAGCAAATGAAAACTCTTTATTGTGATAAAGGGGAAATTACATTTAGACAGAGTTGTTTCCAGGAATTGTTAGAATACTGTTGGGAAGGGATATAGTGTAGAAGCAGCCAGGGAAATGGTTGTTAAGCACCTCATAAAAATGGAAAGAAATGAAAGACTAAAAAGGGGGAAAGGAAGGAAGCAACAAAAAGGAGGGAAGGGAAGGCAAGGGATAATACAGGAGAGAACAATTGGAAAAATAGAATGAACAGTGGAAAAGGGGAAGGAAGATTGAAGAAAAGCAGGAAGGGAGGGAAAGAAACAGAAATTATGTGAATAATGGACAATTAAAGGGTGTGGGGAGATAGCAGCAAAGGGTCCAAAAGAAGCCTGGGAAAGAGGTTGCGGGGACAGATGATTCTGAGGCCGAGTAACAGACTATAATGCAGACTGTGATGATTGTGTGTGTTCCTTATAAGTTAGTGTTTCCTTAGAGAAAGAATGTACAAGATGACCTTCAGCTTCATTTTGCAATAAAAAAATCGACCTCTATGTGCTCAGCTTCATTTTGCCATAAAAAAAATCGACCTCTATGTGCTCAGATATGCAGATGACACCACCCTTATGGCAGAAAGTGAAGAAGAATTAAAGAGCCTCTTGATGAAAGTGAAAGAGGAGAGTGAAAAAGTTGGCTTAAGGCTCAACATCCAGAAAACTAAGATCATGGCATCTGGTCCCATCACTTCATGGGAAATAGATGGGGAAACAGTGGAAACAGTGTCAGACTTTATTTTTTGGGGCTCCAAAATTACTGCTGATGGTGATAGCAGCCATGAAATTAAAAGACGCTTACTCCTTGGAAGGAAGGTTATGGCCAACCTAGATAGCATATTTAAAAGCAGAGACGTTGCTTTGCCAACAAAGGTCCGTCTAGTCAAGGCTATGGTTTTTCCAGTGGTCATGTATGGATGTGAGAGTTGGACAGTGAAGAAAGCTGAGCGCCGCAGAATTGATGCTTTTGAACTGTGTTGTTGGAGAAGACTCTTGAGAGTCCCTTGGACTGCAAGGAGATCCAATCAATCCATCCTAAAGGAGATCAATCCTGGGTGTTCATTGGAAGGACTGATGTTGAAGCTGAAACTCCAATACTTTGGACACCTCATGCGAAGAGTTGACTCATTGGAAAAGACCCTAATGCTGGGTAGGATTGGGGGTAGGAGGAGAAGGGGACAACAGAGGATGAGATGGTTGGATGGCATCACTGACTCGATGGACATGGGTTTGGGTAGACTCCGGGAGTTGGTGATGGACAGAGAGGCCTGGCGTGCTGCAATTCATGGGGTCACAAACAGTCAGACACGACTGAGCGACTGAACTGAACTGATGTGCTCAGCTTCATTTTTTTATGAGCCTAGGTCTCTGGCTCTGTGAAAAAGTCTTCCCAGTGCTCCTTTCACATCTTTATTCCTCAGTGTGTAGATGAGAGGGTTGAGGGCTGGAGTCACTACTGTGTAGAAGAGGGAGATGAATTTCCCATATGTATGGGCGTAAGAGCTGTTGGGCTGGATGTAAACAGCTGTGATGGTCCCATAGAAGAGGGACACTACCATCAAATGGGATCCACATGTCCCCAGGGTTTTGTGCCAGGACTGGACTGACCTGATCCTAATAACTGCCTTGACTATATGTCCATAGGATATCAATATCAGTGCTAAGAGCAAGAGGAGCAAGACCAATGAAGCAATGAATAGCTGGACCTCATTGGCATGGATATCCACACATGCAAGTTTAATCATTGAGGGTACCTCACAGAAGAAATGATGGAGCCACCGGTGTCCACAGCGAGGCAGCCAGAGGGTGACATTGCTCTGGGTGAGAGTGTTTCCTACTCCACTCAGCCACGCAACCCCTGCCAGAGCCTGGCACAGCCGTGGGTTCATTACAGCTGTGTAGTGGAGAGGTTTGCCCACCGCAGCATAGCGATCAAAAGCCATTACAGCCAGGAGAACGCACTCAGTAGAGCCCAGAGCCAGAGAGACGTAGAGCTGGACAGCACAGCCCAGGGCTGTTATGGTCTTGGCTGGTCCTCTTAGGTTCCACAGCAGCTGGGGGACAATACTGGTAGTAAAGCAGATATCAACTAGGGCGAGGTGAATAAGGAAAAAGTACATGGGTGTTCTGAGTTTAGAGTCTGTAGAGGAGATCAGAATAATGACTATATTTCCCACCAGAGTCAGGAGATACGATACCAAAACAACCACAAAGAGTATCTTTTCTAGGTTGGGCTGATCAGAGAAGCCCACCAGGACAAAGTCTTCTTTGACACTGCTATTGTTCATGCCCATCACCCTGTTCACAAAAAGGAGGAAAACATTTTAAGAATTTAGAGAAAGGATAATGTATTGGCCTCTGTTCACAATGTGGTGGTGGTGGTGGTTTAGTTGCTAAGTCGTATCTGACTCTCATGACCCCATGGACTGTAGCCCGCCAGGCTCCTCTGTCCATGGGATTCTCTAGGCAAGAATACTGGTGTGGGTTGCCATTTCCTCCTCCAGGACATCTTCCTGACCCAAGGATCCAACCTGCATCTCCTACATTGCAGGCAGATTCTTTACTAATGGAGCCACCAGGGAAGCCAATATCAACCTTTTAAAATTCCTCTTTGAGACACTGACTCTGAGAGAAATTACTGTGCCCCATAGAATAAATTTTGGCAATGTCCTTCAGAAGCTGCAGCAAATGACAATAAAGCCCAGAGTACAAAGAGAGGCACATGATGGCTAATTGTAGAAGAAAGAATTTTTTTGAGTGATAACTATTAGAAGGTGAGACAAAATTTATTCCAAAAAAATAAAGAACACCAGAAGAATAAAATGCGTATGATTAATTTATAGTTTATGAAAAATCATTCAAATTAAATGGGGAAAACTCAGTAATACTGATGTTTAATATATGTAAATAATATGTGTAAATAATATTTCAATTCTTCAGCTGAGTTGGGCCTTTTTTCTCCAGGATTTTCATATATATAAATAGCAGCCTACTTCTCGAGATTATAGAGATTATTTTTCCTATAAAATGGCTAACATTTGGCTACTGAAAGGAATAATATTAACATTTATATCTAAATATTTAATCATTATGCACACATGATTTCAAAAATGTATTTCTTTTAAGGATTAGTCAACTCATTTATCCCACAGCTTATTAGTGATGTAAATTCATGAACATATTCAGAGCAAACCTCCTTGCCTTCTTTGGTGAGTGGTGTTGAGGAAGGGAGTCAGCTTTCCTGTCTTGTGTGTTGAAAGAAGAGGTGGTTGAATCTGATGGAAGGAATGAGGATCTGGAAAGGAAGTATCTTTGGTGGGATAAAAAAGGCTGCTTCAATGCACTTCAAATCCATGTTGAATTTTTATCTTCAGGAAGCTTAAAGAGGCCAGGATTTTTAATGGACTTTTAAAAAGTCCAAACAGTTATAAACACAAAGGTTTAAAGTATATTCACTGATACAAAGCTTATTCCCAAAGACTGTAACTGTATTTTGTGTTTAAGACCAACAGGTGCTTTTACATATCATCAGTGAAAATCACTCAGGTTTCAAAATTCTTCCTTAATAGCTGCATATCCTAAAATCGTTTTATTACTTGTTGGGAAAATTAATCATGGAACTGAAACATATTCTTACATATAAGATGTATTGATTTAACTTATTACGTAAAACTGATACTTAGTAGAACCCAGTGAAAAGGAAAGAAGTTAAGGGAAGGGTCCGGTGTGGGATTTAGACATTCAACTGCAGCATGATGTCACTGAGCGATCACTCAAAATAGCAAAAGTAGATAATAGTAAAATGAGCATATAAAAGGACCTCTAAGGAACAAACCAGTTTACATTATATAGACATATTTTTCTTATAAACACTTTCACAATTATATATCTTCATATGCATACACAAAAATACAAATACATACATACATGCATAGTTCCTTCCATTCTGCTATTCATGGTCAATTCCCTTCTATTTAGTTCCCTAAAAAGTACTCATTTTCCTATCAATGGAGTAACAAAAAGCCAAACTCATGTCTCTTAGATTCTCTTTAATCCAGCCTGCAGATTGCTACTTTGTCCTCTCAAATGAGAATTTCTCCTGTGTTTTAACTCCTGCCACATTCCCCCACACATATATGCAATACTTCAACAGAAATACCATGAAAGATTAATTCACAGTCATGAACTATTTCCTTATTTATACAGAAAGCTATAACATTATGTTTACTTTAGGCTTCTAGAAGGATTCTATTCCACTATGATGCAAAATTTATCATCCATGTACCATAAGATCTCCTCACCTGGATGAACATCACTTTAAACTAGAATCTCAATTTGCCATTAAAAGTTAAGAGTCATAAGCATGATGTAGGTATAAAATCAAGGCATCAGAAGAAGTAAATAAGTAAATAAGTTTAAATTAGTTAAGTAAATAAGTTAAAAAAATTAGTAAAATAAGTTAAAAGAGAGGAACATTTCCAAATTTTCTCTCTTTTTTTGGCATACTGATACTCTCATTGTAAAAAAGAACTTTAAGTCATAGGGTTCAAATTATCATTACCTTGAAATGAGCTCTGCAGGCCCATGTACTAGTTTTAGGGACTGTTATTTAAGATGGAGCTCCCTGAAGGTCAGCAAGTCAGGAGAGACTGGAAAGACACAGACACCAAATATGGAAAAGTTCCATGGAAACAGTTCTCCCAACATGGCAATTACTATCAGGCTCTGTAACATCATAAGAGGAACTGTCTTAGGAGATGATCCTGGAAGAGATAGTTTCGCCCCTCTGATTTTCAACTTTTGTTTCCATCTAGGCCAAACCACAGAGATATTTAAAGTCAGCCCTCATTTACCACCCAGCGCTGAGTTGTTTTCTCATTTCTGCCATATTCATGTTAAATTTCTAATAATATAATCTATATTATCCATATATGTACCTATTAATTATGAATATATTCTGTGATATTTGTAATTGAAGACTGCAAGTTGAATTATAATCTTGAATGTTTGTACATTTAAGAATATACAAAAAGAAATCTTGTATATTTGAATTGAAGATACAAATATAACTTCATATTTTCTGTATTTTATTTTTTAGCCAATCTGGTTGTATATATCACGATTTCAATTTGTACTCCCCTGATAACTGATGAAGTTAACTAGATTACTTCACATTAATAAGCGCCTGATAATTGACTAAAAATAACATAGATGTGAGAAACTGAAAGATCAGTCTTTGACTACAGAGACAAGTAAATTTTCCTGCCTAGATTCACCTTTTCCCTCTGCACAGGTTTACCCTGGCAAGTTCAGAAATTACAGTTATCAGAGGCATAGAGGAAGATGCACAAGATGGAAAGCAAGGACTCTGACCTCACTCAAATCCCCACTGCAAGGTCTCAGACAGGGAACAGGCTCAAGCTCAGGAAACACAGAACCTTTAAATGTAAATTAAGTGTCGCTCGACAGTGGACATTTTAGTTACTAATGTGAAAATACTTTATTACTAAAATTTGACATTTTTACCATTTGAAAAGGACTGGGGAAATTACGGAATGTTCTAAAGATGTAATCCAGGAGCAGGGAAAGAATTGCCACATAGTACAGGCAGGATGGATAAAGGAGTAGAATTGTTGTTCTTCTACTTTAATCACACCCCATGAGTACTCTTACTGTTAATATATCAGTGGGTAAACATGGACTGAGTTTTGCTAGGTGCCAGGCACTCAGCCAAGCATCTTACATGAGGTACTTCACTTACGGCTCACCACCCTAGGAACTTGGTATTGTTGTTCCACTCACTATAGTGGAATAACTTTACCTAGAAGGTCAATAACTTGCCCTGGATATTAAGAAACTGTTGGGTGTTCAAATATTTATTGAACAAAAGATGAATGACAGCATGTTGTAGAAGATAAGGGATAAATTAGATCAGAATGATGGGGAACCTGGAATTTTGTGCTACTTAGACTTTATTTAAAAAAAGAAATGACAGGCCCCAAATGGAGTCACTGTGCTAAGCCCAGAAAAGTAAACCAAGACACAATACCTAATCTAATTGTAGTTACAGCCTCCTTTAGGAGTCTGGTTTTAGCTAGTCAGTCTGGAGTTTTCTTGTCAACACACTGCAATAAACTTAATATTTTCTGACAATATAATAAAAATTCTTCTCTGCCCTTAGCCTCCTCTTTCCCCACACTGTGAACTGTGTGTCTGCCTTATCATTTTATGTGTTGATTAAACCTGTCCCGTTGGCAGGAACACCTGGTCAACCATAAAGGGCAGCGACAAGATAACTCCTTAAAAGACAACATTTCTTCTTGATCTTGCTTAGGGTCATATGACTCACCATGAAGGTGCTAAAATCTGATTATAAAACTGTCAAGAATATATCATTTGATGTACAGCCCTTGTCTCAAGAAACTTAAATAAACTATGTTTTGACTTTTAATGGGGTAAGAGTTCTTTGAGGTTTCTGAGATGCTCTTCTTGGGTAATAATCCTTAAATTTGGCTTGAATAAAATTTTCCAATTCTTTCTTAGATAGGCTGATTAAATTTTTGTTGACAGCACCGATGATGTAATCTAATACATAGTCCCTTTTCATCCCCCATAGGTAGTTTACCTGAACCTGAAATAATCCAGTCTTTTCTCCTCCTATTTTGTATAGCTTCTCTCTACTTGGTAGATGGGAAGCTACTTGATTTATGACTTGCTTAATAAGCCAATTAAATCTTCAAATTTATTGGTTGAATTTTTGTTTTTTGACATTAGTAATTAGTAGCTCGGTGGTAAAGAATCTGCCTGCCAATGCAGGAGATGCAGGTTACATTCCTGGGCTGGGAAGATCCCCTAGAGAATGGAATGGCACCCCACTCCAGTACTCTTGCCTGGGAAATCCCATGGACAGAGGAGCCTGGTGGGCTACAGTCCATGGGGTCACAAAAGAGTTGCACTCGGCTTAGCAACTAAAGAACAACAATCATTTGAAGCCATTTAAATTAGAAAAGTTGAATTATATATGGAAAATAATTCTATGGAATAATCAAACTTATCATGGGAAAAAGAAGGTTTGAAAAACCATTTTGGAGATTTTAGAAATTCGTCATAGATACCAACAAGTGTCCAAGAGACTAGAAGGTGAACTGTGTAAGCTCCTTGGGTTGGGATAAAGATCTGTTGCGAAGCAGAGAGCATATTACACAGCTGAAGGCACTCACAGTCATTGAATTAACTATAATCTCCACACCAAATATATCCATAAACTCATTTCAGCTCAGGGTCATATGCTTGTAAACTTATTTAAAATCAAGATAGAGGATCTGAATTAGGGCAATGGAATGTGAATGAGATGGAGGGAAAGAGTTAAGATAACAATAGGGAATAAGATTAAGAACACTTTGATATTCATGTGGGGGTCAGGTAGACCTAGCTATAAAGTAGAACTCATATTTAGATTTTATGCTGAGTTAGAGGAGTGATGGAAAGGAACAGTCTATTTAAAGGTTATTAAAATAATTTTAGAAAGTGATGAAAGTTTCTCTCTATAAGAGAGATCAATTGGTTAAGGTGTATTAAGTCATCATGAGTTTTTAAATCACAAAAGTGGTGTAGAAGAAGCCTTAATTATTGGGTGGTTTCTATTAATATATAATAGGCTGTGAGCTAAACTGAGATTTACTTATCACAACAGTCATGTAAATTAGAAACTATTGTTACCACTCTAGTATTAAGTACTGACCTACTTGATTAGCTTGATAGATTGGGTTTTGAACTCAAGCATTTTGACCCAAAATATCAATCATATTCTCTAGAGCACAGATTACACAGTCTAAACTGGCTCTTAAGAAGTGAAAATTGGTGCTGATCTAAAGAGAAGTGAAGTAAAGAGAGATATTGGTTGGTCTCAGTGTTTACAGCATAATGAAAAGTGCAATGTATAGGACAAGGCAGAATACAAGAAAATTGCAAACAAACAAACCAAGCACAAGTTAAGAAGGATGGAGGAAGAGTGAAGAATTTAGAGGTTATAGAACACCATAGTGTTTTCAAAAGTATTTAATAATCTTTAAGATTTATTCAGCACTTACCAGAGCCATGAATCATTTTTAAGTACATTGCATGAATTAATGTACTTAATTTTCACTGCAAACCTGTGAGGTGATTAAACTGAGGAACAGAGATTAAGTAAAGAACAAAAGGTTTTACATAGCTAAAGAGTAGAAAGAACAAAATTTCAAACCAAGTCTGGCTTCAGAACCCATGTGTTTTACAACCACAGAGACCCTGGAAGAAGAAATACAGCATCAAGTAAGACTGAATACAAGGCTTTGCCCTGTAGACCCTTGGTCCATTTGAAATTAGATTACATCAAGTTTTAGTATTCCATTAAATTATTCAGTAATTTTTATAATTATTTAAAAATTATTTCTATTGTTTTCATTTAAAAGCAAACTCTTTTCTTCCTTAATACCATTTTAAGTAGATTCACAAATCTAGTCCATTACTGAAAAATAGCCCATATTTTCAAGTTTTGTTTTGTTTTGTTTTTTCTTGAAAGAATTGGGATACTATGGTAAAATGTTTTAAACAATGTCACACCAGGGCTCTTTGACAAAGGAAGTACAACCATAATTTCCTCATGCTAATATACACTTTTCCATTTTCTGGTTCATATTAAACACTATTTAATTCCCTAATCAAATATGTAAGCACATGCATATTAGGTAGATCACTAAATCTCCCAATTCTGGGATAGGCCCTTTAAAGACATTTAGTAGAAGAAAGTATGAATATGTTTATAAAACACACACATTCATACAGATGAAGTTCCATGAGATATTCAAGTTGAATCTAAATGTGCTTCTTTTTTCTAAACCATAGTAGCCATATTGTTGGTAAACACAGACAGAAACGTAAGCAGTCACCTGGGAGTAGTTATTTAATCTTAGGTCTCCTTAATAATTTTCCTCAATGAAAAGTCACTGTTTCCTTGATTTTTCCTTAGGAATTTTGTCCTATTCTCAGCAGTCATCTCAGGGCTCCTTTCACATCCTTGTTCCTCAGAGTATATATGAGGGGGGTTGAGGGTGGGAGTTACAACAGTGTAGAAGAGTGTAAGGAACTCCCCCTGGCTATGGCCATAGAATCTCTTTGGTTGAATGTATATGGCTGAGCTGGTCCCAAAGAAGAGGGACACCAGCAGTAGATGGGAACCACAGGTCCCTAAAGACTTACGCCAAGCTTGGAATGACTTAATTTTTGTCACTGCTTGCACGATGAATCCATAAGAGACCAATATCAATGCCACAGGAAGAAGAAGGAGAACTAATGTGGCCACAAAAAGCTGGACTTCATTTGCATGGATGTCAGAGCAGGCCAAATTGATCATGGCAGGCACTTCGCATAAGAAGTTGGGCACATGGTGATGTCCACAGCGAGGAAGGCGAAGGGTGATGGTTCCTTGGATAAGAGTGTTTCCTACTCCACTTAGCCAGGCTATTCCTGCTAAGGACTTGCAAAATGATGGGTGCATAACACTGGTGTAATTGAGAGGTCTGCAGACAGCTACATAGCGATCAAAGGCCATGATGGTCAGGAGAACACACTCAGTGGAACCCAGTGAGAGGGACACATAGAGTTGTATGGCACAGCCTGTTGATGTGATGGTCTTGGCTGGTCCCTTCAGGTTTCGCAGTAACTGGGGGATGATGCTGGTAGTTAAGCAAAGGTCAAGAAAGGAGAGATTTGTGAGGAAGAAATACATAGGTGTGTGAAGTTTGGAGTCCAGGCAGGAGACCAGGATAATGGCTGTGTTGCCCAGGAGGCTCAAAAGATAGGATATCAAAATGACCACAAAAAGGATGGCCTCCAATTGAGGCTGGTCTGAGAATCCAAGCAAAATAAAATCTCCCCAAGATGTTTCATTGTTTTGTTCCATTAGTCTATTATTGTAAAAGAGAAAAATGGACACAAAATTCAGTTGAGGGAAATAACATTATTACTATTTACTTATAAAATTTGAAGTAAACTCAGATTTTCTTAACTAGTCAGTTTTCACAGAGAAGGAAAAATGGTAATTATTAAAAAGGCATTCTTAAAAACAAAGGCATTCTTTTGTGTCATCATTTCTTGACTCAATAAATATTTGACCCATCCTCTTTTTTTGTGTGTGACCATTCTCTTTTCTCATTTGTTGAAAATTATTATTAAAGGTAATTTTCCTAAGAAGAAAAGAAAAGCTCTCAGTTTGAGTGGCTATATAATCCTGTTAGTAGAAGTGGGAGGAAAAGAGGATAGGAATGCTGAAGCAAATTTAAGTGCCTAGTATGAAATGAATTATGAGTGATCATTGTTTGTTTCCACAGAAATTACAATGCAAAAATAATGAATAACAGTTAAGTCAGTAGATCAGAATAATAAGTGGAACATATTTTGTGTCTTTTGTTACTCAAAGACAAAGCAAGTTCTGATAATGTTTCTTATAACTAGATATTTGATCAGAGTGTGTATAGGGTCAGACACGGGTGAATTTCAGCAGAGAGGAAAGCTAAATAATTTTATAAGCTATTTAATAACTGACCACAAGTTTTTATACCTCAAAGATGATGAAAAAAAAGATATTTGTGATACATGCACATAAAAACACAGATGCACAAACTCAGGTGTGCAATTTGTTCAGTTTTTGATAAAATGTCTTCAGATTAAAAAAAATAAAGTAAAAACTCACACACACCCACTTAGTTAAAGACAAGGAATTGGCATTTGGTAATGTCATGAAAAAGCAAAATATGTCTTTGTCATCAATTTTATATTCTGCAGAACAGAATCAGTCCAGATTATATTTCACCATACCTTTCATTTACCATTTTTCTACAATATCATCTTCCGTGTCCCTTAATTTTAAGCTCTCATCAAGCGTGTATGCTCAGCCATGTCCAACTCTTTTGCAACCCCATGGACTATAACTCGCCAGGCTTCTCTGTCCATGTGATTCTCCATGCAAGAATACTGCAGTGGGTTGCCATTTCCTTCTCCAGGGCATCTTCCCAATTCAGGGACCGAATCCACATCTCCTGAACTGGCAGGAAGATTGTTTACCACTGCACCACCTGGGAAGTCCCCTTTATGTTCTAAAATCAGTATTTTGTTGAATCATTTAGGAATAATGAAAGCTAAATTTGTAAGCTTATTCAGGTATGTATATACTTTTAAAAGTAATATTGCATCTTAAGTGAAATAAACATACTTTCAAAATTTTGTTTTTTTAATGTTATTGACTGTTTCTGCTTTATTGACTATGCCAAAGCCTTTGACTGTGGGGATCACAACAAACTGTGGAAAATTCTGAAAGAGATGGGAATACCAGACCACCTGACTTTCCTCTTGAGAAACCTGTATGCAGGTCAGGAAGCAACAGTTAGAACTGGACATGGAACAACAGAATGGTTCCAGATAGGAAAAGAAGTACGTCAAGGCTGTATATTGTCACCCTGCTTATTTAACTTATATGCAGAGTACATCATGAGAAACGCTGGGCTGGAGGAAGCACAAGCTGGAATCAAGATTGCCAGGTGAAATATCAATAACCTCAGATATGCAAATGACACCACCCTTATGGCAGAAAGTGAAGAAGAACTAAAGAGCCTCTTGATGAAAGTCGAAGAGGAGAGTGAAAAAGTTGGCTTAAAGCTCAACATTCAGAAAACTAAGATCATGGCATCTGGTCCCCTCACTTCATGGGAAATAGATGGGGAAACAGTGGAAACAGTGGCTGACTTTATTTTTCTGGGCTCCAAAATCACTGCAGATGGTGATTGCAGCCATGAAATTAAAAGATGCTTACTCCTTGGAAGGAAAGTTATGACCAACCTAGACAGCATATTAAAAAGCAGAGACATCACTTTGTCAACAAAGGTCCATCTAGTCAAGGCTATTGGTTTTTCCAGTGGTCATGTATGGATGTGAGAGATGGACTATAAAGAAAGCTGAGTGCTGAAGAATTGATGCTTTTGAATTGTGGTGTTGGAGAAGACTCTTCAGAGTCCCCTGGACTGCAAGGAGATCCAACCAGCCCATCCTAAAGGAGATCAGTCCTGAGTGTTCATTGGAAGGACTGATGTTGAAGCTGAAACTCCAATACTTTGGCTACCTGATGTGAAGAGCTGACTCATTTGAAAAGACCCTGATGCTGGGAAAGATTGAGGGAAGGAGGAGAAGGGGACAACAGAAGATGAGATGGTTGGATGGCATCACCAGCTCAATGGACATGGGTTTGGATGGACTCCAGGAATTGGTGATGGACAGGGAGGCCTGGCATGCTGCAATTCATGGGGTCACAAAGAGTCGGACACGACTGAGCGACTGAACTGAATGTTATTGAAGAAAGTTGAGCAAATGTAATGATATGTATTTAAAGGGTACAACATGATAACACGCTATACATATAACATTGCAGAATGATTACAAAGATCAAGAAAATTAACATATTCATCACCTCACATAGATAACATTGGTTAACTCTTTTCTCTGTGTGAGGTGAGAGTGCTTATGATCTACTTTCAAGTCTACAATACCATATTATTAACTAAAGTCAACATGTCACACATTAGCTCCTCAGAACCTACTCTTATAACTGAAAATTTGTATCCTTTGACTTACATTGCTCCATTTACCCCTCCTCCTAGTCTCTGGCACACAGTATTCTATTCTCTATTCTCTGTTTCTCTCTTTGTTTTTTTTTTAGTTCAGCACTTAAGTGATACCATATAGCATTTTCATACAGGTTGTAGCAAATGGCAGGATCTCCTTTCTCATGGCTGCACCAGATAGATAGATAATCTCATTTTCTTTATCCATTCTTCCACTGAAGAACATTTAGCTTATATCAAGATTTTAACTACTGCCAAATGGAAGGAATATATAGAGGAATATCTTTTTCCTTTGGACAAAAAGTTCAAGAACTTTCTTTCTGCCATGCCCTTTTCTGATTATTTGTGTGGCATGAAAACTGATTATATTTGGCATAGATGCATAGAGGAAGGACTCCTGAAAGGAAATCTGGAGGAGAGACAAAGTGAGTCTTTAAAGTTGCTGAGTCAGTCAATGCTGGCTAATGTACCTGGAGGCCACTCAAGAGGGAGAGAGATGTGAGGATAGAAGAAACTAAGAGGGGTTGCTTCCATCGTCTAGGTCATCCTCCTCCTGCCTTGTATCTTTGTCAGCATGCGGAAAAGAAGATGGGCAACATGATTTAAGCATGTTACAATTGCTTCACGGAAGTGAATATCGCTGCCCAATACCAATGAATTCAGTGGAAGTAAATATTTCTTGAGCAGTAGTCCTTCGAGAAAATCAAATTAGAAAAAACTGAGAACTACATAGGAGATAGATGTTCAAGACCTCAGGGATCTGTATCGCCAAGTTGCTAATTAACATGGAGTTTAGAGTGTCTAGAACAGGGCTTTCTCAAGGGAGAAGTGTGAAGGAAGGCATTCCTCAACTGGACATTTGCTTAATCTCCAGCCAGGCAATATCATAGACAAACTGTCACCTTCACCACAGCCCCTCAAATATTCTTTGCTGTGGGCGACGAAAAGAAAAAAAAGCAATGTCTTTGCTATTAGGCTTTAGTTACATAATTGCATAAGTGAGACTTGTTTCTCATTTGTAATCAATTATTTTCATTAACAAATATAAATATATTCAACATCAATAAATATTAACTGTAACAGCAGTGCCTGAGTAATACTTTGTTATAAGAATGCACTAAGTTATTTGAATAAGTTCCATATTCTTAATCATTAAATGTGTTTATAATTTTACCGTAAATTAAAAATTTCTGTGATGAAATTTTTTGTAACAAAATATGTGCTTTATAATATGTCCTCATAATATTACATATTTACTTTACAGATATAACATTGTTATATTTAAATGAGTTGAAAAAAACCCATATTTCTCATAAGGTCAATTCCTAAGAGTTCCTCTACTCATTCCAATTCAGTGATTATTTTTGTCATGTAATCTGAAATGGCAGCCCACTCTAGTATTTTTGCCTGGAGAATCCCATGGATGGAGGAGCCTGGTAGGTTACAGTCCATGGGGTTGCAAAGAGTCAGACATAACTGACTGACTCCACTTTTACTTTCAATCTGCTAGGCAAAAAATGTACACATCACCATGGTTTTTGATTTGCCTATGAAAATCTTCCAAATACTAAGTTTATGCAAGTTTTCATCTATAGTTTTTTCCATTATCCAAGTAAGATTCATACTCTGCAGTAAAATCTTTACATATTTAATCCTTTTATGTGTATTTTCATTAAGTTGCTTAGCCAGCGATCTAATATTCGATCATCATTGACCCATTAAATAATGTATTAGTTCCTCATTGATTTGACATATCGAATATTTTTTAGTTATTATTGTCATTCAATATTAATGATTAACAGGAAACATATTCAATTACACACATACAATGGAATATTAGCCAGAAAAAGGAACAAATTTGAGTCAGTTGTAGTAGAGTGAAGTAAGTCATAAAGAGAAAAACAAATATGTATTAATGCATATATATGGATTCTAGAAAAATAGTAATGATGAACCTGTTTACAGGGAAGAAATGGAGGTGACACAAACATAGAGAATAGACTTGTGGACACAGCAGGGGAAGGAGAGAGTAGGACGAACTGATATAGTAACATTGACATATATACACTACCATGCGTAAAATAGCTAGCTAGTGGACAGCTGCTATATAACACAGACAGCCTGGCTGGTGCTCTGTGATAACCTGAAGGGGTGGGATGAGAGGGAGGGAGGGAGGCTTTAGAGGGTGGGGAAATATTTATAATAATGGCTGATTTGCATTGTTGTATGGCAGAAACCAACACAACATTACAAAGCAATTATCATCCAATTAAAATAAAAGCAGTATTGAAGTGAGTTATTCAGCAACACTTTCTGAGAGTTGAACTACTATTAATATATATTAGAATAATAAGCTGTTTATCGGGTAGTCAGAGTTTAATGCTAGAAAAAGCATCTGTAGATTTGTTGCCATTGGCCTTTTTCTTCAATATTAATAAGTTATTCTCAACACATAAAGAATCTTAAGTGTAGTTGATAATTTTCCAAAAGGCATTTGTGGCATTAAGTGAGATTGTGAAAGTGAAGTGAAAGTCACTCAGTCATGTCTGACTCTTTGTGACCCCATGGACTATGGGGATTCTCCAGGCCAGCATACTGGAGTGGATAGCCTTTCCTTTCTCCAGGGGATCTTCCCCAATCCAGGGATCGATTTGGGGTCTCCCACATTGCAGGCGGATTCTTTACCAGCTGAGCCACAAGGGAAGCCCGAGAATACTGGAGTGGGCAGGCTATCCCTTCTCCAGTGGATCTTCTGGACCCAGGAACTGAACCGGGTCTCCTGCATTGCAGGCGGATTCTTTACCAGCTGAGCCACAAGGGAAGCCCGAGAATACTGGAGGGGTAGCCTATCCCTTCTCCAGCGGATCTTGCCGACCCAGGAATTGAACCGGGGTCTCCTGCATTGCAGACAGATTCTTTTTTTAATTTTTTTTACTTTTTAAAAAATTTTATTTATTTTAGTTGGAGGCTAATTACTTTACAATATTGTAGTGGTTTTTGCCATACATTGATATGAATCAGCCATGGGTTTACATGTGTTCCCCATCCTGAACCCCCCTCCCACCTCCCTCCCCATCCCATCCCTCTGAGTCATCCCAGTGCACCAGCCCTGAGCACCCTGTCTCATGCATCGAACCTGGACTGGCGATCCATTTCACATATGATAATATACATGTTTCAATGCCATTCTCCCAAATCATCCCACCCTCGCCTTCTCCCACAGAGTCCAAAAGACTGTTCTATACATCTGTGTCTCTTTTGCTGTCTTGCATATAGGGTTATCGTTACCATCTTTCTAAATTCCAGGCGGATTCTTTACCAACTGAACTGTCAGGGAAGCCCTTAAGTGAAATTCGGTTTTATATAATGAATGTCTCAGTGTAATCTATAATATCATACATATCAGTAATTGAGTTCTTGAGCCTCATTCAAAAGAAGGGTCAATATTTTCAATATTCAGAATAAGTCTTTCTCAAGTAGCATTTCAACGAAGAAAGAAACATTGATTCATCCCAGTACCCTCCAATTATTATAATGGTATCTAAATCCAACTTAAAAATTCATTGCTTTGGAGTAAGGCGTTGTCTACTGTGGAAATTTGTAAGAGTTTCATAGAAAATAGATTTTGTCACCAGAACATGATTAGAATTGGACGAAACATTTCCTAAGAAGTATACTTTCTGGAAAAGAAGAGAGTACAAAGTCCAGAATGTGGGGCCAGTTACAAATAGTTTTGGATCTTTTGCAATAGGGAGACTTTAATGCATAAGTGGGTTACACAAGTGATGGGGTAGCTGGAAAACCAAACAGTGAAATGAGAAGTGAACTGAGATTAGAAATAGCTGGCAGCTTCTCCCACTGCTGGACTTGAAGAAGCAAAAGAAGCCAAAGGCCCAGGATAACCTGGTGAAAGCAGGGACAATGGTAAGCTTGCCAACAGAACTAGAACCAAAAGAGGAGACGGCCACCCCATCTTGAAAAGCCTCCCACAGCACAGTGGAAGGCAGAATTACCTTGGCTTCTCTTTTCTCTTCATTCTGCTCTCCTGCCAGCCAGTGTCTTCCATGTGAACGTCAGTCGATATGGGAGCCTGGAGGAAGCAGCCTTCAGACCCCTGTCCTCCTGTAATACAGAACAGTGATGAAAAGGGACAATGAAAGAATTTGACGGCAAACAAACCCAGGACTAGCACACCTAGCAAATATTTTTATCCCTTTTTGGCACTACATTTTCACACTTTGTCACTCCAGTTGAAAGAAAAGTTTATAGAAGGAGAGTTACGACATAGTCTACGTATCAGTTGTTTCTAATGTTTACTATTATGTGAGCATTAGTCGCTAAGATGTATCAGACTCTCTGAGACCCCATGGACTGTAGCCCATTGAGCACCTCTGTCCATGAAATTCTTCAGGCAAGAATACTGGAGTGGATTGCCATTCCCTTCTCCAGGGGATCTTTCCAACCCAGGGACCGAACCCAGATCTCCGGCATTGCAGGCAGACTCTTGACCGCCTGAGCCACCAGGGAAGCGCAACCTCATCAGAAACTTTTACAGACAATCCCAATACATGAACACTGTAGTTTTCAAATTAGATGCATATATTTATATCTTATATTTTATCCATATATTTATAATTTTTGAAAAATATAAATTGTACCTGAATGGATTATTTTACACAAAACCTGATATACACCATCTACTTGAGAGACAACTATAGAATAACATTGGCAATACTTTAAGAAGTGATAATACTGCTGTGTGTAGAGCATAATTCTTTTTTGATACAAAGGCTTTATTTTTTTTAATAAATTTATTCATTTTAATTGAAGTCTAAGTACTTTACAATATTGTAGTGGTTTTGCCACACATTGACATGAATCAGCCATGGGTGTACATGTGTTCCTCATCCTGAAACCCCCTCCCACCTTCCTCCCCATCCCATCCCTCTGAGTCATCCCAGTGCACCAGCCCCGAGCACCCTATATCATGCATCGAACTTGGACTGGCAATCTGTTTCACATATGATACATGTTTCAATGCCATTCTCCCAAATCATCCCACCCTCACCCTCTCCCACAGAGTCCAAAAGACTGTTCTATACATTAGTGTCTCTTTTGCTATCTCGCATATAGGGTTATCGTTACTATCTTTCTAAATTCCATACATATGCGTTAGTATACTGTATTGATGCTGTTCTTTCTGGCTTACTTCACTCTGTATAATAGGCTCCAGTTTCATCCACCTCATTAGAACTGATTCAAATGTATTCTTTTCAATGGCTGAGTAATATTCCATTGTATGTGTGTGTACCACAGCTTTCTTATCCATTCATCTGCTGATGGGCATCTAGGTTGCTTCCATGTCCTGGCTATTGTAAACAGTGCTGCGATGAACATTGGGGTACATGTGTGTCTGTCAATTCTGGTTCCCTCGGTGTGTATGCCCAGCAGTGGGGTTGCTGGGTCATATGACAGTTCTATTTCCAGTTTTTTGAGGAATCTCCACACTGTTCTCCATAGTGGCTGTACTAGTTTGCATTCCCACCAACAGTGTAAGAGGGTTCCCTTTTCTCCACACCCTCTCCAGCATTTATTGCTTGTAGACTTTTGGATAGCAGCCATTCTGATGGGCGTGAAATGGTACCTCATTGTGGTTTTGATTTGCATTTCTCTGATAATGAGTGATGTTGAGCATCTTTTCATGTGTTTGTTAGCCATCTGTATGTCCTCTTTGGAGAAATGTCTGTTTAGTTCTTTGGCCCACTTTTTGACTGGGTCGTTTATTTTTCTGGAATTGAGCTGCAGGAGTTGCTTGTATATTTTTGAGATTAATTGTTTGTCCGTTGCTTTGTTTGCTATTATTTTCTCCCGTTCTAAAGGCTGTCTTTTCACCTTGCTTATAGTTTCCTTCATTGTGCAAAAGCTTTTAAGTTTAATTAGGTCCCATTTGTTTATTTTTGCTTTTATTTCCATTACTCTGGGAGGTGGGTCATAGAGGATCCTGCTGTGATTTATGTCGGAGAGTGTTTTGCCTATGTTTTCCTCTAGGAGTTTTATAGTTTCTGGTCTTACATTTAGATCTTTAATCCATATTGAGTTTATTTTTGTGTATGGTGCTAGAAAATGTTCTGGTTTCATTCTTTTACAAGTGGTTGACCAGTTTTCCCACAAAGGCTTTATTTTTAACCATTCCTTAAAAGATTCTGTGGCATGCATGTGTACAAAACTGAGGTTCTCTAACAAAAACTTTAATGAATTAAAATTTTAATGAGGAATGAATGAGAAGTTTAGGTTAACAGAAAAATACTACTATATAGTACTATAAAGTAAATTAAAAAGGATATTGAATATCAGTCCCTGTAGAGCACATAGACTCAATAACTGGTAATAATCTATGATGGAAAAGAATATTAAAAGAAAGTAGATGTACATATATATTATATATGGGGCTTCCCAGGATGGCTCAGCAGTAAAGAATCTGCCTATCAATATAGGAGACATGAGTTCAATCTTTGGGTCAGGAAGATCCCCTGGAGAAGGAAATGGCAACCCACTCCAGTATTCTTGCCTGGAAAATCCCAGGGACAGAGGAGCCTGGTGGACATCAGTCCATGAGGTTGCAAAAGAGTTGGACATGACTTAACAACTAAACATCATAAATCATATATAAATATATATTAAAAATACAAGAATATATAAACTATATATGTATAAAGTTGGATCAATTTGATGTGCACCTGAAATTAACACATTGTAACTCAACTATACTTCAATAAAAAATCTAAATAATATTGACACGATATTACCTAGCTATATTTAATAGTATGTAATAGAAAGTAGGTGAAACAGGCTCTGCAAACTTTATTATGTGTAGAACTAAAGGATGTTCTCACAGACTGGAACTTCATTGGTCCTTTCTATCTGTTATCCAGTATACTATGACAACTTGAAAGTGTCTATTTTGAATACCTTTGCAGCAAAATGCCTGTGTACATGCACGCATGTGTTTACAAGGTATTATGCAATTGATTGTCTTCCACTGACAACAGAAGCACAAGTCTCTGTGGCTAGTCTCTCTCCAGGGGCCTCTCTCTCTAATATAGTGATGAGAAATTACCTGGGAAGAAAAACTCAAGAAATTTGTGCTGAGTAAACAAGCTAACCATCATCCATCTGAAGAGAGCTTCAGATTAGAGGGGTTTGAGATTACAGGAGCATGAGATAACAGGAGAGACTGAGTTTACTTCCCACATGGGGTTCCTCCATTGCCTGTCCTAGATCTGTGATCATGATTGAACTTTTCATCAAAACCCCCAAGAACCTCCACCCTGGATTGCCATTCTTTTCAGAAGGTAGAAATTACTCTCTGTTGTTTTCAGAAAAAAGGGGAAGTGCTCGCTTTGGCAGCCCATATACTCAAAAAAAAAAAAAGCGGAAAAAAGGAAAATTCATTTTAAAAGTTGAAGAAATCTAGAGCTACTTGCCTTCAGCATTGAACGGAAGTAGTTTTTTTAATGTGCAACCCAACATTGACTAATGACGAATAATTGACTACCTTCTCCTCTTTGCAGATGTAAATCCCTGTATTCTCACCTTGATTAACAACAGGAATATGAAAGAGAGAACAGGTTCAGTGTGGTCTTTTTGGAAAATATTGGTTATTCTTGCAACATAAATGCACAAGGAAAAAATTGTGAAAATATAGAATTACATCAAGCAAAGTGAGGCCACTCATGTGCTGACTTTTTTCCAGGAGTCATTGAATATTTCAACAATTCAGTTATTTTCTTCTTTACTGAACAGTAGAGTCAAAGTTAGCCAGAAGAGGTCAATGTCAATTTTAGTGTATCTAGTGTTAATTTTAATTCAGGGTTTTTATTTTCCCACCAAAATGCATGGGCAGATAGACAGATGCTAACAAATGTGACCACCAGGGTCAGTTACTTTCTTTTGCTCTAATTCTGGAAAAACAATCATACTCTACTCAAAATACATGATAGTTTTGTCCTAGCAAAAATTAAAAATTTAGCTAATTTTTACCTTGGATGCCAACAAGCCACTTATTCTCTCTAAACTGGATTATGCAATAATTGCCTGAGAGTTGCTGTAATGGCCAAGGGTTCTTAGAAGTAAGTTTTATTTTCTAGTGGAGATATTTAAGGGAAACTCAGAAATTTTCAATGGAGGGTTTATTGTTGTTTTTTATTACTTTGTTTTTAAGGAATTTGTTTAGATTTGATATCACGAGTAAATGACTGCAACCACTTTGGAGATCTCTGAATTGACCATTCAGAACCACAAATTTTCATAACTATATCTCTTAATCTTTGCAAGTTAATAGTTAAAAACACGCGGGTAAGTTCTACATAATTTACTTTTAACAAAGTCAACACATTGTACTGGGTGGCTGAATTCATATACTTTTGTAATAAAATGACTTTAAAGTATGTGAACTGAGGGGCTACTAGGGGCAAGAGTTTGCTATTTTAGGGACTGTAAAGCAGATTTTTCTAGAGAGTAGTATTTACAAAGTTGTCAGACTAGTGACTCAATTAGGAAGATCACAGAAATTTCCTTTAACACTATTATCAGGTTAGTAATTATTTGCTTCACAGAAAAAGAATGAATATTAATGATAACCATATCTAACACTTGCATTGTGAAAATTCTAACTCTTCTTTTTTTTTTTTTTGACCTCAAAATATTCTTTGATTTATTTTTTTTTTAATTTTTTTTTCTTTATTTTAGTTGGGGGCTAATTACTTTACAATATTGTAGTAGTTTTTGCCATACATCGACATGAATCAGCCATGGATTCACATGTGCTCCCCCTCCCAAACCCTCCTCCCACCTCCCTCCCCCTCCCATCCCTCTGTGTCATCCCAACGCTCCATCCCTGAGCATCCGTCCCATGCATAGAACATGGAATGGTGTTCTGCTTCACATATGACAATATACATGTTTCAATGTTATTGTCCCAGAACGTCCAACCCTCACCTTCTCCCTCAGAGTCCACAGGACTGTTCTATGCATCTGTGTCTCTTATTCTGTCTCACATATAGGGTTACCATTACCATCTTTCAAATTCCATATACATGCATTAGTATACTGTATTGGTGCTTTTCTTTCTGGCTCACTTCACTCTGTATAATGGGCTCCAGTTTCATCCATCTCAATAGAACCGATTCAAATGTATTCTTTTTAATGGCTGAGTAATATTCCATTGTGCATATGTACCACAGCTTCCTTATCCATTCGTCTGCCGATGGACATCTAGGTTGCTTCCATGTCTTTAGGTCTCCAGTTCTGTGTACCTTGTTAGACTCTTGCTCTCTCAATGTATTTTTCAACTTATCTTTTATATCTATTATCTATCATGTATCCATATGTATAAACATCATCTTTCTTTCAATTTCTTTGGTTTTCACACTATGCACATTAATGGCCTATATATTTTATCTTCAGAGAATTTGGGATATTTCTCAAACCTGCTTTTGTATATGTTCTAATTCTATTTTATATTTATATATTTTTTAAGCATTGGGTGTTTTCATGACGTTGTATATTTCTTTCTGTATAACAAGTCAACACGTTACATTTTTTATTTTGCACAATTTTATTGTGCCTGTTATTTTGCTAATAAAAATCAGTGTCAAAATGTTCACTTTACTCAGTTAGTTATTTTTCCATTGACTTTAATATCTGATTTTCTTCCCACAGGAAGGAAATAGAAATGACCAAGAATGGTGACTCACAATTAAGCAATGAAAGGAAAAAATGCTAGCACTCCAGCAGGTTTCATCCTACTGGGCTTCTCTGACCAGCCCCACCTGGAGATGGTTCTCCTTCTTGTCGTCTCTATCATATACATGCTGACACTGATGGGGAACACAGTGATCATACTGGTCTCATACTTTAACCCCAAACTCCACACACCCATGTATTTCTTCCTTTCCAATCTCTCCTTCTTGGACCTCTGTTTCACCACCAGTGTTGTCCCACAAATGCTTTGGAATCTCAAGGGGCCTGACAAGACCATTAGCTACACTGGTTGTGTGATCCAGCTGTATGTTGCTTTGGGGCTGGGCTCCACAGAGTGTGTCCTGCTGACTGTTATGGCCTATGACCGCTTCAATGCTATCTGTCGACCCCTCCACTATGGAGTTATCATGCACCCAAAGCTGCTCCAGCAACTAGCAGCTCTGGCCTGGATCAGTGGCTTTGTGGGGTCCACGGTTCAGACCATTCTTGTTTTCCAATTGCCTCTCTGCAGCCATCACATGGTGGATGACTTCACATGCGAGGAGCCTGCCCTGATTAAGATTGCCTGTGTGAACACAACCTTCCTGGAAAATGAGCTCTCCATAGCTTGTGTCCTCTATGTGGTGATACCTCTGGGGCTTATTCTGGTCTCCTATGGCTGCATTGTTAGGAGTGTGCTGAAGATAAAATCCACTGAAGGCAGGAGGAAAGCATTTGGGACTTGTGGGTCCCACCTAATTGTTGTGGTTTTGTTTTTCGGGACTCTAACTTCCATTTACATCCAACCCAAAAGCAAATACACACAGAATTACAGTAAATTCCTCACCCTCTTCTACACTGTAGTGACACCCTCACTTAATCCTTTGATCTACACTTTGAGAAACAAAGAAGCTAAGTGGGCACTAAGAAGGTTAGTGGGAAGAGATTCAAGCTAAGAAGAAATGTGAGCTATCCTCATGCAGTCCCTCAGAAGCTGGGAACTTTTAACATCATCTACTTCTCCTTTCACTATGAGGATCACAGCTAAATCTTCTGAATAAAATGGTATGAAATTTTCTTTCAATGACATCTTGAAGTTACCAATTCTAAATTCTTCTTATTCTCTTCTCAGAAATGTTGTGTCTCTTTTTTTCAGCTATTTTGTAAAGATTCTATGAATAAATAATATTTATATTATGTGCATATATATTTGTATTATGCTTTCATAAGTATGGAGTTCTGCTCTAGTGGTTAACTAATGACAGATACTCATTAATGATAATGATACTGTTATGACAGATCTGTTTTCTCATCACAGAAGAAATCTTCTGCCTCATCGTGGTAGAGTTCACATCATAGCTGCAGATATGGGAGTTTCCTGAGACCTTCCTATTGCTCTCCAGGTCTCACACTCAATAGTTCCTAGGCCGTATGTGTTCTACGCACAGTTTATACGGAAATGAAAAGGTTCACTGAAAGAGCCACAATTACCTAACAGTTTTTCTTATTTGGAGAATTGTTGATTCCAGTTCATTCACTAGAGGAATCTGGGATTAAGTACACCTGGGATTTTTCAGATCTCCTCTACCCACAGGGAAAGCTTCCAAGGGCTATGAGCCATGAGACAAGCATTTCTCTTTCATACATGTCTTGTCAGCACAAAATACCTCTCAATCTCTTGTGATCAATTATTTAGCTTTATATCTGGAATCTAAGTAAATATGCCAATAGAGCTTTAAGTACTGTCATTAAATGTGAATATTTAATTTGACAAAGAGATATCTTTACAAAAAATGTCTTTTGTCTCTTATACATTATTCACTTTTATAGAAAATATAATTTTATAGAATTTTCAAAATTGTTTTCCCTCATATTGAATATAACATTTTTATCTGTTCCAATAAAATTCTTTAAAATATTGACTTTTTCCATATATTCACAGTGGTTATTTATTTATAAAATATTATCAAGATCCTTCAGTCCAGTTCAGTTCAGTTGCTCAGTTGTGTCCGACTCCTTGCAACTCCACGGACTATAGCACACCAGGCCTCCCTGTCCATCACCAACTCCCAGAGTTTACTCAAACTCATGTCCATTGAGTCGGTGATGTCATCCAACCATCTCATCCTCTGTCGTCCCCTTCTCCTCCCACTTTCAATCTTTCCCAGCGTCAGGGTCTTTTCAAATGAGTCAGTTCTTCACATCAGATGGCCAAAGTATTGGAGTTTTAGCTTCAACATCAGTCCTTCCAATGATTATTCAGGACTGATTTCCTTTAGGATGGACTGAGTGGACCTCCCTGCAGTCCAAGGGACTCTCAGGAGTCTTCTCCAACACCACAGTTCAAAAGCATCAATTCTTCGGCGCTCAGCTTTCTTTATACTCCAACTCTCACATCCATACATGACTACTGGAAAAAATATAGCTTTGACTAGATGGACCTTTGTCAGCAGAGTAATGTCTCTGCTTTTTAATATGCTCTCTAGGTTTGTCATAGCTTTTCTCCCAAGAAGCAAATGTCTGTTAATTTCATGGCTGCAGTCACCATCTGCAGTGATATTGGAGCCCAGAAAAACAAAATCTGTCACTATTTCCACTGTTTCCCCATCTATTTGCCACGAAGTGATGGGACCAGATGCCATGATCTTAGTTTTCTGAATGTTGAGCTTTAAGCCAACTTTTTCACTCTCCTCTTTCACTTTCATCAAGAGGATCTTTAGTTCTTCTTTGCTTTCTGCCATAAGGGTGGTGTCATCTGCATAGCTGAGGTTAATGATATTTCCCCTGGCCATCTTGATTCCAGCTTGTGCTTCATCCAGCCTAGCATTTCTCATGATATATTCTGCATATAAGTTAAATAAGCAGGGTGACAATATACAGCCTTGAGGTACTCCTTTACCTATTTGGAACCATTCTGTTGTTCCATGTCCAGTTCTAACTGTTGCTTCCTGACCTGCATACAGATTTCTCAAGAGGCAGGTCAGATGGTCTGGTATTCTCATCTCTTTAAGAATTTTCCAGAGTTTGTTGTGGTCTACACAATCAAAGGCTTTGCCATAATCAATAAAGCAGAAGTAGATATTTTTCTGGAACCCTCTTGCTTTTTCGATTATCCAACAGATGTTGGCAATTTGATCTCTGGTTCCACTGACTTTTCTAAATCCAGCTTGAATATTTGGAAGCTCATAGTTCACATACTGTTGAAGCCTGGCTTGGAGAATTTTGAGCATTATTTTACTAGCATGTGAGATGAGTGCAATTGTGCAGTAGTTTGAGCATTCTTTGGCATTGCCTTTCTTTGGGATTGGAATGAAAACTGACTTTTTCCAGTCCTGTAGCCACTGCTGTGTTTTCCAAATTTGCTGGCATATTGAATGCAGCACTTTCACAGCATCATCTTTCAGGATTTGAAATAGCTCAACTGGAATTCCATCACCTCCACTAGCTTTGTTCATAGTGATGCTTCCTAAGCTCCACTTGACTTCACATTCCAGGATGTCTGGCTCTAGATTGGTGATCACATCATCGTGATTACCTGGGTCATGAAGATCTTTTTGTATATTTCTTCTGTGTATTCTTGCCCCCTCTTCTTAATATCTTCTGTTCTGTCCATACCATTTCTGTCCTTTATTGCGCCCATCTTTGCATAAAATGTTCCCTTGGTATCTCTAATATTCTTGAAGAGATCTCTAGATTTTCCCATTTTATTGTTTTCCTCTATTTCTTTGCATTGATCACTGAGGAATGCTTTCTTATCTCTCCTTGCTATTCTTTGGAACTCTGCATTCAAATGGGTATATCTTTGCTTTTCTTGTTTGCCTTTCACTTCTCATCATCAGGATCATCTAGATCCTTACTGGCTTTAATTCTAGAGCCTGGTTAGGCATACTTGCAACATGTGATTCTTTTATAAGTGTGGCTTTTGAATATATTTAAGAGAAGGTAATCCTAAGGAATCATTTTAACAAAGATAAGAAACTCTAGCTGAATATAATACAAAGTTAAATGGAACGGTCAAAAAATATTCAACCATATTGGAGAAGAAAAACGTGACGAAGTCAGAAGCCATTGATAAGGTAACTTAAGTGTTATCTCTGTAAACTGTATTTCTCTATTCATAAGACAAACTTTGGTTAGTGTTAATTTGTGACCCTATGGACTGTAGCCTGTCAGGCTCCTCTGTCTATGGAATTCTCCAGGAAAGAATACTGGTGTGGGTAGCCTTTCCCTTCTCCAGAGAATCTTCCCAACCAGAGATTGAACCCAGGTCTCCTGCATTGCAGGCAGATTCTTTACTGTCTGAGCCACCAGGGAATCCCAATAATTATTATTGTAGCAATATTCAAAATAAATTATTTCATTTATGGTTTAGGGCAGCCAAAATAAGAAATATGATTACCCAAATAATTTAAATTCTTATTATTTCAAATAGACATCACATTGTTAAAAAATAATAAAAATGACACTGTTATGCCCAGTATTGCATGTATTTCCTTTGCTTTGTGCTTATTTTCCTGGGGGTAAGGGGCTTAACATTTGCCTCCCCATTTGTCCATCTACTAAATAGCCTGTGTTCAAGTCCAGCATAGTTTCATCTCCTCTCTTGAACTTTCTTCCCAACAACTCCTCTCCCTTACCCCCATAATAGTCACTTACATGCCCCTTCCACTCTGTGTTCCTACCACTCTATAACTGCTATTTGAACACTTATACTACCCCAAGGACAATTAATTGTTCATGTCTTCCTGAGCCTAGTCTAAGACACAGACACAGAGTGAAGAATTTTATCAATGCTAAACTTTACTTGGCTGTCCATATATTCTGCCCATTGGCACATATTCTGTTTTCTGAAGTTAATTATGGATAAATCTATCTTCCTCAAATATCTCAAATGTTACGGTTATTTTTCTCTCAATCTGATCATCACTATCAATTCCTGACAAAATATTCCTTGTTCTTTTTGTGGATGTACCACAGTTTAGCTTGTTCTTCTGAAATGTCATCAACCAAAATTCTAAACAATTTTTTCCATGAAAATGGCAGAAGAATGAAGAGGTTTTACCTCCATTCTTCTGGACTCTATCTGTTCATTAGCATCATCTGAGCTTATGCTTATATATTTGTTCATTACACATTATTGTTTATTCCTCATTAACATTTGATGTCAGAATATAAAAAACAATAGTATGCTTTTCAAGGCTCCAAATTATTATGAACAGCAAATGTACTGAGGGCATTCACCAAAGAGTATGTATAAAATGTGTATTTTTGCATATACATGTACCCACGTACACCTGATGAGGGGGAAAGAGAAGAATGAAAAAGTTGGCTTAAAAGTCAATATTCAAAAAACTAAGATCATGGCCTCTGGTCCCATCACTTCATGGCAAATAGATGGGGAAACAATGGAAACGGTGACAGACTTTATTTTCTTGGGCTCCAAAATCACTGCAGATGGTGACTGCAGCATGAAATTAAAAGATGCTTGCTTCTTGGAAGAAAAGCTATGACAAACCTAGACAGCGTATTCAAAAGCAGAGAGATTACTTTGCCGCCAAAGGTCCATATAGTCAAAGCTATGGTTTTTCCAGTAGTCATGTATGGATTTGAGAGTTGGAGCATAGAGAAGGCCGAACACCAAAGAACTGATGCTTTTGAAATGTGGTGTTGGAGAAGACTCCTGAGCATCCCTTAAACTGAAAGGAGATCCAACCAGTCAATCCTAAAGAAATAAACCCTGAGTATTCTTTGGAAGGACTGATGCTGAAGCTCCAATACATTGGCCACCTGATGCAAAGAGTTGACTTGTTAGAAAAGATCCTGATGCTGGGAAAGATTGAAGGCAGGAGGAGAAAGGGACAACAGAGGACGAGATGGTTGGATGGCATCACTGCCTCAATGGACATGAGTTTGAACAAGCTCAGGGAGATGGTAAAGGACAGGGAAGCCTGGCATGCTGCAGTCCATGGGGTCACAAAAATCGGACGTGACTGATCGACTGAACAATAACAACAACATTCTCTCTTGTAGAATTTGATGTCACTATCCATAATTAGCCCCCCTGTTTATTATCTTCATCTCCAGTTCATGTTTTTCTATTCATTTTCCATTATATAAAGAGAAAAGCAAAAATACATACGTACATAAAAATGCCACCTAAATGTTCACAAAATTCAGGGTCAGTTAAGAAAATAAGATATCAGAAGTAGTGATGGTCTGTGAGTGTTTTTAAATATTTAAAATGACAAATAATGATACTCTGTCTAAAATAAATGCTAAATCATAGAAATAAATACATAGGTCTCACTGGAGGTAAGGATATAAGCAACTGCAGTCAAATTCTCTTCTCTGTCCCTGTCATTTAGAATAATGCCAAACCAGGTAATATCTGATTTTTTTCATTACACTTCTACTGTTTTCAGGATTTATTCTATGCTGATCTTTGTCTGGAGACCCTGAGATCCATATAGTAGAGGTCAGATTTATGTACATACAAAGAAAGTTTAATTTCAATTATTGTCTACAGAAAGAGAGCAAGATGCTCAAGGACTTCCCTGGTGGGGCTCAGTGGTAAAGAATCCACCTGCCAATAAAAGAGACATGGGTTCGATTCCTGGTTCAGAAAGAAATCCTGGAGGAGGAAATGGCAACCCACTTTAGTGTTCTTACTTTGGAAATCCCATAGAGAGAGAAGCCTGGCGGGTTACAGTCCATGGGGTCACAAAGAGTCACACACGACTCAGGGACTAAACAATCCATCTACTGCCTTGGAACTCAATGTGATGGCTGACTCATACAGCAGCTCACACAATAAGGACAAGTGTCTCCTTTGGGGAGCAAAATTTTAAGTTTGTATGCCTTCTCTTTACCCTGCAAAGCCTGGCTTGGTACCAGTAGTCTTCTGTTTACTTTCCCTAAGACAGTGCTGAATGCTCAAGTTCGTGTGTTTTCTCCCAGTCCCAGAGTTGGATAAGCTTTCTGCACAAACTCTGCAGCCATCTGCAAAGGCTTGCCTCCAATACATACATGAAGCTGGCCACTGGCTAGAGAAGTGTGTGGGTGAGGCATGCAGAGCCTCTGGAATACCCATGGACCCTTTGAGGGATCTTCAGATAAGGCATCCTCAGTGACTCAAGGCCAGGCTTCCTAAGGGGGTCCAGAACTTGGTTAGTAGGATCCCTGCCTCTTTGATGCCCTCCAAGAGCCCTGGCTGCTGTTCTCCCAGCCTTTTCCTACCCACTAGTCATGCTACAGACCTCAGTATTCTAAAAGAAGTGGGTCTCTTTGGCAGCATCCCACACTGCCCAGGAAACTGGGCACTCACTCCCATGTCTCACTTTTCCCCACGGGAGAAATCACAGACCAAGAAGATCTCTCTTGGCATGAACTGGGCCACCGTGGGGGAGAGGTGACACAAGTAAAGTGAAACTGTTCTTTTACCTTTGTCAATGCCTCCATCCTCAGAATCTCTGGATTCCTGGAGCTCCATAAAGAAAGTTTCAAAAATACCGTTATTGGGGGAAAGATGGTAGAAAACGTCTATTTCACCAATTGGATGATTTCACATTCTGTTTACACATTATTTTTCTGATATTCTTTAGTTTTTTGTGCATGTTTTCCTTTACGCTCAAATTGTAATGATCACTTTTAAACATATTTTTCTACAAACTGTGAGAAGATATTAGAATGTTTAAAATGTTTTTATTCATTATTTCCTAGCTCTCATGCTCTTCCAAGTTTTTAATAATTTATAATTTTGGCTATTTTGTATCTACCAGTTAATCTATTCAAGAAGGATTATTAACTTAATTTCATTTGCATATAATAATGCCCTTATTTTTAATCTTTCGTAGTCTGTACATATATATATATATAGCAATTTCCCATATTTGTATGTAATGTCTTCTATCAGCTTGTTTTTTGTAAGACATAATAAACTGGGGCCAATTTCAGGACCCTCTCAGAGTCATAAGTAGATAAAAGTTTCCTTTATTCTTCTCAGTCTAACCTCAGACATATTATAATTACTCTCCATAAAATCCATGTTCGTTGTAAAACTATAACTTGTCATTCCCAGGTGATGTGAATATCCAATTGCCTTTTTAAAAATTTTTAAATGTCCATGAAAACTTGTTGCACTATCCTCTTTACACAAGATGTTCACAGCATTACTCAATAAAATGTTTCGTGGACAAATAATTTGGGGATATTCTGGAAGAAATCTAATGAAAGCAGGCATTGCCTTTACCATACCAGTGTAGTTTGTGGATTTCTAAGGAGTGTATATGCTGAGTTTCTCAAACTTATTTGACCAGAGAAACTTTTGAAAAGTTTTGGAAATGCTGGCCAAAGTAAATATGTTACTACCAAGTCTTCTACTGGAGTCCTATTGGCGTGCTTCAATTTGTGACACATGTACATGTATTCCACTTCTGAGGTCTTGCTGATTATATAGTGGTTATTTAAACATGAAAGTAATGGTGATAATTGCATGGAAATCATGCCTCTATACATACACTGGGCTTCCCTGGGGGCTCAGACAGTAAAGCGTCTGCCTGCAACGTGGGAGACATGGATTCGACCCCTGGGTTGGGAAGATACACACACTGTGCTGAGAGTGAGAACCTCATTTTCACTTTTCTAAGATTTTATTTTAGCATGTGCTTTGGGGTCTATAAGTCTTCAAGACTGAAGATCTGTGTGATCAGAAGTAGCTCTTTCCATATAGTTTTCCTATGAGACCTTTGTTCTTGGTCACTATTGGGCTTGGTATTAATTGCCCTATTAGGAATATAGAGACCCGAAGGTTCCATTCCAGACTTCATATCAATTCCTGCTATAGTAACAAACTTTAGTTTACTCTGGCTCCAGAAATAAACACTACAACCTCAGCTTGGTCTTGGATTTAGAGATACATATTTAGAACCTTGTGGTTTGGAAAGCTCATGCATAAGCATCACTTTCCTGGCTTATTTAACTGGTTAGAAGAGTGAAGGACAAAATTTTCAGAGGTGAGGAAATAATGAGAACCACATATTTTCTCTTGCTTATTTACATATTCTACAAGTTATCTATATAAAGACAAAATAATAATTACTTTCTACAATCGCTCGCTCATGTCAGTCTTCCTCAAACCACCCTGGCCAATAATAATTCTCCCAGCTTTAATATCCATTGTTTATAAAGTGTTTTCATTTCTGAACATCATTTTAAACTTACTCTTTTTTTTAATTTTTTTAAATTAGTTTATTTATCTATTTTTAACTTCACAATATTGTATTTGTTTTGCCATACGTTGGCATGATACTCTTACTATTTTAGAAGGGAGTTCAATTTGAATTAAGCTATGTTTGCACAGATCCTTTAATTTTGAAGAATGTACATTCAGGATGGGTAAATGCAGAAACAGAAAACAAAGAAAGCATGCTTTCTCTACATTTGGAAGAATTTACTTCTCACTCTTAGCTTTCTTAAATTATTTCCAGTTATACAGTTTGTTAAGTTACTGAAGATATGAACTCTTCTGATAAAGTCATACATTTGGATACCTACATATATGTATGTTTATGTTGTGTTTGTATGTATGTGTTTTTCCTCTCCTTAGTCTTGGAATCATTTTACTTTTTCACGAATGGTAGAGAATTGAAGAGACTCCATTCATATTTAAATATATGCAGTTTAAAATGTGGGATGCAGTAAATTGTGATGCTCATGCATTCTATTTTCCTAGGGACAAGTTGCATGAATGGCACTGGGTTAATGAGTGAGTTAAATATATATGGGCATGGTCACTGTATCAGAAGAAATAGTTGGAGATTTTATCTATCTATCTTAAGAAAACCCCCTAACATTTCTGGGAAGTATATTTCAGAGCTTTACATTTTTAAAAATGAGTCTTCTGATATTGCTGCAGATGACATTAAAATTCACTGACTAAATAATGGGGGGAGTTGGTGCAGCAGTTGAATAATGTAGGTCCTTTGAAATAAATACTTGGTTTTTAAATTAACATTATTATATGTAGCTATGTTGCTTTATGTTTAAATATATGTTTTAGACATGTTTTTTGCTAGTTCAGGGGAATAGTGGTTTAGAAGAATTAGCGAAGGTATTAGTTTATTCAAAACATATTTATTTGGCTTTGACTATGTTAAAAAAGACCTGTATGCTAAGGATAATACAAAAGATATTTAAGATAGATATCTTAGCCCATTAAGAGGTTACTTTTCATTTATAACACTTGGCATCCTTAATGAAAAAGGTCCTTATGCATATTGACACAGTATTACAAAGTAATTCAGGATTTCAGAAGACAAGTGTATTGTACAGTAAGGATGTGAGTGCATCTTAGAAGATGTTGATATAGAGATGAACATTAACAGGTAAGCAGAGTTTGACAAGGGTGAAAGAAATAGGTTACACATTCAAAGGAGACTTGGAGTTAGCAAGCAGTTGCAGTACATTAGAACTTTATGGAAACAGATTGATTTGGCCAGAACAAGTACTAAATGATGGGACATAATTCTGAAAGCAGAAAGGGAAACTGAAATTGTACAGAGCCTTAAAGTCAATTTTACATTTTAAGAAATAGAAGTTGTATCTTGATAAATATCCCATTGTTGTATGATTCTGACAATCATATACAGGAAGGTAATGAAGAATACAAACCAAAAGATATGAGATCATCTAGAATGTGTTGCCATCTAGGATGATATGAATTAAAAAGTCTTTTCAGAAAATTAAATGAAATAAGAATATATTGGTTAAAATGCATGAATGTAATCATCACATTCAAACTTAAATTTGGGTAGTTATGCTATCCAAATGATGAATGCAATTGATAGAACATTGCAAAGTGAAAAATTTTTTTGTCAGGGAAAGTACTGAACGTTTCCAATTATAGCAGAACTAAAGAGCCTCTTGATGAAAGTCAAAGAGGAGAGTGAAAAAACTGGCTTAAAACTCAGCATTCAGAAAACTAAGATCATGGCATCTGGTCCCATCACTTCATGGCAAATAGATGGGGAAACAATGGAGACAGTGACAGACTTTATTTTGGGGGGCTCCAAAATCACTGCAGATGGTGACTGCAGCCATGAAATTAAAAGATGCTTGCTCCTTGGAAGAAAAGTTATGACCAACATAGACAGCATATTAAAAAGCAGAGACATTACTTTACCAACAAAAGCCCATCTAGTCAAAGCCACGGTTTTTCCAGTAGTCATGTATGGATGTGAGAGTTAGACTATAAAGAAAGCTGAGTGCCAAAGAATTGATGCTTTTGAACTGTGGTGTTGGAGAAGACTCTTGAGAGTCCCCTGGCCTGCAAGGAGATACAACCAGTTCATCCTAAAGGAAATCAGTCCTGAATATTCATTGGAAGGACTGATGCTGAAGCTGAAACTCCAATATTTTGGCTACCTGATGTGAAGAACTGACTCATTTGAAAAGACCCTGATGCTGGGAAAGATCGAAGGTGGGAGGATAAGGGGGCAACAGAGGATGAGATGGTTGGATGGCATCACTGATGCAATGGACATGAGTTTGAGTAAGCTCTGGGAGTTGGTGATGGACAGGGAAGCCTGGCATGCTGCAGTCCATGGGATCACAAACAGCTGGACATGACTGAGCAACTGAACTGAACTGAGGTATGTCCAAGTTGGATGACTTAGGAAGAAGATGTGTGACAAAGAATCAAAAGTAGAATTGAATCATGCTTGACATTCTTATCCATTCAACTTTTAAAAAATCATCAACAGAGATATGTATATCTAGCATTTTCTCTACAAAAACTTTTCAGCTTTCATGCTTCTCTGTTGATGACATCCAATTTTTCAAGAAATAAACCTGTGACCCATTATTGACACTTCCTTCTCACTTTCCTCATCCAGAGTCTCAAGTTTGCCTAGGCTTAGTCTGTAGAGTCTGTCTAAAAATATAAATCTTCCCTGCTGCCACCAAGCTATCTGTTTCCTGAAGTATTGCAACAGCCTCCTAACCAGTTCCCTTGTTTCATTCACTACTTGTCAATCCATTCTGCAATCTGAGGCCAGTTGTTTTTTAAACACAAACAACACGAGCACAAAAGAATTGATGCTGTTGAATTGCAGTGCTGCAGAAGACTCTTGAGAGTCCCTTGGACAGCAAGGAGATCAAACCCATCAGTCTTAAAGGAAATCAACTTCAAATATTCACTGGAAGGACTGATGCTGAAGCTCCAATACTTTGGCCACCTGATGCAAACGGCCAACTCATTGGAAAAGACTCTTATGCTGGGAAAGATTGAAGGCAAGAGGAGAACGGGGTGACAGAGGATGAGATAGTTGGACGACATAACTAACTCAATGGACATGAGTTTGAGTAAGCTCTGGGAGATAGTGATGAACAGAAAAGCCTGCCATCCTGCAGTTCATGAGGTCGTAAAGAATCGGACATGACTTAGCAAATGAACAAAAACAACATGTCAATTACTGACTCCCTCCTGACATTCATTACCCTTTGACCTGTTTATAAGTCCCTCAAAGGTTAACCTTTAAGGTGTTTTGGATAAATACAAATCTCAAACATTTCTCTTGACTATTTTGTTTGCTCACTATTGCAGTCTAACCATAAGACACTTTGCCCATCATGTTCCTTATTCAGCGATATTTCTCAGATGTTTCTCAGCTCCTCAATGCTTTTTCGGTTTAAAGGCTTACCAAGCTACTTCCTTTGCTGAAAATAGTCCTTCCTTATCTTACCCACTATTAAGCTCTTATTCACTCTTTACTTCACTTGCCAAAAAAGGCTGTCATTTTTAAAATGTACTGCATCTTTACCTCCTTTCCAAAAAGGTTTTTTGTCTCTTATCATCAAATTCTTCAGCAGCGAGTTAGCAGTTAGTATGAAATGAAAGTGTCATGACATATCACAAAGTGACATATCACAAAGGAATCAAACAGACTTGATATTCTGTTACTATATAATACAAAGTTATATAAAGAAAAATTCATAATATTCCAAAAAGAGTTTTATGAAATAAATGAAATTTTTGAGAAGATTTGGGTCCTTTAATGAATATAAAAATAAAATATCTGATTAAAAACAAAATGTTTTTAATAAGGCGCTAAACATTTACTTGCAACTTACAACAATGCTTCTCTCTGAAGACTGTAACACCATTTAAACTAGACTATCCATTTTTTCATTATGAAAAAATGTTGAAAGTAAACTATTATATAGATGGTATCTACTAACTAATTAACACTCTATGATGATTAAGTTTTTCACATTATCCTTAGCATGACTTTGAAAATTGCATGTGTTACTGTAGAGGATGAAAATAATCATATAATTTTTTTCAGAAAATATTCTTATTGCTATTTTTATTATTGACAACTGATAGAATGTCTACAAAGATGTTTTTTGATTGGATAACATCTCCTTATTTTCTTTAACTTACAAGCTTACAGGATGTTATTAGGGAATAAGAGGGTGGATTTATAATAAAAAATGAAACACTTTGGGGAACTGAGTAATAATTAATGGTTAATCATTTCTTATATGGTCCACGTTATGTCATCATATGTTTAACAGTTTTCTGTAAGCTCTTGCACACTTTTAGTTTCCTCCTAGAGACAAACGGTTCTCTCTCCTCCCCTAAATGGCACACCCCTCTTATCTAACCTATGGGTCAGTTTCTCTCAACTGTATTTCTGATCTTAACTGTTTCTCACTATCTGACTTCTATATTTTCACATGTTCCTCTCTTCTTTTCAAGAGCAGGGTGATGATGACGATTAATGAGAGTTTGGGAGGGGACTTCATACTGGTGGGCTTCTCCGACCACCCGCAGCTTGAGAAGATCCTCTTTGTGGTTGTGTTAATCTCCTATCTCCTGACACTGGTAGGCAACACAGCAATCATCTTGATCTCTTGTCTGGATCCCATGCTCCATATACCCATGTATTATTTTCTTACCAATCTCTCCTTTGTTGACCTCTGCCTTACCACCAGCATTGCTCCCCAACTGCTATGGAACCTCCACGGTCCATACAAGACAATCAGTCCTACAGGCTGTGCCATTCAACTCTACGTATCCCTGGCACTGGGATCCACTGAATGTGTTCTCCTAGCTGTCATGGCGTTTGATCGCTATGCTGCTGTTTGTCGACCACTCCATTATGCCACAGTTATGCACTCACGACTTTGCCAGTCTCTGGTAGGAATGGCATGGTTGAGTGGAGTGGGCAACACCCTAATTCAGGGCACCATTACCCTTCAGCTGCCCCGTTGTGGGAACCGCAGGATTTACCACTTCATCTGTGAAGTGCCTGCCATGGTCAAATTGGCCTGTGTAAACATTCATGCCAATGAGGTCCAGCTCTTCATGGCTTCCTTGGTGCTTCTCCTCCTCCCTCTGACTCTTATCTTGATCTCATATGGATGCATTGCTCAAGCAGTAATGAGGATCAGGTCAGCTCAAGCCTGGCGAAAAGCCCTTGGCACTTGTGGGTCCCACCTCTTGGTAGTAACTCTCTTCTATGGAACAATCACAGCTGTCTATATCCAACCCAACACTTCTTATGCTCACAGTCAAGGAAAGTTCATAACCCTTTTGTATACCGTTGTAACTCCCACCCTTAACCCTCCCATTTACACTCTGAGAAACAAAGATGTAAAGGGGGCTTTAAAGAGGCTGGCACGAAAAGATAGAGCACAGCAAAGCGAGAAACTCTGATGAGGTAAAAGTATAGATGTGGCCTGACTAAGGTTGAGGTGCTGAAGGAAAGATACACCAGAAGGCATTATCCGGAGACAGTTTCACATACATGCTGCAAAACCAAACTCGAAGACTTTCTAGAGAATCCATAAGCCGCTGAAATTGCTTTCTTTCGTTTCCTTATTTAAAGTACTTGAAGATAAACTGTCAAAACAGACATCTTTGTTATCTGTCAGTCAATAAATTACAAGCATAACTTACTATTTCCAGAATCTATTTTCTTCTCTCTCTGCCCTTTCTCTTAGGTGAGTCGTGGCTTTGCCTTGTTAAATGAAATCAATTTATTTTTTTAAATTAGTTTATTTATCTATTTTTTAACTTTACAATATTGTATTTGTTTTGCCATACATTGACATGAATCCACCATGGGTGTACATGTTTTCCCCTTCCAGAACCCCCCTTCCACCTCCCTCCCCATCCCATCCCTCTGGGTCATCCCGGTGCACCAGCCCCGAGCACCTGTATCATGCATCGAAACTGGACTGGCGATTCGTTTGACATATGATAATTTACATGCTTCAGTGCCATTCTCCCATATTCTCCCGCCCTCACCCTCTCCCATAGAGTCCATAATACTGTTCTATTTATCTGTGTCTCTTTTGATGTCTTGCATACAGGGTTATCTTTACCGATTAACTAAATACCATATATATGTGTTAGTATACTGTATTGGTGTTTTTCTTTCTGGCTTACTTCACTCTGTATAATAGGCTCTAGTTTCATCCACCTCATTAGAACTGATGCGAATGTATTCTTTTCAACGGCTAAGCATTATTCCATTGTGTATATTACCACAGCTTCCTTATCCATTCATCTGCTAATGGGCATCTATGCTGTTTCCATGTCCTGGCTATTATAAACAGTGCTGCGATGAACATTGGGGTACACATGTCTCTTTCAAGTCTGGTTTCCTCAGTGTGTATGCCCAGCAGTGGGATTTCTGGATCATATGGCAGTTCTATTCCCAGTTTTTTGAGGAATCTCCACACTGTTCTCTATAGTGGCTGTACTAGTTTGCATTCCCACCAACAGTGTAAGAGGGTTCCCTTTTCTCCACACCCTCTCCAGCATTTATTGCTTGTAGACTTTTGGATAGCAGCCATTCTGATGGGCGTGAAATGGTACCTCATTGTGGTTTTGATTTGCATTTCTCTGATAATGAGTGATGTTGAGCATCTTTTCATGTGTTTGTTAGCCATCTGTATGTCCTCTTTGGAGAAGTGTCTGGTTAGTTCTTTGGCCTACCTTTTGATTGGGTCATTTATTTTTCTGGAATTGAGCTGCAGGAGTTGCTTGTATATTTTTGAGATTAATTGTTTGTCCGTTGCTTCGTTTGCTATTGTTTTCTCCCATTCTGAAGGCTGTCTTTTCACCTTGCTTATAGTTTCCTTTGTTGTGCAAAAGCTTTTAATTTTAATTAGGTCCCATTTGTTTATTTTTGCTTTTATTTCCATTACTCTGGGAGGTGGGTCATAGAGGATCCTGCTGTGATTTATGTCGGAGAGTGTTTTGCCTATGTTTTCCTCTAGGAGTTTTATAGTTTCTGGTCTTACGTTTATATCTTTAATCCATTTTGAGTTTATTTTTGTGTGAAATCAATCTATTGATTGATCCTTTTGTATAAATAAACAATGTGATACTCATGAACTAGGTGTTTTTGAGTTACTCTTTAGCAGTTTATTTCTGGTGGTCTGCTGCAGTATTGCCCATCTGGATCCCACCCTTGGACCAGTAGAAGCCTGTAGCTTGAAAATCCACCTTATCTGCACTGAACTCCTTGACTCTGCAACTCACCCTCCCTTGGCCATTCTGTTTAAGTCTGCTGTTTAATTTTTTGTTTATTTCTTACTGTTACACTCTAATTTGAGTTTTTGTCAGGTCAGCTTTTCATTGATATTTTGAGTGTACATAGCAATTGTGTTCACACGGGTGCCAGCAATGGTGGATTTTGAGTTTTCATTTTACTTTTAGATGATTAAGTGATTTCTGTCAGGTGACAGATCATAGGATCCAGTCCCTGCCATATGAAAAGTGACAGGGCATAAATCTAATTCATTTCATGAGTGTGTTTGTGTGTGTGTGTGTGTGTGTGTGTATGTGCATGTTTGTTTGAGGGTTCCAATATTTCTAGCAGCTATATTTCCTGACATGGGAGATACAGGGTTGAGAGGGTTTTTGTCCTTTGTCTTTCTGACTTTTGGAGGAATCATCTCTGTGTATTTTGTGTTTGCCCCAGTATGAGTGTTCCTACATCTTAACAGTTAGAACCTTTATTCCTGATTATATGGTGATTATTTAAATATGAAAGTGATGGTGATAATGATAGCTTATGGTGAATGGTGTTGGATTCGTGATCTCCAAAGAAGATTTAGCTTTGGGACCAGGGACCAGACTTGATCACTCAAGAGCTTTTGTGTAGCAGAGTTTTATTAAAGTATAAAAAGGGACAGAGATGGTAATGATAACCCTATATGCGAGACAGAATAAGAGACACAGATGCACAGAACAGTCTTATGGACTCTGAGGGAGAAGGTGAGGGTGGGATGTTCTGAGAGAATAGCATTGAAACATGTATATTATCATATGTGAAACAGAACACCATTCCAGGTTCGATGCATGAGACAAATGCTCAGGGCTGGGGCAATGGGATGACCCAGAGGGATGGGATGGGGAGGGAGGTGGGAGTGGGGTTCAGGATGGAGAACACATGTAAACCCATAGCTGATTCATGTCAATGGATGGCAAAAACCACTACAATATTGTAAAGTAATTAGCCCCCAACTAAAATAAATAAATTTATTTTAAAAAAAAAGGGGACAGAGAAAGCTTCTGACATGTACATCAGAAGGGGGAAGGACTCACTAGTCTTTTTAAATTAGCTATTACAATAAATCAAAAGAATGTCTCAAGCTTGTAAAGATTTTACCAGACCAACTTCCACAATTTATGTTTTAGGATAACAGGATTAGAACTTAATAATAGAAAGATCCTAGCAGACCTACCCCCATAATATATATTCTAAGATATCAGGATTAGTTAGAAGCCTTTCAAGGAGAAACTGTCCTCAAGCAGGATATATTTTTGTTATATAATCCCTAGTACAGAGTTTAAACTGAGTTGTTTGTTGTGTAATCATCAGTTTCAGACTTAAAGAAAAAAAACGTTTTGTGTAACTAAGAATAAGGAATGTAGAGGAAAAAGAAACATTTGCCCTTTCCTCTTCCTTGAGAATTCCAGGCCCATATCTCCTTCTCGAGAACCCCAGACCCCCCTCTCCTTGGGGACCCCTGGACTTCTTATCAACCTGCCTAGGAATTGACTTGCTCAATAATTGCATGGAAATCATGCCTCTATACATACACTGTGCTGAGGTGGAGAACTTTATTTTCACTTTTCTAAGATTTTATTTTAGCATATGACTCAAGGTCTGTAAGTCTTCAAGACTGAAGGTCTATGTGATCAGAAGTAGTGTTTTCCATATAGTTTCCCTAAGAGACCTTTGTTCTTGGTCACTATTGTGCTTAGTATTAATTGCCCAATTAGGAAGACAGAGTTCCTAAGGTTCCATTTCAGGCTTAATATCAATTCCTGCTACAGTAACAAATTTTAGTTTGTTCTGGCCAGAAATAAACACTACCACCCCATTTAGTCTTGGATTTAGAGATCCATATTTAGAACTCTGTGGTTTGGAAAGCTCATGCATAAGCATCACTTTCCTGACTTATTAAACTAGTTAGAAGAGTGAAGGACAAAATTTTCAGAGGTGAGGAAATAATGAGAACCACATACTTTCTCTTGTTTCTTTACATATTCTACAAATTATCTATATAGAGACAACATTATGATTTTCTTCAATTGCTCATGTAATACTTCCTCAAACTGTGTGTGTGTGTGTGTGTGTGTGTGTGTTCTCAGTCATTCAGTCGTGTTTGACTCTTTGCAAACCTATGAACTGTAGCCTGCCAGTCTCCTCTGTCCATGGAATTATCCAGGCAAGAATACTGAAGTGGGGAGCCATGCCCTCCTCCAGGGGATCTTCCCAACCCAGAGATCAAACCCGAGTCTCCTGTATGGGCAGGCAGACTCTACCAATGAGCCACCTGGGAAGCCACAGGAAAGCCCCTTCCTCAAACTACCCTGGCCAATAATCCTTCAAGCTTTCATATCCACCTTCTATAAAGTGTTTTTATTTCTGAACATTGTATTAAATTTACTCTTATTCTTTTAGAAGGGAGTTCAATTTGAATTAAACTATATGTCTACCACTCCCTTAACTTTGAAGAATGTACATTCAGGAAGGTAAATACAGAAACAGAAAAAAAGAAAGCATGCTTTCTCTACATTTGAAAGAATTCTCACTTTTAGCTTTCTTAAATTCTTTCCAATTATACAGTTTGTTAATGTATTGAAGATATGAACTCTTTCTTATAAAGTCGTAACAAAAACACATGGATGTTTGTTTACATTATGCTTCTACATGTATATTTGTATGTATATGTTCTTCCTCCCTTTAGTCTTGGAATCATTCTATTTTTTCAAAAATGGTAGCGAACTGAAGAGACTCCATTCATATATAAATAAATGCAGTTTAAAATGTGGGATGCAGTAAATTGTGATGCTCATGTGTTCTACTTTCCCAGGAATAAGTACATGAATGGAACTGGGTTAAGGAGTGAGTCTAATATATTTAAGTACGATGATTGTATCAGAAAAAAGCGCTTGGAGATCATATATATATATATATATATATATCTTAACTATATTTCAGAGCTTTACATTTTTAAAAACAGGTCTTCTAATATTGTTGTTGACATTGAAATTTCTTGACTAAACAATGGGAGGAGTTGGTGCAGCAATCGAATAATGTAGGTCCTTTGTAATAGATATTTAGTTTTCAAGTTAACATTATTATATGTAGTTATATTGTTTATGTTTAAATATATATCTTAAACACATATTTCTGCTAGTTTGGGAGAAAGTGGTTTAGTAGAATTAATAAAGGTGTTCAGTTCAGTTCATTCGCTCAGTCATGTCCGACTCTGCCACCCCATGAACAGCAGGACTCCAGGCCTCCCTATCCATCACCAACTCCTGGAGTCCACCCAAACCGATGTCCATTGAGTTGGTGATGCCATCCAACCACCTCATCCTCTGTCGTCCCCTTCTCCTCCTGCCCTCAATCTTTCCAAGCATCAGGGTCTTTTCAAATGAGTCAGTTGTATCTTGTGGCCAAAGTATTGGAGTTCCAGCTTCAACATCAGTCCTTGATGAACACCCAGGACTGATCTCCTTTAGGATGGACTGGTTGGGTATCCTTGCAGTCCAAGGGACTCTCAAGAGTCTTCTCCAACACCACAGTTCAAAAGCATCAATTCATCAGAGCTCAGCTTTCTTTATAGTCCAACATGCCCATACATCCATACATGACCAATGGAAAAACCATAGCCTTGACTAGACGGATCTTTGTTGACAAAGTAATGTCTCTGCTTTTTAATATGTTGTCTAGGTTGGTCATAAAATAAAGGTGTTATTTTATTCAAAACATATTTGTTTGGCTTTAACTATGCTTTAAAAAAGACCTGTGTGCTAAGGATAATACAAAAGCTATTTAAGATAAAATTTTAACCCATTATCTAGAGGCTACTTTCCATTTCATAACATTTGGCATGCTTAATGAAAAAGGTCCTTATGCAAATTGACACAATATTACACAGCAATTCAGGATTTCAGAAGACAAGTGTATTGTACAGTGAGGATGCAAGTGCATCTTAGACGATGCTGATCTAAGAGACAAATATATGACCATTATATCTACTACTGTGGGCAAAAATGGAGTAGCCATCATGGTCAATAAAAGAGTCCGAAAATCAGTACTTGGATGCAATCTCAAAAATGATAGAATGATCTCTGTTCGTTTCCAAGGCAAACCATTCAATATCACAGTAATCCAAATCTATGCCCCGACCAGTAACGCCGAACAAGCTGAAGTTGAACGGTTCTATGAAGACCTACAAGACCTTCTAGAACTAACACCCAAAAAAGATGTCCTTTTCACTATAGGGGACTGGAATGCATAAGTAGGAAGTCAAGAAACACCTGACGTAACAGGCAAATTTGGCCTTGGAGTACAGAATGAAGCAGGGCAAAGGCTAATAGAGTTTTGCCAAGAGAATGCACTGGTCATAGCAAACACCCTCTTCCAACAACACAAGAGAAGACTCTACACATTGACATCACCAGATGGTCAACACCAAAATCAGATTGATTATATTCTTTGCAGCCAAAGGTGGAGAACCTCTATACAGTCAGCAAAAACAAGACCAGGAGCAGACTGTGGCTCAGATCATGAACTGCTTATTGCCAAATTCAGACTTAAATTGAAGAAAGTAGGGAAAACCACTAGTCCATTCAGGTATGACCTAGATCAAATCCCTTATGAGTATACAGTAGAAGTGACAAATAGATTTAAGGGACTAGATCTGATAGACAGAGTGCCTGATGAACTATGGACAGAGGTTCATGACATTGTACAGGAGACAGGGATCAAGACAATCTCCATGGAAAAGAAATGCAAAAAAGCAAAATGGCTGTCTGAGGAGGCCTTACAGATAGCAGGGAAGAGAAGAGAAGTGAAAAGCAAAGGAGAAAAGGAAGGATATTCCCATCTGAATGCAGAGTTCCAAAGAATAGCAAGGAGAGATAAGAAAGCCTTCTTCAGCAATCAATGCAAAGAAATAGAGGAAAACAACAGATTGGGAAAGACTAGAGATCTCTTCAAGAAAATTGGAGACACCAAAGGAACATTTCATGCAAAGATAGGCTCGATAAAGGACAGAAATGGTATGGACCTAACAGAAGCAGAAGATATTAAGAAGAGGTGGCAAGAATACACAGAAGAACTGTACAAAAAAGATCTTCACGACCCAGATAATCACAATGGTGTGATCACTCACCTAGAGCCAGACATCCTGGAATGTGAAGTCAAGTGGGTCTTAGAAAGCATCACTATGAACAAAGCTAGTGGAGGTGATGGAATTGCAGTTGAGCTATTTCAAATCCTCAAAGGTGATGCTGTGAAAGTGCTGCACTCGATATGCCAGCAAATTTGGAAAACTCAGCAGTGGCTACAGGACTGGAAAAGGTCAGTTTTCATTCCAATCCCAAAGAAAGGCAATGCCAAAGAATGCTCAAACTACTGCGCAACTGCACTCATCTCACATGCTAGTAAAGTAATGCTCAAAATTCTCTAAGCCAGGCTTCAGCAATACGTGAACTGTGAACTTCCAGATGTTCAAGCTGGTTTTAGAAAAGGCAGAGGAACCAGAGATCAAATTGCCAATATCCACTGGATCATCGAAAAAGCAAGAGAGTTCCAGAAAAACATCTATTTCTGCTTTATTGACTATGCCAAAGCCTTTGACTGTGTGGATCACAATAAACTGTGGAAAATTCTGAAAGAGATGGGAATACCAGACCATCTGACCTGCCTCTTGAGAAACCAGTATGCAGGTCAGGAAGCAACAGTTAGAACTGGACATGGAACAACAGACTGGTTCCAAATAGGAAAAGGAGTACGTCAAGGCTGTATATTGTCACCCTGCTTATTTAACTTATATGCAGAGTACATCATGAGAAACGCTGGGCTGGAAGAAACAAAAGCTGGAATCAAGATTGCCGGGAGAAATATCAATAACCTCAGATATGCAGATGACACTACCCTTATGGCAGAAAGTGAAGAAGAACTAAACAGCCTCTTGATGAGAGTGAAACAGGAGAGTGAAAAAGTTGGCTTAAAGCTCAACGTTCAGAAAACTAAGATCATGGCATCTGGTCCCATCACTTCATGGGAAATAGATGGGGAAACAGTGGAAACAGTGTCAGACTTTATTTTTTTGGGCTCCAAAATCACTGCTGATGGTGATTGCAGCCATGAAATTAAAAGACGCTTACTCCTTGAAAGGAAGGTTATGACCAGCCTAGCTAGCAAATTTAAAAGCAGAGACATTACTTTGCCAACAAAAGTCCGTCTAGTCAAGGCTATGGTTTTTCCAGTGGTCATGTATGGATGTGAGAGTTGGACGGTGAAGAAAGCTGAGAGCCGCAGAATTGATGCTTTTGAACTGTGGTGTTGGAGAAGACTCTTGAGAGTCCCTTGGACTGCAAGGAGATCCAATCAATCCACCCTAAAGGAGATCAATCCTGGGTGTTCATTGGAAGGACTGATGTTGAAGCTGAAACTCCAATACTTTGGCCACCTTATGCGAAGAGTTGACTCATTGGAAAAGACCCTAATGCTGGGTAGGACTAGGGGCAGGAGGAGAAGGGGACGACAGAGGATGAGATGGCTGGATGGCATCACTGACTCTATGGACATAGGTTTGGGTAGACTCTGGGAGCTGGTGATGGACAGGGAGGCCTGGCGTGCTGCAATTCATGGGGTCTCAAAGAGTTGGACACAACTGAGCGACTGAACTGAACTGAAACTAATATAATGTAATATGTCAATTATATCTCAAAGATAGTTGAGATTTTCCACTCTAGATCTGCTATACTGCAAAGTCTGTTCTATTCTCTCTTTCAACAATAGACTACCTGTTTCAAAGGAGACTTAATTCACGATTTCTATTTCTGCTTTTCATAGACTCCATAGAGAGATCCAGGATAATTGATATTGTCAATCTTCATTCTCTGCTTCTGTTGTTATAACAAGAGACAGATAGCTGTACTATTTTCTTTTTCTTGTTTTTGGTGGTGGTGTTGTTTTCTCCAGAGCTTCCCACTTGTTTAGAGGAAGTTGGTTTTTCAGTTAGTTTTGAGTTCAGTGATGATGGGCATTATCTTAACATCCCCCTTTGATTGTTCTAGTTTCAAAAACCATTATTTGATTGTTCTAATTTTCAGATGTATCTTAGATTTTTGTATTTATTCTATTTATTAATTTTGGGCTTATTTCTGAGAGAAGAACAAGGAAGTTCTTATTTAACTAGGAGATCACTGAAATTTTTACTTCCATTGATGATCAGTCTCTAAGATCATTACAGGACTGATACATGTGCTCCTACAAAATAAACCTTCAGGAAGGAAAACTAGGCAAAGCTGTTTTTGTAACCCATGTCTAGTGATAGTTACAGTAGGTTACACTGTAAAATGTATTATGAATGGAGGAAGCAACTTTTCTAAATTTTACACTACATTTCTAAGTTTACCTCTATCGATCATTATCATAGGTATGTCTGTGTTACTTTTATATCCATGATATTTCTTTCTCCTCTCATTCATTTTGATAAATTGCTATTCTATGCTGAAATCATAAATGTATTTGTCAATTACATTTATTTCAAACCATTAGATTACTTATAAGATACATTCAACTAAAAAACAAATCATGGAGTCAGAAGAGGTAGATGAGTGCTTCACTTGGTCATGCAGGGCTTGTCACAAAACCTCTATGATACCCAGTTTCCATCCACATAAATAATAGAAGTAACATCCATTTAAAAGTTTTTAAGGATCAATAAGACATAACATACCAAAAATGTATATGACTAGTACAGCACAATATAAAACCACTATAATTATTTTCACTCCTATTAGCCTCACTTATAAGGAGTAATAGTAATGATGATGTTAGTCTCAATCCAAAATGGACAATAGGAGCTGACTTTTGAAATTGGTAAATTCTCTTAAGGAGATTTGTTTTGTTTTGTTTTCCTTTGCTTTTATGTTTCTGAGCAATTATCAATACACATTAATTGCTTATGAGATACTCCAGATCCCAAGGTATTTCACCACTGCTCAACAAATTTCATCATTGCTCTTAAGGGAAATCTAATAAGTTATTATTCACAGCACACATGTGTCTCCTTGTTGGATTCTTTTTCACTGGAGGAGACAAAAGTCTTCTTGTTAACTGTGCTTATGAGCTGGGAATAGTGAGAAGCAGGGGCAGCCTCCTTCCACAAGCATGAAGGTTCACAGTAAGAACTGGGCAGAAGTAGTGGAAGCCTAGGGATGGTTCTGCTCTATTTAGATTTCATAAAGAATGTTCATTTCTATTTAGAAAATAATGATTTTTCCAAATTTTTCTTGGCTGAATCATCAGTACTGAAGTTTACTCAGCTGAATTAAGGTAAGTGGAGGAGAAATTAAGTTGTCTTGGGTAATATTATAAGGTGTTTCTCAAAATCAAAATAATTTGCATACAACCTCGGGCTTTCACACCAGTTGTTCTCCTCACCATGTCATCTAGAACATCTATTGATATCTAAACTAACATCTATTGAAATGGAGATCCTAAAAATAAAAATTGCTATACCTTTCTACTCATGTGCTCACGATTAAATATTTACTCCATCAGTTCAATTCAATTCTGTCACTCAGTTGTGTCTGACTCTTTGTGACCCCTAAGGACTGCAGCACACCAGGCTTTCCTGTTCATCACCAACTCCTGGAGCTTGCTCAAACTCATGTCCATCGAGTCGGTGATGCTATCCAACCATCTCATTCTCTGTCATCCTCTTCTCCTCCTGCCTTCAATCTTTCCCCGGCATCAGGGTCTTTTCTAATGAGTTCCATAATCTGTTTTAGCAAATATTCATTAAAAACCTACCAGTTACTTTAGGGAGAATTCACCTAGTAAAATTAATGTGCACCACACAAAAGAAGCAATAGATTTGTTGTAGGAACACATGTAAACCCATGGCTGATCCATGTCAATGTATGGCAAAAACTACTACAATATTGTAAAGTAATTAGCCCCCAACTAAAATAAATAAATTTAAATAAATAAATAAATAAATAAATAAATAAAAATTAAAAAATAAATAAATAAAAATCATAAACTCATTTTTGAACTATGATGCTGTGAATGAGATGTAAACCTGTGTGGTATTGATTTAAAGCCCTGTGCTGATGTTGAGTACACTGGTAAAATTGCCTATCTGAAAGTAGAGAAGGGAAGTTGAATCAGTAAAGAATGGACTGAAAAGAAGTAATAGTAGTGATATAACATCCTGCTTTCGAAGAGAGTATATCCAACGAAAAACATCGCCCAAAAAGGTACATGCACCCCAGTGTTCCTTGCAGCACTGTTTGCAGTAGCCAGGACATGGAGGCAATCAGGATGTCCATCGACAGAGGAATGGATGGAAAAGATGTGGTGCGTATATACAATGGAATCTTATTCAGCCATTAAAAAGAATGAAATAAGGCCATTTGCAGCAACATGGATGGATCTAGAGAGTCTCATACTGAGTGAAGTAAGTCAGATAGAGATGGAGAAATATCGTATGACATCCCTTATATCTGGAATCTAAAAAGAAATGATACAGATGAACCTAATTACAAAACAGAAACAGACTCATAGACACAGAAAATGAACTCATGATTGCTGGGGGGAAGGGATAGTTAAGGACTTTAGGAAGGTCAGGTACGCACCGCTATATTTAAAATGGATAGCCAACAAAAACCTATTGTATAAAACATGGAACTCTGCTCAATGTTATGTGCCAGCTTGGATGGGAGGTGGGTTTGGGGGAGAATGGATATACGTATACATGTGACTGAGTCCCTTCATTGTTCGCCTAAAACTATCACAATATTGTTAATCAGCTATACCCCAAAACAAAATGCATTTGATGCTAAAATTTTTTAATTAAATTAAAAAATAAAAGAGATTTGGAGCAAATTTTTTTTATTTTTTATTTTTTATTTATTTTTTATTTTTTTTAATTTATTTATTTTAGTTGGGGGCTAATTATTTTACAATATTGTAGTAGTTTTTGCCATACATTGACATGAATCAGCCATGGGTTCACATGTGCTCCCCCTCCCGAACCCTCCTCCCACCTCCCTCCCCTTCCCATCCCTCTGGGTCATCCCAACGCTCCATCCCTGAGCATCCGTCCCATGCATAAAACATGGAATGGTGTTCCACTTCACATATGACAATATACATGTTTCAATGTTATTGTCCCAGAACGTAATTTTTTTAAAAAAGAGATATTATTGTTACAAATGCCCTACACTCCTAACTTCCAATATCCTGACCCTCAATGATATATCAAGTATCTTCCAGTTCTGTTATTCCTGACTTTATTTAAGACTTGAATTCACTGTCGTACGTACAGAACTCAATGAGAATTGCTTTTCTGAAAGAAAGTGGGACGTTATCTGCAAAAAGAGACATGCATGGTAGTGAAGAGAAGGCCCTTGAGAAAGAAAGACCTGGTTATAAATCTTAGTGCTCACTAAAATAAAGTGACAGAATAGGGAATAATGTTGATGTAAGTTATACTATTATATTTTCCTCATTCTAGGGTATCCTGTTCCTGAGGTGTAAACACGTCTGTCAAGTTTTATTGTAATGATATTATATTATATTATATTATATATATTTATATTTATATTACAATAATGGGCTAAAAGAAGCAGGCCGATAACAGACTTCTACCTTCCTGTGACTGTTAGAATAATAAGAATGGTTATTGTACCTATCTCCCAGTCACTCAATCAATAAGTTAATTAAACTTTTAAGTAAGTGCCAAGAATCTCTATATTTGAAAATAACTCCAAGAAAGTTTTCTTCAGACAGAATCAAAAATTATTGTTTTATTTAATATTAATGACTTTGTTTCTTAATGGGATCTATATAAAAATAATTATATTTTAAAAGATAAAACAAAGTTACTGATTTAAATTCTTCATTTTTTAGCATGCACTGCTATGCTATATTATAGGCACAGAGAAAATTCTTTCAATAATTACATTAAATGACATTAAACTGAGCAAAGTTCTCTTTTATAAACTCCAGTCATTGATGTAGATTTCTAGGTTTTATCAATCTCTCCATTATAATCCACATTTGGACATTTCATTAGATATTCAAAAATTTATGTAATAATCTATTACTTACTATCATACCTTAAATTTTATATTATTTGTATCACTGAAAAAATACATTTATGTGTTTGATAATAAAACTGTTATCTGTATCATTCTATAATCCTGATTTGAATCTGATAGTGAAGTTTCTGAATATACCCATATGATTTCTACTCTATTGATTATTCTCCTTTCAGAATTGCTATTAAGAAAAAAGAAAAAGAATGATCAATGACAGCTACTTTGGTGGATTTATACTTCTTGGATTCACAGGCCAGCCTCAGATGGAGATGATTATTTCTTGGGTTGTATTTTTCTTCTACATCATTGCTCTGATGGGAAATATGGCCATCATCCTGCTGTCTTTTCTCAATGACCATCTCCAAACTCCCATGTACTTCTTCCTTAGAAGTTTGGCCATTTTGGATCTCTGTTGTATCACAAACATAGTCCCTCAGATGCTGGTCAATATTTGGGGCAAAGACAATAAAATTACCTTTGGTGGGTGTGCTTTCCAACTTTTCACTGATATGGTTCTCTGCTCAGTTGAATGTATCCTTCTGGCTGTGATGTCTTATGACAGGTTCAGTGCTGTCTGCAAGCCTCTGCACTATATGACCATAATGAACTCCCAACTTTGCCAGGGCCTTGTAGGCACTGCCTGGGTGGTTGGTGTTATTAATTGTATGATACTTTCCCCTTATGCCATGAGTCTTCTTCGATGTGGAAATCACCTCCTGAATCACTTCTTTTGTGAAATGTCTGCAATGATCAAGATTGCATGTGTGGACACGACAGCCATGGAGGTAACCACATTTGCCATGTGCCTGATGATAGTTCTTATTCCTCTTCTCATTCTGGTTTCTTATGGCTTCATTGTTGCAGCTGTGCTCAAGATCAAATCTGCAACGGGGAGGCAAAAAGCATTTGGGACTTGTTCCTCCCATCTCATTGTGGTATCCATCTTCTACGGAACTGTTATCTATATGTACAGCCAGCCAGGAAACAGTCCAAATCAAAATGAGGGTAAACTTCTCAGTATCTTTTATTCCATTGTTACTCCCAGCATGAACCCACTGATCTATACTCTAAGGAATAAGGAGTTCAAGGGGGCCATAAAGAGACTGGTTGGGAAGAAGAAAGTTCTGTGGAAACAATAGGACACTGATTTTTCCTCCCAGGAATTTCTAGTATGGAAATGTGTCCTTTACAACCTTATATGCAGACAATTTATGTTGCGTCATCACCTGAGATAAAGTACATGAAAGTGAAGTCACTCAGTCATGTCTGAGTCTTTGCGACCCCATGGACTGCAGCCTGCCAGGCTCCTCTGTCCATGGGATTCTCAGGCGAGAATACTGGAGTGGGTTGCCATTTTCTTCTCCGGGGGATCTTCCTGACCCAGGGATCCAACCCGGGTCTCCAGCACTGCAGGCAGACTCTTTACCATCTGAGCTACCAGGGAAGTCACTTCTCACCTGACAGAAGTACTCATGAAATACACAAAAAATTATTATCAAATCTAATGCATTATTGAATAACTAATGTATGATGATACATGTACAAAAAAAACATATTTAAAATAAGCTTTAAACTGAGGCGCCCAAACTAAAAATGATTTACAGTATGCACTGATTCTTTTAGATTATACATGGCCAAGTTTTACTTACATTCCTCAGTTAATTGTAATATTTTCCTTTGATTATGTTAGTTAGATATTTTCATCATTTTAAGAGGTTAAAAAAGCAGCTCTTTACTGACAGCAGTAAAACCACTATTAACCAAGAAGACCAAGAGTTCTAGTTATCAATCATCTTCATAGTGATGCAATGTTAATTGACCACATCAAAAATTTCTTTCCTCTGATATTTTCCTCTGCCCTTATAATTACTCAAAAAAGGAATTGTGATCACATAATGAAAGACATTTTATGTCACACACCAGTAACCATCTTTAAGATATCAATACTAATGCTTTTATTTTTCCCACTGATTTTCCAAATTTCTTATTTTAGGGGTCAGCATGGCAGTATTACTGTGGCACCTGTTTTGAGAAAAGGTAAAATTTTTGCTCTAGAATTTGGAAAAATTGGCACAAAGAAAGGTGATTTTAGCAGTCACTGAAATGTCCTCTTTTCTTTATTTGGAGAAGTGTCTATTTAGCCCTTTACCCATTTTATGATTGAGTGTTTGTTTTTTGGTATAGAGTTGTGTGAGGTGTTTGTATATTTTGGCGATTAATCCCTTGTCAGTTGCTTCATTTGCAAATATTTTCTGCCATACCGAGAGCTGTGTTTTCATCTTGTTTATGGTTTCCTTTGCTTTGCAAAGCTTTTAAGTTTAGTTAGGTTCCATTTGTGGAAAGGAAGGCCTCTAGACTATGAGCTCAGGCAACCAATAGGCAGAGGGTTAAATCTGAAAGAGTGAGTCCATGTGTCCACAAAAGAGATTTAAAGGAAGAACAGGATTTTTATCAGCAGAATGCCCTCCCCCATATGACCCACTCTTCCCATGGCCAATGTCTACAATTAGCTTTTCAGTCATCTACTTTCACACCTGTTATCTTATTCACTCTTTGCAATAAATCTAGGAGACATCATCAGCTCCATCACGTAGATCATGCCTTTGAAAAACACATACTCCTTCTGATGGAGAATGTTTTTCTGCTTCCCAGGTCCTAGGGTCAACCTCCATGTGGGTGCGGACACTGGATCCTGTTGAAGGAGGGTACACAGTTATCACAGTCGTGGGCCTCAGGGCCCTTGGAGGCAGGTTCTGGGACCACAGTGTCTTTCCTGTAGGGTTGTTGTGAGGCAGTGTGCAGAGTTTTTAAACCAAATACTCACAAAGATATTTTATAATTACTAAATGAAATCTTACTATGTCTCCTGCATTGCAATCTACTTTTTTATGTTTAAAAATATTAACCTACACCATAATTTAAAATGACTATGAAATATCCCTATATACAGATATAACAAGATACTAAATTTATTCCTGTTTCTGAGCATGTGTTTCCAGTTCCTCACTATTCTACATGTTTCCATGAGTGTGCTGTTACATCTTGTACCGCTGAGATGATGTGACAAGAATACCAAGACAGATGGTACCTCTGTGGTGTTCTTTCCAAAAATCCATAGCCCCACTCTAATCATGAGAAAAACACTAAATCGACACAAACTGGGGGACATTCTATAAAATACCTCACAGTATGCCTCAAAACTATCAACATCATCTTAAAAATGGGAAAAAAGGAGACTGAGAAACTGTCACAGACCAGAAGATAGTGAGACATAACAGTAAATGCATTGTGGCATCCTAGATTGGATCCTGGGACAGAAAGAGGACACTAAGGAAATAACTGGTCAAATCTAAATGAAATCTGGAGTCTACTTAATAGTAATGCATTTTTTTTAAGATTCTACATGCAAGTGATATAAATGAACTTATTTACAGAACAGAAACAGACCCATAGACAGAGAAAATAAACTTACAGTCACCAAAGGGAAAAGCAGGGGGAGGAATGAATAGGACTTTGGCATTAACATATATACACTACTATATATAAAATAGATAATCAACAAGCACCTACTGCACAGCACAGGGAACTAAGATTTTCAATATTGTAAATGCAACTATCATGTCCAGTGATAGACTGTATCTGGTCTTCTCTAATTCCAGAATATTTTTGTATTTTATGATCTATGTTTCAGAGGTCAGATTTTGAAATGAAGTTTGCATTTATGTTTTTATTATTTTCCTTGTTGAGGCAATTTCTCAGAGAAGGAGAAATAATGATTTTTCATCATACTAGTCATAGAATTTTATCTGCCATTACAAATAATCTTAGGATCACTAATAAGGCTTACATTTTTCTCATGTCATTACTAACACTATTCAACAGCAAAAACTGCTGAATAATTTTTGGAATTACATACATATAAAACGGCAATTTCCAGGGAGTGTATAATTGATCAGTGTGCCCTCAATGGGAGAAACAGGCAAATGTTTAAATAATAAATTATGGTTTTCAACCTTAAAGCTATCCAATGATTGCCACCGTAATTTTCTCACCATTTCTGTCTGTGGTAGTGAGTCTGGTACACTTCTATGAGGTTCACCTATTGCTGAAGTTGTCCTTCTTTGCCAAAATTGAGTATTTCATTGTTATGAAAACATATTTGAAAGTTAGGTTACACAAATTACAGGTGATAGAAAATATAAAAACTACAATTACTATTGAATGTAGGTTTGTGTGTCTCATCTGTATTGTTCATTATGTCTGTTACCTTGTGATAATCTATAACTTCTCGACAAGCAATGTTCTCCCATATAAAGTAGAATAAAAAAGCCATCAATAAAAGTATTTTATTGATCAAACCACATATAAGAAATGTATACTGAATTGTAAAATTGTAGTTACTTATTTAATCTTATATTAATAGTATTGATTAACTGGGGGAATTTCTCCTGGGAGACTTTTTTTTAATGATATTCTTCCTTGGATAATTATACAATACACATTTAATTGCTAATGAGTAACCCAATGTCCCCAAGGTCTTCCCAGACTCAACAAATTTTATCACAGCTGGTTAGGGAAAACTACTTGTTATCTTTCACACTGAAGATGTTTTCTTCTCTGAAATGTATAATGGGAAGGTTCTTCTTGAATGGGTACATAAACTGTGAAAGATGACAGCCAGTGGCTGCCTCCTGCCACTATCACATAGGATCTCAATGGCAAGTGGGAGGAATGGTATAATGAAATAAGTAATGAAGAATTACATATTCAGTCTTATTTAGGGAAAGAGAGAAAGAAACATTTCCTACTTTAGAAGAGTTCGATTTTTCTCCTCCAGAAAGTCCTTGGTTAAATCACCACCACAGAAAAGCTCACTAAGCTTAATTAGGGTAAGTGGAGAAAGAAATTATGCTGTTTTTAAAACATTTGATGAGATTTCCAATTTAAAGAATTTGCATAAAAGTTTCTGGTTTCTATAGCAATTTTCTTTTCTTCAAAGTTTGAGACATACATTAAATCCTAAATTGATTTCACATGAAAATGAGTATTTGTGTTTTTAATTTCTACCCCCCAAATTCATAAATTTATTTTAACAAACCGTTAAGAATCTAGGCGATACCGTATGAGGCAGCTGTATAGAGAAAAAGCTTTTGTTTTAAGATATAAAACATAATGAATTCAATTTTGCATATATGATTGATATGGGAGTAAAATCCAGTGGAAATCCCCACAGATCAGCTAAATTTGTAAATTCGAAGCTGTAAAATATGAAGGAACCAGAAAAAATAGAATTCTTAGTTATGTGTGCAGAATTAGTAACTGAAGTCACAGAGGCAGAGGAAATATGGGGGAAAGGAGATCCATTAGAGAATGTTGTTTATAAATGCAGGAAGAAAGGAGGAAAAGAATGGAAATTGCACTGGGGCAAATGCTAGTGAAAAATTGAAGAGAATTATTTATGAAGGCAAAGGGCAGGTCTAATATAGAAGACATTAACCTGCCATAGAGAATTCAAGTAGAAAAATAATTTAGAAAAGACCACTGGTTTAGAAACTAGGAATCCGTTTGTGTGCTTGAGAGACATTTTCTTAGTAGAAATGAGTTTGAAAAAAGACACTAGTTTTGTTAGATAGGAAAAGAAATGTCCATGTGTGGTCATCAAAGTCTCTCTGGACCAACATCAAGTGTTTACAGATTTTTTTTCTGTGCTGATCCTGAGAAAAGTTACTAGGGATGTAAACATAAAAATTGCACAATCCCCCCTCCTGAATTTGTTTAACATTTTAAATGCATAAGTAGTAGAACTGGAGCTCCTGTAAGATGAGGGATAGGACACAAATAAATATTAATGATTGAGTATAAAACTAAGAAATGGGTACATTTTAAAAGAATTACTTCATAGGAAATGATATAATTTGAAATCAAAAGTACAGTTGAACCACAATATTGCAAAGTAATTAGCCTCCAATGTAAATAAATAACAATTTTTTATAAAAAAAGAAAAAAGTGGTGTCTGCAATGAAAGAGGGAGAATGTTATTTCTGGGGAGGGATGGGAAAAAAATGTTTGGAAATACAAGTTTTTAGTTGAAAGGAAAGTTTGCATTTTAAAATATAAGATCAGAAGATTTATATAGCAGAGTGAACATGAACAGCAGGATTGAACATTTGTGCTTAACTATTGGAAAAGTCGTAACAGTTATGCAGCCTTCATTTTCTATGAACCCTTGGATGAAGGAGGCAACAATTTGTTGCAGATTTCCAACCCCCTTTCCAGCATCCTGATTTGTAAAGGGAAGTCCATCTAGCTTCATTCAACCATTTTTCTCAGGATTTTCTTCTGAGACTTCTGCAGTTTTTTGCCTTGACATAGAAGGAGGCAAAGTAACTGAGAGTATAAACTCTGGAGGCAAATTGCCTTTGAAATAAATTTTATACCAAATGGATAAACAGGAAAGTTAGAATAATTATGAAATTTAAATACTAATTTTTTAATTGTGTGATGTTTATCTTAGCAATATATACCTACAATATTGTTTAAAAACATACTCACTATGGTTTCCAATATGTTAATATTTTATTTTCACAGCTGATATTAAGAAAATAAGAAAATAATCAATGATAGCTACTTTGGTGGTTTTATACTCCTTGGTTTCCCTGGGCGGCCTCAACTGGAGATGATTATCTCTGGGGTTGTCTTTTTCTTCTACACTATTGCCTTGGTAGGAAATATCGCCATCATCCTGCTGCCGTTACTAGATGAACGTCTCCAAATTCCTATGTACTTCTTCCTCAGAAATTTGGCCATCTTGGATCTCTGTTATACCACAAATATAGTCCCACAGATGTTGGTAAATGTTTGGGGTAAAGACAAAAAGATCTCTTTCAATGGTTGTGCCTTTCAACTTTTCATTGATGTAACATTATGCACAGTTGAATGCATGCTCCTGGCTGTGATGTCCTATGACAGATTCAATGCTGTCTGCAAGCCTCTACATTATATGACAATAATGAACCCTCAACTCTGTCGAGGCCTAGTGGCCATGACCTGGATAATTGGTATCATTAATTGTATGATACTCTCTCCTTATGCTATGAGTCTTCCTCGATGTGAAAACCACCACCTGGATCACTATTTCTGTGAGATATCTGCAATGGTCAAAATTGCATGTGTGGACACCACAGACATGGAAGAAATCATATTTGCATTGTGTTTTTTTATTTTCTTCCCATCGCTTCTTCTTATTCTGGTTTCATATAGCTTCATTGCTGTAGCTGTGCTCAAGACCAAGTCTGCAGCAGGGAGACGAAAAGCATTTGGGACTTGTTCCTCCCATCTCATTGTGGTATCCATCTTCTATGGGACTGTTATCTACATGTACATACAACCAGGAAACAGTCCATCTCAGGATGAGGGTAAACTACTCAGTATCTTTTATTCCATTTTTGCTCCCAGCTTGAACCCACTGATCTATACATTAAGGAATAAGGAGTTCAAGGGGGCCATGAAGAGGCTGATTAGAAAAGAAAAACTTTCTGGAGAAACAATAGGACACTAACATCTTTTCACAAGGCATTTCCAATAAAGAAATTGGCCCTGTGTAACCTTTAATTCATTGTGAAATTATTTTAGTAGCAGCCATTACCTAAAAGTGAAAATAATACCTAGAAAAATGTGCTTATATTTTAATGTCAGTGTCCTGTAATGCCAAGGGTTGATTCTAAACTAAAAATGCCTTTCCAAGTCACTAGCTAATGGCCAACAGGCACATGAATAGATGCTCAAAATCATCAATTATTAGAGAAATCCAAATCAAAATTACAATGAGGTATCACCTCACACCAGTCAGAATGGTCATCATTTAAAAGTCTACAAATAATAAATGCTGGAGAGGATGTGGAGAGAAAAAGAACTCTCTTACACTGTTGATGGGAATGTAAGTTGGAGCAGCCACAATTGAAATCAGTATGGAATTTCCTTTAAAAACTAAAAATAGAGTTATTATATAATCTTGAAACCCCACTCTTGGGCATGTATCTCGAGAAAACTCTAATTCAAAAAAAGAAATATATGCACCCCAATGCTCATGTGTGTGTATGTGCTCAGTCGTGTCTGACTCTTTGCAGCCCTATGGACTGCAGTTCTCCAGGCTCCTCTGTTCATGGGGTCTCCCAGGCAAGAATACTGGAGTGGGTTGCCATTTCCTGCTCCACCAACCAATGCTCATAGCAGCACAAGTTACAATAGCCAAGACATGGAAGCAACCTAAATGTCCATTGACATAAAAATAGATAAAGAAGCTCTGGTATATGTGTTATAGGTTATTATAATATAGGTTAATATAGGTTGTTGTTGTTGTTCAGTCATCCAGTCTTGTCTGACTCTTTGTGACCCCATGGACTACAGCACACCAGGCTTCCCTGTTTAATACCAACTCCCGGAGCTTATTCAAACTCATGTCCATTGAGTCGGTGATGCCATCCAACCATCTCATCCTCTGTCATCCCCTTCTCTTCCCGCCTGCAATCTTTTCCAGCATCAGGGTCTTTTCAAATGAGTCAGTTCTTCACATCAGGTGGCCAAAGTATTGGAGCTTTAACTTCAGTATCAGTCCTTCCAATGAATACCCAGGACTGACTTCCTTTAGGATGGACTGGTTTGATCTCCTTGCAGTCCATAGGTTATTACTCAGCCATAAAAAATGAGTTAAAAAAAATGAATAATGCCATTTGCAGTAACATGGATGACTTAGACATTATAATACTAAGTAAAATAAGTCAGACAAAGATAAATATTACATGATATCACTTATATGTGGAATCTAAAAAAATGATACAAACAGACTTTCTTACAAAACAGAAATATGCTCACAGACATAGAAAAGAAACTTATGGTTACCAAAGGAGATGCAGGGAGCTAAAATAGGAGTTTGGGATTAATATATATATACTACTATATATAAAATAGATAAACAAAGACCTACTGTAAAGCACAGGCAACTATATTCAATATCTTATAACAGCCTATAATGGAAAAGAATATATATATATATATATATATATATAATATACACACACACACATATATATATATATATATTTGAATCACTTGGCTGTATACCTGAAACAAACACAACAGTGTAAACTGACTATACTTCAAGTTAAAAAATGGATGAAAAGTAAAAGAAAAAGTCCTCACTCATCATTCCTATTCTATAAAGTCATGTTCCATTCTTTAAGCATTTTCCTTATAGTTCAATTCAAGCTTTATCAAGAGGCTGAAATATTTCAGCACTGACCACACAGTATGAGTCAGATGATTCCATCCTCGAGCTAGTATCATAGAAACATGTGAATTTTGATAAAGTTTTCTAGGCAGTTCATTAATAAAAGAACAAAACGCACTGAGGAGGGCATAATGCATTTTAACAGTTGAATCGGGTTTTAAGTATAAACAATATATTAACAGATACAAAAATTCAGTAACATTCAAAGGCAGATGAAATAGGCATTTGAATGCTTTTGCAGAATAATAATATTGTTGTTAAAGTATAGGCTATCTTGGTAGAGAGAGAAAAGAATCCAACAGGTAAATTTAAGCCCAATTGTTAAAAAACTGTGGAGTCTATACTCTCAAATATTTCTCTGATGATTAGTGACTTTTGCTTTTATTGTTCTTATTTGCTCTTTCAAATGCTGTTCTTACTGAATTCTCCTACTGTTCACCTGAAAAGGGGCAAGATTTATAACTTTTATAATAGCCATGTTTTAAGTGCTACTTTTTTCATGTATATGTGAATTTCTATGGCTACACACTAAAAAAGGCAGGCATGCAAACAAACACAGGTACATATATGAACATACCACTGATTATGGTGTTTATACTAGTGAACATATATTCCTGCTCTCTACCAGGTCCTATGTTCAGGACTTCGGGTGGATTACAGGATAATATATAAACAGAACTTACCATGCAACCATCAGAAAGTTCAATCTACCACCATCTACAACACATGTGCCAAAATATGACACTAAATTTCAAAGGAATAGAATGCCTGAATCCATATTATAGCTAGCCTTTTCCTGAATTAGTCACTTATACAAGGAAATATTGATTATTATCTAGAATATCTATGAAGGAACCAATATTTTCTGACTTTTTTGTGGTTTTATAACAGTGCCTGGATCTCAGTATACATTCCATAAACATTTGTGATTAGAGCGAAAAAAAGTCATATCAACAAAAAAGTCAGTACAAAGCTAAGTCCACGGTGCCTCTGATCACTATTACTTCATTCATCTCCCAAAATGTAAATGCATTTTGATAATCTACATTTTTCCATGCTGTTATTCCCATAGTGGAATCCCTTTCCTTTCCCACATACCTGCCCTTATCCTTCCTAAAACCTTCCAATGTACAATTGGGATCTCCTGTCCCATAATTAATAATTCACCTATATCCTCAAATAATTTACTTAACATTTGCTATACCTCCTAGTGTTAACTGAATTGAGAGCCTCTCTTGAAGACAATATTTCAACCACAACTCCCTTATGAGAAAATAATCCCACCCTCACTTCTTCAGAAAGCAGGATTTGAGCTATTGTTTTTATTCTATTTCTAGACCATTCTTCCCTTTGCTTCTATTTTTAAAATACATGGATTCATTTGAAGCTCATGTCATTTTGGCTGAGCAACTATCTAGATTGGAACTTCCCAGAATTGGTCCTAGACAGCCTGCATCAGAATCACCCATGGTGTTATTTAAAATGCCTATCCTAGGGCACAATCAGATGCTTTAAATCAGAAATTCTGAGTATGAAACACAAGTACTTTAATTTTTAACAAGTATACCATGTGAATCTTACGAATTCTAAAGTCTGAGGAACTGTGTATCTTCCCTTCTTACTGCTGTCATTTACTGGTATTATGACTTCTCTCCACATGCATTTACATTTTGGCATCAGATGCACAGCTTTCCTCTTACTAAAGGCCTTGGTATCATTTTAGGCTGTGTCAAAAGTAAGATGAACTTTTGAATATGCTGGCATCCCTGTTTCCATCTCCAAGGTAGATACCACTTCTCAGTCTCAGGAACTCATTACTATGTCCACATCATAAATCTCATCACTCCTAGAGCTGCTCCAGCTGTACAATCTTAAAGCAAAATATCACAAAACAACCTCTGTCCTTTTAGATTTCTTCCCATTTACTCCCTTTAATCTTTGAATTGAGTGAAAAGATAACAAAATGATTATATAACCATTGTTCTCTTATCAACAGTGAGAAATACTATGTTATTTCTGACCAGTTTACTGTTTGTTTGAGTAACAATAGTTTTTTAAGTTTGCAAATAAGAATTTAAGTTTTAAAAAATTTTGATATGAAATCTCCAAATCAGAAACAAGAGGTACAGTTTATCAGTGCAGGAAAATAGGATGGACTACAACCTAATACTGATTCCATCTATCTTGAATGAGGCATAAGCAGATGGGAGACATATTTGATTAGATAATCTTACAAGAGAATCAACAATTTATACCTGGATTTCAGTGAAATAAACTAGAGTAGTGAACACTTATAAGCAGTAGCTAAAAAGCATCAATAAATAAATTTTGGTGTATAATATTCAGAAGGCACATGGCATAGTAATCAGATGTAGGCGGGAGATGAATAACAAGTCTCTCTATTAAGCTGATAAGTTAAAAGTATTTTGATTAATATCTCTTCATACCATTGGACAATAAGTTCCATGATGCTGATGAATTTTTGTATCTTATCTACCATTATATACCCAGGATCTAGTACAAAATAGAAGCCTAACTTAAAAAATCAATAAATATCTCTGAGATGAATGAATAAGAATTGGATCTGATAAAAATTATGACAGAGACTCAGAATGAAGAAAAAGGAAGTCTATTCCCATAACTGGTGGCCCATAATATTGGGGCTCAGACTAAGAAACCTGGACACAGCAGGTTGTAGAGCAGCGGCAGTACCAGGAACAATAAGTACTGACCTCTGCTTGGCAAATACTTTTGCACTGGGGATTTCTAGGTACATTACACATAGACAAAGGACAGACTGAGGCAAGGAGGCAGAAGTAACTCAGAACCAAGAACCACTGATTAGATTTCCTGAGTGTTTCTTAAACAGTCTCTGAAAATGTTAGGAGCTTTGTTGGGACTAGATGGTTAGATGAAAGTAGTGGTTGGGTTTGGAGGAAAATAGACCAAAGCAAAAAGAAATAAATGTAAAGGTATGAGACATTTTACTTGGTCTTTTATTTTGCAAGCTTGTGTTTCTTTTGTTGCCCCAATTCAACTGTATTATGTGCTCTTTACTATGACTAATAAATATATTCACTTTTACCACATACTGTGCCTAAATCAGAACCATGAAACAAATAAGGATCTCAGCTTGAACAAAATGCAGCTCTTTACCACTTTAAGGTTGGGAGGTATATCTTCAGATTTTTTGAAGACCTCAGAGAGAAGGAGGTCATTCTCTCTTCTCAGGTTAAGCAAAAGTCCAACATTTTTAGTTATTCCAAATATCCCAGGTCCTCCTCCCTAGTCTTGTTAGTGCCCCCTTTACCTTCTTGTTCCTTAGAGTATAGATGAACGGGTTAAGTGTCGGGGTTACAACAGTGTAGAAAAGGGTGAGAAACTTGCCCTGTTCATGAGCATAGCGGCTCTTGGGTTGAAGGTAGACAGCTGTGACAGTGCCATAGAAGAGGGAGACTACAAGAAGATGAGAAGTGCAGGTGCCAAATGCTTTCTTCTTGCCTGAAGTTGACTTTATTCTCAGCACAGCTTTAGTAATAGCAATGTAAGAGGAAAGGATAATAATTAAGGGCACCACCAGGAGAAAAATACTGGCTATGGACATCTGGATTTCATTATAGATGGTATCTGCACTAGAGACTCGAATGAGGGCTGGAACTTCACACACAACATCATCCACCCTCAAGTTAGAGCAGAAGGGTAACTGGAGGGTAGCAGGAGACTGAATCAGAGACTGAATCAGGCCAGTCCCCCATGCAAGGATGGCCAGCTGCAGACAAAGTTTTGGGTGCATGATAGTGGTATATTGGAGTGGATGACACACTGCCACATAGCGGTCTACAGCCATGATGACAAGAAGGATACATTCAGTGGCCCCAAGCCATAGGAAGACATAGAGTTGAATGGCACAGCCGGTGTAGCTGATGGTCTTCTCTGGACCCCAGAAATTAACCAACATCTGTGGAACACAGCTGCTGGTAAAACAGAGATCTAGCAGAGATAGGTTGGAAAGAAAGTAATACATCGGGATGTGGAGTTTTGGATCCTTCAAGGAGGCAAGAATTATGACCAAATTTCCTGTAACAGTCAAGCAATAAAAGATCAGGATCACCCAGAAAAGTGTCTTCTCCAAATATGGCTTGTCAGAGAAGCCCAGAAGGATGAAATCACTATGGCTGTCATTACAAATTGTGAACATAGCTTCTGGAGCAATTGTCTTTTTAGGCAATGGTTCAAGAGTAGTTGCTCAAAGGCCTGTACAGAGACAGGGAGAAGGGCAGTATGAATTATTTGATTACTTTCTACTCAAGGGCTCAAGCGTGAGATTTTTCCCTCCTATATTTAAAAAAATACAAAATTTAGTAATCTGTTTTAATCATTCATACCCATAATTCATTTTCTTTATTTTTCTCATCCTCTTTCACACCTTGTTCATATTTTGTATCTGATTAGAACTTTATATTATAAATATTACATAAATAAATACTTAACACCTTCTAGTCAAAATGTTTTTGATAAGTATTATGAGATTATTTTATCCTTGGTCTCAAAGACTACACATTTGTTACGTTTACTGCATAGATTTTTATATAAATTACTGTTAAATAACATTCTCTTTCTCTTTTTTCCTTTTGTTCTTATTTTTATGTTTTTGTATCTCAATTTGTCTGAATACCTTTCTTCCATCCCTCAGTCTTCATTCCTCTCTCTTCATCCTCCCTTTCTCTTATTCATTCCACCTTTCCACTGTCTCTCTTGATTTTTGAGCTTGAATTATTCCTCAGACACTTTATGATATGGGATCTAGGGAACTTATTTAAACTTACTGTTCTTATTTATTTCTTTAGATTGTCTTTTGAAAAATGGAGGGGAGGTGGAGGAATCATAGAACCTACCTATGCCTGTTGGAGAAACTAAATATGGGGACTTCCCTGGTGGTCCAGTGGTTATGACTCTGCCCTCCCAAGGCAGGGTGTGGGTTCCATGCCTGGTCAGGGAGCTAAGCTCCCACATGCCATGTGTGGGATGTGGCCAAAAAAAGAAACTAATGTGAAGAGAGTTCCTGGCCCATAGTAACTGCTCAGTGTTTATTATGTATCATAATCCTGATGATCATACTTTTCAGTTGATTGTTCCAGTAGCAAAACACCAAAATATAGAAGCAAAGTTTTACAGAGAGTGTAAGTTATATCATTTAGAAAAAAGAAATGTCATATATCTACATTTTCTCCCTTGAAAAATAATTGGACCCACTTCTCATCACTTTAAATAATCTATCTTTATATTGCAGTACAGACATGTCAGTTTTTAATATGCTTTTCTTCCCATAAAACCTGAGATTACAAAACAAATTTGAAATATGTACTATCTATTATTTATCCTTCCAGTAGATTAAAAAAAGATTTGGGGAAATATTCTTTCCATTCAATCACTGGTGGTATTTTCTTAACATCCTAAAGAAAGATGACGCCCTTTGTGCCTTTTCCTTATTTCTCCCTTTTTCTGTTGCTAATTTGTAAAGATTCTGTACTCTCTTTCTTCATTTTCATGCTTTTCTGTTCCCTACCAGTTTTCCTATTTGTGTAGCATAACAAAATCTGTCAGCTCTTCAACTTTAATACGCCTAAAGCTTGATACACTTTTTATATTTCTAAGTATTTTCATTTACAGTAAGCTTTTGCCAAGGGAGTCTCCCAACAAGACTCACAGAAGGAAAATAATCAAAGTTAAAGATTTGAAAAAGATTTTACAAGTCTATGCCCTTCAGTGACTCCCTTTAGCTGCCAGTCCTTCAAGAAATGTAAAATCTTGGACTCCGTTCTCTCATCCAAATCAATGTTTGATAAAGCACTACTTATGCCAACATTTAAATAAAAGTATTCCTTTTCCAAAACAGTTACTTCCTTGGTGGCTTAAACGGTACAAAATCTGCCTGTAATGCAGGAGACTTAGGTTTGATCCCTGGGTTGGGAAGATCCCCTGGAAGAGGGCATGACAACCCACTCCAGTATTTTGCCTAGAGTCCACACGGACAGAGGAGCCAGGCAGGCTACAGTCCTTGGGGTAGCAAAGAGTCAGACATGACTGAGCAACTAAGCACACAAACTAAATTATCAAAATTCTGATGGCAAATTTCAAGTGTTTTATCTATCACTTTACTCATAATTTATTCCTTATATACCAAATCATTCCACAAACATAGACTTAAGAAAATGTACATATAGTCAATGGATAGAAAGAAATTTAAATCAGAGATCCATAAACTAAACAGACATTGTTAAGCAGCAGCAGCAGCAAAACTCTGCTTGACTGAGTTCTTACCATGTAACCTGATAATTTGATAAGTGGCTTAGCTTATTTAATCCTCACACATAAAAAAATATATCAGGTGGTGAAATATGCTTGAGTCATCTTCCTGTATTTTGTCAGCAATTATGCTATATATTTTTATCACTTTAAAATAATTTTAAAAATGAAAATTTGAACTAGACAAAATCAAATGCATGAAAATGAAATGTGTTGAAAACATTTACAATCATATGATAAAGAATCTGCCTGCAAGGCAGAAGACCCAGGTTCAGTCCCTGGGTTGGAAGATCCCCTGGAGAAGGGCATGGCAATCTACTCCAATATTCTTGCCTGGAGAATTCCATGGACAGAGGAGCCTGGCAGGCTACAGTCTATGGGGTTGCAAAGAATCAAACACAACTGAGTGACTAATATTCTCACTTTCTTTTCAAAAATAATACTTTGTGTCAAACGGACCACTCAAGCCAAGATTCTAAGAAAAATTATGATATGCCCTGATATTTACAATCTATTATAAGAATTCATAGGGGTGAATTCTTAATCTCAGTCTAATATAGTTTCAACAACACGATATTATGCAGCTTTTTACATCAATATATGTTTTTGCTTTTACACAGCTTGCTGGAAGATATTTCCTGAATATTCTGGTCTTATTGTTTTCTATCTATCCACCCTACTTTTACCCACATATCATGAATCACATTTGTTTTTATCTAAATACCAGAAGTAGATTTATTTGAAGTTCTCTCAATTAATAGTTCTCATTAGTATCTCTTACAGGATAGTAATCTACAAGAACTCACAAACACAAATATTTTGAAAGGAATTAAGACGCACAAATTCTCTCATATCTCATATTTTTATTTTACTTAGCTTTTTTTTCTTTAAAATGATACAAATTTTTGAAAATCCATATATACCCTCTGAGCCTCTATTTTTTTTCCATGCCATTGTTTCTTTATTTTTTGTAAACTTTTGCAAACTAGAGTTGATATGTTACCACTTGGATTATGAATCTGAGTTCAATATTTAGTAGAAGAAACAATGTTTTAAAAACTCTGAGTTGATGATTTTCCCATCTCCAAAATCAAAATACCTCCTATTTCATCCTATGACTTTTATCTACTTCCAGTAACTTTCGGTTTGTGTTCTTTGTATAAAGCTAGATTGTTCTACTTTTCCTGGTTTTCTTTGTCTTTTAAAAGATACTCTCTGTATGTATATATCTATTTATATTTGTATCTAACACATTTGTGTCTCCGTGCATCTATGTTTTCTCTAAGCTCTTGTCTAATTACAAATCATTGGAAGAGGTCTATCCCCTGCCCTGTCCTACATCAACTATTCTCAAAAGATTCTTGGGTAGGAGGAGAGAGTGTTAGTTTAGCTCATATTCACTATGCAAAATACTATAAGAATTCTCCTTATATCTGTTTCTGTTGAGATTATCTTCTCACAAACATCAATTTTGTCTGCTTTTCTTTTAGCTCATCTCCTCTGCTTCTGAGAACAGTATCTAGAGGAGATTTTGTGGAGAGCCAATGCAGCCCAATTAATGTGGTTACAAATGTGGAATACAATATTTACATCTCACCTTCTAAAATAGATGCCTCTGGTGAAGCATATCTCAATGTACAGCCCGTCTCTGATTTCAGCAGAACTTTAGTGGACAGTTCTGTGTGAACTCAGATTCATCTCATTCACCATGACAGTGTCTTAGCTCAAGCATGCTGTATATGTCTTCTTGGTTGGCCCCAGGCCTTGTGTAAAACTGTGGGACTCTAACTTGGCACAAAGACAAGTGCTGCTCAAAAATAGCAAGAGATTTAATGACCCAAGAGAAAACTTTCAAACAAGGGAGAATGGTAGCAAGTGGATAAGTGTTCCAGCAAAACCTTCCTTCATGTGAAAAAATCTTATGTTTTCCAGGAGGTCCCGGGAGAACTGATCTCCCATTGCACACATTGACTAATATGCCCTAATACTGTCTATTTTTCTTACCTGTCTCAATTTTGCTGTCATTCACTCATTATTCCTAAAGTTAGTTGCTTGAATCTAATTTCTATTCTCAAGTTCTGCTTTCTGGAGGACCTAAATGGAATTTGTCTGGAAGCAGTATTTGAAAGCAGACTCTCAGAAGAGTATTCAGGCAATAAATCACTCACCAGTCAAATTATGACAAGCCCTCCACTGATAGGGGTAAATGGAATAGTGGCAACTCAACATGCTCTAACATTACTATTACTAATAGTCTTACGTGTTGTGGTTTGGCATACAGATAGAAGGGAGCATTGGAGTATATCTAGCCTTTGAAAGATATGAGGGTAATGATACTTAGATAATTGTCAACATTGCTGGCTTTCATTGCCTATCTTGGAAGCCTTGCAAAAGAGAAAGAGTAGTATGCTCCAGTAAGTCAGCCAATTATCAGCCTAAGGCTATGGTTCTCAAACTGTTGGATAAAACGCAGATTTCTGGGCCCCACATCCAGAGTTTATGATTCCCTAGGTTTGGGGTAAGGCTCAAGAATTGGCATTTCTAATAAAGTCCTAGTTGATAATGAAGCAGGTCCAGGGAGCAAATTTGAGAACCAATAACTAGGGAAAGCTATAAAAGCAAGTAAACTTCCATGGAATCGCTTAAAGAGATTTTCATATCCTGCATAGGAAAGAGTGTTGAAAATCAGACCCAGGACTTGGTTATAAGAGTGACAGGACTGCAAAGAAGAAAAAATGCACATCTCAACAGACTGTTTATATTAAAGTCAGGACTCTGAAAGGCATGAAGCCAGACCTTTACACCTAAGATGGTGGATATGTGTACAATTGCACTTCAAAAACGTAAACTTCCTTTCAGATTTCTCTGAACCTCTAAAACTGACAAAAGCAATCTCCTCCCTCTTGTTAGAGAAGAGAAAACTCCATCTGCCAGAGATCATGTAAACTTGTTCCTTGCAAGATGCTTCAGACCTTTTCACAATCTCTCATTTTCCTTACTCAATAACTCCCGAGTAATAACTGTGATCCCTACTATAAGAGAAAATAGAGTATTCTAAAATCTGTTGTATCTGGCTAACATGTACCATCAGTAACCTCTCTTAGAGGAGAAAGAAAATACAAATCTGGGTATGGAAAAGTTTATAGACATTGGAACACTTGCAGTACTTAGGAATTCAACTTCTTGAAAGGAATGCTGGATTCAGTTCTAATATATTAATACTTCAGGGATATAGTATAAAACTTTTATAGATTTATATGTTCATTGGTAGGACTGATGTTGAAGCTGAAACTCCAATACTTTGGCCACCTGATGTGAAGAGCTGAGTCATTTGAAAAGACCCTGATGTTGGGAAAGATTGAGGGCAGGAGGAGAAGGGTACGAGGATGAGATGGTTGGATGGCATCACCGACTCAATGGACATGGGTTTGGGTGGACTCCGGGAGTTGGTGATGGACAGGGAGGCCTGGCGTGCTGTGGTTCATGGGGTTGCAAAGAGTCGGACACAACTGAGCGACTGAACTGAACTGATGTACAGTCAATGTGATAGCATTGCTGCAGTTGCCTTGACAGAATAACAAAGTGTATCAGGGCTCAAATTTAGGAGCCCTGAAAAAGAGAAAGAGTAGTATGAAAAATGTACCAACAGAGAATCTATCATCTAACTGCACTTCCTGTGATGTCCCAGAGGACACACTCTATTAAGTGACTAGAGAATGTACCAGTAAAGGGGCAAAGTATCTTTGGGAAGCTTAATGTCCTCTGCAGACCAAGGTTAACAATAGGAGATGTTTTCAAGAAACTGAGATCCCTACTAAGAATGTGAATGATAAAATTTCAAGTAAGCAGAGGCAAAATGGCAGCTCTTCAATACCTGAATCCAGCTACAATTAACAGAATGGACAGCGGGCTGGCTCAGCAGTGAGAGAACCTTAATACACAAATATCTATGGTGATGGCTAATAGATTATAATTTTCCTAGGGTTGAGACATACATAGAGTCAATTACAAAGTTGCTGGAGTAGATTTGTCAAAATGTTGAGTTGGTGAAATGAAGATGGGAACGGCAATAAAAATAATGATCCTTCACCCAGTTCTCATATCTAAGTCTGTTCTCAGACCTAGATCCCATCAATTAAAAGTCCCTTAAAAAAAGAACTTTGAAATGCCACTTCAAGAATATACAATAAATATTCTACTTAGCATTTCTCCAATGCACTCTAAGGCTTCCCTTGTGCTCAGCTGGTCAAGAATCCACCTGCAATGCAGGAGACGTGGGTTTGATTCCTGAGTTGAGAAGATCCCCTGGAGAGCGGAAAGGCTACCCAATCCATATACTGGCCTGGAGAATTCCATAGACTGTATAGTTCATGGGGTCGCAAAGAGTGAGACACGACTGAGCGACTTTCACTTTCACTTTTACTTTTCTAATGCAAACTATGGCCATTTACCAAATTAACAAAACAAGGGGAAAGATAAGTACTGAGACCAAAATTGTGAGGGCCATCCAATATCAAGTCTTATTTGATGCAGGGCACACAAGATGTCATAATGACCCCCAGTGATAGCGAAGGCTTAGAGGCATAGGAGATAAATGGATCCCTGGCCTAAGTTCAATTTACAATTAGTCCAGAAGGTGTGTGGACTTACTCCATGGTATTTATGTAGTCTCTGAATGCACAATGAGGACAGATATATTTAGCCAATGCAAGAATTCTCTTATTGATGCTCTAATGGAATAAAAGCCAAAGGAAAATCCACAGACCTGCCTTTCATCAGCCAAGATCAGAAGCAATACTGTGTCCTGAATAAAATGCATGGATTAGTTCAGACTTTGAAACAGAAGATGGAGAATAAATGGATAATGGCTCCCATCTACTTAGTACCAGGGGTACTAAGGCACATGAAAGTGCATAACCTTAAACCTAACAAATGGTTGTCCCGTTTGCAGCTGTGTATCTCTTGTAGAATCTTAACAAGAAAAGATTAATATAGGCTCTAGTATATGGTTGATCTATTGAGTGTATCTTTTTCAATTCCCATCAGTACAGAGAGTTAAAAGCAATTTACATTTATGTGAGAACAATAGGACATACTCACTGTCCCACCTTGGATCTAAATCAACTCTCCCTTTTCTGACAAAACACAGTCTGCAAAAATCTTGACTGTCTTGATAGTTCACAGAACATAATTATTCCACAATATTGACGGCAGCATCCTAATCAGATCCAAGTGAAAGTGAAAGTTGTTCAGTCGTGTCCAACTCTTTGCGACCCCATGTACTTACACAGTCCATGGAATTTTTCTGGCCAGAATACTGGAGTGGGTAGCTTATCTCTTCTCCAGTGGATCTTCCCAACCCAGGAATCAAAACAGGGTCTCCTGCATTGCAGGCAGATTCTCATCAACCAAGCTATCAGAGAAGCCCTAAATCAGATCTAAAGAACAAGAAATTGCAAGCAGTCTGAACTAAGTGAAGTTTCAGAAATTCAATCATCTTAGGTGTGCTTCTACATTCTCTCTAATATTAAGAAAAACATATTTCATTTTTGCTACTTAATACAAAGAAGAACAATATTTGATGGAATCCGATGCATTTGGAGGCAGCATATGCCACACTGAATATTTGCTATGAACTATCAGATGACTGAGAAGTCTATAAGTTATAAATGGAGCTAAGAGCAAGAGAGAGATTTCTAGCAGGTAGAAGCAATGGTGAAAGCTATCATGTTGCTTGAAACATGTAACAAAATATATTCATGGTACTAGTAGTATCTGTAATAGGTGAGCACTTTTCATATGGTATCTCTGACAGCCGTAAAAAAAAAAAAAGAGTCGTATACAGACTTTTAGAGTCTTGGACGAGGGAAATACCTCACACAAGAGAAAATTAGATGTATTAGGTTGGTGTAAAAGTAATTGTTGTTTTGCATTGTTGAACTTTGCTGTTTGATATTGAAATACATTCTTAAATAAATGTGGTTATGTTATACATCATTTTAATTGGCATTTCTCACTTTATGATTTTTGCTAATGACATTACTTGCTATTTACTTTATACTTATTTTACACTATAGAAATTATGTTAGACGAAAAGCAAATTTGAGCGATTCTTTTTACTTGAGTTCAAAATGGATTGTAAGTAGCGGAGACAACTCACAACACCAGCCCATTTGGCCCAGGAACTGCTAATAAACGTACAGTGCAGTGGTGGTTCAAGAAGTTTTGCAGAGGAGACGAGAGCTTTGGGGATGAGGATCAAAGTGGCCATCAGAAGTTGACAACAACCAATTGAGAGCAATCATCAAAGCTGATCCTCTTACAGTTACATGAAAAGTTGCCCAAGAACTCAATGTTGACCATTCTGTGGTCATTCTGTATTTGAGGAAAACTCTAAATGTGAAAAAGCTCAATAAGTGGGTGCCTCATGAGGTCACTGCAAATCAAAAAAATCATCGTTTTGAAGTGTCATCTTCTCTTATTCTACGCAATGACATACTATTTCTCAGATTGTGATGTGCAACGAAAAATGGATTTTATATGACAATGGACAATGACTAGCTGAGTGGTTGCATTGAGAAGCTCCAAAGCACTTCCCAAAGCCAAATTTGCACCCAAAAAAAAAAAAAAGGCCATGCTCACTGTTTGGTTGTCTGCTGCTGGTCTGATCCACTGCTATAGCTTTCTGAATCCCAGTGAAACTATTACATCTGAGAAGTACGCTCAGCAAATTGATGAGAGGCACTGAAAACTGTAATGCCTGCAATCAGCATTGGTCAAGAGAAGAGGCCCAATTCTTCTCCAGGACAATGCGTGACTGCACTTCACACAACCAACACTTCAAAAGTTGAAGGAATTGAGCTACAAAGTTTTGCCTCATTTGCCATAACCATCTGACCTCTCACCAACCGACTACCACTTCTTCAAGCATCTTGACAAAGTTTTGCAAGGAAACTGCTGTCACAACCAGCAGGAGACAGAAAATGATTTCCAAGAGTACATTGATTCCCGAAGCACAGATTTTTATGCTACAGAAATAAACAGACTTGAGCTTCCCGATAGCTCATTTGTTAAAGAATCTGCCTGCAATGCAGGACACCCTGTTCGACTGTTGGGTCAGGAAGATCCACTGGAGATAGGATAGGCTACCCATTCCAGTATTCTTGGGCTTCCCTTGTGGCTCAGCTGGTAAAGAATCTGCCTGCAATGCGAGAGACCTGGGTTCAGTCCCTCGGTTGGGAAGATCCCCTGGAGAAGGGAAAGGCTACTCACTCCAGTATTCTGGCCTGGAGAATTCCAGGGACTGGGTCACAAAGAGTCAGAACACAACTGAGCGACTTTCACTAAACAGACTTATTTCTCATTGGCAAGAATGTGTTGATTGTAATAGCTCCTCTTTTTTTGATTAATGAAGATATGTTTGAGCCTAGTTATACTGCTTTAAAAATATTTACAGTCCGAAACCATAATTGCTTTTGCACTAACCTAATACTTTCAAAGCTCCTATTCTGATGTAGTATACATCATGTGATTATGTAACTGGGGCTTCCTATTAAGCTTGATATTGTCAAATCCACCATTGCATAAGATTGGATCTGTTGGATCTGCAGTAAAAATTCAACATACAACTGGAAACCAAACATTTGGATCTGACCAGAGCATGTCCAGAGGACATAATAAAAGGCAGAGGAATGTGAAACCAAATGGCACATCGACACTTATAAATTCCACCTACCTCTGTTACATCAATCCTTTGACTGTGTGGATCACTCTTATCCTTAAACAGTTAGTATTTACACCTGACCAGCCTCATGAGGATCCCCAAATGACCAGAAAACTGGACATGGGAGGGAATGTCAAGGCTGAATATTTCAGGACTTACCACACACAATATGCAGAGTACTCATCTCAAACTCTGGCTGGATGAAGCACAAATGAATCAAAATTGTCAGGGAGAAATATCAATAAAAAAACAATGGAAACAGTGAGAGACTTTATTTTGGGGGGCTCTAAAATCACTGCAGATGGTGACTGCAGCCATGAAATTAAAAGACACTTACTCCTTGGAAGGAAAGTTATGACCAACCTGACAGTATATTAAAAAGCAGAGACATTACTTTGAAAACAAAGGTTCATCTAGTCAAAGTCTTGGTTTTCCCAGTAGTCATGTATGGATGTGAGAGTTGGACTATGAAGGAAGCTGAGCACCAAAGAATTGATGCTTTTGAACTGTGGTGTTGGAGAAGATTCCTGAGAGTCCCTTGGATTGCAAGGAGATTCAACAGTCCATCCTAAAGGAAATCAGTCCTGAATATTCATTGGAAGGACTTATGCTGAAGCTGAAACTCCAATACTTTGGCCACCTGATGTGAAGAACTGAGTCATTTGAAAAGACCCTGATGCTGGGAAAGATTGAGGGCAGGAGGAGAAGAGGACAACAGAGGATGAGATGGTTGGATGTCATCACTGACTCAAATGAACATGAGTTTGAGTAAACTCCGGGAGTTGGTGATGGACAGGGAAGCCTGGCGTGCTGCAGTCCATAGGGTCACAAAGAGTCAGACATGACTGAGAGACTGAACTGAACAATAGGGACAAGTGTTAAGAAATGTAATAATTTAGAAAATTATTATATTCTACACAGATGATTTTACAATTTATAAAAAATGCATTTACAAAAGAGAAACAAGTGAAAACAAATACATTAAACTACTAGCAAAAGATGTTCTTTGAGATTATATCTATGCCTATGCTCAGTTCAATTTCATCATACCATCTTAGGTGAGCACATATCAAGTTATAAGTCAACTTATTTTCAAAAACTATTGCTGTTCCAATTCCATACATTTCTACTACAGTTGACCCTTGAACAATGCAGGAGTTAGGAGTGCTGCCTCCAAACTCGGTTAAAAATCCATGACTTCTGACTTCCCAAACTTAACTACAACTAGCCTACTGTTGACTTATTGATAATATAAACAGCTTATTAACACCTGTTGTATGTATTCTATAATGTATTCTTTACAACAAAGGAAGCTAGAGAAAAGAAAATATTAAAAAAGCATAAGGAAGAGAAAATACACTTACAGTACTGTACTGTATATATCGATACCATAAGTTTACATCTTCTGTTTACAAGATGAATCATCTGTCAGTACCTGCATTAATATTGCCTTATATGATACAAAACACTGTATACATGTATTACTAGAAATCAAAAAATAAAAAGACAATTTGAAAAATAAACTCATATTTATTTAAAGGTATAATGACATACATTTATAACAAAAAAGGAGCTAGATAATTACTTTATGTTTTATAAATAAATAAATAACTGATATAATTGCTTCACAGTAGCCTACCTTATACATTAATAAGTGAATCATTATAAAATGTTTATGGTATATGTTATAGTCATATTCATAATACAGTATTGAGAGTGCTGTTATTTTTTTTAAAAAACTACTTACCAGTGATGATACGCTGAAACATATTTTCTCTAACTGTGAAAGAGAGAAAGAAGTATACTGTATGATAATGTAATTCTTTGAAAGCAAAGTTACAAGCAATAAAAAAACTAAATTATTAATTTTATATTAAGTATCACTCATGCCTACATGAGGATATGCTATCCTCTTCCACACAAGTCTTACACATGATGCTCTATACATATATTTTTATATATTTATTGAAAAAAATCTGCGTATAAGTGGACTTTGCACCTCACGCCCATGTTGTTGGAGAGTCAGCTAATTCTGCTCCAGTGAATTCATGCTAACTTTAAATTTACGTGTTAATTTTTATGTTGTAACTTTGCATGATATAGTTTTTTTAACGAGGAGCTCTCTAGCAGGTTTCTACCAAACACGTTGATCACAAAACCAATAACAATAGAAATACTATTATCCCATACACACCATCTGTGGTCTCAGTATTTGACCCTGAGACTATTTAAAAGAATGGTTAAAAGCTCATATAGTCTTGTGTTTTTCTGATTAAACAATCCCAAGCTTATTTTTCATGGTTTATGCTTCATGACTAGTATTTTCAATCTAGTTTTTAATATGTGTGAGCCACCTATGGACCAGTATTATGCTACCCGTACAGCTGACTAAACTTCCTTATTATGCTGAAACAAGAAAAAAGAAAGGAAGTGAAGTAGAGAAAAATGACATGTACATTTAATCATTTCATACTATAATATTATAAAATTATAATAAGTTTTGGCTCCACCAATAGTAATTTGGTTGTCTGTTTTTTTCTTTTCAAAGGGTAAGTTCATTTTTTTGATAATGTAAAAAGGGAATTAATGTATACATGAAAAGTGGAGATAATAATACATTATTTCTATTAATACTTACTGATAATGATTAATGCTCTTGATGCTATTAGTGATAACTAGTTCACATTCACTAAATGCTTACTATGTTCCAAAGCTGTCCTAAGTTCAGATGTGTAGGCATTGCTGCATTAGATACACAATAACTCTCGTTATCAATACAGAATCTTTGAATTTTGAACACAAGGATATTAACCAATTTCTCCAGAACCATATTCAGACAGTAGAGAATCTGCCTGCAATGCCAGAGACCTGGGTTCGATCCCTGGGTTGGGAAGATCCCCTGGAGAAGGGAATGGCTACTCACTCCAGTACTCTTGCCTGGAGAATCCCATGGACAAAGGAGCCTGGCAGGCTATAGTCCATGGGGTCGCAGAGTTGGACTCAATTGAACAACTAACACTTTCACTTTTGCTTATACAGATCAGATATAAAATGTTGGGAGATTCTAGCTATAGAGGCAATGTTCTGAAAAGCTAACTTTTAAGGTGATTTTTTTTAAACATTACCTAGTGAGTAGACAATGTAGCATTTCTCTGTTTTGATTTTTCTTTATTTATGAAAAAGTTGCACATCTTTTCTAATTTCACCTTTGCTTCATATTTTTTCTTCTCCAACACGTTGATTTATATCCATAGCCCTTTTTTTACTAGAGTTTTAGTCTTTTCTCATAATTATTAGGTACTAATTACTTATATCTTAATATGTTAACCATTTTTGCCATAAACACTGCACATTTTTCATCTTGCATTTATCTTTTATCAATACATGAACTTATTCATGTGAAAATTTAAATGTACACACAAATAAGTCAAGTCTTACATCCTTTTCTATTTTTCAACTGGAAGTGTATTATTGGTATTTACTAAATAACAATGTATCTGTAGCTAAAAAGCCAAAATTAAAACTACATCTAATGGTAAGAACTACAAATCTTAGCACCATTTCTATTCATTCTCATGTAGCCATCCCATGCTAAAGTTATAGTTTATATATCAGTGTTACTAACTTGAGGGAAAAAGTATTCCATTCTGATATAAAGTATGTCAATCCTTCTTATTTTATCTTCTTTCTTAAGTCAATCTAGCAGCACTGTCTATTTTTATGCTTGTAAATTCAAATGGGATAGGTCTAACCAATGACAATTTAAACACGCAAAGTAGGCTGAAGGACTTTAGGTGCCCTTGGGTTAATAACTAAATAACTGATAACTTCCATAGACTGAAGACAATCAGTCTATGGATTTTATTTGAGTTTTATTTGAGTTTTCATTCCTTGATTCCATTGACTACCACTGTTGTGTCTTCCTTTTATGCATTCTCTGTATTTAGGTGGAATTAAGGTATATATAAAAAAGAGAATGGCCTTTAAATCCTGGTTTTGAGTCTTGGCCTCAAGATTACAGAATGTGCAAATTATTTATTCTCAATGAGTCACAGTAGCAGTAAAATATAGATCATATCTATTATTAGGGTTTTTGGTGAGAATTAGAATTATTTCAAGCACTAAGCAATGCCTGTCACATGGTAGTAAGTCAACAATTAGCTTATGCATTTTACAATTTTCATCAAGGTATTTGGAGATGCCGGGAGATGTCAACTCTGAATATCATTATAAATCACAAGTTAACCATAATATTTTTACCATGAATCAAAGCATGTCATACTCATGATAGCTCTTTGTGGGACTGGATGTTCATATATGTCATTTAAGAGAGGCAGCTCAAAATATACCAGGAGATTACTACTAAAACAAGGATAATTTCTTTAGATCAAGTTCAGATTTACATGATACTCTTATAACCTCTAGATTACTCAGCATTTTGAGCTTGAATTAAAAATTATTGGATTAAAACAGCATTTATTCTTAAAATACTTATTAAAGTAAGTTATAAGTATAAGAAGAGGAAGAAGAATTGAATAAATTGAGCACATATAACTGTCCATGTTTTACGCATACAAGTTCATATTGTTGGCATTTAAGTGTGATGATTTGCTTCATAAAGTCAAACGTAAATACAAAAATAGAAGACTTGTTTTCTAACCATACGATACACATATTATATTTCATGGGATTCTATCGAATTGACTATATATTTGGCATTGAATGATTCACTATAATTATCCTAAATTCAGTCCTGTTACAATAAGAGTAGTCAATAATTATCTATTGACAACTTTCCTATTTTATACTTTTTAGGAATGAAAAATAAGTGTGTTATCATGAATTGGGCAAATGAGAGCTCCCCGAAAGAATTTGCACTACTTGGCTTTTCAGACAAGCCCTGGCTACAAAAGCCCCTTTTTGTGTTACTATTAATATCATACACAACCACCATCTTTGGCAATGTGTCCATCATGATAGTGTGCATTCTGGATCCCAAGCTTCACACTCCCATGTATTTCTTTCTTACTAATCTGTCCATCTTAGATCTCTGTTACACCACGAGCACAGTTCCTCATATATTGATGAATATTTCTCACAACAAGAAGACCATCAGCTATGCTGGCTGTGTGGCCCAGCTCATCATCTTCCTGGCCCTGGGTGCTACTGAGTGTCTCCTCCTTGCTGTTATGTCCTTTGACAGGTATGTGGCGATTTGCAGACCCCTCCACTATGTTGTCATCATGAACCCTTGGTTCTGCTTGAGGATGATAGCCTTCTCCTGGTTCACTGGCTTCAGCAACTCAGTGCTGCAGTCCTCCTTGACCCTTAACATGCCACGGTGTGGTCATCAAGAAGTGGACCACTTTTTCTGTGAGGTTCCTGCCCTTCTCAAGTTGTCCTGTGCTGACACAAAGCCTATTGTTGCTGAGCTTTTTTTCTTCAGCGTGTTAATTCTGCTAATTCCAGTGACATTGATCCTCATCTCCTATGGCTTCATAGCTCAAGCAGTATTGAGAATCAAATCGGCAGAAGGACGACGAAAAGCTTTTGGGACGTGTGGGTCTCACATGATTGTAGTCTCTCTCTTTTTTGGAACAAGCATATACATGTATCTACAACCACCTTCTTCCACCTCTAAGGACTGGGGGAAAATCGTTTCCCTCTTCTATGGGATATTCACACCCATGTTGAATCCCCTCATCTATAGCCTTAGAAATAAAGATATGAAAGAGGCCTTTAAGAGGCTGATGCTGTTAACATTTTACTATAAAAAGTAAGAAATGTTCCATCATGATGAGAATCTTCTGAGTCTCTTTTTCTCTTGAAAATAGTAATAATTTTTGAACTAAATTTTCTATTTCAGGCTCTTACAAGTTTATGGAATTAGGCCAACAGTTAGAAAATCTTCCTTGCTTCAGGAAGCAATGCTGAGACCATAAGATATATTTTTCTAAATTAAAAGCTCCTTTGCTTTCCATAATGTTCCTCAATGCATTTTGTTTCTTGAGGCCAAGTCATGCTAATTCCCTTCTGTCAATGCCTGACTATTCAGAACACTTGGATGGTTTACCTTCCCACTTATACTATATGTTAGAGGACTATCTTGTCTACCACCTTAGTTAGGAATTTCCACGTCTTTCTGACTAAATGACCAGCAATCCCAAGACAGAAGTTTTCCCATAGCACACAAGCCCTCATATGCACCCTTCAGAACGGTTCCAAGCATGTAGTCTGTCTCAAATCTAGTCATAGCTGGCTTTAAACTAGCTAAGTGTGTGCATCTCATCCTAGAAACTGGAAATATCAGCTGAATTAAAACAAATTTTTTTTTTCACTGTGCTGGGTCTTCATTGCTACACACAGGCTTTCTCTAGTTTGGGCAAGTGGGACCTACACTGCAGTTGCAGTGTGAGGACTTCTCATTGCAGTGGCTTCTCTTGTTGTGGAGCACAGGTTCTAGGGTACGTGGGCTTCAATAGTTGTGGCACACAGGCTTAGTTGTTCTGTGGCATATGGGATATTCCTGGGTCAGGGATCAAACCAGTGTCCCTTGCATTGTGAGGCGGGTTCTTAACCACTGGGCCATCAAGGAAGTCCTCAGTTGAATTTTATTCCCAACCCTCTTTTTAATTCATCCCTTTATTTCTGATGAATTGCATTTTTATGCTTTCTTCCTTCATTCCCCAAATCCTTACTTGTCCCAAGTTCTGCACCAAGCACACAGGATCGCCCCTAAATTATGACGCTATTTATAAAAATGTTAATAAGTAGTTTTTCTAATATTGATCTGAATTAATTCACTTTATTTGGGTAGTCACTCAACTAGATAGCTCTAGACCAGAGAGAAAACAATTACAGTTCCTCTACTAAAAAATATTCTAGTTCGCAGAGGAAATGACTCTTAAACTCAGATACTTAAACGATTACTTGCAGTTAGTAATGTAAGGGCATAGATGGGACAATATTTTAGGCAACAGAGAAAAGTTTACAAAACACGTACAAAAAGAGGCTGGAGATGATAACTGAAAAGTTTGGACTTTATCCAGTTATGAAAGCAAAATACTTAGAGCACAGAAGGTAGCAGTAGCACAAACTATCTAAAAACATAAGTACAGAATATAGTAGAATATATAATAAGCATGTGTTTACTAAATGTGACATTTCAAATAAATGGGAAAGGGAAAAAGTTTAAATATATGGAGTTTAAAATATTTGTTTAGCACAAAAAGAAAGCAATAAGCATTTCAAGACACTGTAAACGAATGAATACAATTATATCTAAGTATAGGTGCTATTTTTAAAATTTCCCAACCATTTTGTACCACTGCCATCTCTTTTTGAATATATGATAGACACAATCAAAAGCTTAACACCTGCTCTCTCCACCACAAAGCCCTCTTCTAAAGCTCACTATTTTAGTAAGTGGATTCACTTGTTGTGAATTTGCAAATCAGAAACCATTAGCCATATCTTACACCATCCCCTGCATAATTTTCCATATTAAAACCATTACCAAGACAAATCAGTCATTAATCTTTTGCACCTCCCACCTCTCCATTCCTTTCCATCTTCACACTCCCAGTTCCATACTCTTTTTCTAGACCTATCTTATTGCCTGATTTATCTTTATGCATTCCTGACAACTCTCTGCAGCACACTTCAGTTTAGTCGCTCAGTCGTGTCCGACTCTTTGCAACCCCATGGACTGCAGCACACCAGGCCTCTCTGTTCTCACCAACTCCTGGAATTTACTGAAACTCATGTCCATTGAGTCGGTGATGCCATCCAACCATCTCATCCTCTGTCATCCCCTTCTCCTCCTGCCTTCAATCTTTCCCAGATTCAGGGTCTTTTCAAATGAGTCAGTTCTTCGCATTAGGTGGCCAAAGTATTGGAGTTTCAGCTTCAGCATCAGTCCTTCCAATGAATAGTCAGAACTGATCTCCTTTAGGATGGACTGGTTGGATCTCCCTGCTGTCCAAGGGACTCTCAAGAGTCTTCTCCAACATCACAGTTCAAAAGCACACTTTCTGAAATACAACCAGGGTCATCATTTCAATGCAAACATGATCATTCCACACTTCCTACTTGCACTGGAGATTATTTGTGGCTTTCCATTGCTCACGAGTTAAATATAAATGTTTATTTCCCAGCCATACAGCCTTCTGTTTTGCACTTAGCATTTTTCCTTAAAGCACAGAATATTTGAGCATTCTTATCTTTCTACACCTGGCATGCTGCAGACCATTGCGTAGCAAAGAGTCAGACACAACTGAGCAACTGAACTACAACAAATCCTTCCACCTAATTACTAATTGCTCAGCCCTCATCATTTATTAGAAAATCTTTTTGTGGTCTCCCTGACTTAGTCAAATACCCACAGATTTACTTGTTCACCATGTACCTTTCATTTGTGGCATTTATCCTTTTAAGTGATCATTTGATAAGTGCCTTTACCTACTACTAGACTGTAACAAAGAGCAAAGTTTGGTTTTCCTCACCAAGACACTCACAAAACTTAATTTTGGAGACAAAAATTAAAATACCTGTTATCAAAACTATGGATAATTTTAGCTAATATCCAAATTTTCATTTATTCTTTTAAAACAATTTTCAGAGATATAAAACTCTCTGGGGTGAGGAAAGTGGTCATATGAAATTTCATGGTGGGATATAAACTTAAATTTTCAAAGCCTAAAGAAATTGAATTTCTCTGTATAAATGAAAATCTAGTGACTGTCACATATAGTTATTAGTAATCATTTCTCTTTTAAAAGTTACATAAACGCATTGCTCTATTTTAGTAAAAGCAAACAGTTTTATGGAAGAGAAATCATCCTTTAACATTGTTGGCATATTAGTTTATCCCTCTAGGAATAAAGGTTATAGTTTCTCTTCAGGTGCATTATATCTTACTAATATACCTAGGTTCTTATTTATTAAATGAAAGGTTCTTTAAATTCTATAGCACTTTACAGTTTTCAACAGTTTCACACACATGATTCCATAAAATCCTATAAAACCCTTTTTTCCCTACCCCTATATTGCCCTTTCCACTTTCCTCTCCACACTGGTTACCACTAGCTTGTCCTCTGTATCTGTGAGTCTGCTTCTTTTTTTGTTACAGTCACTAGTTTTTGTGTTTTTTAGGTCCCACACGTAAGTGATATCATACAGTACTTGCCTTTCTCTGTCTGACCTATTTCACACAGAATAATGCCCTCCAAGTCCATCTATACTGCTGGAGATGGCAAATTTTAATTCTTTTTGCTATATCTCCTCAAGCAAGGTAAACAAAGGCAAAATTTTTAAGATGCTGCTGCTGCTAAGTCGCTTCAGTCGTGTCCGACTCTGTGCGACCCCACAGATGGCAGCCCACCAGGCTCCACCATCCCTAGGATTCCCCAGGCAAGGATACTGGAGTGGGTTGCCATTTCCTTCTCCAGTGCATGAAAGGGTAAAATGAAAATGAAGTCGCTCAATGGTGTCCGACTCTTAGCGACCCCATGGACTGTAGCCTACCAGGCTCCTCCGTCCATGGGACTTTCCAGGCAAGAGTACTGGAGTGGGGTGCCATTGCCTTCTCTGTTTTTAAGATGGGACTACATCAAACAAAAAAATCCTTTCCACAACAAAGGAAACTATCAACAAAACAAAAAGACTGCCTACTGAATGGAAGAAAATATTTGCAAACAATATAGCTGACAAGAAGTTAATATTCAAAATATACAAAGAAAGCATAACTCAAAAAATCGATTTAAAAAATGTCAGTTCAGTTCAGTCGCTCAGTCGTGTCCGACTCTTTGCGACCCCATGAATTGCAGCACGCCAGGCCTCCCTGTCCATCACCAACTCCCGGAGTCTACCGAAACCCATGTCCGTCGAGTCGGTGATGCCATCCAATCATCTCATCCTCTGTCGTCCCCTTCTCCTCCCGCCCCCAATCCTACCCAGCATCAGGGTCTTTTCCAATGAGTCAACTCTTCGCATGAGGTGGCCAAAGTATTGGAGTTTCAGCTTCAACATCAGTCCTTCCAATGAACACCCAGGATTGATCTCTTTTAGGATGGATTGATTGGATCTCCTTGCAGTCCAAGGGACTCTCAAGAGTCTTCTCCAACACCACAGTTCAAAAGCATCAGTTCTGTGGTGCTCAGCTTTCTTCACCGTCCAACTCTCACATCCATACATGACCACTGGAAAAACCACAGCCTTGACTAGATGGACTTTTGTTGGCAAAGTAATGTCTCTGCTTTTAAATATGCCATCTAGGTTGGCCATAACCTTCCTTCCAAGGAGTAAGCGTCTTTTAATTTCATGGCTGCAATCACCATCTGCAGTGATTCTGGAGCCCCCAAAAATAAAGTCTGACACTGTTTCCACTGTTTCCCCATCTATTTCCCATGAAGTGATGGGACCAGATGCCATGATCTTAGTTTTCCGAACGTTGAGCTTTAAGCCAACTTTTTCACTCTCCTCTTTCACCTTCATCAGTTCAGTTCAGTTCAGTCGCTCAGTCGTGTCCGACACTTTGCGACCCCATGAACCACAGCACGCCAGGCCTCTCTGTCCATCACCAACTCCCAGAGTCTACCCAAACCCATGTCCATCGAGTCGGTGATGCCATCCAACCATCTCATCCTCTGTCGTCCCCTTCTCCTCCCGCCCCCAATCCTACCCAGCATCAGGGTCTTTTCCAATGAGTCAACTCTTCGCATGAGGTGGCCAAAGTATTGGAGTTTCAGCTTCAACATCAGACCTTCCAATGAACACCCAGGATTGATCTCTTTTAGGATGGATTGATTGCATCTCCTTAGTTCTTCTTCACTTTCTGCCATAAGGGTGGTGTCATCCGCATATCTGAGGTTATTGATATTTCTCCCGGCAATCTTGATTCCAGCTTGTGTTTCTTCCAGCCCAGCGTTTCTCATGATGTACTCTGCATATAAGTTAAATAAGCAGGGTGACAATATACAGCCTTGACGTACTCCTTTTCCTATTTGGAACCAGTCTGTTGTTCCATGTCCAGTTCTAACTGTTGCTTCCTGACCTGCATACAGGTTTCTCAAGAGACAGGTCAGATGGTCTGGTATTCCCATCTCTTTCAGAATTTTCCACAGTTTATTGTGATCCACACAGTCAAAGGCTTTGGCATAGTCAATAAAGCAGAAATAGATGTTTTTCTGGAACTCTCTTCCTTTTTCGGTGATCCAGCGGATATTGGCAATTTGATCTCTGGTTCCTCTGCCTTTTCTAAAACCAGCTTGAACATCTGGAAGTTCATGGTTCACGTATTGCTGAAGCCTGGCTTGGAGAATTTTGAGCATTACTTTGCTAGCATGTGAGATGAGTGCAATTGTGCGGTAGCTTGAGCATTCGTTGGCATTGCCTTTCTTTGGGATTGGAATGAAAACTGACCTTTTCCAGTCCTGTGGCCACTGCTGAGTTTTCCAAATTTGCTAGCATATTGAGTGCAGCACTTTCACAGCATCATCTTTTAGGATTTGAAATAGCTCGACTGGAATTCCATCACTTCCACTAGATTTGTTCATAGTGATGCTTCCTAAGGCCACAAGTTTATCAACCTCCATTTATCTAAATGCTACTAATCCTTTAACAACACATTGTTACTCTAACAAGCAAGTGTGCAGCGTTTTATAATTTTAACTAAAGAATGTATCATTAAATATAAAATGAATAAAATATATGGACAAAACACATGGATTTCTTAATGTTTCTTGTATATATCATAAGCATGAGTCTTCTGAATCAGTGAGAGAACAAGATAGTAATATTAATAATGAACCACAACATGGAACCATTTTCGTGCATTATGGGAACCGCCAGGAATGCTTTTTGAAACTGTGCAAGAATCAGGATGAGAAAGAAAAAATTTGTATTCTAGAATAGACAGAAAATTGATTACTTCAACAATGTGAGTATATTTTTGAGGTTTAGAATCTGTACCTTTAAAAGTTGAAAGTGTCAAAATTAGTTCTAGGATTCACATCCAACTTTAAGCTCTGTCATAAAACATCACATTTTTTAAAGCAAATTAAAGGATATTACATTTATTTGGTGTTTAAAATATGGTTAGAAATCAACATTATGGTGCTTCTCTGGTGGTACAGTGGTAAAGAATCTGCCTACCAATACAGAAATCAGCATAATGTTGTGTAGTGAAAACTTAATAGGTAAGAACAAATGTGATTTAGATATTTCTGGCATGTCTTCTGGTCTAGCAAATCCAGGTCTAAGCAAATTATTGCATGATAAATCATATGTTTTCCTGAACAAGAATTAACTGCAATGCAGTTCATTTTTTTGAAACAGAACAGGCCATCTTGGTGCTTGGTCCAGTTCTTGAGATAAATGGACTTTGGTATATTTACTTTGAAAAAACTTCTAAACAACTTTAAATTTTGGCTGATAGATGGCTGATGTGACATAAAAAGTTTTTAAATTTGACACAAACATGCACACAAAGCAAGAAAAATAAAAATTCTGTGATGTTACATAATATCTCTGATCATTTTTATTAGTTAATAAACTTTGTTTAACTTAGTCTTATTTAGACAAAATGGTAACTTCTGTTTAGAGGACAAAATTCAAGATTTAAGTTGAAAACTTAGCTATAGACTGTTTAGAGCTGTTTAGATCACTTCTTTATCTTTTAGACCTGCAAAGACAACTCATTTCAGAATTGTACTTGTCTTCCACTCAGAAATCAATAGTGACAAAATACACCTTCAAGAATGGGTTTCTGCCCTCTTAAGTTTTAAAGTGCACAAACTCATGACCAGTGCTCATCTCCAAACAAAAAATATACATGGAGCACAAGAAGTCTTTGGAGGTGATGGTTTATATTGTTTGTGATGGCAGTATCATACGTATAGGCCCATTTCCAAATTTATCAAAATGTATACATTATTAAATATATTCAGCATTTTGTATATTAAGCATGCATGTGTGAAAGTTGCTCAATCGTGTCCAACTCTTTGCGACCCCATGGACTACACAGTCCATAGAATTCTCCAGGCCAGAATACTGAAGTGGGTAACCTTTCCCTTCTCCAGGCGATCTTCCCAACCCAGAGACTGAACCCTGGTCTCCCGCATTGCAGGCAGATTCTTTATCAGCTCAGCCACGGGGAAGCCCATGTTAAGTATAGCACAACAATTTTTAAAGGAATATGAATCTGAACAGAGGAATAAAACTATATTCCCAAAAAAGAGGAAGAATTGAAACTTTTTCCCTAGAATCAGGTAGCAAAATTAGCTAGTGGGAAGCTGCTGCATAGCACAGGATTCTCTGTTTGGTGCTCTGTGAATGACTGGTAGGGGTGGAATTGTGAGTATGGAAGGGAGATTCACGATGGAGGGGATATGTATATTCACATAAGTAATTCACGTCCCCCATGGTGGATTCATGTCAACGTATGGCAAAACAAATACAATATTGTAAAGTTAAAAAATAGAAAATAAACTAATTTTTAAAAAAATTAAAAAATAAAAAAATCTGACTCTGGTTATCAGATCCCCTAATGGAAAAAAAAAAAAAAAGTAATTCACGTCCTTGTACAGCAGAAACTAACATTGTAAAGAAATTATACTCCAATTAAAAAAACAAATGACAACTTACTCTTCTGTAGGCTTTTTTCTTTACCTTTATATCATGTCAATAACAGGTATTTATTATCTTATCAACTTTTTTATATCATTTAAACAAAAAATATTAAGTATCATACAGTTTTACCATCATCATAATATATATCTTTGACTTGGGTTTTTTTACTTTTGATACAAACAAAAAGACACTTTGTCAAACTCACATTACTAGAAAATTAGAAGATTATTATCATTTATTGAGTCTTTTATAATAAACAAAATAAATACTAACTGCATCAATATACTATTAATATGACATGAAAATTACATCATTTTCATAATTACTTTTGATGACTACTTAGTTTAATTCAAACAAAAATTTAAATCTGAGTAGTTTATATTAATCATATAGAGTGGTCACATACATATATGGTTCTAGTAGTACATTTCCCTTGAATTAATATCACATTGTGTACAGTCTATGATAGCAGCTCCCTATACTATAGGTTATTCATTATATATTGCTGTTGATTTACTTTTATTTTTCTTTTTACATTGCCTTTTATATTTATTTCTTTTGCTTCCTGAATATTCATATTCACCAACAAATAGGGACAGAGCCATCCATAGCAATTCCTGAGAGAATCAAACTTCTTTCTTACATACTCTAGTGAGAAGAATATGTCTCCTGAGGAAGGGAGGCAGGATATGGATTCAGAATAAGAAGAAGAAATGAAGTATAAGTATTCATAATCCTTAATGTTTCAGGATGAGAAAAGTCCAAACATCATCATTATGTAATCAGCACAGTCTTGCATGCTTGTGTGTATGTGTGTGTGTGTGTTAGATGTGAGAGCATTGCTAGGAAGAACATGATGCTCTGTTAAGAGACACAGTCTTCATGAAATCAGACATGGTCCTGACTACAGCAAAATCTCCTTAGTGCATGGTCTTAGGCGTGAGGATGTGGAGATTTATATCCTCTGAACTTTGGGAGGTTACACGGAGAGCGTGCAGACAAAATCAGCTACCGGCTCATCAGAAGTGAAAACTATTTACTTTTTTCACTCAAATTTTAGGATTAAAGGTATGTGATAAAACTGATGTCTTGAAAAAAGAAGGTTGTGAAAGATGGTCAATTAAAATGCTAAAATGCATAGATAACACCCAAAGCATTATTCAGTTCTGGAGATTATTTTAATCAGTTCTTTTCTCCTTCTCTGAAGTGTATAAAGATCTACTCAGTTTGCCAGTAGCTCTGTCATAATATTGCTGCAAATTGTTCCAAAATAATTTCTCCTCAGGATTTAGATATATCTCTTATTGTTGGGTAATAGAAATGCCTAGATTATCTTGTGCATGTTATTCCAATGAAATGATAACATAGTTCATCTGGGTTATGTTAAGGCATCACCCAGCTAAATATTAGGTCCTCAATGAAATGACTAGGGTGAATTGTGGAAAGCAATGGGAAATCTTCTCTACAAACTAATGACTAATTTACATAAACAGTAGCTACTATTCGATCATTTAGAAATGACAATTTCAGCATAACAAAGGTTAATATTTACTGGGGCTTCCCTGATAGCTCAGTTGATAAAGAATCCGCCTGCAATGCGGGAGGCCTGGGTTTGATCCCTGGATTGGGAAGACCCCCTGGAGAAGGGAAATGCTCCTCACTCCAGTATTCTAGCCTGGAGAATTCAATGGACTGTACAGCCCATGGGATCACAAACAGTCAAATATTTATTGAGTTTTTCTCGTATGCCAGGCACTGTACTAAGTGTTTCAGGTAAAATATCTAATAATGTCTCATGTTTTCCTTTGACTTATGGGAAACAAATATTTCATTAAGAGAACAGACTGAGTTAGTTAAGGAGCACTTCTGATTATGTGGACCCAAAATGAATTACTTGTGCTAGATTATTTCCAAAGCAGAACTATATAGAATGTACTTGTCTTGGATCTTGGGGCTGGGTAAGGTGGCACATGAAGCTAATCCATTGAGCTATTAAAATTATCTTGTCTCCTTCCTCTATCTCTTCATACATCTAACTATCACTGAAACTCCATTCCAAAATTCAAACCATCAGAATCTTGTACATGTTCATTGGTCACTTAATCTCTTATCACATTGAATAGAGATAGACAAATACAATTTATTATTGGGCATGAAACTCCTATATCTTTAGATTAATATCACTGTGTATTTTCTTGATGACTGAGTCTTAACATAGGCTTTTTATTGAAGTATAGTTGATTTAAGATGCTGTATCAATCTCTGCTGTACAGCAAACTCATTTTTACACATATGTACATTAAATAGATTATTTTTATAGACTGGTTATAATGGAGGATATGACACACATCATCCTATATGAGTTTCTAAACATGAAACTTGTAAAAGGCAAGAGATTTGATGCTGATGAAGTGCACTTTAATTCCTTATTTTTCATTCATGGTTTGCCTCTGTAATGTTTTCATTTTAACTCAAAACAACTTAGCAAGAAAGACAGGGAGAACTTCATCATTTTTTCTTCACAGAAATGATGAATTAGAAGCTTTAAGTCCAGAAAATGTATGAGGTAAAAGACTGAAGAATGTCGTGCCAAGCTGTTGTACTGCCATGATGCTCCTATCTACAGACTCCTGACAGCTGCCCTTGAGGACTTCACTCTCTTTCTGTAGACAATGATTAAAATTAAATATTCTTGATATGTACATAAAACTTACCTCTACTACATGGATCTCAGGATCCCTGGACAGAGGTCAACAGAGAGTAAATCCTGAAAAAAAACAGAAAATATAATGAAAAAAATCAGATTTTGCCTGGTGTAGTACTATTCCCAATGACAGGGAGGAAGAAGGGAATTTGACTACATTTGTTTGTATTCTCACCTCCAGCGGACCCATATATTTATTTCTCTATGATCTAATATTTATTTATAGACAGAATATAATTATTTGTAAGTTTAATTATTTACAGGCACTCACAGACCTTTCTGGATATCTTATTTTTTCAATTGTCTCTGAACTTTGTGAAGCTGTAAGAAGTACTTATCAAAGGATAACTTTTTATTCATCCTGTAGGGCTAAGAATATCAAATGACTGACAGCATACATTGGCCTTTGCACAGTCAGCCCTCCAGTGTATCATCCACCAGTTGCTTTCTCCCATGCCTCACGACCCTGACTCTCACTCCGAACACAGGCATTTGCATTTACTGTCTGCAGTCTAAATAGGACTGTTTATTTATGAAATGAAATCTTTGTGATGTCACTACTTAAGAAAGAGTGAGGCATTCTCCATTTCTGGTTGGGATTTTTTCCTTGTTTCCTCCATCAGTGTCACTGAAGAAACTGCAGTTCTTCCCAGGTACAGGAAGATAGAATTAGTAAGTACTATATTAATAACATATTTGTGTATTTAACTGGTAAAAGAGATGACAACTTCTCCACAATCAGAGTTTTTATGCATCTGCATAGGCTGTTACTGAGAAGTGGAGATATTTAAGAAAATGTTTTAGGTTCAAAAAAGATAATAGACTATTATCTCTGTTTATTTACTACAACCTTAACTGAATTGTGTTGCTACATGGGGAATATATACATTATATATATATATATATATATATATATATATATATATATATAAATTTAACTAGATACAGTGCAAGGTAAATGTTTATAAGTGCTTTAAGTGTAAATGCATCATAATAGAATACTTGATGTGTGAATAAATTTTTCAAAATCATTCCACCAAGGGTTCTGTAATCATTCAGAGTTGTTATTTCATATTTAACAGAATTTTGAATGAGTCCACTTGTTTCCATCCTTTTTTGTCCATTGTTTAATCCCAGGACCCACAAACAGTAACTGAAAAATACTCTTAAAATACTCTGAATTCAATAAATACTTGTGGAATGAATGAGTGAAGAAAGCAAGTCAGTGGCAAGAGAATACGAAAAAAATATTTAGATATGATAACTTTATTTGATAAAATAATGGGATAAAAGCTAATTGTGCTGAAATTTTTTCCATTTTATGCCTGATGACTAGATACATTTTATGACAGCTGACTAGATATAAAAGGGAAATTTCTTTTCCATTTTATGTCTGCTGACTAGATTTGGCTGCCGGATCAGTGTAACTTCCAAACTTTTTAAATTAGAGGTAAGAAATTTATCTCTCTAACTTGAGCTTGTTAAGAGCAATATAAAGATTTATATTTCTATCTAAAAGAATCTTTTTGATGACCTTGCCTTTCTTTTTTTCAGGTCATGAGCATCAATTGTTCCTTGTCGAAAGACAATAGCATGTCTGTGAAACATTTTGAATTTACCAAATTCTCTGAGGTCACTGAACAGTGTTTCCTTTTATTTTCCCTCATCTTACTCATGTTCTTAGCATCACTGATAGGCAATGCTCTCATAGCCCTTGCCATCTGGATCAATCCAGTCCTCCATACCCCCATGTACTTCTTCCTGGCCAACTTGTCTCTCTTGGAGATTGGCTACACTTGCTCTGTCATACCCAAGATGCTGCAGAGCCTTGTGAGTGAGACCCGAGGAATCTCTCGGGAGGGATGTGCTACACAGATGTTTTTCTTTGCCTTATTTGGGATAAGTGAGTGCTATCTTTTGGCAGCCATGGCTTTTGATCGCTATACAGCCATATGCTCCCCACTTCATTATGCAACACGAATGAGTCGTGGAGTGTGTGTCCATTTAGCAATTGTTTCTTGGGGAGTGGGTTGCATAGTAAGCTTGGGCCAAACCAACTATATTTTCTCTTTGGACTTCTGTGGCCCCTGTGAAATAGACCACTTCTTCTGTGACCTCCCCCCTATTCTGGCACTAGCCTGTGGGGATACATCCCATAATGAGGCTGCAGTCTTTGTTGTGGCTACTCTTTGCATTTCCAGCCCATTTTTACTAATCACTGCTTCTTATGGCAGAATTCTAGCTGCTGTGCTGATCATGTCATCCCCTGAAGGTCGCCAAAAAGCTCTTTCCACCTGTTCTTCCCACCTACTGGTAGTAACGCTCTTCTATGGCTCAGCATCTGTCAGCTACTTGAGACCCAAGGCTAGCCATTCACCTGGGGTGGATAAACTCCTGGCCCTCTTCTACACAGTGGTGACATCCATGCTCAACCCTATCATCTACAGTTTACGGAACAAGGAAGTCAAGACAGCTCTTCGGAGAACTCTGGGCAAGAAAAAGCTTTGACTCATGGGTACAAATAGAAAACCACTTAAATATTCTTTACTGGGATATCCCATGGACAGAAGAATGTGGCAGGGCACAATCCATGGGGTTGCAGAAGAGCTGGACACAACTTAGTGACTAAACAAAAACAACATAATAGAGGACCATAAAAATTTCTCTTTGAAAAAGATGCACACTCAATCTAAAAGGAAACAAAGAAAAGAGGGAAGGAAGGAAAAATGTACTTGTCAAACTGTTTTGTAATAACCTTCTTTAATAACAGTGATTGTGATTTTGGAGACAGCAGTCTTCTTATTGCTAGAGTTCTGACTGTCAACTTCTGGAATCAAATTGGCTACAAAAGAATTTTGATAGGTGAATCCAGTCCTAGACAGGTTTTCCAAAATATTTCAGTTTAGGCTAATGTACAGACTTAGAATAGGGCTTCCCAGGTGGCACTAGTGACAAAGAACCCACCTGCCAATGTAGGTGTAAGAGATGTGAGTTCAATCCCTGGGTTGGGAAGAGCCCCTGAAGGAAGCATAGCAACCCACTCCAGTATTCTTGCCTGGAGAATCCCATGGGGAGAGGATCCTGGTGGGTTATGGTCCATAGGGTTAGAAAGAGTCAGACATGACAAAGCAACTTAGCCCAAATTCACACACAGGCTTAGAGTACAAATTACCAGATTATATCTCAGAAGTCTAGGACGTTCTCACCTATACCCTTACGCATTTTCTAGTCCATGAGAGGTTCATATGACTTCTGCTCTGGTCACTGGGGTAGTGCTTCCACAAATACCTGTCTCTCGTGACTCTTAGTTCCCTGACAACTCTATGATGTGAATTATTTCCTTCTGTAAAAATATTTTTAAATGTTTTATCCTTAATAATTGGTACATGATATAGAGTTAAATAACTTTTTTGAGTTGTGGGTGCCATGAAAATATGTAAACATCCAGAAGAGCAAAGTCTTAAAATTCAGAGGAATTTGTTGCAGAATAATATGAGAAATTTTTACCAAGAGTCCCCATAGTAAAAATGTTTTTAAAAAGAAAGAGAAATCATATTTAAATTCAAGGAAGGAAGAAGAAAGCTGAACTAAACATAATTAACAAAAGCAATTTTAATTGTTATGTAGTTTACAAAATGTACATATGTGCAGATGAATCCTGACAGAATATATCTGGAAATCATTCAAAAACTTGCTCTTAAGAGAAATGAACATAGTTACAACACAATCAAGTACCTCTAGTCACCTACAGAAGCATTACCTTAAATTTGAACATCAAGTTCTCAGGGAGGTGCTGTGATATATGAGTGATTAATAACTACTCATAGTAGAGCTAATATGACAAGGAAAGGAGAACTCTGACTGCTGCTATGACAATTTACAGATAGAATGAATAAGTTCTAGCAATCTAACATATAGCATGCTGACTGTAGTTAATAATACTGTATTGTATTTGGAATTTGCTAGCAAAATATACCTTAATTGTTCCTATCACCCAGATACACAAAGGAAGCTATGTGAGATAGTGAATATGTTACTTAACTTGATTGTGGTAATCATTTCACAATGACACACATATAAAGAAATCACATTATCCACCTTAAGTCTAACTCTTGACAATTTTTATTATTTTATCTCAATAAAGCTGAGAAACAGATGTGATAATGCTACAATCACAGGATGGTAGTGATTTTCATTAATGACGAAGGTGTGTTTTGCCAGATATGCTGATTTTACCAAAAGCTATTTATTTCACTAAAGACCAAAACATAATATACTGTGGTGTTTATTTGTATGTGTGCACTTAATCAAGAATAGAAATAATCTGAACATGTGAAAATAACTACTTAACAATTATGCTACAGAAGTAGTCAGGAGTTATCTGCAGGCATTAAAGATTATTACTTATACATGTATTTATTAATCTTAAAAAATGAATGATTTATTAAAAATTAAGGCAAATTACAGGCTTCCTGGGTAGTTCAGCAGTAAAGAATCTGCCTGCAATGCAGAAGACGCAGGACCTCCAACCTGCCACAGGCTCCATCCCTGGGCTGGATCCCCTGGAGGAGGGAATGGGAACCCACTCTAGTATTCTTGCCTTGGAGAATCCCATGGACAGAGGAGTCTAGGAGGCTACAGTCCATAGGGTTGCACAGAGTCGAACACGATTGAAGCAACTGAGCATGGCATGGAAGGCAAGTTAAAAACAATTTGTAGAGCATCATCATATCTGTTTAGTTTACTAGTTTTTAAAAGTTTTATAATTCTAAATGATCAAAAACTGAACATTTATATGTAAAAGAATGTTTACAACATTTCCACTTGTCACACAAAAAATAAACTCAAAATAGATTAAAGACCTAAATACAAGACCAGAAACCATAAAACTCCTAAGAGAGAAAATAGGCAGATCACTCTTTGAGATAAATCATAGCAATATTTTTTTGAATCTGTATGCTATGGCAAAAGAAATGAAAGCAAAAACAAACAAACTAGACCTATTTAATGTTAAAAATCTTTTTCACAGGAAATACATATATATATATATATATATACATATATATATGTATATATATATATATATATATAAAACAAAAGGACAATCCTTTTGAATGGTAGAAAATATTTGCCAATGATATGACTGGTAGTTGGTTAATATCCAAAATATACAAACAGCTAATATAATTCAGTATCAATAAGACCAAAAAAGCTCAATAAAAAAATGGGCAGAAGACATGAATAGACATTACAGCACATTTAAGGATGCTCCACATCATTAATTACTAGGGAAATGCAAATTAAAACCAGAATGAGATATTACCTCATAACTCTCAGAATGATTATCATCCAAAAATTTACAAACAACGAATGTTGGCAAGAATGTGGAAAAAAAGAAACTCTTTTAGACTCTTGATGGGAATATAAATTGATGCAGCCACTACAGAAAACTTCCTGGAGGTTTTCAAACACTAAAAGTACAACTATTCGACAATCCAGCAATTTCATTCTTGAATATATATCTGAAGAAAACAAAAACACTAATTTGAAGAGATATGTACAATCCAACATTCATTGCAGCATTATTTACAATAGCCAAGATATGGGAGCAACCTTAGTGTTCAGCAACATTTGAATAGATAAAGAAGATAAAGGGGAGATTGTAATATATATATATATGCATATATATATGTGTATATATATATTTATGACACATACATATTAAATATCAATATAAACACTCCATGTTACCTCTTCTACATGGAATCTAGAAAAATTAAACAATTGGAAATGGGGAAGATGGTGGAGGAATAGCATGGGGAGACCACTTTGTCCCCCACAAATTCATCAAAAGATCATTTGAATGCTGAGCAATTTCCACAAAACAACTTCTGAACATTGGTGGAGGACACCAGGCACCCAGAAGGGCAGCCCATTCTCTTCAAAAGGAGGTAAGACAAAACATAAAAGACAAAAAGAGAGACAAGAGAGTTAGGGATAGAGACCCGTCCCAGGGAGGGAGTCATGAAGGAGAAGTTTCCAAACACCAGGAAATCCTCTTACCAGTGGGCCTGTGGGGAGTTTTGGAATCTGAGAGGGCAACACAACTGGGAGGAAAAAACAAATCTGCAACCCCCAGCAGAGAAGTAGCCCAGACGCTCACATCTGCCACCAGCAAGCTGGGGCTGAACAGGGAGGTGCAGGTTGCACGCTTAGAGTAAGGCCCAGGCCTGAATGCCCTGAGGACAATCTGAGGGAGCTAACGTGAGATAGAAACCCAAACTGTGGGATAGCCAAAGAGAAAAAAAGAGAGAGAGAGAACTTTCCCGCAAAAAGCTCTAACCTAAGGTGCAGCCTGGCCTACTCACAGAACAAAGGATTGAGCAAATACCAAAGGAGAGCTAGCCAACTGCGGACCAGCCCATCCTCCCACTGGAGGCAGAGGGGCAGGGGGGCAACAACCAGAGCCGGAAGGAAAGGGGCAATCTCAGCCCCAGAGACGGAATCCTCTACCAAAATGCGAGCAGGCTCCCAGTTGCTAACCAAGTCTTCCTGCGATCCTGCAAGGTTGATATCTGCCAGGAGGGTCACAGCCGGAGATCAGCTCCCCAGAGGAGACACACAACACACCTGAGACGGCGCTATTGTAGCACACCCAGGAAACCGAGTGGCCAGCACGGGGGAGATGATTAAGATGCATGGTCCACCTAGGACAGTGATCTTGCCAAGCACCTGGTCGCCTGAGCTGCTGGGACCTGGGAAGGGCACAAAATGCACGCCCAACTGAGTTTGTGCCTTTGTGGAGTACCCAAGAATCTGAACCTGAGCAGCTTAGACCTAGGAAGTGCACAAAACTTAGGGCCCACTTTGGACAGTTCCCCTGCAGAGCAACCTAGAGCCTGAGCAGTGTAGACCGGAAAAGCACATGCAACATGAGCTAGGGCAAACCCAGTGTTGTGCACACACTGCGAGCACTCTCCCCATGCACCAGTGACATTTGTTTGCAGTGTTCCTCCCTCCCCACAGCACAACTGAACAAGTGAGCCTAAATAAGTGACCACCTTCACCCCCTTGTGTCAGGGCAGAAATTAGACACTGAAGAGACTTGCAAACAGAAGAAGCCAAAATAAACAAAGAAGAGAGAACCGCTCTGGAAGTGACAGGTGCAACAGATTAAAACCCTGTAGTTAGCATTAACTAAGCATTGCAAGGGGTCTATAGACCTTGAGAAGAAGTATAAGCTGGAACAAGGAGATATCTGAAACTGAACTGACCCCACACTGCCCTCAACAGCTCCAGAGAAATTCCTAGATATAGTTTTACTATTATCATTTCTTAATTTTTTTTTATTTTTAAGTTCTTTACTAGTTCTTTAATTTTCATTTTTATAACCTACTATTACTTTGAAAAAAAAGACCCTATTTTTATTTTTTTTTATTTTTAATTAATTAATTTAATTTAATTGGAGACTAATTACTTTAAAATATTGTAGTGGTTTTTGCAATACATTGACATGAATCAGCCATGGGTGTACATGTGTTCCCCATCCTGAACCCCTCTCCCACCTCCATCCCCATCACACCCCTCAGGGTCATCCCAGTGCACTGGCCCTGAGCACCCTGTCTCATGCATCAAATATGGACTAGCAATCTATTTCACATATGGTAATATACACGTTTCAATGCTATTCTCTCAAATCATCCCACCCTCGCCTTCTCCCACAGAGTCCAAAAGTCTGTTCTTTACATCTGTGTCTCTTTTGCTGTCTCACATATAGAAGACCTTATTTTTAAAGCAAATTTCATATATATACTTTTTATAATTTTTTTGATTGATTTTTTTTATATTTTTAATATTGTATTTTTGAGAGTCTTACCTCTACTCTAGATTTTTAATCTTTGCTTTTTGGTATTGGTTATCAATTTTGTACCTTTAAGAATCTAATCTTCTCTTTTTTACTTAGGGGTGTGATTACTGGCTTGATTGCTCCCTCACTGCCTAGATTGGTCTCTCCCCTTTTGACTCCCCTTCTACTCCTCCTGGTCACCTCTATCTCCCTCCTCCCTCTTCTCTTCTCCATGTAACTCTGAACCTCTCTGGGTGTTCCTCACTGTGGAGAATCTTTCCACCATTAACCTAGATGTTTTATCATTGGTGCTGTATGGATAGAGAAGTCTTGAGGCTACTGTAAGAATAACACTGAAAGCCACAGTCAGGAAGCTTAAATCCAAAACTTGAGAACATCAGAAAACTCCTGACTCCAGTGAACATTCACCAACAAGAGCTCATCCAAAAGCCTCCATACCTATAATGAAACCAAGCTCCACCCAAGAGCCAACAAGTTTCAGAGCAAGACATACCATGCTAATTCTCCAGCAATGCAGGAACATAGCCCTGAGCATTAAAATACAGGCTGCCCAAAGTCACACCAAACCCTTAGACACCTAAAACTCACTACTGGATACTTCATTGCACTCCAGAGAGAAGAGATCCAGCTCCATCCACCAGAACACCAACGCAAGCTTCCCTAACCAGGAAACTTTGACAAGCCACTAGTCCAACCCCACCCACAGGGTGGAACCTCCAAAATAAAGAGGAACCACAAACTTCCAGCATACAGAAAGACCACCCCAAACACAGCAATCTAAACAAAATGAAAAGGCAGAGAAATATTCAGCAGTTAAAGGAACACGATAAATGCCCACCAAACCAAACAAAAGAGGAGGAGATAGGGAGTCTACCTGAAAAAGAATTCAGAATAATGATAGTAAAGATGATCTAAAATCTTGAAAACAAAATGGAGTTACAGATAAATAGACTAGAGACAAGGATTGAGAAGATGCAAGAAATGTTTCACAAGGACCTAGAAGAAATAAAATATAGTCAATCAAAAATGAATAATGCAATAACTGAGATCAAAAGCACTCTGGAGGGAACCAACAGTAGAATGACTGAGGCGGAAGATAGGATAAGTGAGGTGGAAGATAGAATGGCGGAAACAAATGAAGCTGAGAGGAAAAAAGAAAAAAGAACTAAAAGAAATGAGGACAACCTCAGAGACCTCTGGGACAATGTTAAATGCCCCAACATTCAATCATAGGAGTCCCAGAAGAAGAAGACAAAAAGAAAGGCCATGAGGAAATATTTGAGGAGATAATAGTTGAAAACTTCCCTAAAATGGGGAAGGAAATAGCCACTCAAGTTCAAGAAACCCAGAGAATCCCAAACAGGATAAACCCAAGGTGAAACACCCTAAGACATATATTAATCAAATTAATGAAGATCAAACACAAAGAACAAATATTAAAAGCAGCAAGGGAAAAGCAAGGAATAACACACAAGGGGATTCCCATAAGGAAACAGCTGATCTTTCAATAGAAACTCTTCAGGCCAGAGGGAATGGTAGGACATACTTAAAGTGGTGAAAGAGAAAAGCCTACAACCCAGATTACTATATCCAGCAAGGATCTCATTCAAATATGAAGAAGAAATCAAAAGCTTTATAGACAAGCAAAAGCTCAGAGAATTCAGCACCACCAAACCAGCTCTTCAACAAATGCTAAAGGATCTTCTCTAAACAGGAAACACAGAAAAGGTGTATAAACTCGAACCCAAAACAATAAAGTAAATGGCAATGGGATCATACTTATCAATAATTACCTTAAATGTAAATGGTTTGAATGCCCCAACCAAAAGACAAGAATGGCAGAATGGATACAAAAACAAGACTCCTATATATGCTGTCTACAAGAGACCCACCTCAAAACAAGGGACACATACAGACTAAAATTGAAGGGCTGACAGTCATCAAGACAGTATGGTACTGGCACAAAGATAGAAATATAGATCAATGGAACAAAATAGAAAGCCCAGAGATAAATCCACGCACCTATGGACACCTTATCTTCAACAAAGCAGGCAAGAATATACAATGGAGAAAAGACAATCTCTTTAACAAGTGGTGCTGGGAAAACTGGTCAACCACTTGTAAAAGAATGAAACTAGAACACTTTCTAACACCATACACAAAAATAAACTCAAAATGGATTAAAGATCTAAATGTAAGACCAGAAACTATAAAACTCCTAGAGGAAAACATAGGAAAAACACTCTCTGACACAAATTACAGCAGGATCCTCCATGACCCACCTCCCAGAATATTGGAAATAAAAGCAAAAATAAACAAATGGGACATAATTAAAATTAAAAGCTTTTGCACAACAAAGGAAACTATAAGCAAGGTGAAAAGACAGCCTTCAGAATGGGAGAAAATAATAGCAAACGAAGCAACAGACAAACAATTAATCTCAAAAATATACAAGCAACCCCTGCAGCTGAATTCCAGAAAAATAAATGACCCAATCAAAAAATGGGCCAAAGAACTAAACAGACATTTCTCCAAAGAAGATATACAGATGGCTAACAAACACATGAAAAGATGCTCAACATCACTCATTATTAGAGAAATACAAATCAAAACCACAATGAGGTACCATTTCACACCAGTCAGAATGGCTGCTATCCAAAAGTCTACAAGCAATAAATGCTGGAGAGGGTGTGGAGAAAAGGGAACCCTCTTACACTATTGGTAGAAATGCAAACTAGTACAGCCACTATGGAGAACAGTGTGGAGATTCCTTAAAAAACTGGGAATAGAACTGCCATATGACCCAGCAATCCCACTGCTGGGCATACACACCGAGGAAACCAGAATTGAAAGAGACGCGTGTACCCCAATGTTCATCGCAGCACTGTTTACAATAGCCAGGACATGGAAGCAACCTAGATGTCCATCAGCAGACAAATGGATAAGGAAGCTGTGGTACATATACACAATGGAATATTACTCAGCCATTAAAAAAAAGTATATGTTTGACTCGGTTCTATTGAGATGAATGAAACTGGAGCCCATTATACAGAGTGAAGTAAGCCAGAAAGAAAAACACCAATACAGTATACTAATGCATATATACGGAATTTGAAAAATGGTAACGATAACCCTATATGCGAGACAGAATAAGAAACACAGATGCATAGAACAGTCTTATGGACTCTGAGGGAGAAGGTGAGGGTGGGACATTCTGGGAGAATAGCATTGAAACATGTATATTATCATATGTGAAACAGAACACCATTCCAGGTTCAATGCATGAGACAAATGCTCAGGGCTGGGGCAATGGGATGGGATTGCCCAGAGGGATGGGATGGGGAGGGAGGTGGGAGGGGGGTTCAGGATCGGCAACACATGTAAACCCATGGCTGATTCATGTCAATGTATGGCAAAAACCACCACAATATTGTAAAGTAATTAGCCCCCAACTAAAATAAATAAATTTATTAAAAATAAATAAAAAATAAAATAAAATTGAAGGGCTGGAAAAAGATATTTCATGCAAATGGAGACCAAAAGAAAGCAAGAGTAGCAATATTCATATCAGATAAAATATATTTTAAGATAAAGACTGTGAAAAGAGACAAAGAAGGACACTACATAATGATCAAAGAATCAATCCAAGAAGAAGATATAACAATTATAAATATATATGCACCCAACATAGGAGCACCATAATATGTAAAGCAAATGCTAACAAGTATGAAAGGGGAAATTAACAGTAACATAATAACAGTGGGACACGTTAAACCCCACTCACACCTATGGATAAATCATCTAAACAGAAAATTAGCAAGGAAAAACAAACTTTAAATGATGCAATGGACTAGCTAGACCTAATGGATATCTATAGGACATTTCACCCCAAAACAATGAATTTCACCTTTTTCTCAAGTGTACACGGAACCTTCTCCAGGATAGATCACATCCTGGGCCATAAATCTAGCCTTTGTAAATTAAAAAAAAAAAAACCTGAAATCATTTCAAGCTTCTTTTCTGATCACAATGCAGTAAGGTTAGATGGCAACTACAGGAGAAAAAAATATTAAAAATACAAAAATATGGAGGCTAAACAACATGCTTCTGAGTAACCAACAAATCACAGAAGAAATCAAAATATGCATAGAAACAAATGAAATGAAAACACAACAACCCAAAACCTATGGGATTCAGTAAAAGCAGTGCTAAGGGGAAGGTTCATAGCAATACAAGCTTATCTAAAGAAACAAGAGAAAAATCAAATAAATAACCTAACTTTACACCTAAAACCACTAGAAAAAGAAAAAAATAAGAACCCCAAAGTTAGTAGAATGAAAGAAATCATAAAAATTAGGGCAGATATAAGTGAAAAAGAAACAAAAGAGACCATAGCAAAACTCAGCAAAACTAAAAGATGGTTCTTCAAGAAGATAAATAAAGTAGACAAACCACTAGCCAGACTCATCAAGAAAAAAAGGGAGAAGAATCAAATCAACAAAATTAGAAATGAAAATGGAGAAATCACAACAGACAACACAGAAATACAAAGGATCATAAGAGAGTACTATCAGCAACTATAAGCCAATAAAATGGACAACTTGGAAGAAATGGATGAATTCTTAGAAAAGTATAACCTTCCAAAATGGAACCAGGAAGAAATGGAAAATCTTAACAGACCCATCACAAGCAATGAAATCGAAACTGTAATCAAAAATCTTCCAACAAACAAAAGCCCAGGACCAGATGGCTTCACAGCTGAATTCTACCAAAAATTTAGAGAAGAGCTAACACCTATCCTACTCAAACTCTTCCAGAAAATTGCAGAAGAAGGTAAACTGCCAAACTCATTCTATGAGGCCACCATCACCCTAATACCAAAACCAGACAAAGATGCCACAAAAAAAGAAAACTACAGGCCAATATCACTGATAAACATAGATGCAAAAATCCTTAACAAAATACTAGCAAACAGAATCCAGCAACATATTAAAAAGATCATACATCATGACCAAGTGGGCTTTATCCCAGGGATGCAAGGATTCTTCAATATTCACAAATCAATTACTGTGAAACACAACATTAACAAATTGAAAGATAAAAATGATACGATTATCTCAATGGATGAAGAGAAAGCCTTTGACAAAATTCAATATCCCCTTATGATAAGAACCCTCCAGAAAGCAGGCATAGAAGGAACATACCTCAACATAATAAAAGCTATATATGATAAACTCACAGCAAACATCATCCTCAATGGTGAGAAATTGAAAGCATTTCCTCTAAAGTCAGGAACAAGGCAAGGGTGCCCTCTCTCACCGCTACTATTCAACATAGTTTTGGAATTTTTAGCCACAGCAATCAGAGAAGAGAAAGAAATAAAAGGAATTCAGATTGGAAAAGAAGTAAAACTCTCACTGTTTGCAGATGACATGATCCTCTACATAGAAAACCCTAAAGACACCACCAGAAAATTACTAGAGCTAATCAATGAATATAGTAAAGTTGTAGGATATAAAATTAACATGCAGAAATCCCCTGCATTCCTATACACTAACAATGAGAAAACAGAAAGAGAAATTAAGGAAATAATTCCATTCACCATTGCAACAAAAAGAATAAAATACTTAGGAATAAATCTACCTAAAGAAACAAAAGACCAATATATAGAAAACTATAAAACACTGATAAAAAAAATCAAAGATGACATAAATAGATGGAGAAATATACCATGTTCATGGAACGGAAAAATCAATATAGTGAAAATGAGTATACTACCAAAAGCAATCTATAGATTCAATGCAATCCCTATCAAGCTACCAATGGTATTTTTCACAGAACTAGAGCAAATAATTTCACAATTTGTATGGAAATACAATAAAACCTCGAATAGCCAAAGCAATCTTGAGAAAGAAGAATGGAACTGGAGGAATCAACCTGCCTGACTTCAGTCTCTACTACAAAGCTACAGTCATGAAGACAGTATGGTACTGGCACAAAGACAGAAATATAGATCAACGAAACAAAATAGAAAGACCAGAGATAACTCCACACACCTATGGACACCTTATCTTTGACAAAGGAGGCAAGAATATACAATGGAGAAAAGACAATCTCTTGAACAAGTGGTGCTGGGAAAACTGGTCAACCACTTGTAAAAGAATGAACTAGAACACTTCCTAACACCATACACAAAAATAAACTCAAAATGGATTAAAGATCTAAACGTAAGACCAGAAACTATAAAACTCCTAGAGGAAAACATAGGCAAAACACTCTCTGACATAAATCACAACAAGATTCTCTATGATCCACCTCCCAGAGTAATGGAAACAAAAGCAAAAATAAACAAATGGGAACTAATTAGACTTAAAAGCTTTTGCACAATGAAGGAAACTATAAGCAAGGTGAAAAGACAGCCTTCAGAATGGGAGAAAGTAATAGCAAACAAAGCAACTGACAAAGAATTAATCTCAAAAAAATAGAAGCAACTCCTGCAGCTGAATTCCAGAAAAATAAACAACCCAATCAAAAAGTGGACCAAAGAACTAAACAGACATTTCTCCAAAGAAGACATACAGATGGCTAACAAACACATGAAAAGATGCTCAACATCACTCATTATCAGAGAAATGCAAATCAAAACCACAATGAGGTACCATCTCATGCCAGTCAGAATGGCTGCTATCAAAAGTCTACAAAGAATAAATGCTGGAGAGGGTACAGAGAAAATAAAAGCCTCTTACACTGTTGGTGGGAATGCAAACTAGTACAGCCACTATGGAGAACAGTGTGGAGATTCCTTAAAACCTGGAAATAGAACTGCCATATGACCCAGCAATCCCAGGGCATACACACCAAGGAAACCAGAATTGAAAGAGACACTTGTACCCCAATGTTCATCGCAGCACTATTTACATTACCTAGGACATGGAAGCAACCTAGATGTCCATCAGCAGACGAATGGATAAGAAAGCTGTGGTACATATACACAATGAAATATTACTCTGCTATTAAAAAGAATGCATTTGAGTCAGTTCTACCAAGGTGGATGAAACTGGAGCCTATTATACAGAGGGAAGTAAGTGGAAAGAAAAACACCAATTCAGTATATTAACTATATATATGGAATTTAGAAAGATGGTAACAATGACCCTACATGTGAGACAGCAAAAGAGACACAGATGTAAAGAACAGACTTTTGGACTCTGTGGGAGAAGGCAAGAGTGGGATGATTTGAGAGAACAGCATTGAAACATGTGTATTACCATGTGTGAAACAGATCGCCAGTCCAGGTTCAATGCATGAGACAGGGCACGCAGGGCCAGTGCACTGGGATGACCCTGAGGGATGGGATGGTGATGGAAGTGGGAGGGGGGTTCAGGATGGGGAACACATGTGCACCCATGGCTGATTCATGTCAATGTATTGCAAAAACCACTACAATACTGTAAAGTAGTTAGCCTCCAATTAAAATAAACAAATTATTTTTTAAAAGAAAAATTAAACAATTGAATACACGTAACAAAACAGAAACAAACTCATAAATATAGAGAACAAACTAGAAGTTCTCAATGCAAAGAGGGAAACGGGAGAGAGACAAAATAGAGGTATGGGATTAATAGATACAAACTATATAAAAATAGATAAATAACAAGGATATATTGTATAACACAACATACAGCCATTATCTTGTAACAATTTTAACAGAGTATAATCTATAAAAATACTGAATCATTATACTATATACTTGAAACTTCTAGAATATTCTAAAATAGCTATATTTCAATAAAATAACAAAATGAAGAAAAAAGAGCACTATTTATCTAAACTGATACCAGGGAATATAGACATAAAGACAAAAATTATTATTATAGTCAAAAAACTTCACAATGATAAATTTGTACTATCTATCAAGAGGATATAACAATTACAAACACATATGCATCTAGTAACAGACTGCCAAAATACATAAAGTAAAAAGTAACAGAGATGACTGGAAAAATAGATAATTCCACAAAAATGTTGAACTTTAATACCCCACTTAAAATAATGGAAAAAACAACTAGACATAAGATCAGCAAGGAAAGAAAAGATCTGAATGTAAACAAATTAAAACTAACAGCCATCTACAGAACACTCCACGCAACCAGAGCAGAATACATATATTTTTCAGTTCTTATGGAACATTCTACAGAAAAGATTATTTCCTAGGCCATAAAACATGTTGCAATAAATTTTTGAATGATTAAAAGTATGCCATCTAAGCACAATGGAATTAAATTAGTATCAATTAAAAAATGTTGTGAAACACACAAATATGTTGAAATTAGACAATGCACTCCTAAACAATAAATGTCTCAGCAAAGAATCTGAGGAGAATGAAAACAGGAACACAACATACCAAAACAAATGGCATGCAGCAACAGTATATCAGATAAGTTTTGTATTAAAAATAAAAATATTTTAATTACTGACTTGTTAATCTCTTTGACATAAAAAAGTATGTGTGTGTGTGTGTGTGTGTGTGTGTGTGTGTAAAAATCAAGTGATATAATACGTATAAGATGATTCCATTATAAGTTTTGAGTTACTATTGTCTTGAAATTTGCATCTTTCAGAGAGCGACTTGGAAAGCAAAATAATTTAGAAAACAAATAATCTTTTGATTGAGATTTAAAAATATGATATTGAGAGACTGGGTAGTAAATTCATTTGGGAGATTCTTTCTTAGAAGGTGAACTTTAAACTGAAAACTGAAAGACAGGACAAAACAGACCATGATGAAATCAGAGGAAGAGCATTTTAAGCAGGAGAAAAGGTAATTCAAAAGTTCTGAAGCACTAAATTATCCTGGTCTGTTTGTAAATGGAGAATTAAATCAGCTATGATCTCAGCATAAAACAGACGTCACACTCCAATTGGGAAAATGAGGGAAATTGAACAAAGGTATGAGAAGGATTTAGGAACAACAAGGGGCTTCTATACCTGTACTATGGAGAAGGCACTGGCAACCCACTCTGGTACTCTTGCCTGGAAAATCCCATGGACAGAGGAGCCTGGTGGACTGCAGTCCATGGGGTCACTAAGAGTCGGATACGACTGAGTGACTTCACTTTCACTTTACACTTTCATGCATTGCAGAAGGAAATGGCAACCCACTCCAGTATTCTTGCCTGGAGAATCCCAGGGACGGGGGAGCCTGGTGGGCTGCCGTCTATTGGGTCACACAGAGTCGGACATGACTGAAGCAACTTAGCAGCAGCAGCAGCATACCTGTACTATACATGAACAACCCTGGAGCTAGCCACAGTGGGGAGTCTGTCACAAATCCAAGGCCTAAAGTAGCAAGTTGGGGAAGTTGCACTGGAAACCAGAAAAAGAGAATCTGTAATACACATCTACCTCCAGGAGCTATGACTTTTGGTTGAGCAACACAGGCAGCCTTAAGTGTCCCAAGTGAGAGGGAGCAAAGGGAAAATAAACCAAACTAGCTGTTCTCTCATTTTCTAATCCTCAACTGGTCACTCCCATTAGCTGAATCCAACCAGAAGCCATATATCAAGAAATGCTTTTCATTCAGACTCTTGAGATACAGCATAGGGTAGAACATACACAGCGCAATAAAGAGGGGATCTGGGAATGGGAGAAAAGAGAGTGAAATATACCCACCCATCACACTTGTAAAGTGGATTTTCATTCAAATCCCGAAGAAGGCCAATGCCAAAGAACACTTAAACTACTATTCAGTTATGCTCATTTCATGTGCTGGTAAGATTATGTCCTAAATCATTGAAGCTAGGCTTCAGCAGTATGTGAACCAAAAACTTTCAGATGTAAAAACTGGGTTTAGAAAAGGCAGCGGAACCAGAGATCAAATTGCCAACATTCATTGGATCACGGACAAAGCAAGGGAATTCCAGGAAAACATCTATTTTGGTATCATTGATTACACTAAAGCCTTTTATTGTGTGGATCACAACAAACTGTGGAAAATTAGTAAAGAAATCAGAATATCAGACCATCTTACCTGTCTCCTGAGAAAACTTTATGCAAGTCAACAAGCAACCAGTTAGAACTGGGCATAGAACAACTGATTGGTTTGAAATTTGGAAAGGAGTACAACAAGGTTGTATACTGACACCTTGCTTATTTAACTTATATGTAGAATATACATCATGTAAAATGCTGGGCTGGATGAATCGTAAGCCAGAATTAAGATTGCAGGGAGAAATATCAACAACCTCAGATACGCAGATAACACCATTCTTATGGCAGAAAGTGAAGAAGAACTAAAGAGTCTCTTGATGAAGGTGAAAAGAGGAGAGTGGGGAAAAAAAAAGAGGAGAGTGGGAAAGCTGGCTTAATACACAAAATGAAAAAAACTAAGATCATGGCATCCAGTCCCATCACTTCATGGGGAATAGAAGATGGAAAAGTGGAAGCAGTGACAGAATTTATTTTCTTGGGCTCCAAAATCACTGTAGACAGTTGACTGTAGCCATGAAATTAAAAGACTCTTGCTCCTTGGAAGGAAAGCTATGACTAACCTAGACAGTATATTAAAAAGCAGAGACATCACTTTGCTGACAAAGATCTATATAGCCAAAGCTATGGTTTTCCCAGTAGTCATGTAGGGATGTAAGAGTTGGACCATAAAGAAAGCGGAGCACCGAAGTATTGACGCTTTTGAATTGTAGTGCTGGAGAAGACTCTTGAGAGTCCCTTGGATGGCAAGGAGATCATACCAGTCAATCCTAAAGGAAATCAACCCTGAATATTCATTGAAAGGACTGATGCTGAAGCTGAAGCTCCAATACATTGGTCACCTGATGTGAAGGACCAACTCACTGGGAAAGACCCTGATGCTGGGAAAGATTGAAGGCAAAATGAGAGGGGGAGACAGAGGATGAGATGATTAGACAGCATCACTGACTAAATGGACATGAATTTGAGCAAACTCCAGAAGACTGAAGGACAGGGGAGCCTGGTATGCTGCAGTCCATGGGGTCACAAAGAGTTGGACATAACTTAGCAACTGAACAACAACATGGGTTTTGTGTGTAACTATACACAAATCTGATTATTACTATGTGGAATGTTTATGTGTAAGAGAAAGACAGACTAAGCAAAAGAGAGTGAGAGGTTAAGAGAGCAACTCAATTAATCTTTATGTTAAAAATCATTAAATGTTCTGAAGAGCTTTTTAATGTCACTTTATTCCTCCTTGCTGGAAAGACCACTTATGGGTTTTTTTTTCTTTTCTCTTCAACTCATTTTTGTGCCAATTCATTGTACAGTCAGAAATATTAACTCTTGTGTGAGACAGTGTTCAAATAAATAAAATATTTAGGGAACTCACATTTTAAACACTCCAGAATCATTTACTCAGACTAGCTTTGCTCTAATGGTATCCTATTAAAAATTATTGTCCAACAACTCCCTGAAATAGAAATTAAGAAAACAATCTCATATACATTTGCATCAAAAAGAATAAAATACCTAGAAATGAATTTAACCAATGAAGTAAAAGACTAGAACATTGAAAACTATAAGACACAGATGAAAGAAACTGAAGAACACACAAATAAATGGAAATATATTCCACACTCATGGATTGAATGAATTAATATAAACGTCCATATTACCCAAAAAAATAAACAGATTCAATGAATTCCCTGTCAAATTCTAATGGCATTGTTCAAAGAATTATAATGAATAATTTTAAATCTTTCTTGTTGTTGTTTAGTCACTAAGTTGTGTCCATTTCTTTAGTGATCCCATGGACTGTAACTTGCCAGACTCCTCTGTCCATGAAATTTTCTTGGCAAGAATACTAGAGGAACTACAAAAGTTCCTGAATAAACAAAGAAATCTTAAGAAAGAAGACCAAATCCAGAGGCATCATGTCCCTTGCTTTCAAACTATACTAAGACACATGTGCACCCATGGATGATGCTTGTAGATGTTTGGCAAAAAACACCACAATATTGTAAAGAAATTATCCTCCAATTAAAACAAATAAATGATTTTTTTTCAAAAAAAAGAAGCAGTAGTGTCAGGGGACATTCAACTTTAAGGGATCCAATATGTTATTGTCTTCTTTTGTGTGCTGTTTCTCAAGGACTCTCTATTCCTTATCAGTTCCTGGAAAACAGGAACGAGCAGAGCTGCACGCAGTTCTCAGGACTGAGATCATGAGAAAGGGCACCTGCTTGGATTCCTTTCAGTGACTCCCTTCAGTGACCTTTTACTTAAAGGTAATCTATTCAGTTATGCCCCTCTTACTCAGGATATGGAATGATTTCTGGCCCTTTGAAGATTGTTATTTGCTTGGCTTTGTTTTTGCTCAATTTTTTTACTGCCTAAAGCTGCCTTGTATGAAGATATCTAAACATGCATTTCTGCAAATAAAGCACCCTTGTTTCACTTGAGACTTGGGTCCCGTGCATCCTTCTTCTCATTGACTCCAGTCCCCAGGTCCAGGTCTACAAAGACCGTGACACAGTAGTAAACAAAACAGTGTGATACTGGCATAAAAACAGACATAGAGATCAATGTATCAAAATAGAGAGCCCAGATATAAACCCATCCACATAAGGTTGATTAATTTATGGCAAAGGATGTAGCAGTTTCACACTGAATAATTCTCACAAACACACAGGATTATGAGAGACAGCGCAGGGAGAGCTTGCAGAGAAGCAACTCCCTGACAAAACGCCGAGCGCATATTTTATTGGCAATTTATCTTGCAATCTTTAACAGCAGTTAAAGCAAGACAGAGACCAGAACACTGGGATTAAGGAGGCCTCCTCCTGGAGGTCCAGAGGTAATCACATGAGAGTGGTAAAGAAAGATACTTGAAGATGAAGGGGTTTGCTCTGCGTTCAGAACAGCATCTAGTTAATGAGGACTCTTCAGCCAGAATTTCTAGCTTAAGGACAGGGGGAAAGAGCAAGCAAGGAAGTCGGAATGAATAAGATTAAATTCCGGGAGACATTTCTGAGAAAGCAGTAAAACGTGGTTCCCACGAAAGGAGGCAAGAATAATGTGGGAAAAAACAATCTTTTCAATAAATGGCATTGTAAACATTGGAAAGTTACATGCAAAAGGTTGAAACTGGACCACTATCTGACACCATACACACAACTAACTCAAAATGAGTTTAAGACTCCAATGCAAGATCAAAAAAATTTCAGAAGAAACAGTATAGTGTAAGCTCCTTGAAATCACTCCTGGTGATAGTTTTTTGGATCTAACCCCAAAAGCAATGGCGAAAAGCAAAAATTAACCAACGAGTCTACATCAAACAAAAAACTTCTTCACAGTGAAGAAAATCATGAACAAAATAAAAGTACAACCTAGAGAATGGGAAAAGACATTTACAAATCATATATGCAAAAATTTATCAAAATAATATCCAAAATATACACCCCAATAATAAAACAACAAAAAGCTAATTGAAAACAGGTAGAAGTTCCAAATAAACGATTTTTTGAAGAAGAAATTCACATGGCCCACAGGCACATGAAAAGCTGTTCAACATGACTAATTATTAGAGAAACGCAAATCAAAATTAAAAAAAAATCACCTTACATGTATCAGAGTGGTTAATATCAAAAATAAAAGAAATAACAAGTGTTGGTAAGAATGTGGAGAAAAGAGAACATTTTCATGATTCATAGGAATGAAAATTGAGGGAGACACTATGAAAATAATATTAGTTTCCTCCAAAAGATTAAAAATAGAACTATCATATGATCTAGCTGTTGCAAGTTTTGGTATTTATCTGGGGATGACAAAAACACTAGTTCAAAAAGATTATACAGCTATATGTTCATTGTGGCATTACTTACATAGCCTAGATATGGAAACAGCCTAATTGTCCATTGATGGATGAATGGATAAAGATGTGGTATTATACACACACTGCAACTCTACTCAACAAAAGAAAAGAATGAAATCTTGTCATTTGCAACAATATAGTTGGACCTTGAGGATATTATGCTAAAGAAATAAGTCATACAGATGAAGACATATATAATTTCTCTTTATATGGACACCTTTTTTAAAAAAGGAACTGAACAAACAAAACAAAATTTATAGAGAAAAGCTTAGTGTTTTCCAGAAGGAAGGAGAGTTGAAAAGTGGGAAAGTGGGTGAAGGGAAGCAAGAGGTATAATGTCCAGATAAAAAATAAGTTACTCATGGGGGTGTAATGTATAGGGAATATACTCAACAATATTGCACTGCAAATTTGAACATTACTAAGAAAAGAAATATTAAAAGATCTCATCACAAAGAAAATACTGTAACTTTTGTGTAATGACCAACAGTGACCAGATTTATCATGATCATTTCAAAATGCATACAAATGTCAAATTATGTTTTACACCTGAAAATAATGTATATTAATTATACTTCAATTTTAAAAATTATGACAATAAAAGCATGTTAGAAAGGAATATAAATGAACAGCACAAAATTAGTTTCCAGGATGTTGGAAAATCAAATGAGTTTATTTTAAAACAAATCTAGCAATAGAGGAGGTTTGATACCAACTTCAATTCAGTAGGTAACTAATTGTACATAAGGAGTATTCCCATGGAGAACTCTTTCCCAAGGAAGTTTGTCTACTAACTCATCTGGGATAACCATAAATGGGCTTGTTTGAAAATAATGCCCAAGGGTCTGAGGAATATAATAAAATTGCACATCCACAAGGTACTCTTGATACTATCTACTAAATTCTTCCTAATCTGGGTTTTTCCTTTGTGGCAGCATTTTATCAAATGGCTGATTCACACTTCTGAAGATAATTCTTATGTACTCAACTGCATACTCTAGTTTCTCTATCTTTCTCTGAAAATTTGACAAATTCGAGTGCATTCCTTCACACTTCCTTCTTCTTAAGAGATGTTTATCTAAATAAGGGTAAGTTAAAACACTCTTTTTTAAAAGCTATCCATTCTTAGGGAAGGTTGGAATGTGTGTACATCATAACACCAAATATTCGAAGAAAAATCTGAAAGTACTTCATTTCTGGGAGACTTCTTTAAATAATCTTTCCCACACATAACTTTAAATCACTGTAAATATAAATAAAATACTGTATAATGAAAATTATTTACAAAAAGATACACTAAAATGAAAATGTTAGTAGAGACACAAATGATTTTAAATCTTCACAGGTAAAGAAAAATCACTGGAAGTAGATCAAAAACTGTATTAAAATGTCATGGTACTTGAGAGCTAAAATCAATGAAATATCATGAGAATGAGATGGGAAAGATTAAAAATCTAGGATAGAATTATACAACTTAAATACACATCTTCGGAAACTTGAAATCTGAATTTATACTCTATCTCTCTACCTGATTGAAGGAATTGATTGCTTTTTGATCTTTAGAACCTCTCTAGTTATTAGCAAACAATTGGGATGAATGGATAACAATATCTTAAAATATGGATACTAAAATTTCCTTTGTCAAAGGGTTTGGGATTGGTACTAAGTGATTTAATGGCTGTAAAATGCTTCCTGTAGTGTTTGATATACAGGGCTCATTCAGGATTAGTTGGAATTATTATTATATTACACACATCTTACCTAGGGGTAGTGTGGAATCAAAGAGCCATATAGTGATATCTTCACCCTGAGTAACTTTATGTGACACTTCCCAGGATGGCTCTGAGGATTTAATGAAATAGAGAATGTGAAAACTGTGCTTTGCAACCCTACAAATGTAATCTATTGCCCCTAAACCAATAAGCCTCTGATTCTAAACTGGATTAAAGATTTTCCTCCTGGTCCACTTCCCTGGACATTAAGATTGAATTTGTAGCTACATAGAATTAAGTATATCATTGATAACTGCCTAAATTCTTATATGCAAACAGGATAAGCCCACTCAATAAAGAAAAATTCCTATGAGATAGATAAATAAAATTTAACATGAAAAATCAATTGATCAGTTTAAACAAAGTAGTTATGCAAGAAAATTTACACTCCAAAACAAAATTTTGAATGTAGGAAAACATATGTCATAGTTAAACTCTCTCAGTTTATAGTTCATGAAACTGACAGGAAAATGTTTAAATTTCTTGCTCAATTCTAAATTACAAAGATGGATTTGAATAAAACCTACCTTGTCAGTTCCTAAGAGGATGATGTAACTCTTCAATTATAATAATATACTTGTACCTGAACAAGGCTACCATGATGATGCTTGAGTGCAGGCTATAGCTACCTCAACACTTTGTCTTAATATTTCAGTAATATCTTGCAGCAGTGATTCTGAAAAAGACCCATTTGATTCCTAATTCCCATGCCACATCTACTCTAGTAGACACCTGAAGATAGGAGCTAATAAACATCATTTTAACTGTCTCCTCATCTGATATGTACACAAGCAAAGTATAAAAAGTATTATTTTGGAGTATCCAAAACACAGTCACTTCTATTTGACATTTAATCCTCACCATAGCCCAAGGACATAGTTACTGTCATCTTTATCATTTTGTTGTTGTTGAGTGTCTAAGTCATGTCCACCTCTTTAGTGACCCCATGGACAGAGCCCACCAGGCTCTTCTGTCCATGGGATTTCCCAGGAAAGAATACTGGAGTGGGTTGCTGTTTCCTTCTCCAAGGGATCTTCCTGACGCAGAGACTGAACCCACATCTCCTGCGTTGCAGGCAGATTCTTTACCACTATGCCACTGAGAAGCCCCATCTTCTTTATACATAAAAGAGAATTCAATTTCAAAAAGGTTAGGTTACTTAAAGTAGTTACCTTTATTTTGTAAACTCATGAAAAGAAACTTAAGTCACGTGGTGTCACATTCTTTTCATTATCTTCCTCCCTCTCCCTTCTCCGCCCCGACCCAGTTACTATACCCAATCTCCTATGACTGGATGCCTAATTGCACACACTGCATAATTTTGTTTTGTCATTTCTCAAAATATTTCTACCTTTCTTGCCACTTCCCTGCCATAGGCGAAACAAATTGAAGATAATGGAACTAATTAACAAAAGCCATCCTGAAGGGTTTATTCTACTAGGCTTTGCTGACCGTCCTTGGCTAGAGCTTCCTCTATTCATTATTCTGCTTATAACATACCCCGTGGCCATGATGGGAAACATAGCCATCATTCTGGTATCCAAGTTAGACCCCCGTCTGCACAGCCCCATGTATTTCTTCCTCACCAACCTCTCCTTTTTGGACGCGTGCTACACCACAAGCATTGTTCCTCAGATGCTCTTTAACCTGGGAACATCTAAGAAGACAATCAGCTATATGGGCTGTGCAGTTCAGCTTTATTTCTTCCACATAATGGGGGGCACAGAATGTCTTCTTTTGGCTATTATGTCTTTTGATCGCTACGTGGCCATCTGCAAGCCTCTACACTACACCTTCATCATGAATCAGCGCATCTGTATCTTATTAGTGGCCACCGTGTGGCTGAGTGGAATGACCTATGCTGTCTCAGAGGCCACTGTCACCTTACAGTTACCACTGTGTGGTCGCAATACCCTGGACCACTTGGTATGTGAGATTCCTGTTCTGATAAAGACTGCCTGTGGCGAAAAGGGTGCTAATGAGCTCACACTCTCTGTGGTATGTACTTTTATGTTAGCTGTACCACTATGCTTAATTCTTGTTTCCTATGCTTGTATTGGACATGTTGTATTTAAGATTAAATCTTTGGAGGGAAGGAAGAAAGCCTTTGGGACGTGTTCCTCCCATCTCATTGTAGTTTTCTTATTTTATGGTCCAGGTATTAGCATGTACCTTCAGCCCCCCTCCTCCATATCAAGAGACCAGCCCAAGTTCATGGCTCTCTTCTATGGAGTGGTGACTCCTGCACTCAACCCTTTCATCTACACTCTGAGGAATAAGGATGTAAAGGGGGCACTGGGCAATCTGATGAGGAGCATTTTCATTTCCAAGTGATAGTTGGCAGACATCAAATGAAATTATTTAATCATTTAGTAGGTTTATAGAGGTTTCTTTAATAACTCATTCTTGTCTCCTGTTTCACCAGATCATGTTAAATATTCCTGCAAAGAACATTATGTTTCCCATATTCTTTATGGTGTTAGGCAACAGTGATACTTGGCTAGTATGTACCAGTAATGGTTACAGTCCACGGGATCACAAAAAAGTTGGACACAACTGAGTAACTAAGCACAGCACAGCACAGCAATTGCACCTTGTTTGTGGAAAATAAAAAAATAGTTTCATTTCATACTGAAATTATAACTGTCAAGTAGCAAAAATAAAAGATACTAATATGATATAAATTATAACATAAAAGCATTAGTTCAAGCTAATCATGATGACAACCATCAGTGGACTTCCTATGACCATTTCACCTAAGAAACATTTCATCCTCTCGGAAAGATTGGCCAGAGTAAGCAAGCAGCATTGCTGCCATTGTGGATTCAGGGTGAGGTACTCTACACCGAGGCCAACCATTAATTAGTCTCATAAGTTTATCAACCTCCATTTATCTAGATGCTTTGTTGCTTTTTTTCTTTTTTTCTTGTTGAGTATGCTCAGTCATGTCTGACTTTTTGAGACCCTATGGACTGTAGAACAACATGCTCCTCTGTCCATGGGATTTTCTAGGCAAGAATACTGGAGTGAGTTGCCATTTCCTACTCCAGGGATCTTCCTGACCCAGGGATCAAACCCACCTCCCAGTATCTCCTGCATTGGCAGGTGGATTCTTTACCAACTGCACCACCTGGGAAGCCCTATCTAGATGTTACTGCTTAATTAGAAACATATTGTCTATCGTACAACACAAGAAATATACCAATATTTTATAATAAGTATAAATAGAGTATACCCTTTAAAAACTGTGAATCACTGTGTTGAACACCTATAACTTATATAATATTGTACATCAACTATATCTTAATATTTCAAATTAAAAAATACTTTATCACTCTTGTTTAATAAAAATGTGCAGTGTTCTGTATTTTAACTAAAGAATGTGTCATTAAATATTAAATAAAATATATGGACAAGACGTGTGGATAAGTTTCTTAATGTTTTTTTTAATGTCACAAGCATGAGTCTTCCACGTTAGTGAGAGAAAAATGTAATGATACTAATGTTGAACCACAATGTGGAAACATATTCATGCATAATTGTAATAGCCAGGAATGCCTTTTGAAACTGCAAGAATCAGTATGAAGAAAGAATTAATTTGTGTTTCTAGAATGAAAAACAACTTGATTACTTCAACAATATTAGTATATTTTTGATGCTTAGAATATATATCATTAAATGTTGAAAGTGTTCAACTTAGTGCAAGGATCCACATTCAACAGAAAACATTGTCATAAAGTTACAGTTCTGAAAGCAAATTAAAGATTTTATAGTTATCTGGTATTGAATTAATATGGTGAGAAATCAACATAATGTTGTATAGTGAAAAATTAACAGGTACGAACAAGAGTCATTTGGACTTGTCTGGAATGTCTTCTGATATAATTGTAAATTATTGGATGAGAATTCATATGTTATCCTGAACAAAAATCAGCTGCAACCCAGATGCACTTTTTAAAAATATTTATCTTTTACTTATTTATTTAGCTGTGCCTGGTCTTAGTTGTGGCATGCAGGATATTTGATCTTCGTTGCATAATGTAGGATCTAGTTCCCTGACCAGGGATCAAACCTGCGCCCCTTGCATTAAGAGTGTGGAGTCTTAGCCACTGAACCCCAGACCTACATTTTTAAACAGAGCAGATCATCTGGTGCTTAGTCCAGTTCTTGAGACAAATGGACTTTGGTATGTTTAGTTTGGGAAAAGTTTTAAATAACTTTAAATTTTGGCTGATGGGTGGCTTATTGCCAAAAAAAGTTTCTAAAGTTCACACACACACAGCAATGAAAACAAAAATTCTGTGATGTCAAATAACATCTCTGATCATTCTTATTAAAGATATCTTTTGTCTAACAGTCTTACTTACAGAAAAATGGTAATTTTTAGAGTGGAGGGCAAAACCCAACAAGAGTTGTGTTGAAAGCTTATAGAGCTGTTAAGACTGCTTCCTTAAAACATAGGCAAAACACTCTCCGACATAAATCACAGCAGGATCCTCTATGAACCACCCCCCAGAATATTGGAAATAAAAGCAAAAATAAACAAATGGGACCTAATCAAAATTAAAAGCTTTTGCACAACAAAGGAAACTATAAGCAAGGTGAAAAGACAGCCTTCAGAATGGGAGAAAATAATAGCAAACGAAGCAACAGACAAACAATTAATCTCAAAAATATACAAGCAACCCCTGCAGCTGAATTCCAGAAAAATAAATGACCCAATCAAAAAATGGGCCAAAGAACTAAACAGACATTTCTCCAAAGAAGACATACAGATGGCTAACAAACACATGAAAAGATGCTCAACATCACTCATTATCAGAGAAATGCAAATCAAAACCACAATGAGGTACCATTACACACCAGTCAGAATGGCCGCTATCCAAAAGTCTACAAGCAATAAATGCTGGAGAGGGTGTGGAGAAAAGGGAACCCTCTTACACTGTTGGTGGGAATGCAAACTAGTACAGCCACTATGGAGAACAGTGTGGAGATTCCTTAAAAAACTGGGAATAGAACTGCCATATGACCCAGTAATCCCACTGCTAGGCATATACACCGAGGAAACCAGAATTGAAAGAGACGCGTGTACCCCAATGTTCATCGCAGCACTGTTTACAATAGCCAGGACATGGAAGCAACCTAGATGTCCATCGGCAGACGAATGGATAAGGAAGCTGTGGTACATATACACAATGGAATATTACTCAGCCATTAAAAAGAATACATTTGAATCTGTTCTATTGAGATGGATGAAACTGGAGCCCATTATACAGAGTGAAGTGAGCCAGAAAGAAAAGCACCAATACAGTATACTAATGCATGTATATGGAATTTGAAAGATGGTAATGGTAACCCTATATGTGAGACAGAATAAGAGACACAGATGCATAGAACAGTCCTGTGGACTCCAAGGGAGAAGGTGAGGGTTGGACGTTCTGGGACAATAACATTGAAACATGTATATTGTCATATGTGAAGCAGAACACCATTCCATGTTCTATGCATGGGACGGATGCTCAGGGATGGAGCGTTGGGATGACACTGAGGGATGGGAGGGGGAGGGAGGTGGGAGGAGGGTTTGGGAGGGGGAGCACATGTGAATCCATGGCTGATTCATGTCGATGTATGGCAAAAACTACTACAATATTGTAAAGTAATTAGCCCCCAACTAAAATAAAAAAATAAATAAAAAAAAAATAAGTTAAAAAAAAAAAAAAAAAGACTGCTTCCTTAAATCATCTGCTACTTTCCAGGCCTACAAGATAACACATTTCAGAATTGTGAATGTCTTCCACACAGAATTCAATAGTGCTAAAATATTCCTTCAGGGATGGGATTCTTACCCTCTTTAGTTTTAAACTTTACAATCTCATGACTCGTACTCTAATCCAAAAACAGCAAGGAGCACAAGAAGTCTTTTGGAGGTGACGAACATTTTACTATATTGTTTGTGGAAAGAGTGTCATGGGTACAGACACATCTAAACTCACCACAATGTATCATTAAATATATGAAGATTTTTGCATACTAAGTATACCTCAATAAATTTCTTTAAAATAAATGTGAATCTGGAACAAAGGAAGAATACTAATCTAATTCCAAACAAAGAGGAAGAATTAGAGAGTTTTTCTGGGAACAGATGACAAAAAAATTGAATATTTAGTAGAAATATTGAATATATCACTGACTGAGGGAAATTCATAATCAAAAAATGTTTAAGAGCTCACAACTGTTTTCTTTTCAGATCTAGGAAAAAAATCTTAAAATTTGTATAGAAACACAACAGACCCCTAAATAGCCAAAACAATCTTAAGAAAGAAAAATGAAGCTGGATGAATCTGGCTCCCTTACTTGAGACTCTTGCTGGCAGATTCTTACCATCTGAGCCACCAGGGAAGCCCATAGTATAAAGCTACAGTCATCAAAACAATATGGTACTGGCACAAAGACAGACATTATAGACCAATGGAACAGGACAGAAAGTCCAGAAGTAAGCTCATGCATCTATGGTCAGTTAACCTACAACAAAGTAGGCAAAGGTATACAATGGAGAACAGTCTCTTCAACAAGTAGTGCTAGGAAAACTGGACAGTTACATGTAAAGGAATGAAATCAGAACATTCTCTAACATTATACACAAAAATAAACTCAAAATGGATTAAAGACCTAAATGTAAGGCCAGATACTATAAAACTCTTAGAGAAAAACATATGCAGAACGCCCTTTGACATAAATTACAGCAATATTTTTTTTGGATCTATCTCCTAGATCAATGAAAATAAAAACAGAAATTAACAAATGGGACCTAATTAAACTTAAAATCTTTTGCACAGCAATGGAAACCATAAACAAAATGAAAAGACAACCCACAGAAGGGGAGGAAATATTTTCAAATAATATGACTGAGAAGAGATTGATCTTGTTCAGTATCAGTTCAGTATAAAAAAAAACCCAATCAAAAAAATGGACAGAATATTTAAATAGACATTTATCCAAAGAAGACAAACAGATGACCAAAAGCACATGACAAGATGCTCACCATAGCTAAACATCAGAGAAATGGAAATCAAAACTACAAGTGATATCACCTCACACCAGTCAGAATGGTCATCATCAGAAAGTCTACAAACAATAAACGCTGGAGAAGTTGTGGTGAAAAGGGAACTCTCCTACACTCTCGGTGGGAATGCAAATTGGTACAGCCACTGTGGGGAACAGTATAGAGGTTCATTAAACTAAAAATAGGACTACTTAATCATTCAGAAATTCCACTCCTGGGCATATACCCTGCTGCTGCTGCTGCTAAGTCGCTTCAGTCATGTCCGACTCTGTGCGACCCCATAGACGGCAGCCCACCAGGCTTCCCCGTCCCTGGGATTCTCCAGGCAAGAACACTGGAGTGGGTTGCCATTTCCTTCTCCAATGCATGAAAATGAAAAGTGAAAGTGAAGTCGCTCAGTCGTGTCCGACTCTTCGCGACCCCATGGACTGCAGCCTACCAGGCTCCTCTGTCCATGGGATTTTCCAGGCAAGAGTACTGGAGTGGTGTGCCATTGCCTTCTCCATTTAATAAGACTACATTTAGCAAAGTGAACAATTATGCAGATGCAATGTGTCACCTATTTTGGCATAGTGAGGAGAGGTTAGAGGCCAAGTTGGCAATGAGAAGAGGGAGTATAAAAAGCTTTGGCAAGGAAAGTGAAGTCGCTCAGTCATGTCCGACTCTTCGCGACCCCATGGACTGCAGCCTACCAGGCTCCTCCGTCCATGGAATTTTCCAGGCAAGGGTGCTGGAGTGGGTTGCCATTGCCTTCTCCTGGTGTCTGGTTAGGTTTTGATTATTCAAACTCAAGAATGACTACAAAGGTGGCAGGAAAAAAAAACAACTGTATATTTTTTACCGAGAATTGCCCCAGCTATAAACTTTTAAGGCCGTCTGAGGAAGCTATAGAGCTGAGGCACAACTACTCTAAAATTAGCTCCTGAAATTTCTTGCCCTTATCCCAATATCCTCCCATTTGGCAAACAGTATAGTTAAGTGCACCATGGAGACCTCAGCTCTTTCTAATCTCAGAGGATTCATTATCTCAGATTGGAAATTCTTGAGTGAAACAAATAATCTAGGCATATTTCTATGAATTTCACAGAAAACTACCTTGAAAGAGACAGTACAAACTACTGACTGAATCTGAGTTTATAAATGACATTTTGGAGAAAGAACATTAATAGGATAATTAATAAATTGTTTTCACTGCTGGTCTAGATACATCAATATATCTCTTAGTATATAGTTCTTGTGTTGTTTGTTTATAAATTAATAAATATGTTCATGTTGATTACTTTCTATTTAATACATTCCATTTGCACAAGAACAATTATTGGTCCAAACATTACATATTATAATATGTATAATAATTAAAAATAAGTGATTAGGAGTGATTTCAGCATCATGACAATGCAAGATGTTGTTCTTTCCGCCCCCCACCTTTGAAAAAACTAATTGGACTTCCAACCATGAGCAAAAGTGCCTCTGTGGGATTTGTGGGATCCAGCACTAAACACCAAGGGACCCCGGAGAAGTTTCACCCATGAGTGCATCCAGTAATAGGCAGACAGACCTCCGTATGGTCTGTGGGACCAGCAGAGCCAGTGAATCTACCTCAATCCCTTCAACAGTGTTGGAGTAAAATATGAAGACTGCTGACCAGGGCGGATACCAACAGGTGAGAGAAAGTTTGCTGCAGCTCAACCTTCTCAGGGGGAGAATCCAGCATACCATGAAGCAAAAGGGAGAGAAAGAGAGAGAGTTTGAACATAGTGAAGTGGAGACAAAGAGCTTTGACAGACTACTCATCCCCCAAGGTGTCATACTTGAACTATATCCCACAGTGATCTATCCCATGGTGAAATAGAAGAGCAGTTTTCAGTGCTCAGCTACACCAGTTGTGCAGGATACTGTTAGAGAAACCTATTTCTCTCCAGCAGCACCAAGAGTACTAAGTGGGACCTCCATGTCCATGGGGAAGTGAGATATTTGGAAAGAAACAGATAAGAATGAAAAGAGGCATGGTTTCAGTTGACTGGGCTCAGGACTTCAGTAGGAAGTCTGCCTATGAACCTCTGAGAGGAATTCATTCCAAAATCTCCAGCAGGTCTGTAAGTACCCCAAATGCTAAATCCATTCCTCTTCCAATGCTTCAGCTGCCTCTTTGTACACTGCCAAATATGAAAGTGAGAGCATATTTTTTTAAAGGAAATGCCATCAGAAAAATAGACAAGGACCTGTGGGCAAAGGAGAAACCTCAAAACTGAGCTATAGGGCCCCCTCTGGAAAACAAATGCTTCCAGCAGCCAGCCTGGTGAATTGAAAGAACCAGAGAAGGCATACATATTTACAAATGCTGCCACAAGATGGAACAGGGTGTGTTATGGGTATATCCAATATAAAGGCAGAGAAAACCCCAGATATAACAGAATTCAGAAAAAGTATACCCCATCTGAAGCCAACTAGGAAAGATTTGAGAAAGTGTCTGCTAAAAGCAGCAATGCAAAACTATAGTAAACATGAAGAATGAAGAAAACATATCATCACCAAAAAATAGAAATAATCCTCAACAACCTAGCTCCAAGGTAAGGAATATAACTATCCAACTGATAAAGAATTCAAAACTATTTTGAGGTAACTCAATGAGCCTCAGGAAAACAAAAAGATAGTTCAACTAAATCAGAAAAATACATGAACAAAATGAGAAATTTAGCAAAGAGAAAGAGCACATAAGGAAAACTAAACAAAAATTCTGGAGCTGAAAAATTCAATGAACAAAATGAAAAATACTAAAGAGAGCATCTACAGAATAGAACAAATGAGACACAGAATAAAAAAGCTAGCAGACAAGACTTTGAAATAACTGAATCAGAGAAGAACAAAATGAAAAGAATGATAAAGAGAAAAGAAAGGCTGCATGATTTATGGGTTTTCTTCTAGAGAGAAAATATTAATCAGAATTTCACAAGGAGGAAAGAGGAAGCAGAAAGTGTGTTTAAAGGAACATCTGAGGCCTTCTCAAACCTGTGAAGAGACTAGTCTAAGTTCAGAAATTAATAGATCGCCTCCTTATCTCAATGCAAAAGGCCTTCTTTAAGACACATTTTAATGAAACTGTCCAAAATTAAAGACAGAGAATCTTAAAACTAGCCAGAGAAAAAAGAATGTAGTCTACAAATGAATTCCCATTAGGCCATTAGCCAGTTTCCTAGCAGGAACTCTACAGGCCAGGAGAAAGTAGAAAGATATATTCAAGGTGATGAAAGAAAAAAAAAATGTCTACAATGAATACTCTATCTGACAAAGTAAATAAGAAAAAGAGATAAAGCTTTTTCTAGATTTTAAAAAAATGGAAGGAGTTCTTTGCCACTAGATCTGACTTTCAAGAAATGATGCAAAGAGTCCTTCAAGCTAAAATAAACTTATGATAAAAACTGACATTAAATCATGGGACACATTGGTAAAAATTAAACACACACAGATGTGGAAAATTCTAAAACTGTAAGGACATGCTGTGTTAAATACACTTAAATATAGAAAAAAAGTCAAAAGAAAAGATTCACAATAACTATAGCTACTATAATTTGTCAGTTAATACACAATATAAAAAGAAATTATGACACCAAAAATGTAAAAGAGAATTAAATGGTAGAACTAATTTAACTGATCAAAGTTAAGTTGCTTTCTGATTGATAGGGACTGTTTAATCTACACAATGTTTTATGTAATCCTCATGGTAACCACAAAGCAAAAACTTAATGCAGATTCACAAAAGATAAAGAAAGGACGACTATCAGGACTTACACTATAGACACACATAGGCTTAAGGTGAAGGAATAGAAAAAAATATTCCATGCAAGCAGAAACCAAAGGAAAGTGGGGATAGCTATATTTACATCACAAAATAAACTTTATCCAAAACTGCAATGAGAGACATTGAATAATGATAAAGGGGTCCATTCATCAAGAAACTATAACAATTGCAAATATTTATATACCCCACCTTGATGCAGCTAAATAAATTAAGCAAATACTAATAGATCTGAAGGGAGAAATAGACAACACTACAATACAGTAACAGTAGGGGACTTCAATAGCACATTTTCAGCAATGGGTACACTACCCAGAAAGAAAATCAATTAAAAAATTGAATTTGAACCATACTTTATACTTTATACCAACTGGACCTAACAGACTTTCATATACATCCCTTCTATCAGCACAAGGATAAACATTCTCTTCAAGTGTACATAGAACATTCTTCAAGATAGACCTGATAAGTCTGAAATTTTTCTTTTAAGTATTTTTGTTTGTGAATTGTAATTGGAATATGGTGGATTTGTATCTGAAAATTTAGTCCGTGAGAGACTAGGGTATTGCATGCGGTATCCCAAATAGTGGTATTTCCATAAATGCAAGATGGTTCAAAGAACTCAGTTATGTCTTTTAAGTTTTTTAAAGTTTTTGTTTTCCTCTGTGATGGTTCACTCTATGTGGCCCCAATTATTTACTAAAAGTTCTTTTATAGACATGATTCTTGGCTCTTCATTTTCTGGAAAGTAGCTTAAGCATAACTGAATATATCCCATATACACCTAGTTGGAGATAAAGAATGAATCACAGATAAACAAAGGAGAAGACAAAGACATCAGAATCAATACAACTGCAAGCCACACAGGAAACTGAGGGGAAATTTTTGGATGTGTTTTTCATTTTAATACTTTAGGAAATAGGGTTTGAACCAATCATATCTAAACTTTAAAGGCCTCAAAAACTACAACTAACATTCGAGTTACCATTCAAAATTCAGGTTTTGCCAAGATTTTACTTTAAATTTAATTATCCTTCAGCTCAATGTGGGTTCAGTTTAAAGTGTTATATACATAGTATACATTTCAGATGAAGATGGTGGCAATAATATAGGTAATAAAATCATACTTTGATGAAAATACATTTCTTTATTTGGAAAATGTGTCAGTTGATGTTTATAATGAACTTTCTAACCACAAATATTCAAATCAGATTGAGTTTAAAAAGGAAAAAACAACTAGCATTTTCATACAGATTTTATCACAAATATTTTCTAATATATTTTCACATAATTCTTTCAAATATCCATCAGATTCATCAACTCATTTTTCAAGAGCCTAGTACTCAGTCAAGTCAGACATTCTTTACTGTTTCTTAAGTTAAGCAGGTGCACCATGCTCTAACTTCACCTAACAAAACCTAGCCTAGGGTGACCATTACTTTATGTGCTATATAGCACAGATTTGCAACTTATTTTCACCTCCTTTACACATCTCACTGACTTGAAAGAAAGGAAAATATGAGGGGCATTATTTGAAAGCCCTTTTTGGTACAATTCATCAAAATTATTTTCTTACTAATGATAATGGAATATTAAAGAATACAGACCAAAATTTTTTTCAATATTAACTAGTATTCAAAAAAGAATAACAGTGTTGGAGAAAAGATTTATCTTTCATTAAACCAAAGACAGAAGAAAAATTTTACGACAAATTTTGCCTATAAAGTGAGAAACTGAAAGACATATTCTAGGTCATTTGAAATTAAGAATATCATCTCTCCATAGGAATTTTACATCTGAATTTTATCAATTTTTACAACAAATTCTATGCTTCATTTTCAGTTAAGTAAAGGATACTTTTATTAGATTTCTGCACTGAAAAAATTAATATTGATATTTGATTCATATTTTACATGGTTGTTATATCCACTGAAGAGTGATTACTATTTAGGCAGACTGTGTTCAATTCCTATCTGCTACCATGAACTCTGTGACCATGTGACAGTACACAATAAATGCTAATAGAGTGAGTGAATGAAAGAAGGGTTGATGTGCGGATTACCCATCCAGATGAACTATTGGTGAAAAAGATGCTCCATTATACCATTACTGTCACAAGTATACTAGATCATTCTCACCCCACTAGTCTCTTTACTGCCCCTCTTACATCTTTGTTTCTGAGGGTGTAGATTAGAGGGTTAAGGCTAGGTGTGACAACAGTATAAAACATGGCAATGAACTTGCCTTGATCTTGAGAATTTTCTGATGGTGGCTGGAGGTACATGCACATGGCTGGAATGAAAAAAAGGGATACGACCATAAGATGGGCTCCACATGTCCCAAAGATTTTCTGAAGTCCAGTTGTTGACTGCATCCTCAGCACTGCCCGGGCAATGGCACCATAGGAGCTGAGAATGAGGATGAGAGGTATGAGAACAAAAACGGAGCTTGTGATCATGAGGGTCAGCTCATTAGCACGGGTATCAATGCATGACAGTCGAAGCAGTGCTGAAACTTCACAGAAGAGATGGTCCACTTGGCGATGTGTCAGGTGAGAGACAGAAAAATGTGCCAAATTGTTGTACTTCCTATGATGTTCTTTATCTTCAGACTCCAGACACCTGCCTTGAGCATCTCACTCTCTTTCTGTAGGCAGTGATTAAAATTAAACATTCTTGCTATGTGCATAAAGTTGACTTCTACTACATGGATCTCAGGGTCCCTACACAAAGATCAACAGAGAGCAAATTCTGAAAACAATAGAAAGAGGAATGAAAAACATCAGATTTTACTTGGTGTAGTGTTAGTCTCAGTGACAGGGAGGGAGAAGGGAATTTGACTATGTTTGTTTATATTCTCACCTCCAGTGGACTCATACATTTATTTATATATATTTAATATTTATTTCTAGACAAAGTACCATTCTTTGTCAGCTTAAATATTTAGAAGCACTCACAGACTTTCACTATCTTGGATATCTTAATTTTTTTCAGCTGTCTCTGAACTTTATGAGGTTTTTAAAAAGTACTTATCACAGGATGACTTTTTACTCATCCTGTGGGTCTAAGAATATTGAATGACTATCAGCATGTATTAGCCTTTGTGCAATCAGCCCTCCTGTGTGCCATCTACCAGTAGGTTTCTCCCATTCCCTACCTCCCCCAACTCTCATCCCCAATACCAGTATTTGTATTTGCTGTCTACAGTCTAAATGGACAAGAATATTTATGAAGTGAAATCTTTATGATGTCACTACTTAAGAAAGAGTGAGGCATTCTTCTTTTCTGGTTGGGATTTCTTCCTTGGCTCCTCCATCGGTGTCACTTAGGAAACTTCAGTTTCTCCCAGACACAGGGAGGTAGAATGAGTAAGAAATATATTTGCTTATTTAACTGACAAAATGAATGACAACTTGTCTACATTCAGAGTATTCTATATAACTGCATAGTCTATTATTGAGAAGTTATGATATTTCAAAAATTTTTTAGGCTTAAAAAAAATGAAAGTCAACTGTTGTCTTTGTTTTCTTTGCCACAACCTTAACTGAATTGTGTTGCTACATGAGAAATATAGACATTAAATTATATTAGTTAATTTAATTAGATACAATGCAAGGTGAGTGATGTGAAAGTCGCTCAGTCATGTCCGACTCTTTGTGACCCCAAGGACTGTAGCCCGCCAGCCTCCTCCAACCAGGGAATTCTCCAGGCCAGAAAACTGGAGTGGGTAGCTGTTCCCTTCTCCAGAGAATCTTCCCATCCCAGGGATTGAACCCAGGTCTCCTGCATTACAAGCGGATTCTTAACCATCTGAGCCACCAGGGAAGCCCACAATGCAAGGTAAATGTTTACAAATGCTTTAACATAAGTGTAAATGCATTGTAATAGACTAAAATGTGTAAGCAAATTTTTCAACAGTCATATATACACTGAGGGTCCCTGAATTGTGCAGAGTTTGTATTTCACATTTAACAGAATTTTGAGTCAGTCCACTTGTTTCTGTCCTTAACTTTGCGGAACTGTTTGCATACCTCAGTGGATATACAAATTAGTAGATTAAAATGATTCATAATATACAACTATTTTTCCCAGGACATAATATCCATGTGTCATTTTTATATCTGAATCTATATATGTATAGATTATAGACAGATAATTATGTATAGAATCTATGTAATTATATATAGAATCTGTTTGTGTATGTATTTTTCACTTTTTCTCTTTCTATCACAGCACATGGTTAGAAAAATATGAAATGGAAATGAAGAGAATGAACAGGAGGAATGATTAGGGACTTTAGGGACTGTGACATAAAATTCAGCAAAAGGAGTATATATGATGGTAAATTTATTGTAAGAGTATGCAAGTATACAGGCACTGCTATCGCTAATATTTAAGTACATAACCACTTTTCTACATGCTTCTGTGAGAATTAACTCACTTAATCCTCATAACAACTGCATTAGGGAGGTACTTCTATCACTTCCTTTAAAAATGGGAAAATTGAGGAACAGATATTTAAGGAAATGTTAGGCATGACTCAGTGTTAGATGGCTGCACTAGGAATTTAACCCACATAGACTGTCAGCACTCTTGATTACTGTGCTGTTTAGCATGGATTTGAATGTGTGGTTCTGTCAGTATAAGATATATGTATATATGCAAAAATGTACATCTTTGTACATATGCTTTTGTGAACACACTTGTTAAATTTTGTCTGTTCATAATAATTTGGAATCTCAAAATGCATACTTTTGTTCTATATATACTGGCATCAAACATTAATGTGGAATAAACAGTGATGTGTTTTAAACAAATGTAGAATAAACATGATTTCAGTTTATACTAATGAAAACATAGAGTTCAGAGGAATAGGAAAAAAAACCTCCTCATTCTTTTGCCCTTTCATAGCAAACATTATTTAGGATTTTGCTTGAAGACATTTCCAGAAAAATTTAAACTGCAGTACATCCATATTTAGAACAAGGAATATTTTTGTCAGGAATTGGTAGTAACTATTGGATTGAGAGACAAATAGCAGTCACATTTGAGATACTTAAAGGAGATGAAATTTGTCACAATTACATTCAGAAAATAGAGTAAGTGCCACTAGACAGAATATATATGCAGCCAGAGTAAAGCTTAATATTCTAATATTTTCATTACATGAGAACTTATTCACTGTTATGGTTGGTGGAAATAATGGTATAAATAAAGTTCTTCACTCCCGAACTTCTTGAGGCTATTTTCAGGAAGAAATGCACAATCAATCGTCCTTGGAGTAGTATAAATATCAGTAAGAGAGTGGTAGGAAGACAGAGGAAGGGGCCATGTAACTGACTAGTACAAGGGCAGAGAGGGGGAGTTGGGGAAGAAAGTTCCAGAGAGAAGATGAAGCTATGCTGAAACTTGATACTAGATTGTTCAATAGATGGACAAATAGGGAGGCAAATGTCCAGCCCCTTCCACCGGGGGAAAATAAACACAAAGAAAAGGAAATATATGCATACAAGGCACATACTAAAAGATGCAAGTAGTTTGCAAGTAGTTTGACCGTTCACTGTAACGGTCCATTGGATAAAAGGGGAGATAGAAGTCTCTATCAATAGTCAGTACCTTGATCTATAGATTTTCATCAATTATATTCAGAAATTTGATTTTTAACTTGGAGGAAGGGTAATTTTCATTTAGCAAAGAACAATCTGACGGAGAAAGCTTGGCAGATGAGATATATTTTTTTTAATTGTTGTGATGATGGGATTATCTCAGCAGTACAATATAGACATGATGTGAATGGCTGTGACAGTCTTCACATGGTTGCCTCTTCTTCATTTACATCTCAGCTCAGGCTTCTCATCCTCAAGAACCCTTTTTGAACAGCCAGTGAAGTTGGTCAGTCACCAGAACTTACCCGTGTTTTAATTCTCTACATTGTAACAATTATTTATTGAATAGTCATTTAATTATTGCTTTCCTTAACTAAATAAGTTCTCTTTGGAAAGAAGTGGTATTTTTTCATTGTTTTAAACCAGGACCTACAGTAACTGCAAAATACTTTGAAAGTATTCTGCTCAATAAATACTTGCTGAGTGAATGAGTGAAGAAAGTAAGTCAGTGGCAAAAGAAGCGGAAAGAAATAGGTATTTGAGGAACTTCATTTGATAAAAAGAAGGAATGAAAGAGATTTGTGTTGACTTTTTTTTTTCAATTTTATGCCTGCTGACTAGATACACTGCGAACAAATCAATTGGGATAGTTACATAGAATAGTACTAGTTTCAGGATGAGTATAACTTCCAAACTTTAAAAATTTTAAATTATAGGTAAGAAATTTATCTCTTTGGCTCACTGGAGCTTATTAAGAGTAAAACAAAGATTAATATTTCTATCTAAAAGAATCTTCCTGATGACTTTGCCTTTCTTTTCTTCAGGTCATGAGCATCAATTGTTCCTTGTGGAAAGACAACAGCATGTCTGTGAAACATTTTGAATTTACCAAATTCTCTGAGGTCACTGAACAGTGCTTCCTTTTATTTACCCTCATCCTACTCATGTTCTTAGCATCACTGACAGGCAATGCTCTCATAGCCCTTGCCATCTGGACCAATCCAGTCCTCCATACCCCCATGTACTTCTTCCTGGCCAACGTGTCTCTCTTGGAGATTGGCTACACTTGCTCTGTCATACCCAAGATGCTGCAGAGCCTTGTGAGTGAGGCCCGAGGAATCTCTCGGGAGGGCTGTGCTACACAGATGTTTTTCTTTACATTATTTACTATAAGTGAGTGCTGTCTTTTGGCAGCCATGGCTTTTGATCGCTATATGGCCATATGCTCCCCACTTCACTATGCAACACGAATGAGTCGTGCAGTGTGTGTCCATTTAGCAATGATTTCTTGGGGAGTGGGTGGCATAGTAGGCTTGGGCCAAACCAACTATATTTTCTCTTTGGACTTCTGTGGCCCCTGTGAAATAGACCATTTCTTCTGTGACCTCCCCCCTTTTCTGGCACTAGCCTGTGGGGATACATCCCATAATGAGGCTGCAGTCTTTGTTGTGGCCATTCTTTGCATTTTCAGTCCATTTTTATTAATCATTGCTTCTTATGGCAGAATTCTAGCTGCTGTGCTTATCATGCCCTCTCCCGAAGGCCGCCGAAAAGCTCTTTCCACCTGTTCTTCCCACCTGCTGGTAGTAACACTCTTCTATGGCTCAGGATCTGTCACTTACTTGAGGCCCAAGGCTAGCCATTCACCAGGGGTGGATAAACTCCTGGCCCTCTTCTATACTGTGGTGACATCCATGCTCAACCCTATCATCTATAGCTTACGGAACAAGGAAGTCAAGACAGCTCTTCAGAGAACTCTGGGCAAGAAAAAGTTTTGACTCATGGGTAGATACCAGAGGAACATACAAATTCCTCTCTGCAAAAGATGCACACTAAACCTAAGAGGAAAGAAGAAAGGAGGGAGGGAGGAAAAAATATTGTACTTGTCAAACTATTTTGTAAGAACATTCTTTAATAACAGTGATTGTAACAATGATTGTAATTTCAGAGACAGCTCTCTTCCCTTAGCTAAAGTTCTGACTGCCAAATTCTGGAAAGAAGTTGGCTATTAAAGAATTTAATAGGAGAGTCTAACACTAGACAGGTTTTTCCAAAATATTTCAGTTTAAAAGTATAGGTTTAGAGTATAGATTGCCAGATTATATCTCAGAAGCCTGGCAAATTCTCACCCTATACTCTTAGGCATTTTATAGCCCCTGAAGGCCCATCTGACTTCTGTTCTTGTCACTAGGGTCTGTCCCATAAGACTCCTAATTCCCTAGTAACTCTGTGACATGTATTACTAACTTCCATAAAAATGTTTTAAAATTCTTTTGCCTTAATTGTTGGTACATTCTTTAGAGTTAAATTTTTGAGTTGTGTGTGCTATAAAAATATGTAGACATCAGAAGAAGTAAACTCTTAAAGTCAGAAGTATTTGTTGCAGAATATTAAAAGAAAAATATGGGAAATTTTTATTGAGAGCCCTCATGGTCAAAATTCTATTTGAATAAATAGAAACCTCATGGTTTTTAGAAATAAAGAGAAATCATATTTAAATCCAAGAATGGAAGATTAAAGCTGTACTAAAAATAATTAATATAAATAATTGTGTTAATACAATACTTAATATAAATAATTACATAGATTTTTATGTAATTTATAAAATTTACATATGTGCAAATGAATCATAACTGAATATACTTGGAAATCATCCAAAAACATGCTCTTAAGAGAAATGAACATGGTTACAACACAATCTAGTAGCTCAAGGCATGTATTAGATGCATTTCCTTGGATTTGAACATGTTGTCCTCATGGAGGTGCTATGATCTATAAGGGATAAATAACTACTTGTACAGTAGCTATAATATGACAAAAAGTAGAGAACTGTGCTGCTACTATGACTTAATTTACAGTATCAGAAGAATAGGTTCTGGGGGACTGATGTATGGTATGGTGACTATAGTTAATAATACTGTATTATATACTTGATATTTGCTGAGAGTACTGTAGATCTTAAGTGTTCTTACCATACACATACACAAATGATAACTATTTGAGGTGATGGAATATGTTTCTTAACTTGATTATGGTAATCATTTCACAAAGGACACATATACCAAATCATATTGTATACTTTATATACAATTTTATTTATCAGTTTTATCTCTTAAAAGCTGAGGGGGAGAAAGACTGTGAAAATTCTACAGTCAGGGTATAGTAGTGATGTTTACTAATGACAAAGATGTGTTTTAACAGATATACACATTTTACCAAAAACTATCCAATTCATTGTTGACCAAAACATAATACATTGTGGTTATTATTTACATGTGTGTACAATAATTAAGAATGGAAATAATCTGAACATGCAAAAATAACCACTTAACAATTATTCTACAGAAATAGGCAGGAATTATATGCAGGCATTAGAGATTATTATTTAAAAGTGTGCTTATTATATAGAAAAAATTAATGATTTATTAAGCATTAAAGCAAGTTAATAGCAATCTATATGGCATTAACATTTTGTTAAGTTTTATAAGTTTGAAAAGTTCAAAAACTTGACAACTTACATGTAAAAGAATCAGACTATTACATCTAATCACACCATATGCAGAATTAAACTTATGGTGGATTAAAGTCCTAAATGTAAGACCAGAAACCACAAAACTCCTAGAAGAGAACATAGGCAGTAGGGTCCTTGACATCACCCTTGACAATAACTTTTGGACCGACTCCAAAGGCAATGGCAACAAAAGCAAAAATAAACCAATGAGATTACATCAAATTTAAAAGTTTCTGCACAGTGAAGGAAACCACAAACAAAATAAAAAGGCAACTACAGAATGGGAAAAGATATTTATAAATCATATCCCCAGTGGTTTATCCAAATAATATCCAAAATATACAAAGAACACAAGCAACTCAATAACAAAAAATCAAACAATCCAATTGAAAAATAGGTAGTTCTAAATAGACATTCTTCTGAAGAAGACACTCAAATGGGCAACAGACACATGAGAAGACATTCAATTGGTTTAATCATTAATTACTGTTTCTGCTGATCCTGTTTGGTCATTAGGTCATGTCCTACTCTGTGAACTCTTGGCTGTAGCCTGCCAGGCTCACCTGTCCATAGGCTTTCCCAGGCAAGAATACTGGAGGGGTTGTCATGTCCTTCCCCATGGGATCTTCCCGACCCAGGAATCGAACCTGCATCTCCTGCTTGGCAGGTGGACTTCTTGCCACTAAGCCACCTGGGAAGCCCTCCACTAATAATTAGAGAACTGCAAATGAGCACCAGGATGACCCAGAGAGATGGGATGGGGAGGGAGGTGGAAGGGGGGTTCTGGAAGGGGAAAACATGTACACCCATGGTGGATTCATGTCAATGTATGGCAAAACAAATACAATATTGTAAAGTTAAAAAATAGAAAATAAACTGATATTAAAAAAAAGACCATGATAAAATGTAAAAAAAAAAAAAAAAAAAACACCACAGTATCACTTCACATCTGTCAGAGAGGCTATTTTCAAAAGAACAAGAAAGAACAAGTTTGGGCAAGAATGTAGAGTAAAGGAAACATAGAGCACTATTTATGGGAATGAAAACCAATGCAGATACTATAGAAAATTGTATAGCTGTATCTCAAAAAATTAACAGCAGAACTATCATATGATCCAGCAATTCAAAATACTGGTATTTATCTGGAGAAAATGAAAACACTAATTCAAAAAGACATATGCACCCATATGTTCATTGCAGCATTATTTACAATAGCCAAGATACAGAAACAACTTGTGACCTTTGATAGATAAATAGATAAAGATGTGGTATTTAGATACAATGCAATTCTATCCAACCATAAAAGAATTACAACATCTTGCCATTTGCAGCAACATGGATGGACCTTGATAGTATTATGCTAATGAAATAAGTCACACAGAGAAAGACAAATACCATATGATTTCACTTATATGTGGAATCAAAATAAAACAAATGAACAAAGCAAAGCTCATAGATAGAGAATAGATTGGTGATTGCCAGAGGGGAGGAGCATTAGCAATGGGTAAAATGCATAAAGAGATAAGAGGTAACAAACTTCCAGATATAAAATAAATTAGCCACAGGAATAAAATGTGTGGCATACGGACTATAATCAATAACATTGCATTGAGAAACTGAAAGTTGCTAAGTAAGTAAAACCTAAAAGCTTCCGGGCTTCCCTGGTGGTCCAGTGGTTAAGAATCCACCTTGCAATGCAAGGGACACAGTTCCAGTCCCTGGTCCAGGAAGAGTCCACATGCCATGGAGCAACTAAGCCTGTGCACCACAACGATTGAGCCAGTGCACCTAGAGCCTGTGCTCTGATATAAGAGAAGCCACCACAATGAGAAGCCTGCATATCACAACTAGAATAGCACCTGCTCACTGTAACTAGACAAAGCCTATGCACAGCAACAAAGACCCACCACAACCAAAAAAAAAAATAAATAAATAAATAAATCTTAAAAAAAAAAAAAAGCTTCCATCAGAAAGAAAAACATTTATAACTTTATATAATGAACAATGGTAACTAGATTTACTGTGATCCTTTCCCACTATATGTGTGTTAAGTCGCTTAAGTAGTGTCTGACTCTTTGCAACTCTATGGACTGCAGCCCGCCAGGCTTCTCTGTCCATGGGATTCTCCAGGCAAGAATACCAGAGTGGGTTGCCATGTCCTCCTCTAAGGGATCTGCCTGATACAGGGGTCGAGTCATTATGTTGTATACCTGAAAATAATGTAATGTTGGATGTCTATCATGCTTCAACTTAAAAAAATCATGACATGGAAACAATGTGACCGACAAGGGATTAATCTCCAAAATTTGCAAACAGCTCATATGGCTCAATATCAAAAAAAAAAAAACAACCCAATCAAAAATCTGGGCAGGAGGCCTAAATAGACATTTCTCCAAAGAAGACATACAAATGGCCAAGAGGCACAAGAAAAGATGCTCAGCATTGCTGTTTTAGAGGAATGCAAATCAAAACTACAATGAGCTATTACCTCACATGAGTCAGAATGGCTATATTCAAAAAGCCTATTCACATTAAATGCTGGAGAGGGTGTGGAGAAAAGGAAACCCTCTTACACTAGTGCTGGGAATGTAAATTGGTACAGACACTAAGAAGAACAGAATGGAGATTCCTTAAAAAACTAAAATCCAGCAATCCCACACCTTGACATATATCCAGAGAAAACCATGGTTTGAAAGGACACATGCACCCCAATATTCATTGGAATGCTGTTTACAATAGCCAAGACATGGAAGCAATCTAAACGTCAACTGGCACATAAATGGATAAAGAAGATGTGGTACATATATACAGTGGAATATTACTCGGCCATTAAAAAGAATGAAATATCATTTTCAGCAACATAGATGGACCTGGAAATTATCATCTTAAATGACATAATTCAGCATTAATGAAAGTAACATGAAATGTTTCACATGAAAATATGAAATAATAATTCCATTGTGAAAGAAAAGCCCTGTAAACTATGGAGGATGTCAGGAAAGTGTTTTATCCTTCTTATAAATTTAAATTGCACTGTCTTAGAAAATTAATGTATGCTTTGGAAAGTTGTGCTTATGTGTCTGTGTCAATAGCTACCTGCTGAACAATTAGGAGAATAAAAAGGCCAGTGCATAGCTCATTAAAAATTACATAATTCAGACAGAGAAAGACAAGTATCATATGATACCACTTACATGGGGGAATTTTTTTTAAAAAGGTACAAATGAATTTATTTACAAAGTACAGACAGACTCACAGACTTAGAAAACAAACTTGTGGTTACCAAAAGGGAGAGGAGGGAGGGAAGGATAAATCAAGAGCTTTGGATGAACACACATATATAAAATAAAATAGATAACTAATAAGGACCTACTTGATAACATACGCAATGCTACTCATCTCACATGCTAGTAAAGTAATGCTCAAAATTCTCCAAGCCAGGCTTCAGCAATACGTGAACTGTGAACTTCCAGATGTTCAAGCTGGTTTGAGAAAAGGCAGAGGAACCAGAGATCAAATTGCCAACATCTGCTGGATCATCGAAAAAGCAAGAGACTTTTGCACAACAAAGGAAACTATAAGCAAGGTGAAAAGACAGCCTTCAGAATGGGAGAAAATAATAGCAAACAAAGCAACACACAAACAATCAATCTCAAAAATATACAAGCAACTCCTGCAGCTCAATTCCAGAAAAATAAATGCTCCAGTCAAAAAATGGGCCAAAGAACTAAACAGACATTTCTCCAAAGAACACATACAGACGGCTAACAAACACATGAAAAGATGCTCAACATCACTCATTATCAGAGAAATGCAAATCAAAACCACAATGAGGTACCATTTCACACCAGTCAGAATGGCTGCTATCCAAAAGTCTACAAGCAATAAATGCTGGAGAGGGTGTGGAGAAAAGGAAACCCTCTTACACTGTTGGTGGAAATGCAAACTAGTACAGCCGCTGTGGAGAACACTGTGGAGATTCCTTAAAAAACTGGAAATAGAACTGCCACACGACCCAGCAATCCGACTGCTGGGCATACACACCGGGGAAACCAAATTGAGAGAGACACGTGTACCCCAATGTTTATTGCAGCACTGTTTATAATAGCCAGGACATGGAAGCAACCTAGATGTCCATCAGCAGACGAATGGATAAGGAAGCTGTGGTACAAAGACACAATGGAATATTACTCAGCCATTAAACAGGATACATTTGAATCAGTTCTAATGAGGTGGATGAAACTGGAGCCCATTATACAGAGTGAAGTAAGCCAGAAAGAAAAACATCAATACAGTATATTAACGCATATATATGGAATTTGGAAAGATGATAATGATAACCCTATATGCAAGACAGAAAAAAGAGACACAGATGCATAGAACAGTCTTTTGGACTCTGTAGGAGAAGATGAGGGTGGGACGATCTGAGAGAATAGCATTGAAACATGTATATTATCATATGTGAAACAGATTGCCAGCCCAGGTTTGATGCATGAGACAGGGTGCTCAGGGCTGGAATGGGGAGGAAGGTGGGAGGGGGGTTCAGGATGGGGAACACATGTACACCCATGGCTCATTCATATCAATGTATGGCAAAAACCACTACAATGTTGTTAAGTAATTAGCCTCCAACTAAAATAAATTAATTAATTTAAAAAAAAAGAAAAAGAGAGTTCTCGAAAAACATCTATTTCTGCTTTATTGACTATGCCAAAGCCTTTGTGTGTATCACAATAAACTGTGGAAAATTCTTAAAAAGATGGGAATACCAGACCACCTGACCTGCCTCCTGAAAAACCCGTATGCAGTCAAGAAGCAACAGTTAGAACTGGACATGGAACAACAGACTGGTTCCAAATAGGAAAAGGAGTACGTCAAGGCTGTATATTGTCACCCTGCTTATTTAACTCATCTGCAGAGTACATCATGAGAAATGCTGGGCTGGAGCAAGCACACACTGGAATCAAGATTGCTGGAAGAAATATCAATAACCTCAGATATGCAGATGACACCACCCTTATGGCAGAAAGCGAAGAGGAACTAAAGATCCTCTTGATGAAAGTGAAAGAGGAGAGTGAAAAAGTTGGCTTCAAGCTCAACATTCAGAAAACTAAGATTATGGCATCTGGTCCCATCACTTCATGGCAAATGATGGGGAAACAGTGGAAACAGTGAGAGACTTTATTTTGGGGGGCTCCAAAATCACTGCAGATGGTGATTGCAGCCATGAAATTAAAAGACGCTTACCCCTTGGAAAGAAAGTTATGACCAACCTAGACAGCATATTAAAAAGCACAGACATTACTTTGCCGACAAAGGTCCATCTCGTCAAGGCTATGGTTTTTCCAGTAGTCATGTACAGATGTGAGAGTTGGACTATAAAGAAAGCTGAGTGCTGAAGAATTGATGCTTTTGAACTGTGGTGTTGGAGAAGACTCTTGAGAGTCCCTTGGACAGCAAGGAGAGCCAAGCAATCCATCCTAAAAGAGATCAGTCCTGGGTGTTCATTGGAAGGTCTGATGTTGAAGCTGAAACTCCAATACTTTGGCCACCTGATGTGAAGAGCTGACTCATTGGAAAAGACCCTGATGCTGGGCAAGACTGAAGGCAGGAGGAGAAGGGGACGACAGAGGATGAGATGGTTGGATGGCATCGCCGACTCAATGGACATGAGTTTGGGTGGTCTCCAGGAGTTGGTGTTGGACAGGGAGGCCTGGCATGCTGCGGTTCATGGGGTCGCAAAGAGTCAGACACGACTGAGTGACTGAACTGAACTCTGCAATATTGGAAAAGAATCTAAAAAAGAACAGATATATGTATATTATAACTGATTCACCTTGCTGTATAGCAGAAACTAACACAACATTGTAAATCAACTATACTCCAATAAAAATTCATTTTAAAAAAACCTATGACAAAAAATAAACTAGAAAAAACCTAACAATAGAAGAGATTTGCTACCAACCTCAATTCAGTAGGTAACTAATTATACACAAGAAGCATTTCCATAGAGAACCCTGTCCCAAGGAAATTTATCTGGTAACTCATCTGGGATAAGCATAAATGGACTGTTTTGAAACAATGTTCAAGAGTCTTAGGAATATAATAAAATTACACACTCACAAAGCATTCTTGATATTATCCACATTGTCTTCCTAATCTTGGCTTTTTTCTTTCTGGCACCATTGTATCAAATTGTAAACTCACACTTCTGAAGCTAATTCTTAAATAGTCAACTGCATACTACACTTTTTCTCTTTAAAAATTTGAAAAATTCAAGTGTGTTCCTTCTTAAATCCTTTTTTATCAAGTGGTATTTATCTAAATAAGGTAAGTAAAAAGACACTTATTTTTTAAACTATGCATTCTTAAGGAGGATTGAAATCTGTGTACATCAGAGTACCTAACATATGTAGGGAAAACAGATAGCATTTCATTTCTGGGAGACATCTCAAAACTTTGGAAATAACTGGTTTGGTGCCTATAGAGAGCAACTAGAATTCTCTTTGTAATCAGTCTTTCTCATTCTCTCACTTAAACCAAACTTAAATGCATGTAAATTTTAATAAACAGTATAGCTGACAAACTAAATACCTGAGTGAAATGTAAAGTTTTCATTCAATCAAGTGAATATTTTTAATACATAGTCAAAATTTGATGAGTTGCCTTGTCCACAAGTTTCATCTAGATGTTTTAAAGTCAGATTAAGAACTTTTCTTTCTTCTCTAGTATTTTCCTATACATAACTTAATAATCACTGTAAATATAACAAAATATTCTGTGATGAAAATTATGTACAAAAAGATACACTAGGATGAAAATGTTAGTGGAGATACAAAAAAAAAAATCAAACGAAATAATGCAATGCTTTATTAAAGTGACTTTAAACATTCATGGATAAATAGATCCCTATATAGTTAAATAGAGATGAAAACTCACTGGAAGTAGATCAAAAAGTAGGATTAAAAAGTCATGGAATCCAAGAGTTAACAGTAATGAAATATGAGAATGGTATGGAAAAGATTAGAGATCTAGTATACAATCCCAGAGCTTAATTGTACATCTTGGAAACTTGAAATCCTGAATCTATAGTCTTACAATCTGTCTACCTCATTGAAGAAATTCTCACTTTTTGATCTTTAGAACCTCCCTAGTCATTAGTAGACATTAGTGATGAATGATAAATAATATCTTGAAATATGGGCACTAAAGTTTCCTTTGTCAGAGGACTTGGGAATTGTTACTAGATGATTTAAGAGGTATAAAACGCTTCCTGTAGAGTTTGGCACACAGGGCTCATTAAGTATTACTTGAAACTATTATTTTATTTTTGTATTACACACATCTGACCTAGGGATAGTGTGGAATCAAAGAGTCATAGTGACATCTTAACCCTGAGTAGCTTCATGTGACACCTCACAGGAAGGCTTTGAGGATTTAATGAAATAGAGAATGTGAAAACTGCTTTGCAACCCTATAAATGTAATCTGTTGTCCCTAAACCAATAATTAACTGTCAGGGTAACTCAGAATTTTGTCACCAGGATACATGACTCTAACTTCCCATCTGAATATCTCTCACTTGACAGATTACAGACTTCATGAAACACACTTCATGAAACTAAAGGAAAAGTATTTAAAAATCTCATTATATTATTAACTTTCTCAAAGTATTGCTTTACTCAGCTAGCTGATTTTTGTTGTTAAACTATGCCTCTGGGGAGGGGGGTGGGAGGGGGGTTCAGGATGGGGAACCCATGTAAACCCATGGCTGATTCATGTCAATGTATGGCAAAAACCACTACAATATTGTAAAGTAATTAGCCCCCAACTAAAATAAATAAATTTATTTTTAAAAAAAAATTTTAAGGAATATAGCCTCAGGATGTAAAATAATTTATAGTTATGAATAAGTCTCTGATGCTAAATTATAATAGAGAATTTTCCCCTGATCCAGTTTCCTGAACATAAAGGTTGCATTTGTAGCTAAATACAATTAAGTAAATCATTGATAACTGTCCAAAGTCTCATAAAAACATGATAAGCTCACTTGATACAGAAAAATTCTTATAAGACAGATAATTAAAGTTTAAAATAAAAAGTCAAATGCTCAGTTTGAATGAAGTAATTATGCAAGAAAATTTACATCCCAAAACAAATTTTTGAGTATGAGAAAACATATGTCATAGCTAAATTCTCTCAGTTTATACTTCAGGAAACTGACATGAAAGTGTTTACATTTCTTGCTCAATTCTAAATTACGAAGATGGATTTTAATAAAACCAGCCTTCATAGTCCCCATGGGGATGATACAATTATTCAGCTATAATAATATACTTGAATCTGGAAAGGCTATCTTGATAAGTCTTACAGTACTACGTTTTGTCTGACTCCTTCTTTTGCTATTGTTACCTCAATATTTTTATTTTTCTTAATATTTCAATACTGGCTTGTATTAATACCATAGTGATTTCATAAAACAACTATCTGATTCCTAGGCCTGAAGCCACATCTACTCTATCAGACACCTGGATATAGAAACCAATAAAGTTTAATTGCCTCTTCAGCTAATATTTATGCAAAAAAAAGTACGAAAATCATTACTTTGGAGTATCTGGAACAGTCACTTCTTGGCATTTAATCCTACCAGCGGCTCAGCGATAAAGAATCTGCCTACAATGCAGGAGACCTGGGTTTGATCTCTGAGTTGGGAAGATCCCCTGCAGGAGGGCATGGCAACCCACTCCGGTATTCTTGCCTGGAGAATCCCATGATCAGAGGAGCCTGGTGGGCTACAGTCCATAGGGTCGCAAGGAGTCAGACATGACTGAGTGACTGAACAATAACAACTACATCCTAAGGATATAGTTATTGTCATCTTTATTATACAGAGCAGGAAATTCAGTTTCAGAAAGGTTGGGTTACTTGCTTAAGGTGATTACCTTTGTTTTGTAATGTCATGAAAAGCAATTAAGTCACCTGGTGTCACATATTTTAAGTTATCACCTCTATCCAATTTACTGTAGCCAATCTTTTGTGACCAGATGCTTAACTGTGCACATTGCATAACTGTGTTTTGTCATTTCTCAAAACCTTTCTACCTTCCCTGCCACTTCCCTGCCATAGGTTGAAACAAACTGAAAATAATGGATCTGATTAACAAAAGCCATCCCGAAGAGTTTTTTCTACTAGGCTTTGCTGACTATCCTTGGCTAGAGCTTCCTCTATTCATTATTCTGCTTATAACATACCCCGTGGCCATGATGGGAAACATAGCCATCATTCTGGTGTCCAAGTTAGACCCCCATCTGCACAGCCCCATGTATTTCTTCCTCACCAACCTCTCCTTTTTGGACACGTGCTACACCACAAGCATTGTTCCTCAGATGCTCTTTAACCTGGGAACATCTAAGAAGACAATCAGCTATATGGGCTGTGCAGTTCAGCTTTATTTCTTCCACATAATGGGGGGCACAGAATGTCTTCTTTTGGCTATTATGTCTTTTGATCGCTACGTGGCCATCTGCAAGCCTCTACACTACACCTTCATCATGAATCAGCGCATCTGTATCTTATTAGTGGCCACCGTGTGGCTGAGTGGAATGACCTATGCTGTCTCAGAGGCCACTGTCACCTTACAGTTACCACTGTGTGGTCGCAATACCCTGGACCACTTGCTGTGTGAGATTCCTGTTCTGATAAAGACTGCCTGTGGTGAAAAGGGTGCCAATGAGCTCACACTCTCTGTGGTATGTACTTTTATGTTAGCTGTACCACTATGCTTAATTCTCATTTCCTATGCTTGCATTGGACATGCTGTATTTAAGATTAAATCTTTGGAGGGAAGGAAAAATGCCTTTGGAACGTGTTCCTCCCATCTCATTGTAGTTTTCTTGTTTTATGGTCCAGGTATTAGCCTGTACCTTCAGCCCCCCTCCTCCATCTCAACGGAACAGCCCAAGTTCATGGCTCTCTTCTATGGAGTAGTGACTCCTACACTCAACCCTTTCATCTACACTCTGAGGAATAAAGATGTAAAAGAGGCACTGGGCAACCTCATGAGGAGCATTTTCACTTTCAAGTGAGAGTTGGCAGACATCAAATGAAATTATTTAACCATTAAGTTAGGTATATAGAGGTTTTTTTAATAACTCATTCTTGTCACCTACTTCTTCAGTTCATGTTAGATGTTCTTTTTGCAATATATGTCACATTCCTCATATTCTTCTAAAATGGTGTTAGGCAAGGGTGATACTTGGCTAATATACACCAGTAACAGCACCCTTTTATTTGTGCAATCTATTAAAAATAGTTCTATTCTGGTGGGTAGATACTTAAATCATAACTGTGCTAAGTAGTAAAAGAAAAGAAGGCAATAATATAAATTATAAACTCATTTGTTCAAGCTAATCATCACAGCAAGCATTCACCAGTGAATTTCCTTGATTGGGTCACCTAAGAAACATCCCAACACTCTCTACAAGATTGGCCATGTATAAATGGGAGCATGGTACCACTGTGAGGCACTCTACACCTTAAATCAACCATGAGTCTCATAAGTTTATCAGCTTCAACTTAGGTAGATGCTACTGCTTCTTTAAAAACACATTGTGACTCTTGTTTAACAAACAAGTGAAGTGTTTATATTTTGCCTAAAAAAATGTATAATTAAATATTAAAATAAATAAAATATATGGGAAATGCATTGATAAGTTTCTTAACATTCCTTTTAAATATAATAAGCATGAGCTTTCTGAATCAATGAGAGGAAAAGGTACTGATATTAATAATGAACCACAAGGTGGAAACAAATGGGGGTAGCCTGAAATGCCTTTTGAAACTGTGCAAGAATCATTATGAGAAAGAAACAATTTGTATTTCTAGAGTGGAAAGCAGCTTGATTACTTCAAATAATATAAGTATCTCTTTGATGCTCAGAATCTGTATCATTAAAAATTAAAAGTGCTAAACTTACTTCCAGGACTCACACCCAACTTAACACTTTGACACAAAGTTAGTTACGTATTTTAAAGCAAATTAGAATAAAAGGAAGGCAGAAAAGTATTGTAACCCCTAGTTATAAAAATGCAGACATGTATTTGAGAAAGGCTTTAAGGGAGAAATCAAAAAGGCTTAACTATGATTTGCTTCACACTAGAGATGTCCTCAAATCTGCATAGCACAGTAACTGCAAAGCCTGCTTGGTTGCTTCAGATATTCTTCATTGCTTCTTAGGCTAAGCAGGTGTTCCATGTTCTTACCTACCAATACCTTGCCTATGATGACCATTACCTTATGAGCTATATAGCATTTTTACAACTACTTTCATCTCCTTTATACTTCTCACTGTTTTGAAAAATGAGAAATATAAGATGCTTACTATGGCTGCATTATTTCAGAGACCTTCTTAAGTGATTCATAAAACTTATTTTCTTACTATTGATAATGGTATAATGAAGAATATAGACCAAAATTCCTCTCAGTATTAACTACTTTCAAAAAAGAATAACAGTTTTGGAGAAATGATTTAAAGTACCTCATTATGTGTTTAATTAAACCAAAGAAAACAAATTTTTGATGAATTCTGCCTAAAAAACAAAAAATTAAAAGGTATGTTCTAGGAACTTCCCTGGGGGTCCCATGGTTAAGACTCCATGCTCTCAATGTAGGGGACCCAGGTAAATTCCTAGTCAGAACTAAATCCCACATGCTGCAACCAAGAGTCCACATGCCACAACTAAGAGTTCACATGCCTCAACTAAAGATCCCATGTGCTGCAACTAAGACCTGGCTCAGCCAAAATAAGTAAATAAATAAAATACTTTTTAAAAGATATATTCTAGGTATTTTAAGATTATGAATATCATCTTTCCATAGGAACTACATCTGCTCTTTAATCAATTTTTAAAACAATTCCATATCTCATTTTCAATTAAGAAAAAGATACTTTTGTTTTATTAGGTTTGTGCCATTGGAAAAAATCTAATATTGAGTTCAATCTTGATTTTATATAGTTGTTTTCTCCACCAGACAGTGATTGGTATTCACGCAGTCTGTGTTTATTCATATCTGCTACAATGAACTCTGTGACCTTGTGATAGTGCATGCTCAATAAATGCTGAGAGAGTGAGTAAATGAAAGAGTGGCCAATGAATGGATGGATGGATGGATGGATGAATCATTGATGAAGAGATGCTCCATTGTACCATTAACGTCACAAGGATACAGGCTCACTCTCGCCCCACTAGTCTCTTTACTGCCCCTCTAACATCTCTGTTTCTGAGGGTGTAGATTAGAGGGTTGAGACTAGGTGTGACAACAGTATAGAAGAGGGTAATGAACTTGCCCTGATCTTGAGAATTTCCTGATGGTGGCTGGAGGTATATGCACATGGCTGGAATGAAAAAAAGGGATACGACCATAAGATGGGCTCCACACGTCCCAAAGACTTTCTGGAGTCCAGTTGTTGAATGCATCCTCAGCACTGCCTTGGCAATGGCACCCTAGGAGCTGAGAATGAGGATGAGAGGTATGAGAACAAAAATGGAGCTCATGACCATGAGGGTTAGCTCATTAGCATGGGTATCAACACATGACAGTCGAAGCAGTGCTGGAACTTCACAAAGGAAATGGTCCACTTGGCGATGTCCACACAGAGGTACCCAAAAGGTAAAAAAGGAATGAAGTGCTGAGTTTGTGAAGCCACTTACCCAACAAGCCACAGCCAACAGATGGCAGAAATGAGGGTGCATGAGGACAGTGTAATGCAAGGGTCTACACACAGCTGCATAACGGTCATAGGACATGACTACCAACAGCACACATTCAGTGGTTCCCAGTGCAAGGGAAAAATAAAGTTGCATCATGCAACCAGTGTAAGAGATGGTTTTTTCTGGACCCCAGAGGTTGACCAGCAACTGAGGGATGAAGCTGGTAGAGTAGCAGAGATCCAGAAAAGAGAGGTTTGAGAGGAAGAAGTACATGGGAGTGTGGAGATGGGAATCCAAGTATGACAAGATAATGATGAACAGGTTGCCTGTCAAAGTCATCAAGTAGAACATCAAGACAATCACAAAGAGAACTACTTCCAGATGAGGCCAATTAGAAAAACCCAGTAGAAAAAAGTAGTCTTCAGAGCTTGCATTTATTTTTTCCATTATCATTCATTTCTTGTTACCTGATGAAAGAATCACATAGATTCAAAAGAAAAAGAAAGTAAATTGCCAAAGTAATCTTGAGGGAAAAGAACAGAACTGTAGGTATAACCATCCCAGGCCCCAGACTATACTATAAAGCTACAATAATCAAAATATCATGCTATTGGCACAAAGACATATAGGTCAATGGAAGAGAATACAGAGCCCAGAAATAAACCCACACCTATGGTCAATTAAGGAGGCAAGACATACAATGGAAAAATATAGTCTCTTCAGCAAGTGGTGCTGAGAAAATTAGACAGTTACATGTAAAACAATAAAATTAGAACACTTAATGATACCATACACAAAAATAAACTCAAAATGGGTAAAAGATCTAAACATAAAAATAGAAACCATAAAACTCCTAGAAGAGAACACAGGCCAAACACTCTTTGACATAAATTGCAGCAATATTTTCGTGGATCAATTCCCTAAGGTAAAAGAACTAAAAGCAAAAATAAATGAGAACTAACTAAAATTAAAACCTTTTGTATAGCAAAGGAAACCATTGACAAAATGAAAATACAAGCTATGGAATGGGAGAAAATTTTTGAAAATAATGCAACTCACAAGGGGTTAATGTCCAACATATACAAACGGCTCATACAACTCCATATCAAACAAACAATCCAATCAAAAAAAAAATGAGTACAAGACTTAAAGAAACATTTTTCCCAAGACATATAAAATGGCTAAAAAGCACATAAAAAGATGCTTAATATCACTAGTTATTAGAGAAGTACAAATTAAAAAACAATGAGATAGCATATTACATCTGTCAGAATGTTTATTATCAAAAAGTCTACAAAAAACAAATGTTGAGTATGTGGGGAAAGAGGAACACTCCTAACTGTTGGTGGGAATGTAAGTTAGTGTAGAATGTAAGTTGGAGAACTGTAGGGAGGTTTCTCAAAAAACTAAAACTAAACCTACCATACAACCCAGCAATTCCACTCCTGGTTATATATCTAGAAAAATGAAAACAATTATTCAAAAAAATGCATCTCAGTGTTCATAGAAACACTATTTACAATAGCCAAAATAGGGAAGCAATCCCTATGCCCATCAACAGATGATCAGATTAAGAAGATGTGGTGTATATACATATATATACATCATCACTGACTCAATAGACATGAATTTGAGAAAGCTCCAGGAGATAATGGAGGACAGAGGAGCCTGACATGCTGCAGTCGATGGGATCACAGATTCAGATACGACTGAGCAACTGAATAACAATACAATACAATGAAATATTACTCAGCCCTAAAAAAGGACAAAATATTGCCATTTGCAGCAATGTGGATGGCCCTAAATTATGTTATGCTTAGTGAGGTAAGTCAGTAAAAGACAAGTACTGTATGATATCACTGATGTCAAATTTAAAAATTCATGCAAATTAATGTATTACAAAAAAGAGACTCACAAGTATAAGAAACAAACTGTGGCTACTAAAGGGGAAAAGGAGGGAAGAGGAACAAATTAAGGGCATGGGAGTAAAAAACTACTATTATAAAATAGGTAAGCAACAAGAATATAGTCCATAGCATAATGAAGTATAATCTGCAATAATAATAAATCACTATGCTGTATGCCTGAAACTAACATAATATTGTAAATCAACTATACTTAAATAAAGAAAATGGGAAGTCTCCAAGAAATAAAGGGACACATGAGAAAGAAATGGAAGCCAATTTTAAGGGCCTATGACTCTTAAAGGGCCAACTCTAAGACAATTGGGGTATTAAGAAAAACTATAATACTAATGAACCAGAGGAAATAAGAATCCACACTCATACTGATAAATTTAAAAGAATAAATAAATAAAATCTATTCCTGTCATCAGTATCCTAACTAACAAATACAGAAGGAATAGTGAAGTTAGGAAAACTTAAATGGGTGCTAAAAACTAGTGAATGAAAATATAATATGAAATATGATATTTACATAGTTTAAAATATCTCCCCACAAATTACTTCTTAAGTACAAAATGAAAAGTAGACTTCACAACAGGAAAACCTGGTAGACATCACCATAGTCAAGCAATCAATGTTAACATCACCAATATTGAGACAAACCAACATCATGTGACTGCTGTTATGATGCTCTGAACAGGACATAGTATCACTTCAATCATATTCCTGCCAGAAATGCACAGCCTGACTTTAATAATGGAGAAACATGAGACAAACTCACACTAGGACAAGTTGGACAAAACAGTTGGCCTGCATTCTTCAAAAATATCAAATTAAATGAAGACAAGAAAAGGCTAATGAATTAGTCCAGATAAAAAGAGGTCAAAGAGACATGATACCTAAATGTGTGATTCTGGACTGGGAAAGAAACTGTTAACCACATTATTGAGACAATTGGAGAAATATGAATATGGACTATGGGTTTGATAATAATATTGTATCAATATTAAATTTTATTTTTTTGTTAACTATACAGTGGTTATGTAAAATAACGTCTCTATTCTTAGGGGAAAACACTTAAGTATTAAGCATTAAAAAGACAGAATGTTTTCAAATTAGTCTCAAATGGTCCAGAAAAAGAGATCATATACACAGATGATAGATGATGATAGATGGATGACAGATTGATACATATATATAAATGATAAATAGCTAGATAAATACAGAGATACATAGATGATCGATAGATAATAGATGGGATAAATATTCCAGGCAGAATGTAAACTATTGCTCAATCTGGTTAAAAGGTTAATGGTAGTTATTTGTACTTTTGCAAAATTTCTGTTTGACATTTTATCAAATTAAAAATTTATAAAGTAAATACAAAGTATTTTTACTTCTATATTTCATCCAGATATTTTCCCTGTTACAGAAAAATAAATTCCTAGCAGTTGAATTCTCCCTCATCCCAGGGTGACATCTAGGTAAATAGCAACTTGAAAAATTCCTTACTTAGCTACAAAAGAAAATTCTTGTGGAACAATAATCTTTTTCAACAAATAGTTTTAGTTTTCTTTTCAGCATTTTCATGCCATTTCCATTTATGTGATTATAGAAAGCAAAAAAATTACAATCCAAATAATCTTAAATATATAATAGATATGAGGATATGATGAACAATATCACATTTAGTTTTAACTTCAAAATACTTACACAGAATGAAAAACACTGAGCTTGAGTGAAATATTATTATAGAAAGAACTGTATCTTCTGATTTGCTTTCTTATACTCACAGCTTATTTCTAAATCAAAAACTAAAACACAATAGAGACACCAAAAAAAAAAAGGACACACATAGGCACATCAACTATGGATGGATACTCACAATATGAAGAAAGCTAAAAATCTTAGTTCACATGAATAGATCTGTGAAACAGATAGGGAGAACAGTGGTAGAATGTGTCTTAAAAGACATGTGAGTATAACTGACTTGAAAAGAGAAATTTTGGGGAAAAGGAAGATATAAATTCACCAAGAGAGCAAAGAAGCAAGGGTGTGAGGTTGGAGGAAGATAGAGAGAAAAATGACTACTTGTGCTGAAAGTTGAAAGTGTGCACATGTGTATCACAGGGCTGAGAAATCTGAACACAGGGCCTCAAGGAAGTTTCGACATTACTTCTTTCCTCTGGGACAATAACGAAACAATATTTAAGTTCTGCTCACAATTTATAATGTCTACATATATTTTTATTCTCCAACATTGAGAAGAATTCTGAATATTTACTGAAATCATTACATGGCTGTTTATCATTTATTATATTGTTCCTAGAGAATGTTATATTTCTTTTTTGTTTAAAAAAATACATTTCATAAATAGTTATAACTCTTAAAGTGAATTTTCACCTTCCATAAAAAAAATTAATACTCCCTTTTGTTATAGGTCATTATGACAAGCCATAGTAACTCACCATTTAAACACTCCTCTCTCTCTCTGTGCATTTTTTGTCTCATTCAACAATGCCACATCACTCTGTTTCCCTCCCACAGCCAATTCTTTTTCTCACACTTCCTAACAAGCTATAGGAAAAAGAAAGGAAGGAAGGAAGAGGAAAGAAGTGAAAAAAGAAAAGGAGAAAGAGAAATCACAGCAGAGCCATCTGTGGTTACCTCTTTGGGGGTCTCTTAGTTACTCACATTTTATAACAGCAATTCTTGAAAAGACGTTAGCAGTAGATAAATGGTTAACTTTCAGCAGGACAGTTACAAACAGGTTGGCTCCAAGGCTGTAAGACTGATTTGGGCCCTAAAACTTAATCATTAGCTAGCTGTTACACTAATCTAAACTACTTTATACATCTCAGAAATCATATAGGATAATCAGACAGTATATGTTTTTAAAGAACTTTTTAATTAAACCAATATATAATATAAAGAACTATTAAGTTATGGAAGGAGAGTAACTATAAAGATATAAATAGAGCTCTAAAACTTGGAAAGGAGACTTCCTCCTCAAGGCTAAAGTTCAGACCTTACCAAAGACAGTATGGCTGCCACCCAGTAGATCCTGAAGTTCACCATGACAGAATCAAAAGATAGCAATGGTCAAATAAATCATAAAGAGTATTTCATTTAGAGATCATTACCACTTGTGGGATAATGGGAAAGTTCCAAAATTATTCTGTATTTTCATAGAATGGGAGATACTGTATCATGAGAAATATAAACCCAAATGCTGTCATTGCTTCTAAAGCTGATATAATTTCTCCTTCATACAGTTGCATGAATAACTTAGTACATTACTTCAAACAAAATAGCAGCTGTCAGATACATTTACCTGTTGCAAGACCCATCCTTCAACATTCTTACAGAAGTTAGAAAGGAATGAGATAAGAGATACAAAATAATAATAATATTATCTGTAAATAGAGAAACTGCAGGATGGTTAAATTTATGGTTTAATTTCTTCTTACCAGAGGAGAGAGAAATAAAAACCTCATCAAAGGTATAAGCTATGGAATAAAATATCTCTTTTTTAAAAAATAAGACATGGAAGAAATAATGAGGGACACGAGTCTCTTTTTCCCATTCCCATATAACTAGTCAGGTTATTTTTTTCTTACATTAGTCCTTCAATACTCTTACTTAGTGCTTAAGTAGTATTCAAACAACTCCTTTCTCTTCTGTCCTTCCTGTGACGGTCAACATTCCCTGTGTTTGTCTGCCTAATCTATGCCTCTTTATCATGTGGACCAATCTGATCTCTGGTTTTCACCTCTTTGAAATTACCAACATAAATGGCTGCCTACATCATATGTTCTGAACTACTACATCAATATATGAAAGTAGAGTCTGAAAATTACTATGATTATCATTGCCACGCAAAAGAGAGTCTTGAGTCTACCAAAAAAGATATGGTTTTAGCTGGAAGGAAGGACTCATTAGAGCATTCATTGTGTCAGGGGATGGACTCCTTTTCATAGAGCAAGTGGTGCCCTTATGGAAACAAAAGAATAATGTGACATGCGTTCCTTAACTGGGGCCATTGGGAGGGTAAACCCCCAAGCAGCAATTAATGCCCTTCAAGGAGTAGTCCTAGTTAGAACAGTTTCTGAGGAATCCTTCAACATGATACACAGTTGCACTAAAAAAACAATGACTCTAGACCAACCATCACCGACAAACATGCATTAAACTGTGTTTATAGGTGAAGGAATGCATTGTCCTGAAATTTCTTTCGCAATTCCTCATCATGCTAAGGGCCACATTTCAAGGATAACTTGTCAGAATTATTCTATCTGAGGGAGGAAGGAAGCATGAGACATTTGAAAAATGGAATACATAAAGATGAAACTGTACATCTTTGCCTTGTTAATTTAATTGTCTCTGCCTGACATCTCTAAAACTCAAGGCCAAATTCAGCCCTCAGAAGTATTGAAAGTAATCTTTTAAAACTATAACTCAGAAAGTAACGACCAAAACTCTGAAAACTTAACAAAACTATTTAATATTTCCAAAATATTTTTATCAATAATTTCCCTTGGTGTCTTGTCAAGAATTTTGCCATAATATATACAGACAAATGAAATTAGCTATGATTGCTAGCCTACATCCAATAATTGACTTGTTATTATCAAAAAAAGTATATCAAAAGTTTATGGATTAATAAATATTTTTAATTTGTTATATTGTTTCCAGCTAATATAGTCCATCTGTAGAAAAAATTTTGGTTTGGAAGTCATAAAATAGTACTACATTTTTAAAAGTATAATTTTAAGAGAGCAATTAGGTATTTTTCTTTCTATTTAAGAGAAATACCAGAAAATAGTCTTTATATTTCAGTGATCTTGACTGTTGTAAGGACTCAATAAGAAAAAGATTAAAAAAGTTTTCCGCAGTACTTAGTACATAATTATTCAATACGTCTTAGCTATTATTATCATCAGAGCGAAGTTTAATTTGAACTGATATTTTAACACAAGATTCTACTTTATTTTCTTGTTATTCTTTATTTTGGATATTTAAAACGTTACACATAGAAAATCTATCTCCCCACAACTCAGAATTATCAATTATGATTTTTATATATTTAAATCAAGCATATTTTAGCACATAAAATATCATAAATAAAATCCATATCCCTTTTAATTACCACTTTTTGACCCCAAACCCAACCCAGAGACAACCATTATCATGAATTTGGCATGTATCATTCCAGTTCACCTCAATATATATTAAATAATAATAAATATTTACATATTAATATCATTAAATAGTTATATATTCATGCTTTAAATGGAAGAATTTAAAGAGCAATCCAACACTAGCAGTAAAATTAAGTTATTTAAACCTGGGAAATATCTGACAAGCAGGACTATAGCATTTTCATACCAAGTTCCAACATTGTTCATGCTGTGGTTGCTAGATTTGTAGAATATTTAGCTTCTGCCAATCTACTGGGTGCTAGCAATTGTGAAATTCTTATGTGCAATATTATAAACTTGTTAGGAATATACAGATGGTATAAAATAACTTAATTAAAGCAGAGTATTTCTAAAACAGCTGCTCTCAGCTTCTTTCTTTTCACCCAACACACTTGAGAGATGAAACACACTGAAAGTATGTGACTTTCAAAGCACTTGATAGAAGAAATATGGATTCTGCCTTTTGGTGATTTTCAGAGTCCATACTCACTCATAATTATATAAAATCCACGCAAAACATTTTAAGTATCAGACTGTCATAGACCATATGGCACAAGTCATATATAAGGGATGAAAATGGACAAATGACATTAATTCATTTCTGTACACTTCTGGCAAGTTGAGTTACATGAGAAGAAAGTGAGTTAGAATACTTTATAAACTACTAAAGTATCATGGAGAGAACTTCACTTGGAGTTGAGTTATGGGCACTGATAATTATTACTGGATATGATTTACTTCTATTCCCACGTTTTTAATCTTCATAAGCTGTCAGAAAAACTACACACTCCAAGTGTGAGAACACACCAGTGATGTATAATATGATGACACCACTGAGGTTGGGATTGAACAGGGTTAGTGCAATGCCAGAAGAAGCTGTTCATCCTCATTTAACCAGTATCAGTTCAGTCACTCAGTCATGTCCGACTTTTTGCAACACCACGGACTGCTGCACGCCAGGCTTCCCTTTCCATCACCAGCTTCTGGAACTCATTCAAACTCGTGTGCATTGAGTCAGTGATGCCACCCAACTATCTCATCCTCTGTCGTCCCCTTCTCCTCCCACCTTCAATCTTCCCAGCATCAGGGCCTTTTCCAATCAGTCAGTTCTTCACATCAGGTGGCCAAAGTATTGGAGTTTCAACTTCAGCATCAGTCCCTCCAACGAATATTCAGGGCTGATTTCCTTTAGGAGTGACTAGTTGGATCTCCTTGCAATCCAAGGGACTCTCAAGAGTCTTCTCCAACACCACAGTTCAAAAGTATCAGTTCTGCGCTCAGCTTTCTTTATGGCCCAACTGTCAAATCCACACATGACTATTGGAGAAACCATAGCTTTGACTACATGGACCTTTGCTGGCAAAGTAACATCTTGTTTTTTTTTTCTTTTAACTTATCTATTTTTTTATTGAAGTATAATTGCTTTACAGAATTTTGCTGTTTTCTGTCAAACCTCAACATGAATCAGCCATAGGTATACATATATTCCCTCCGTTTTGAAATTCCCTCCCATTACCCTCCCCATCCCACCCCTCTAGGTTGATACAGACCCCTGTTTGAGTCTCCTGAGCCATACAGCAAATTCCCATTGGCTATCTATTTTACATATGGTAATGTAAGTTTCCATGTTATTCTTTCCATACATCTCACTCTCTCCCCCCATAAGTCTATTCTCTATGTCTGTTTCCCCACTGTTGCCCTGTAAATAAATTCTTCATGAAGTGAGTCAGAAAGAGAAAGATAAATATTGTATTCTAACATAGTAATACCTCTTGGTTTTTTAATATGCTGTCTAGGTTGGTCATAGCATTTCTTCCAAGGAGCAAGAGTTTTTTAATTTTCATGGCTGCAGTCACCGTCTGCAGTGATTTTGGAGCCCAAGAAAATAAAGTCTGCCATTGTTTCCCTTGTTTCCCCATCTATTTGCCATGAAGTGATGGGACTGGATGCCATGATCTTAGTTTTTTGAATGTTGAGTTTTAAGTCAGCTTTTTCACTCTCCTCTTTCACTTTCATCAAGAAGCTCTTTAGTTCCTCTTCACTTTCTGCCATAAGGGTGGTGTCATCTGCATATCTGAGGTTATTGATATTTCTCCCTACAATCTTGATTCCAGCTTGTGCTTCATCCAGTGCAGCATTTCTCATGATGTACTCTGCATATAAGTTAAATAAGCAGGGTGACAATATACAGCCTTGACATACTCCTTTTCCTATTTGGAACCAGTTCATTGTTCCATGTCCGGTTCTAACTGTTGCTTCTTGACCTGCATACAGATTTCTCAGGAGGCAGGTCAGGTGGTCTGGTATTCCCATCTCTTTCAGAATTTTCCACAGCTTTTTGTGATCCACACAAAGGCTTTAGCATAGTCAATGAAGCAGAAGTAGATGTTTTTCTGGAACTCTCTTGCTTTTTCAATGATCCAACGGATGTTGGCAATTTGATCTCTGGTTCCTCTACCTTTTCTAAATCCAGCTTGAACATCTGAAAGTTCTCGGTTCACCTATTTTTAAAGCCTAGCTTGGAGAATTTTGAGCGTTACCTTGCTAGCATGTGAGATGAGTGCAATTGTGTGATAGTTTGAACACTCTTTGGCATTGCCTTTCTTTGGGATTGGAATGAAAACTGACTGTTTCCAGTCCTGCAGCCACTGCTGAGTTTTCCAAATTTGTTGGCATATTGAGTGCAGCACTTTCACAGCATCATCTTTTAGGATTTGAAATAACTCAGCTGGAATTCCATCACCTCCACTCCACTAGAGCTCTGTGACAACCTAGAGGGGAAGGATGGTGAGGGAGATGGGAGGAAGGTTCAAGAAGGAGGGGACATGTATACCTACGGCTGATTCATGTTGATGTATGGCAGAAACTATCACGATATTATAAAGTAATTATACTCCAATTAAAAATAAAATAAATTTTTTTAAAAAAATTCAAAATGTGTGTGATGCAGCTAAATCAGTGCTTAGAGGAAAATTTATAGCTTTAAATGTTTTATGTTTAAAATAAAGGGAAATGATCTAATATCAATGATCTACACTTTCACTTTCAGAAGTTGAAAAAGGAAAGGAAATAATAAATGTTTACACCAGTGTCCTATTGAACATTTAAGAGGAATACCAATGCTAAACAAACTCTTTCAGAAAATAGAGAAGGGAGTATTTCCCAAGTTATCTAATGAAACCAGCACCAAGTTGGTACAGAAACTAGACAAAAACATTGTAAGAAAAGAAAAATACTGCTTAATATCACTCATGATTACAGACCCAAAAATTCTTACCCAAAAAAATTAGCAACTGAAATCCAGATTGATTTTAAAAGGACAATGTATTATGATCAAGAGTCCACTGCCAAGAGGCAAAGTTAGTTTAACTCATGAAAATTAACCAGTGAAATTCACCATGTTAATTGAATAAAGAAGAAAATGAAGAAATGCAGAAAAAATGCTAGACAAAATTTCACACCCTTTCATGACAATCACAGCAAACTAAGAAGAGAATGAAGCTTTCTAATCCTAATAGATGATACCAAAAAAACAAAAGCTAAAAATATTTATTGATAACAGACTGACTACTTTCCCTCAAGATTGAGAATAAAGCGAGGATTCTGGCTACCAGTTCTTACAGTCAGAATTAATCTAGAAATCACAGCCAGTGCAACAAAGTAAGACAGCGGTATAAAAGGAACAGCAGTTGGACAGGTAGAAATAACAGTCTTTATTTGTGAATGACATGAACATGTACTTATAAAATTCTTAAAAGTTTACTAAAGCATTCTTGCCTGGGAAATCCCATAGATAGAGGAGCCTCATGGGCTACAGTCCATGGGGTCGCAAAGAGCCAGACACGACTTAATGATTAAACAACATTCAAATGAACAAACATTTACTGAAGGCCTACTGTGTGTCTGGCAAAAATAAGTAAAGCACAGCTCCGTTCTCATGCAGCAGTGAGATCATGACTTGGGAGGGTCTTTCCTCCTGTTCAGTACCCCTCCAGCTGTACTCTCCTTCCCATCTAGGAACTCCCTCCCTCCTGTGCAATCTTGGTGAGTGTGTGTCAAACAGAGAGCCCTGGTCCCTAGTCTAGAGCTGGACACAGGACTGAGGCTTGATCAGGTTGACTCTCTCTAGCGCTTTGACTCTTGAGCAGAAGGACAAAGAAGGAAGACAACAGGCCCTGAGTTGTTCTGGTGCACTTGAGGCTGTTCATTCACTCTTGCTCTGGACTCCCTGGCACTATCCTAGTAATTGGACTCTGAGAGCCTGGGGTACCCTGGCATCCAGCATTCTTCCAACAATCTTCGAAGAAAATTTGCCAGAGTCAGGCTCCAGTGCTTATAGGCATGAAAACTAACTGGTAGCATGTTCTGCAAGCTACAGGTTAAAATGAAATTCTCTTTACATTTTCAGACTTGGTGAAAGCTTTACTCCCTGCACTAAAAACAAGACTTTTCAGAAATGAAATCACTGAAACATTGAAACTAAGTCAAAAAGATAACGTAGATAGAAAAGTAAACTGAAGGTACTGACTCTCAGACTCAGAGCATTCAAATGAGGGATGTAACTTCCCAACACTATCAATACTGAGGCTGGATCATGTTTAAATTGCCACAACAGAAACTCAATTTTTTAAATTAATTTATTTAATTGGAGGATAATTACTTTACAATATTGTGATGGTTTTTGCTATACATCAACATGAATCAGCCATGGGTACACAGGCTTCCCCCCATCCTGAACCCCACTTCCTGTCTCCCTCCCCACCCCATCCCTCTGGGTTGTCCCAGAGCACCAACTTTGAGTGCCTCATGCATCAAACTTGCACTGGTCATCTATTTTACATATGATAATATACATGTTTCAATGCTATTCTCTCAAACTATCCCACCCTCACCTTCTCCCACAGGGTCCAAAAGTCTGTTCTTTACATCTGTGTCTATTTTACTGCTCTGCATTTATTTTACCATCTTTCTAAATTCCATGTTAGTTGCTCAATCGTGTCTGATTCTTTGAAACCCCATGGACTGTAGCCTGCCAGGTTCTCTGTCCATGGAGTTTTCCAGACAGGGATACTGGAGGAGGTATGTATGCATTATTATACAGTATTTGTGTTTGTCTTTCTGATTTATTTCATTCTGTATAATGGGCTCCAGTTCCATCCACCTCATTAGAACTGACTCAAATGTGTTCCTTTTTATAGCTGAGTAATATTCCATGTGTATATGTACAACTTCCTTATCCATTCATCTGCCAGTGGACATTTAGGTTGCTTCCATGTCCTAGCTATTGTAAACAGTGCTGCACTGAACATTGGGGTACACTTGTCTCTTTCAGTTCTGGTTTCCTTGGGGTGTATGCCCAGCAGCGGGATTGCTGAGTCATATGGCAGTTCTATTTCCAGTTTCTTAAGGAATCTCCATACTGTTCTCCGTAGTGGTTGTACAAGTTTGCATTTCCACCAACAGAGTAAGAGGGTTCTCTTTTCTCCACATCCTCTCCAGCATTTACTGTTTGTAGACATTTTGATGACAGTCATTCTCACTGGCGTGAGATGATACCTCGTTGTGGTTTCAATTTGCATTTCTCTAATAATGAGTGATGCTGAGCATCTTTTCATCTGCTTTTAGCCATCTGTATGTCTTCTTTGGAGGAATGTCTGTTTAATTCTTCTGCCCACTTTTTGATTGGGTTGTTCATTTTCCTGGTATTGAGCTGCACAAGCTGCTTGTATATTTAGGAGATTAATTCTTTGTCAATTGTTTCATTTGCTATTATTTTCTCCCATTCTGAAGCCAGTCTTTTCACTTTGCTTATACTTTCCTTCATTGTGCAAAAGCTTTTAGCTTTAATTAGGCCCCATTTGTTTATATTTGTTTTTATTTCCATTACTCTGAGAGGTGGGTCATAGAGGATCTTACTGTGATTTATGACCGAGAGTGTCTGCCTATGTTTTCCTCTAAGAGTTTTATAGTTTCTGGTCTTACATTTAGATTTCTAATCCATTTTGAGTTTATTTTGTATATGGTGTTAGAAAGTGTTCTAGTTTCATTCTTTTACACGTGGTTGACCAGTTTTCTCAGAGGCTGTCTTTTCTCCATTGTATACTTTTGCCTCCTTTGTCAAAGACAAGGTGTCCATCAGTTCAGTTCAGTCACTCAGTTCAGTTCAGTTCAGTTCAGTTCAGTCGCTCAGTCGTGTCCGACTCTTTGCGACCCCATGAATTGCAGCACGCCAGGACTCCCTGCCCATCACCAACTCTCGGAGTTTACCCAAACCCTTGTCCATTGAGTTAGTGATGCCATCCAACCGTCTCATCCTCTGTCATCCCCTTCTCCTCCTGCCCGCAATCCTTCCCAGCATTAGGGTCTTTTCCAATGAGTCAACTCTTTGCATGAGATGGCCAAAGTATTGGAGTTTCAGCTTCAACATCAGTCCTTCCAATGAACACCCAGGACTGATCTCCTTTAGGATGGACTGGTTGGATCTCCTTGCAGTCCAAGGGACTCTCAAGAGTCTTCTCCAACACCACAGTTCAAAAGCATCAATTCTTCAGTGCTCAACTTTTTTCATCGTCCAGCTCTCACATCCATACATGACTACTGGAAAAACCATAGCCTTGACTAGATGGACCTTTGTTGGCAAAGCAATGTCTCTGCTTTTAAATAAGCTATCTAGGTTGGTCATAACCTTCCTTCCAAGGAGTAAGCATCTTTTAATTTCATGGCTGCAATCACCATCAGCAGTGATTTTGGAGCCCCCAAAAATAAAGTCTGACACTGTTTCCACTGTTTCCCCATCTATTTCCCATGAAGTCACTCAGTCATGTCCAACTCTTTGCAACCCCATGGACTACAGCACTCCAGGTTTCCCTGTCCATCACCAACTCCAGGAGCTTTCTCAAACTTATGTCCATTGCATTGGCGATGCCATCCAACCATCTCATCCTCTGTTGTCCCCTTCTTCTCCTGCCTTCAATCTTTCCCAGCATCAGGGTCTTTTCCAGTGAGTCAGTTCTTCACATCAGGTGGCCAAAATATTGGAGTTTCGGCTTCAGCATCCGTCCTTCCAATGAATATTCAGGACTGATTTCCTTTAGGATGGACTGGTTGTATCTCCTTGCAGTCCAAAGGACTCTCAAGAGTCTTCTCCAACACCACAGTTCAAAAGCATCAATTTATCTCTGGACTTTCTGTTTTGTTCCATTGATCTATATTTCTGTCTTTGTGCCAGTACCATACTGTCTTGATGACTGTAGCTTTGTAGTACAGTCTGAAGTCAATTTACTGCATTCCTTGATTACTGAAATATGTCACTGAGCAAGATTTTAGGTTATTTTTAGTTGGGAATCTGGTTTAAAAATCTGACAGTCTTCCACTGGGGATAATTTAAAGACAGCCATAACAAGAGACAAAAAAAAAAGTAACTTCTTAGATAAGACTTCAGTGAATTTTTGGCAGCCTTAAGACCAAAGTGCTGGTCTTAAATGAATGGTAAATAGATTGTCCACAATCTCTTTTGAAATATAAACACTTTGCATTTATTTTCTAAAAATTATTAAAAGTATTCCAGAAATAAAATGTGCAGTTAGCACAGTCACAGGATACAAGGTCAATATATGAAAACTCAATTATATTTCTACGCCATTTACAATTGCATTCAAAACATTAAATAGCTATGGATAAATTTTACCAAATATACACAAGATCAATATAATAAAAACTTCAAATGCTTCTGAGAGAAATTTAAAAGATATAAATGAATGGAGATATACACTGTATTCCTGAATCAGAAGACTCAATATTGCCAAGATGTCAATTCTTCCCAAATTGGTCCATAAATTCAATGCAATCACAATCAAAATGCTGGCATGCTTTTTTGTAGAAACATGTATTTCATTAAAGTTTAAAACTTGCTCTTTGGAAGACAGTATTAGAAAATAAAAAGCACACCACAGACTGGAAGAATATCTTACAAAACATTTATCTGACATAGGACTTAAGCTAAGAATGTATAAGTAATACTTAGAACTCAGTAATAAAAAGATAAATGACCCAATAAAAATGGGTAGAATATTTTAACATAAACATCACATAAGATAAAGAAGGTACATGAAAAGATGGTCAACATCATAGTCCTTAAGTAAATACAAATTAGAACCACAGTGAGATATAACTATAAACCCACTGCAAAGGCTAAAAGTATAAAGATTCACAATACCAAGTGTTATAGAAAATGTGGGGTAATTGTAACTCCCATACATTGTTTTTTGGAATGAAAATGGTATAGCTACTTTGAAAACATTTTGACAGTTTCTAATAAAGGTAAACATATACTTAGTTTATCATTCATCAATCCCACTTTTAGGTGTTTACCTAAATTTAAGGAAAACACTTACCCACACAAAAATTGTATACCAATCTTTATAAGAGCTTTATTCATAATAACAAAAAAAGTAAATACTTTCAAAAATTCATTATCAGATAAATGTATATATCGTGCCATATTCATACAATGGAATTCTAATCAGCAAGTAAAAGGGGGGAGCCATTGATGCATGTCTAAATTTCAAAACTAAGTGAAAGAAGCTAAACTCAAAGATTATACACTGTATGATTACATTTGTATGAAATTCTAAAAAAAAATGAAAGAGGCAAAACTATTATGACAAAACCAATGGTTGCTTCAGGCATGGGTAAAAGAACTGACAGCAAAAGGACAGCATTCCTTGGAGAGTGATGGAAATGTACTATATCTTGATTGTGGTGATATTTATACAATTATACATTTGTCAAAACTCCTTGAACTGTACATTTTAAATGGATGAATTTTATTATATGTAAATTATACTTCAATAAGCCTTAAAAAGGAGAACAATTTATATGTTGGAAGACTGGAATGCTACATGTGAAATGCCAAATGGTAAGTTTTCCGTGGAGACAGGAAAAGTAAACGTTTTCACACTTTGCAAAGTTTGTGTGATATGTGAAATGATCCACCATGTGGCCCCAATTATTTAGGAAAAATTCTATTACCCAATAAGCCTTGGTTGAGAGGTGGATTCAAAGACATGAGTCTGTACCCTATAGTCATGATCATGTCTAGTGAAAGATAAAGAGGATGAAGAGAGGGGAAGACAAATACCATGGAGAGAGTCAATGAATAAAGGAATGGATGAATGAGTGAATGATTTGAACAGGTAATTCTTTATATCTTTAAATGCAACAAGTGTATGTATAGATCCATAAGACAAAACGCTCAAATAATTTAGTATCTTGAATAAAGTGTATTTCAGCCAAAGAATTTTTACCACTTATGTAAACGTAATTGACTGTCAATGACCAAAAACTCTATTAGCCTAATCTTTGCTATATTGACTCTCTCTTTCTGTAGATACTAAAGTCTGATTCATAAATTAGTATATTAATTTTGAAACCAGGCCCCTAATTTCTGGGAACACTAAATATAGAATAATTAAAGATTAAAGTTGTACAAATCAAAAAGGTTATCTTTAGAAAGTATTTCAGAATGAACAAATAAAAAGAACAACACACTTAGGGGCAGAACTTTTCTTCTATGCTTGGTGGGCTGTAGACCAAAAATACCTTCACGTCTCAAAGGAGCAGAGGAAACCTCTGAGATAGATAAGACTCTCTGAACAAAAGTTGCTGGACAGGCGATCTCTCATATCTCCCTATCCCAGCCCATTAATCTTTTAACTGCCCCTTTTACATCTTTGTTTCTGAGGGTGTAGATTAGAGGGTTGAGGCTAGGTGTGACAACAGTATAAAAGAGGGCAATGAACTTGCCTTGATCTTGAGAATTTCCTGATGGTGGCTGTAGATACATGCACATGATTGGAATGAAAAAGAGGGATACAACCATAAGATGGGCTCCACATGTCCCAAAGACTTTCTGAAGTCCAGCTGTTGACTGCATCCTCAGCGCAGTCTGAGCAATGGCACCATAGGAGCTGAGAATGAGAATAAGTGGTATGATCACAAAAATGGAGCTCATGACCATAAGGGTCAGCTCATTAACATGAGTATCAACACATGACAGTCGAAGCAATGCTGGAACTTCACAGAAGAAATGGTCCACTTGGTGATGTCCACACAGGGGTACCCAGAAGGTAAATGAGGAATGAAGTGCTGAGGTGGTAAAGCCACTTACCCAAGAAGCCACAGCCAACAGATGGCAGAAACGAGGGTGCATGAGGACAGTGTAATGCAAGGGTCTACACACAGCTGCATAACGGTCATAGGACATCACCACCAACAGCACACATTCAGCAGTTCCCAGTGCAAGGACAAAATAAAGTTGAATCATGCAACCAGCATAAGAGATGGTTTTCTCTTGGCCCCAGAGGTTGATCAGGAACTGGGGGATGGAACTCGCGGTGTAGCAGAGATCCAGAAAAGAGAGGTTTGAGAGGAAGAAGTACATGGGAGTGTGGAGATGGGAATCCAGATATGACAAGAAAATAATGAACAGGTTACCTATCAGTGTCATCAGGTAGAACATCAAGATAACAACAAAGAGAACTAACTCAAGATGAGGCCAGTTAGAAAAACCCAGTAGAACAAAGTAACCAGAACTTGCATTTTTTTCCTTCATCTTTCTTTTGCTTTCAATACCTGAAGAATCATATAAACTGAAGGTCCACCTCCTCATTGTCAAACTCTTGTAAACTGATTGAGCGAGAAAATACATTTCCAAATACTGCCATTATAACAATAGGATTTTTATAATATTGTTTTTATGTTTCATTCAGACATTTGTCCTGTTGTAGATATTATCAATATCTTCTCATCTCAATTAGTTATTTTTTATGTATGTTGAGCATTTGGATAAATGAAGATTAAAGACTTTTCATAGCTAAGAAAATTTTCATTTTAAAAAGTCTCTTTTCTTAGGGAAAAAAAACCTCTACCCCCCTTTTCTTCATTTTCATGTTATTTCTGATTTTGCGGTTACAAAGAAGGAAATATCTGCAGTCTTAACAATCTTGCATATAGGTGAGAATTTATCATGAGATAAAAACAATTCAGCAGTAACTTGAAAGTGTTAATATTGGACGAAAAAAGTAAATTTCAGTTGATATGTTTATGGACAGAATAAAACATTCATACTTGTTTATTTATGCTATCAGCTTATTTCCAGACACAAATAACAGGCAAATGCAAATAGAAACAAAGACACATGCATGCATGAGCACACACCAACTTATCAATATTCATAATAATGAGTTTAGCTGAAGTTCACTGCACAGGTATCAACACATGATCATCGCAGAAGTGCTGAAACCACAGAAGTGTTCCACAGAGCAATGTCCACACAAGGAAACCCAGAAAATAAAGAAGAAATGAAATGCTGAGGTGTAAAGCCACTTATCCAAGTGGCCTTTATGGAAACAACAAACAACAACAACAATAAAACAGCTAATAGTCTGGATTAATTGAAAAATGAAGTAGATTGGGGAATTTGGTGATAAAATACTTCCAAACATAAATGAGAATACAACTTGTTTTAGAAGATTAGGGAAAAAAAAAAAAGACAAAGGAAACTTAAGAGGGAGCAAGAAAGGGAGGGTGGTTGGAGCAGGAAAGTGGAGAAGAACTCTGATTGTGGTATTTGGAATATAAAGTGTGTATTCTGAGTGTCTATGAGACATGAACAACAGGGTTTAAAGATTGTGCCAACAAAACTGCATATGCTTTAGAACAATAGATAAGACATTAAATTCTGAGTCATTAAATATGTCTAGGTTTTCCACAATTTGGAATGGGAAATTCTGAAGAGAAAATTCACTAATTTTTAATAGACAAAGATATGTGAATATTACATAAAATCCAATGACAAGGTCATCTTCTCATGGTTCTTTCGTAAAAAATAAAGCTAAGAAATTTGAATGTGTACTAATAGTTTGATTTTCAGTTGCTTATTTTCTCCTGTGCATTATCCACTTTTCACAGAAAAAACCACTCTTTTATTATAGCTATTGATGCAAGGCACAGTATCCCATCATTTAAATATTCCCAAATAGCTTTGCCTTGCTACTTCTGCCTCTCTCACATTCTCTGATAGAATATGGCAAAAGACAAATTCAACCAAAACAGATTCACCTGCAGTCTTTTGAGGAACGTTTATTTGCTCTAATATTGTAATCTTCAATCTTTAAAAAACTATAAGAGATGTCTAATTAGTTGAGTTACAAGCTGGAGAGCTAGGAACATTGAATTTCGCTAAGACTGATTTAGGCAGGCATAAAGATAGCAATGCACCACTTAATATTATTGACAATGAAAATAACTATTAACCTTTTGAGATATGATGGGAAAATTCTAAGGGATTTTTTTAATTTCCTGAGAATGAGAGTTAATACATTGCAAGATATTTGAATTCAAATACTGTGGGTACCTTTTTTGATGCAGACATAATTTTTCTGCCTTATAAAGCTGCCTGAATTTAATGTTACATTAATTAAAAGAAATTGGGAGTTTTGTGGTATTTTTTGTATTACCTTTCTTTCAGCATTCTTCTCAAAGTACAAAGGAAAAAAAAGTAAAAAGGGATAAGAGATTAGGGATGAAAAACTACAGAATTCAGGAAAATTAAATTTCAAAGCTTATGGTTTGATTTCCTTCTTAACAGATAAAAGGGAAATAAAGACCCTATCAAAGATATCTTTTATAAACCATAGAATAAAATATTTCCCTTAAGTCAAATATTATGGGGAAACTGGATGCCTTAGCACTTTCTTCTCACCCTCATTGTTACTACCAAACATTTTTCTAATTCTTGTCATATTCATTCCTTTATACTAAACCTGGTTTAGCACTCCATCAACTTCTTTCAGTAGTGACCTTCCTATGTTTGCTCACCTTCCCTGCTGTTCTCTTTCTTTCTATGCCCTAATCATGTATAAACTGATGAGAGGCTCTCTGGATATCATGTGACCTGAAAACATTAACCTAATTGCCCTCCTATCCCACCTGCACTAATGTATATAATCGAACTGTGGAAAGCAATCTGAATATACCTTAGATTATCATTGTTACAAACAGGACAACAAGTTTGTCCAAAATTTTCCTTTTAGCAGAACATGGGAACTCTTAAGGGCATAATAATGTATCAGGGGATGCACCCCTTACCCCAGAGCAAACAGGACCTTTACAGAAACAAAGAGAAGAATATGATTTTCCTTCTTTGACTGGGACCATTGGGAAAATAAATCCCAAAGTTGCAATTAATGCCCTTCAACGTGATTGCCTGGTTAGACTGGTGTTAATCTTTTTTTTTTAATTAATTTATTAATTTTAATTGGAGGCTAATTACTTTACAATATTGTAGTTGTTTTTGCCATACATTGACATGTATCAGCCATGGGTGTACATGTGTTCCCCATCCTGAACCCCCCTCCCACCTCCCTCCCCATTCCATCCCTCGGGGTCACCCCAGTGCACCAGCCCTGAGTACCCTGTCTCATGCATCAAACCTGGGCTGGCGATCTGTTTCACATATGATAATATACATGTTTCAATGCTATTCTCTCAAATCATCCCACCCTCGCCTTCTCCCACAGAGTCCAATAGACTACAGAATAGACTGAATAGACTGACTACAGAATAGTCCAATAGACTGTTCTTTACATCTGTGTCTCTTTTGCTGTCTCGCATATAGGGTCATCGTTACCATCTTTCTTTCTAAATTCCATATATATGTGTTAGTATACTGTATTGGTGTTTTTCTTTCTGACTTACTTCACTCTATATAATTGGCTCCAGTTTCATTCACCTCATTAGAACTGATTCAAATGCATTCTTTTTAATAGCTGAGTAATATTCCATTGTGTATATGTACCACAGCTTCCTTATCCATTCATCTGCTGATGGACATCTAGGTTGCTTCCATGTCCTGGCTATTGTAAACAGTGCTGCGATGAATATAGGGGTACACATGTCTCTTTCAATTCTGGTTTCCTCAGTGTGTATGCCCAGCAATGGGATTGCTGGGTCGTATGGCAGTTCTATTTCCAGATTTTTAAGGAATCTCCACACTGTTCTCCATAGTGGCTGTACTAGTTTGCTTTCCCACCAACAGGGTAAGAGGGTTCCATTTTCTCCGCACCCTCTCCAGCATTTACTTGCAGACTTTTGATAGCAGCCATTCTGACTGGCGTGAGATGGTACGTCACTGTGGCTTTGATTTGCATTTCTCTGATAATGAGTGATGTTGAGCATCTTTTCATGTGTTTATTAGCCATCTGTATGTCTTCTTTGGAGAAATGTCTGTTTAGTCTTTGGTCCATTTTTTGATTGGGTCGTTTATTTTTCTGGAATTGAGCTGCAGGTGTTGCTTCTATATTTTTGAGATTAATTCTTTGTCAGTTGCTTTGTTTGCTGTTACTTTCTCCATTCTGAAGCCTGTCTTTTCACCTTGCTTATAGTTTCCTTCAGAGTGCAAAAGCTTTTAAGTTTAATTAGGTCCCATTTGTTTATTTTTGCTTTTGTTTCCATTACTCTGGGAGGTGGGTCATAGAGGATCCTGCTGTGATTTATGTCAGAGAGTGTTTTGCCTATGTTTTCCTCTAGAAGTTTTATAGTTTCTGGTCTTACGTTTAGATCTTTAAACCATTTTGAGTTTATTTTTGTGTATGGTGTTAGAAAATGTTCTAGTTTCACTTGTTTACAAGTGGTTGACCAGTTTTCCCAGCACCACTTGTTAAAGAGATTGTCTTTTCTCCATTGTGTATTATTGCCTCCTTTGTCAAAGATAAGGTGTCCATAGGTGTGTGGATTTATCTCTGGGTTTTCTATTTTGTTCCATTGATCTATATTTCTGTCTTTGTGCCAGTACCATAATGTCTTGATGACTGTAGCTTTGTAGTATAGTCTGAATTCAGGCAGGTTGATTCCTCAAGTTCCAATCTTCTTTGTCAAGACTGCTTTGGCTACTTGATGTTTTTTTGTATTTCCATACAAATTGTGAAATTATTTGTTCTAGATCTCTGAAAAATACCGTTGGTAGCTTGATAGGGATTGCATTGAATCTATAGATTGCTTTGGGTAGTATACTCATTTTCACTATATTGATTCTTTCGACCCATGAACATGGTATATTTCTCTATTTGTGTCATCTTTGATTTCTTTCATCAGTGTTTTATAGTTTTCTATATATAGGTCTTTGGTGTTAAACTTCACAGGAAAAAACTTCACAGAAAAGGCTTCAGCATGATGATGTACTCACACTAAAGTGATAATAAATTTTTCACCAACTTACATGAAAATTTGCTCTGAGTTGTATGGGCAATAAAAGGAATGGGGTATACTGAGTCACCCAATTTTTCCCCACAATTTCCAATGGGGCTAAGGCCCACATTTACCAGACACTTGATTAGGAGCAGGCAAGATTTGGGAGCCAAGAGACAAAAAAATAAATAAATAAAAGAAATACATTAAAACTATAATTTTTAAGTTCAATTTCAACTTTACATCTGAAAGTTCAGAAAATAATCCAGATACCACACAAGCCTTTTATTCTGAACATTTAGATGATCTCCATCAATCTTGTTTATTACTTCAAAAATCTTCCATTAACAACTTTTTTTGCCTGCCCCTTAAAATCTCCTTGTCAGGAAGGAATTTTGGTTAGTTTCTGTATGGCAGAAACCAACACAGTTTCATTAAGCAAATATCCTTCCATTAAAAATAAATAAATTTTTAAAAATTAAAAAAAAAATTTTTTTAATCTAAAAAAAAGAAATAGTGGCTGAGAAATTCCTGAACCTGGGGAGAAATCTGGATATCCAAGCTCTTGAGGCTACAAGTTACCCTAAAATTTCAATCCAAAACTACCTTTTCTAAGACATATCACAATAAAACTGTCAAAAATCAGACAAAGAGAGAATCTTTAAACAGCAAGAGTAAAAAATGCTTGTAACCTACAATGAAACCCCCATTAGGCTATCAGCAAATTTCTCAGTAAAATGGCCACAAGCCAGGAGAAGGTGAAATGACACATTCAAAGTGCTGGAAGAAAAAAACCTGCCAATCACAAACACTCTAACTGGTAAAGTTATCCTTCAAAACTTAGAAGAAATAAAGATTCCCAGAGAAACAAAATCCATAGAAATTCATCACCACTAGGTCTGCCTTATAAGAAATGTTAAAAGGAGTTCTTAAAGCTGAAATAAAAGAACACTAATTAGTAACATGAAAACATGGAAATATGCAACACACTGGTAAAGACAAATATATATGAAAATTTAGAATACTATAATACATTGGTGTGTTAACCATTTAACTATAGTATAAAGGCTAAAAAACAAGAGCATTAATAATAACTACAACTACTATAACTTCTTAACAAATACACAATATAAGAGAGGTAATTTGTGACATAAAAACATAAAGAGGGGAGTAAAAGGGCAAATTTTTTTCTATGCAATCAAAGCTAAGTTTCTATCAGAGTAAAATGGAAAGCTTTATAGATGATTTATATAAGCTGTGTAGGAATTACAAAGCAAAAATTTGTAATATATTCCAATAGACAAAGAGAAGGGAATCAGAGCATATCACTGCAGAAAATCACCAATTCAAGTAAGGCACCAAGAGAGGAAGAAAGGGAAAAAACTGGAACTACAAAATAGCCAGGAAATGATTAATAAGATGGCATTAGTAAGATATTGCCTATCAGTAGTAACTTCAAATGTAAATGGATTAAACTCTCCAATCGATGGCCATAGAGTGGCTGGATGGGGGGAGAAAAGCAGGACCTAAATATATGCTGCCTACAAGAGACTCATTTGGCCTTTAAGAACACACATAGACTCAAAGTTAACATGTGAAAAAAAAACAGTATGTGCAAATGAAAATCAAAAACAGGCAAGGTATCTATACTCTTATCAGCTAAAATGGTAACAAGAGACAAAGACAGTCAGTATATAATGATGAAGAGGTTAATCAATCAAAATATAATAATCATATTTACACAAAATTTGAGGCACCTCAATCTATCAAGCAAACATTAACAGACTTGAAAGGAAAAACTTACAATATTAGTAGGGGACTTCCCTACCCTACTTTAAGTAAGAGAAAGATCATTCAGAAAGAATCAACAACAACAACAACAACAACAAAAGCAGGGCATAAACCATACATTAGACCAAAAGAACCAAGCAGAGAAATACAGGACATATCATCCAAGGGCAACAAAACACACAATTCTTCTCAAACATACATGAACATTCTCCAGGATAGATCATATTATAGGCCACAAACAAGTCAGCAAATTAAAGAAGATTGAAATCACACCAAGTAACTTTTCTGACCACAACAGCATGACTCTAGAAATCAACAATAAGAGGAAAGCTGGAAATCTTCTAGGTACACAGAAATTAACAACACACTCCTGAGCAACCAATAGGTCAAGAATAAATCAACAAAGCAAACAAAATAGCTTGAAACAAGTAAAAGTTAGAATATTCAGTTCAGTTCAGTCACTCAGTCGTGTCCGACTCTTTGAGACCCCATGAATCACAGCACGCCAGGCCTCCCTGTCCATCACCAACTCTCGGAGTTTACCCAAACCCATGTCCATCGAGTTGGTGATGCCATCCAACCGTCTCATCCTCTGTCATCCCCTTCTCCTCCTGCCCTCAATCCTTCCCAGCATTAGGGTCTTTTCCAATGAGTCAACTCTTTGCATGAGGTGGCCAAAGTATTGGAGTTTCAGCTTCAACATCAGTCCTTCCAATGGACACCCAGGATTGATCTCCTTTAGGATGGATTGATTGGATCTCCTTGCAGTCCAAGGGACTCTCAAGAGTCTTCTCCAACACCACAGTTCAAAAGCATCAATTCTTCGGTGCTCAGCTTTCTTCACTGTCCAACTCTCACATCCATACATGACCACTGGAAAAACCATAGCCTTGACTAGACGGACCTTTGTTGGCAAAGTAATGTCTCTACTTTTAAATATGCTATCTAGGATGGCCATAACCTTCCTTCCAAGGAGTAGGCATCTTTTAATTTCATGGCTGCAATCACCATCTGCAGTGATTTAGCATACAAAAACTTATACATGGCAGCAAAAGCAGTCTAAGAAGGATAAACAGCAATATTAAGAAAAATAAAAGATTTACAAAAACAACTTAACATTGCACATCAAAGAAATAGAAAGGAACAAACTAAGTCAAAAGTTAACAAGGTGATGACCTAGAGGGGTGGGATGGGGGCATGGAAAGGAGGTTTAGGAGGGAGGGGATATATGTATCCTTAGAGCTGATTCACGTTGTTGTACAGAAGAAACTAACACAATATTGCAAAAAAAATTATCCCCCAATTAAAAATTTAAAATTAATTAATGAATTAAAATAGCAGGAAAAGGAGTTAACAAGGAAGGAAGTAATAAAGATCAGAGCAGAAATAAAATAGAGACAAAAATGGAAAAGATCAATAAAACCAAGAGCTGGTTCTTTTAAAAGATAAACAAAACTAATAAACTTTTAACTGGGCTCATCAAGTAGAAAATGGAAAGGACCCCAATAATCAAAATAACCAATACCACAGAGATACAAAAAATTCATAAGAGAATACTATGAACAGTATTTGCCAGCAATTGGACAACCTAGAAGAAATGGACAAATTCTTTGGAACATACAATCCCCCAAGACTGAACCAAGAAGAAACAGTAAATATGAATAGATCAAATACCAGTAATAAATGTAATCAATAATTTTAAAACTCAAACAAGCAAAAAACCAGGGCCAAATGGCTTCACAAGTGAATTCTACCAAACATTTAGAGAAGAATTAATGCTTATCCTTCTGAAACTATTCCAAAAAAACTGAAGAGGAAGGAACACTTCCAGACCTATTCTATGAGGCTACCATCACCCTAATACCAAAACTAGACAAAGATATGATCCCCTAAAAAAAAAAAGTAAGTTACAGGACAATATCACCAATGAACATGGATGCAAAAATCCTCAACAAAATACAAGCAAATAAAAATATATATATAAGCAAATCAAATTCAACAATACATTGAAAGGGTCATACACTATGATCATGTGGGATTTATTATAGGGATGTAAGGATTTTTCAATACCCACAAATCAATCAATGTTATACATATGAACAAAAAAGAATGAAAATCATATGATCATCTCAATAGATCCAGAAAGAACTTTTGATAAAATTCAACATCTCTTTATGATTTTTAAAAAACCCTTTAGAAAGAGGGCATAGAGGACACATACCTCAACATTATAAAGGGCCTATATAACAAATCCACAGCTAACATCATACTCTATGGTGAAAAGCTGAACGCATTCCCTCTATGATCAGGAACAAGACAAGGATGCCCACTCTTACCAATTTTATTCAACACAGTTTTGGGAGTCTTAGCACAGCCATAAGAGAGGAAAAAGAAATAAAAGGAATATAAATTGAAAAGGAAGAAATAAAACTGTCACTGCAGATAACATGATACTTTATACAGAAAATCCTGAAAATGCTACAAGAAAAGAGAAAGATGCTAGCAGAAAACTACTAAAGCTCATCAGTGAATTTGGTAAACTTGCCAAATTTCTATACACTAACAATAAACTCTCAGAAAGAGAAATTAAGGAAGCAATCCCATTTACCATCACATCAAAAAGAATAAAATACCTACAAATTGTTGTTGCTCAGACCCTAACTCGTGTCCGACTGTTTGCAACCCCAAATACTCTGCACTGCAGCACACCAGGTTCCTCTTTCCTTCACTATCTTCCAGGGTTTATTCAGATTCATGTCCACTGAGTTGGTGACGCTATCTAACCATCTCATCTTCTGTTGTCCCCTTCTCCTTTTGCCTTCAATCTTTCCCAGCATCAGGGTCTTTTCCAGTGAGTCAGCTCTTTGCATCAGGTGGCCAAAGTATTGAAGTTTCAGCTTCACCATCAGTCCTTCCAATGAATATTCAGGGTTGATTTCCTTTAGGATTGACTGGCTTGATCTTCTTGCAGTTCAAGGGACTCTCAAGAGTCCAGCATGACAGTTTGAAAAAATCAGTTCTTCAACTCTCACAGCTGTACATGACTACTGGAAAAACCATGCTCAGTTGTGTCTCTTTGTGACCCCATGGACTATAGCTCGCCAGGCTCCTTTGTCCACGGGATTTTTCAGGCAAGAATACTGGAGTGTGTTGCCATTTCCTCCTCCAGGGGATCTCCCCACCCAGGGATCTAACCCATGTCTCCTGCACTTCCTGCATTGGCAGGCAGATTCTCTACCTGCCAGGAAAAATCATAGCTTTGACTATATGGACCTTTGTCAGCAAAATGATGTCTCTGCTTTTTAATATGCTGTCTGGGTTTGTTACAACTTTCCTTCCAAAGAACTAGGATCTTTGAATTTCATGGCTATAATTACCATTTGCAGTGATTTTAGAACCCAGGAAAATAGAATCTGTCACTGCTTTCACTTTTTCCCCATCTATTTGCCATGAAGTAATGGGACCAACGCCTAGATCTTAGCTTGTTTAATGTTGAGTTTTAAGCCAGCTTTTGCACTCTCCTCTTTCACTCACATCAAGAAGCTCTTTAGTTCCTCTTCACTTTCTGCCCTTAGAACGGTATCATCTGCATATCTGAGGCTGTTGATATTTCTCCCACCAGTCTTGATTCCAGCTTGTGATTCATCCAGTCCAGCATTTCACATGATGTGCTCTGCATAGAAGTTAAATAAGCAGGGTGATATTATACAGTCTTGTCATACTCCTTTCCAAATTTTGATCCAGTCAGCTGTTTCATATTCTAACTATTGTTTCTTGGCCTGCATACAGGTTTATCAGGAGACAGGTAAGATTGTCTGGTATACCCATCTCTGTAAGAATTTTCCACAGTTTCTTGTGATCCACACAATCAAAGGCTTTGGCATAGTCAATAAAGCAGATGTTTTCCTGAAATTCCCTTCCTTTCTCTATGATCCAACAAGTGTTGGCAATTTGCTCTCTAGTTCTTCTGCTTCTTCTAAACCCAGCTTGTACATCTGTAAGTTCTCAGTTCATATACTGCTGAAGCCTAAATTGAAGGATTTTGAGTATACTGTTACTAGCATGTGGAATGAGCACAATTATACAATATGTTGAACATTCTTTGGCACTGCTCTTCTTTCGGATTGGAATGAAAACTGACCTGATCCCACATGCCACAAATAAGACCTGATGCAGCCAAATAAATAAATAAATAGATATATATTTAAAAGAAAAAAAAAAGACTGATCTCTATGAACCAGGATGCAGATCTTCACCAGATACTAAATCTGCCAGCATTTTGATCTTGGCATTCCCAGCCTCTAGAATTATAAGAAATAAATGTTTGTCTTTTAAGCCACCCAAACAGCCTAAGACAATATATAAAAAAAGCAAAATGTGAAGACTGTTGAGGAAAAATATGAAAACATGATAGAGAAGACTGGGGTGGGGAGGATCTTTGTTTAGATAACCAAGAAAGCCCTCATTGAATAGATGACAGCTGGAAAAGTGAAAATAAGGAGCACAATTTGTGGACAGAATATTACAGGTAAATGAGACAGTGCAAAAGGCTTTTAAATGCTTGCATTCCTGGAGAAACACAGGGATGGAGAGAATGGGAGAAAGTGGATAGGATAACAGACGTTAGGTCTTGAAGCAATTGATAGGTCATGGTAAGGAAGGAGTCTGAATTTTATTCTAAGGTCATAAGGAGCCTTGAAAGATTTCAAACATGTAAATGAAAAAAAAAATTTAAGAACACTTCTGGCTGCCACATGGAGAATGGATTGAAAGGGAAAAAAGCTAGAGCAGGGAATGTTAGGAAGCCACTGGATAATGCAGGGGGCCAGGGTGGGGGAGAGACAGTGCCTCAGTGCCTGGCAGTAGAAGTAGAAATGGAAAAAGAAGTTAAAGTTAAAGTTCAAATTTTCAGGGTGAGGAGGTCAGGGAAGTAATTAAGGATGGCTTAGGTTTCTGGCCAGTGACAGGTAGATGTTGGTACCGTTTACTATGATGAGGAACACTGCGGTGATATCAGATTTGATGCAGTGGGAATCAAGAGTTCTATTTTAGCCATGTTTAGATTCATATTTTTGTTAAACACCCAAAAATGGGTAAAATCAGGCAGTTGGAAATATAAGTTTGATGCTCAATGGAGAAGATTAGAAATACAAATTTGAAAGCCATCAATATGAAAATGACATTTATGCCTTTATGCCTTGGAACTATATGATATTATCCAGAGAGGCAGTAAAAACAGAGAAGACTAGAACCCCTGGTGAGGCCATAAGATTCAGACTCTGTATTTGTAAAATTTCCACATATCGCAGTTATTCTGAAATGCAGCCAAATGAGAAAGTACTGCTACTAATTTCATTTTAAATGGCTCCCATAAGTAAAAGGCTAAAGCAAGAAAGGGGAAAAAAATTAAATAAAAAGTGAACAGAAAAACACATCTTAATTTAGTCAAGTAGGTTCAAAAAGACATTGTATTGTATGTCTAAGCCAAACTCTGGACATACCAATTCCTGAAAAACCACTAGGAAACTTTTCAAAACTTAAAGAACCTATGGACTTTTCTGGTGGTCCAGGGGTTAAGAGTCCACCTTGCAGTGCAGTGGACATGAGTTCAATTCCTGGTCAGGAAACTAAGATCCCACATTCCTCATAGTAACTAAGCCTGCATGCTCTGGAGGTGCAAGTGGAGAGCCCATGTGCCACAAGCCAATGCAGCCCATAAATAAAAATAATACAAAATTTTAATTAAAGAATGTAGATGATTTCTATGTAATTTTGTCAGAGTACCAAACCCATGGAATATATTTACAGAATATGAAGCAAGGAACTAGGGAATCACTGTTCAGTAATATAATCAAAGTAGATACATATACATGACAATTTATATACAACGAAAAGGAGAGTGACAGAAATCTTACTAAAAGAGAGGAGAAAAAATATGAGTGAACTTGATATCCTTAGTCAAAGTGAGCAATTTCACGTTTCCATATGTTTACAATTTTAATAGGCAAAAATGTACCATTGATTGATTTTACATTTCTTTCTATCATTATTAATAGAGAATTTACACATACACTATATGTATACAGTCCTAAAAGAAGTGGTTGAAAAAGGGAAGGTGTTTACCAAATGTTTTGTCAAATACCTGTTTGAGATCTATCAAAACTGATAAAAATGAATATTTTTACAGCATCAGTTCAGTCACTTAGTCATGTCCAACTCCTTGCAACCCCATGGACTGCAGCACGCCAGGCTTCCCTGTCCATCACCAACTCCCGGAGCTTTCTCAAACTCGTGTCCATCATGGTGGTGATGCCATCCAACCAGCTCATCCTCTGTCATCCCCTTCTCCTCCCACCTTCAATCTTTCCCGGAATCAGGGTCTTTTCCAATGAGTCAGCTCTTCGCATCAGGTGGCCAAATTATTGGAGTTTCTTCAGCATCAGTTCTTCCAATGAATATTCAGGACTTATTTCCTTTAGGATTGACTGGTTTGATCTCCTTGCAGTCCAAGGAGCATACTTCCCCCTGAACTGATTGAAGTAGTAATAGCTAATACTTATTTGAATGCTTATTGTGTGCTAACCAGTATTATAATATTTTACATACACTAAATTTATCTAATCCTCATACTAACCCTTTAAAGTATGTATTACTATCTCTCTGTTATAGATAAGAAATCTGATGCACCAAAAAGTTAAGCACCTTTCCCAAGTTCACACAGTTGATAACTAGAAACACAGGATTTCAGTCCAGAACATCTGATTCCATATGCTTTACACTATACTATGTTTCAAATACATAATATAAAGATTACTATCATACAGAGGCAGGTAGTTTAAATTGTTTTATGACTCAGAGATGAGAATCATAACATTTAAAGATGTACATATCATGAGGCAGTCAATTTTTGCTTATGTATTTTATTAAAGTAATTATTGGTGGTATGTAATTTTAATTCAAGGGAATTCTTACAGTTTAAGACCATGAGCCAATTCATTTTAAAATGCTCTAAATATTACTCAATCAAAGGTTTAAATAGTGACCTCCAAGACATAAGCAGAATCATTATACTGAAATATTTGAATTACTTATAATGGTCATCAAGACAAAGGCACATTAGAGTTGAATAAAAATATAGATCTTATGAAACTCAACTTACTGTTTAGGGCTTTGCAAATTGAATATCTTCTCTTTTACAGATTACTTTGGGCATTAGATAACTATTTAAGGTCATTTAAATGATACCTGCTGCAGCAATTTTATTTCCAAATCAATATGTACTAGTAATGGTAAGATTAATACAAGTTATGATCTGAGTGTTAGAAATGCACGTTATTTAACAGCAAAGTTTATTTGTAATATGTTCACTACCTAGAGAAAAAATATATCTAAATAAACATTTTCCTCATTCCTAATCTTATGGCTTTTTTCATAGCAAATAACTTTTGCATTTATCAAATTTCTCCTAATAAAATATCAGAGTATTTTCTAATTCTGAAACTGCTTTATTTACAGGCTTTTTCTATGATACTTTACTGAAGTCAGCTGGATGTAGTCTGGATGGCTTAGAAAATCTTGATGATCTAGCTTTTCAGGCAATATTGGGAAACTTTGTCCAATATGTTCACAATAATGAACTGACAGCTGCTTTTTATAAAGTTTCTCTAGGGCAAAGACCTATTTGCATGTTGTTTTAAAGTCAGAATAAGTAGTAAGAATTTCTGACAAGTTTCATCCCCTCACCTGAAGTCACATATTCAAGAGGGAGGAGTCCCGTCGAGAATCTATACCTTAACACACATCAGGAAAAACAGAATTCACAGTGGCACTGCAGGGAAAACATAAGTAAGCTGCAGCCCTGGAGAGCAAATGTCCACAGGATCTATTGTCCACAGTGTGGGCTCCACGCTGGTCAAGAAGCAGAAAATCAGGGGAACTCTTTCTGGATCACAGTAATGTTAATCTTTAATATCTCTTGGAAAATAGTGTGCCTGAGTTGGTAAAACAACTTGTGGGAAGTAAAAGAGAATTTAGATCTGTAAGTTCTGATCCTTTCTTTCAAAATGTTTAGAATAGATATTGTAAATCTCTGTAGAGAAATTCTCCTTTTTAATCTCTATTATGAAGAAAAGATTAAATTTATTCTCTATTATAAATTGAGGACATGATGTTATTGCTTTTTTTGAAGTATGGTTGATGTACAATATGATACATTCCAGGTGTAGACCATAATGATTCACAATTTTGGAAGGTTGTAATCCTGATACTGTTTTTGATTTGTGATATCAGACATTTTGCTCCAGCATTAAAGAGAGAGGGAAGTGTAGATTATATTGAAAATGAAGACTTTAAATACAGTATTTTATTCATGAAGACTGTAGGGCTAGAAAGGACTCAGATTTTTGATCCATTTCTAAATTTCATCATGCTCATGAAAAATTATCTGAAGATTTCCTATGTCAGATTTTTAATAGGTAGAAGGATGTTTGCCCCTCCTAAATAAACCTTTGGAGTCTAGAGTAATAATGGAAATAGTTAAGAAATTAACTGCATGGCATTGTCTTTTTAATTTTTTTAATATTTACTTATTTGGCTGTGCCAGGTCTTAGTTGTGGCATACAGAATCTTCAATCTTCATTGTGGCATTTGGGATACTCTAGTTGTGTCATGTAGTCTAGTTCCCTAACCAGGGATCAAACCCAGGCCCCCCTGCCTGGAGTCTTAGCCAATGGACCACCAGGGAAGTCCTTCACTGTCTATAATTTTTAAAGAATTTTCATTTTTTTATCCATATATTTTAACTGAAGTTCTGCCTTATTCAGAGTTTGGGCACAATTAGATAAACAACGTCTGTCAAGAAAATAAGCATTAATTGCTGATTCATCCTCCTAACCAAATATTATAGAACTTGAATGGTATGTGAAGACTTGCAATACATTTCAGTTAATTTTTTTCTTACTATCCAACTTGGTCAACAGCAAAACCTAGACTCAAATGATTCTTGGGAAGCTAATTCTGAGGAAATCACCAAATGACTCTCTCAAAACAACTATCTCAACTAGCCTACCAGTTAGTGTCCTGAATGTGTCCACTTGTGAATCATGGCCACAGTTTGAAGTAATTTCTTCAAAATATTCAGGAAATATATTTGAAATGGCATAAGAAACAAACAGCACAACTTGTTGTCCTATACAAAAAGATAGCATCACTAGTTTGATATTTAACTGTTAATTTTCATTACTGTATTTCTCTAAGTTTTTTATCTTTTTATTCAACTTTTTTAAAGAACAGTTTCAAGTTTATAGCAAAACTGAGAGAAAGGTACAGATATTTCCCATATATGCCCTCCCTACTCATATGTACAACCTTCTCATTGTCAATAGCATTCATCAGAATGGTACTTTTTTGAATTAGAGTAGTGATAGAGGACATTTTTTAAAGTGAGAGAATGGTTAACAGATACTTTTGTATGAACAATGTACCAGTTTTGGTGCTATATTAGGTACTGAAATAAGAAAAATAAAGGTACTAAGAATAAATGCCAGATCTACTACATAATACACTGGGGAAAAAAAGGTATAAATCAAATTAGTAAACAAGCTATGGAAATAGGACCACTCCTTCATTCCAACATAAGCCAAATAATTACATGTTACAAGTAAATTCACTGACTCAATTAGGAGTAAAAGTTTCCTATATCACACTAGTGATATTTTAGATGTGACATCATAGAGTCACATCATCTTAGAAATAGTTCTAGTTCAAACTCCTAATTAACATGTGAGAAAATTCAGACCTTGAGTTTAAGAGTGAACTCCCCAAGGTCATCTAGAGAAAAATATATTAAATTTATTTATTAAATATAATATTAAATTTATTTATTTGGGGGGAGGTTCAAGAGGGAGGGTACATAGGTATACCTATGACAGATTCATGTTGATGTCTGGCAGAAACCAACACAATACTGTAAAGCAATTCTCTTTCAATTAAATATAAATAAATTTAATTATAAAAATATTAGATGTATTTATTTTTAATGTATAATATTAAATTTAATATAACATTAAATTATCTAGTTAATATTAAGTTTATCATATTTAAATTATATTGTTAATATATAATAAATATTACATATAATGTTAAATGCCATTTATTATTGATATAATATTAAATTTAAATTTATTTATTTATAAAAGAAACTACCACAAATACCAGGTTATTGGGGCAACAACTTTTACTTTTATCATTAATTTTTTCAATTATTAATTAATATAAATTCTCTCCCTTTGTTTACTCCTGTATTTCATTAATTTACTTAGTCTATGTTGACCAATTTCCTTCTTTTCTTCTCCCTCTCCTCCACCACCACCACTTCCTTCAACCCTTTCCTCTCTCTCCTCCTCCACTCCCCTCTTTCTCTTGCTCTTCTCATTCTAGGATTTGACACTGAAGGATTATGGACCAAAGAAATTATACTTCTCTACATGGCTTCATTCTGCTTGGCTTCTCTGACCATCCCAAACTGGAGATGGTCCTGTCAGGAGTTATCACTGTCTTCTACTTAATTACCTTGGTCGGTAACACAGCCATCATTCTTGCATCTCTCCTGGATTCCCATCTCCACACACCAATGTACTTTCTCCTCCGGAATTTATCTCTCCTAGATCTATGTTTCACAACCAGCATCGTCCCCCAGATGCTGGTTAACTTGTGGGGACATGATAAGACCATCAGCTATGTGGGCTGTGTCATTCAGCTCTATGTTTACATGTGGTTTGGCTCCATTGAGTGCCTTCTCCTAGCTGTTATGTCCTATGATCGTTTTACAGCTATTTGTAAGCCCTTGCATTATTTGGTCATCATGAACCCACATTTATGCCTCAAGATGGTTATCATAGTCTGGAGTATTAGTCTGGCCAATTCTGTGGTGTTATGTACACTCACCCTGAATTTGCCTAGATGTGGAAACAACCTTCTGGATCATTTCTTGTGTGAGTTGCCAGCTATGGTCAAGATAGCTTGCATAGACACCACAGCAGTTGAAATGTCTGTTTTTGCTTTAGGCATTGTCATTGTCCTTACACCACTCATTCTTATTCTTATATCCTATGGCTACATTGCCAAAGCTGTGCTGAGAATGAAGTCAAAAGCAGGCCAGAGAAAAGCAGTTAATACCTGTGGATCTCACCTCACTGTAGTGTCCATCTTCTATGGAACTATTATCTACATGTACCTGCAACCAGGTAACAATGCCTCCAAAGACCAGGGTAAGTTCCTCACCCTCTTTTACACTATCATCACTCCAAGTCTCAACCCTCTCATTTATACCTTAAGGAATAAGGACATGAAGGATGCACTGAAGAAGCTGATGAGAGTTGACCACAAATCTACAAAATCAAGGAGAAACTGGAAGTCATAGAAAAAAATTAGTGTGGATAAGGCAATAAAATATTTCCTAGTTGCCTTTCATTTTTAGTGAGGCAAGTAATCCCTAGATCACAAATGTCAGTTAATATAATAACTTTTGTATACAAACATTTTTTGGATCCAAACAATATTACAACCATCCTACTTAGCTCTTTCATGCCTCTATATGCATGCTCAGTCACATTGACTCTCTGCAACCCCACAGACTGCAGTCTGGCAGGCTCCCGTGTCCATGGAATTCTCCAGGCAGGAACACTGAAGTGGGTTGCCATTTCCTACTCCAGGGGATCTTCCCAACCCAAGGATTTCAAACCCTGGCAGGCAGATTTTTTACCACTGAGCCACCTGAGAAGCCCTTTATGCCTCTAATCTTTGGCATATCTTCAAGAAAAACAAGTAACAGAAATGTTTATTTTTGCTTGTAATATAACACAGAGGGAATATAAACATAAACTTGAATGCATTTAATTTATTAGGGTCACAAAGAGTTGGACATGACTGAGCGACAACTGAACTGAAGCCCCATTAAAAACTGTTCTGGTTATCTAGCTATGTATTTTCAATGCTAATGCTTAGATCTTCAGAAATACAGACCTGAATGAATAGCTTCATATATGTTATGAGTTGTATATAAAATAATAATATGCTAATGGTTTTCTGCATTAAATCTCTTATGATACCATTCAAACATATATACTTCTTTTGTGCAGACAATGCAATCTACAAGGTAGTAATTTGTCATAAGCACCACTTGAAACAATTCAATTTTTTTCAATGAAATTTGATCATCAACAGCATGAGTAAAAGATCTCTGTTTTTTAAGTCTGTTACATCTTTATAATGATACAAGGAAGTGAGAAGACACCAAAAAACGATTTTAAAGATGACAACACAGTCATATTCACTTCTTATTCATTTATAAAACATTTTGTTCATGATTGTCCATCTCAATGGAAAGAAGAGTATGGCTAGTTTGAGATTAGTTAGGCTTTTGGGGAGGTCTGTGGACAGTAGAATTTATGTGATTTTTTTAGAAATATAGATTTGTAAATTTGTATGTAGTGGAGTTTCATACAATGAATAAATATCTTCACTTATCTTGATATAGTTTTTTACTTTTATATATATTATGAAACTATTGTGATACTTTTGAATTAAACTTTGATATTTTCTATGCAATACCTTTCTCTAACAGACTCCATAATTTAAAATTATAATCAATCTAAATACATAGTATTTCCTCCTCTATCACTTCATAATTCTTGAACTGTGGAAAGAAAGGAGTCACTAGATAATTTTACTTTCCCAGGCAGAACAGTGTGATGACTCACATAAAATATATTTAATATGATATAGGATACTGTCAGTGTTCTTACTGTCCATCTACTACATGTTTTAGAGTTACCTTCAAAAACAGTTCACCAGCCTATAAAAAAGTTCACCAGTACACAAAATGTAAACTATGTGATCCTGATTTATATAGTCTGGCCACCCCACCCATGACATTTAACAAGAGGAAAAAAAGTAAACCAAAATGGCAGGCAGAAACATAAGGGAAAAATAAACAACAGAGATACAGAGCAAGCAGAAAATAAAAAATAAAACAGCAGTACTGAATCCTCATTTATCAATAATCACCCTAAATATAAATGGATTTTTTAAAATCATTTATCTATTTTTTAACTTTACAATACTGTATTTGTTTTGCCATACATTGACATGAATCCACCATGGGTGTACATGTGCTCCCCTTCCAGAACCCCCCTCCCACCTCCCTCTCCATCCCATCCCTCTGGGTCATCCGGTGCACCAGCCCCGAGCACCCTGTATCATGCATCGAACCTGGACTGGCGATTCATTTCACATATGATAATTTACATGCTTCAGTGCCATTCTCCCATATCGTCCCACCCTCACCCTCTCCCATAGAGTCCATAATACGTTCTATTTATCTGTGTCTCTTTTGCTGTCTCGCATATAGGGTCGTCGTTACCATCTTTCTAAATTCCATATATATGCGTTAATGTACTGTATTGGTGTTTTTCTTTCTGACTTACTTCACTCTGTATAATAGGCTCCAGTTTCATCCACCTCATTAGAACTGATTCAAATGCATTCTTTTTAATGGCTGAGTTAATATTCCATTGTGCATATGTACCACGGCTTTCTTATCCATTCGTCTGCCCATGGACATCTAGGTTGCTTCCATGTCCTGGCTATTGTAAACAGTGCTGCGATGAACATTGGGGTACACGTGTCTCTTTCGATTCTGGTTTCCTCGGTGTGTATGCCCAGCAGTGGGATTGCTGGGTCATATGGCATCCTATTTCCAGTTTTTTGAGGAATCTCCACACTGTTCTCCATAGCGGCTTACTAGTTTGCATTCCCACCAACAGTGTAAGAGGGTTCCGTCTCTCTGCACCCTCTCCTGCATTTATTGTTTGTAGACTTTTTGATAGCAGCCATTCTGACTAAGATGGTACCTCACTGTGGTTTTGATTTGCATTTCTCTGATAATGAGTGATGTTGAGCATCTTTTCATGTGCTTGTTAGCCATCTGTATATAATTATTTTAATACTAGAAAGTATGCTATTACAGTCTTCAACAAATATTAAGTGAGTCCCTACTTTTTGTCACTACTAAAATAGATACTGGAGATACAGCAGAGAACAAAAATCTGCTGACAGATTTTACAGAAATATCATTAGATGAATCAATAAACAATTTTCCTAACTTGGAATAAATTTTTTTAAATTTCATGCTACAGAGTTGGTTATCAATATGCTAATTGCTGATCTAAATTAAATGTATAGATCAATGGTTGAAAAATCAGGAAATTATAATCTGAGAATCTCCTATACTTATGTTTTAGAGACAAAGTTGTCTCTAAGAAGGTAAAACCATTTTATCAACAAATTCATTTTCTCATAGCAAGATTTATTCTGATGTCATTTTTAAAAGATGATATATAATGGAATCATCTATAGGATTTTTTTAAGCCACACAGCTATGCCACTTCCCAAAGAAATGAATTATATTTGCCCAAAGACTAGTTCTCAGCCAAAATTGAAAACAAGTGCCCTATAAAATTAGAAAATCTAGAATAGGATGCTCAGAAATTTGGGTCAGTCCATCATTTCATGTACTCTTTATATTTTATGGGTTAACATTTTGTAGTGTACTGCCAAAATTGCAGGTGCAAAGAAAGAAATAGATATAGTGACTTTGATGAAAGCAAAGATGTTGAAAGTAACATCTTTACTTTAGCCAGAAAGAAAAACACCAATACAGTATACTAATGCATATATATGGAATTTGAAAGATGGTAACGGTAACCCTATATGCGAGACAGAATAAGAGACACAGATGCATAGAACAGTCTTATGGACTCTGAGGGAGAAGGTGAGGGTGGGACGTTCTGGGACAATAGCATTGAAACATGTATATTGTCATTTGTGAAGCAGAACACCATTCCATGTTCTATGCATGGGACGAGTGCTCAGGGCTGGGGCATTGGGATGGCCCAGAGGGATGGGATGGGGAGGGGGGTGGGGGTGGGGGTCAGGATGGGGGGCACGTGTGGACCCATGGCTGATTCATGTCAATGTATGGCAAAAACTACTACAATATTGTAAAGTAATTAGCCCCCAACTAAAAGAAAAAAAAAAAGAAAAGAAAAGCAAGCCATAGTCTAAGGTTCCTTCATATTCAGGATGATCTGTGCAATCACCAACAGACAACACTGCCTTTGTGAAACTCGGGGAGTCCAATGAGAGGTACCAGCACATCATTGGAGCAGAGACAAATACAAGATGGACACACTGATGAAGTTAAGAAGAACAGTTCTACTTTACTACCTACCACCTCTCCTCCAAGGTGTCACAGCTCAGTGCCAAAGGAGACTTCCTTAGCCAGTGATTTCTCCACTGGGAGAACGTGAAAGTACCTGAGTGAGCAACCGGCTTCCCTAGCTGTGCAACAAAGAAACTGACAAACAAACCGACTTCTTTCTCACCATATTCAGTATGCTGAGATGTGCTGCAAGACTCGTGGGGAGTGGTGACCGTGAGGAAGGAAGAGCCTGAAAAAGCAGCAGCTAGGGCTCTTGGAGGGCAACAAAAAGATGCAGTTCCTACTAAATGCATTGCAGGCTCCATCAGCAAAAAAAGACGGAGGACAAAAATAAATAAAATTATGAAAAAGACATTACAACTGCTATCACACAAAATAGATAGGATCAAAAAAGACTATACCAATCAATTGGACTACTTAGAAGAAATGGTTAATTTCTAAAAACATACAACCTACCAAGATTGAATTAGAAAGAAATATTGGTAGAAAATCTAACAGACCAATTACTAGTAAAGACATTGAATCATATATGACAAGCCCAGAGCAAACACCATACTCAGTAGTACAAGGTTGTAAGCTTTTTCTCTAATATCAAGAGCAAGACAATGATGACCACTCTTGCCACTCCATTCAATATAGTTGGGAAGTCCTACAAAAGGAAAAGAAATGAAAAGCATCCAAATCAGAAAGTGAGAAGTAAAACTGTCTCTGCAGATGACATGATCTTTGATATAGAAAATCCTAAAGACCTAATAAAAAAAGCTCTAAGAACTAATAGACAAATTCTGCAAAGTTGCACATAGAAAAAATCCAGGCTATTTAGACATTCTGCACATATGTAGGGGAGTGTGTCAGTGTATAAATTATATCCTAATGGAAGTATGTGATGAAAAAAAAATTCAAGACCATGATTCCCCTGGGAGTCAGGCAGGAAGACAGACTGGACAATGTGAAGCCATATAGGCAGCTCTAAGCTATTAGTAAATTTTCAGCTCTTGAAGAGAATGGCAGGCTGAAATGTATTCACAGCATTATCTTTAATTTATTGAAAATGAAACAATGATTATATGGCTCATGAACCTAGAATTTTAATTATTCCATGACTTTTTAATCAAATATTTTATTTCCTATGGACACAATAATTGCCTGTATTTCTCCAACTACACTGATATCTTACCTGTTGAATAAACCAAATTTCAATTAAATGTGTTATTTTAATAAATATGGTTTACATTATATTTATAATATTCAATAGTAAATTAATATAATACATAAATTTACCTCTAAAATTAATTTCCAGGAAGAAATCTAAATAGAAATGAAAAGATATATGCCCATATCTTAAGGGAAATTTTTGTAAAATTGTTGTTTGGATAAGATTCTGACCATAGTCAAAGATTTGTTAATCACCTCTGTGGGGCACCAGTCCCCAAGGTCTAAATCATATCCACATAGTAGCCTTTAAAATTGCACATAAATATTTCCCTGCTACATCATTACAATTCTTGTAGTACACGTAAACCAACATAGCACTCTCTTTGTTTAATTAGGCAAAAATCGATCTACAAATGCATTTAACAAGAGTATACACTAAAAGACTACAAACATGCTATCAAAAATACATTTAACAAAATTTAATTCTTCATCTCTTCAACCAGACCTGCATCTAGATTTTCTCCAATCCACATTAGATGGAGACCTCTATTTAATCTCAGTTCAGCTGTCGGATTTAAATATGAATGTGATTGTCATGTTATTAATAGTATAAGAAACTGGTGGCTATTCCAATATTTCATAGACTCAGTGACTTGCCAAACAATTTTTCTGAATTATCAATGAAATGAAGGATCATCATAGTGTGCACAGGAGTACATCTGGGCTACATAAGAGCATGACAACTGTGAATTCTACCCTCATGAAAGTATAATTACGTTCTAATATTTTTTTCTTCTGGTAAGTATGCCCTGCTATCTCCAACAGAAGACATGGAGTAGAAAACAGATCCTAGGTAGCACAGATGTTAGATCTCAATCTAACATGAAAGCAAATATGTGACAGATATATGAGATAAAAATAAACCCTAATATACTAATTCCCTCTCAGGAATGAAGATTATATTAAATTTCAACAAGAGCAGTTAGTGAATATTTTAACTTAGTAAATGCTCTCTATGCTGAACATCTTACTAAACAGTTTACATGTAATATATCATTTAATTATCCTCACAAATCATTCTGTGAGGCAGGTGCTCTAGAATAACTATTTTACAGATGAGGAAACTTTGGCTTAAAGAAGATAATTAGTTTGCTTCAGTTCACACAGTGAGAAAGTAGCTGAAGGGTGTTCTAATACCATCACTGATGGTCTGACTGAGTCAGGGGTCTTAACTACTTTTATATTGTGTTTTTCTGCTTTGGCTTTGTATGGTTACACCAATGTACATCTTACTTTACAGTTATAAAAGATCCATTTAATATCTTTTTTTAATAAAATTTTAGACAACTATGACATTTTATGTATCTAGTTTTATCTCCATATCATTGTGTACACTCAAGTTATATTTAAATATGTCTGGTTCATTTGTCTTACATTTCACTGAAGAAAGTAAAATGTAAAGTTATGCTACATTATTAGAAACTGAAGTTCATACTATGAAAAATGAAAGTGAGTTTTAATTAAAATATAGCATGCCTCTTTTTAACATCTATTTCTTCAACTCATGTTCTAAGTCTCTTTTTTATATCACATTGACTTTTAAATTTAAAATGATATCTAAATTTTCAGACTTCAAGGCTTAAACCAAAATATTAAAATGCATAAAATGAAGTCTTATATTTGGGTTCACAAGATTAAATTACATAAAGTATAACTCCTATCTTGACAGCACTTCTAACAAGGGGCCTTATATAATCCAAAGCTTAAATTAAGACTGTAATGTTTTCCACCTGCTAAAACTGGCTGACATATTTTAGAAACATTGTGAAAATCATAGACTGTCACTATTCTCTTCAACACTGTAGCACACATGGTGCACCGTGTTTACTTCTAAACTCACTATTCTGAGGCATTTGATAAACCATGGTGCATCCAATGGATAGCAACCAGAAGAGCATAGTAATTAAAGATCATTCAGTGACCTATGCACTTGGTCTGGGAACATAAATGTAAGTGTATATTTAACAATAGATTCTAATATTAAAAGAGACTTAAAAGACATATAAAAATTCTTAATGAACCAAATTAAACAATAGGGTCTACAGATGCACATTTGAGTAATTAAACTAGTAAAATACAAGGAGGCGGTTACTATAAACACCAGGATAGTGGATACTTTCAAGGACAGAGAAGGGTTATGATTGGAATGAGGCACAAAGAGAAGCTCCCGGGGTGTCTGGCAGCATTCTGTTTCTTGACCTGGGTGTCAGTTACAAAAATATTCACCTTAGCTCACCAAGCTTTTATTTTTCGTTCTGTATATATGTTTTATTTTATAATAAAACCACCTTTATAAAGCCATGTCAAATTTATTTATTCTGTATTTATTTCCAGAAAAAAGAAAAAAAACCAGTGCCTGGATGTTACAGAGGCATCTTTGAGCTCAACAATAAGAAGTAAGAGACACTGATTAAAGGAAAGAGGCTGCTTCATGTGCAAATGACTTTCCTGTTACTGAATTTATGAAAATAGGAATGGAAGTGAATCCTCCTGTGGAAGGATTTCCTGTGCAGGATAGAAGGCTGGATTCATGGTGCCCGAGGTCCATTTCAACTCTAAAATTCTGTGGCCTTTTAATTCCCAACACTATCCCAACCTGAAGTGGTCAAAAAAAGCCAAGTGCATTCTGTAAGCAAGTCATTTTGGAAACCAAGTCCTCTCCTCCTTCTGAAGCTTATCAGTTCAATCTGTACACTGTATTTGAAAGTAATTTTGTGCACATAAGTATGATTGTGCACCTAGAAAATCATGCCAAAAAAATATTTAAGCATTCCAGTTTAGTTGTAGACCACATGGTGAATCACCAGCATGAAAAACAAAGTAAATAAGGGATAGATAGAGTAACAATGATTTGGGAGTAGGTGAATATAGTTTTTCATTTTTAGAATTAAACATGAACGAAGGCTTACTGCCTTTCATTGGAAATCGTTCCACAGAAGGATTCACTTCCAAGTGTCCTCACAAATATTAACCTTCACAATCTCCCTTCACATAACACATAAAGAACCGAGTATACAGACAGGTTAAATAAATTGCCCAAGGACACATTGCTTCCGAGTGGTGAAGCTGGAATTTGATCCCAAGCACTCGAGTCAAGAACTTGTGCTCTTAAGCAATATGCTTAACTTAGTCTGACATCTACTCCATAGAAACTGGACACTCATAATTAAATTAAATTTCCATTTTATATTGAGGAAAATTACACCTCTATGTCATACTACTTAATAATAACAGTTCTTTCATCATGATTATAATGTATAATGTTCTAACTAAAATGATTATAACAATGATATACTGTAGGTAATTTATCTTTACCTTATCTTACTATAACTGTAACAAATAGGTTATTATTCCTTGACCCAAAGACACTATAAATGTAAAGTATACATTTAGGTCTGAAGTTCACGGTCAGAGAGTATATACATTAAAAAATTCATAAACTAACTCAGTAATTAGACATTCCATTTGTTTCATGATATGATACCGTATCCAGACATAGTAAGACTGATACAACTGTATCCCTTATCTGTATTCTTTTAGAGTTGAAATTAGGTAATAGTTTTACCTATAGAGTTCCAAAGCAACCAGAGGATAAACTCATGTAATTGGTAAATTCCATGGGAAAAAACAACTCATTGATTGTTTAATAAACTTTTTGTTTGAATTAACTGCCTTGTTAATTTTGCTGAAGGGACAGGTAAATAGGAGCTAACGCAGATTGCTACCATGTGTATGTGGGGACCAAAGCCTTCTGGAATTCAACTTTTACCTCTGCAACAAATCAAAAAGACTGCTGAGATGGTGTAATCAGATTCATAAAGGTGTTCAAAGAAATCTATAGCATCTGTACATGTAAATAAAGGTTAATAAAAAGGATTTTTTTCCTGGCACCAAAAACACATTGTACATAAAAAGGGCAGGATAGTAAAGAACATCAAAATTAATACAAGAACAACGGTGTAATGTTAAAAAGCAAAAAAAAGAGGAAAAGGATGCTGTTTGTGATGGTAATTATTATGATGATTATAAAGGTTGAGATATAGACATTTGGAAGTGAATATGGAAAGTGATTGTTAGCAAATGGTAGAGCTTACTCTGAGGAAAATGTCATTAAACTTTTACCTTAAGCTCAACAGCTTTGTAAGAAAAATATTTGTGTGACTCTGTGGTCAAAAAATTATTTTTAGAAGCATTCTGGGGAATTCTCTGACGGCCCAGTGGATAGGATCCACGTTTTAACTGTTGGGGTTCCAGGCTCGATCCATAGTTAAGGAACTAAGATCCTGGGAGCCACGTGGCATGGCAAAAATAAAAAATAAAATAAAACTACACTTGATATGATTAAATATGTAGAGATTTAGGGAAATGAACACAGCAGACATGTTAAGAAGTGTTCCAAAATGGGAGAAAGCATGCAAATAAGTGACCTTTGGATATTCATGACAAACTTCAGAGGTTTTTAGTTCTACCTAAGGCTGACACTGTTTTTTCTTACCATGATATAGCCTCCCACCCTTTCATCAGGAGCAATGGAAACCAGCAATGGAAGTTCCAGAACAGACTTCATCCTTCTGGGCTTTTCTGATCAACCCCAATTGGAACACATCATCTCTGTGGTTGTCTTCATCTTCTATATTATAACACTGGTAGGAAACACAACTATCATTCTTGTATCTTACCTAGACACTCAGCTCCATACGCCCATGTATTTCTTCTTATCCAATTTGTCTTTTTTGGACCTCTGTTACACAACTAGCATTATCCCCCAGATGCTGGTAAATCTATGGGGTCCAAAAAAGTCTATTACATATGGAGGGTGTGTGCTCCATTTCTTCTTAGCCCTTGACTTGGGAGCCACAGAATGCCTTCTCTTGGCTGTGATGGCTTATGACCGCTATGCTGCTGTCTGTCAACCTCTTCACTACACAGTAATAATGCACCCTGAGCTTTGCCAGAAGATGGTGTTGATTGCCTGGTTAGGTGGTCTTGGCAGTGCCTTAATTCTTTGCTCTTTGACTCTGAAGTTGCCAAGATGTGGGCATCGGGAGGTGGATAATTTTTTCTGTGAGATGCCAGCATTGATCAAGATGGCTTGTGTTTATTCAAAAGTAATTGAAGTTGTTGTCTTTGCTCTTGGAGTAGTATTTCTTCTGGTACCTCTGTCACTAATTCTCATCTCATATGGAGTTATCACTCAAGCTGTCATGAGGATCAAGTCAGCAGCAAGGTGGTGAAAGATCCTTAATACATGTGGTTCCCACCTCACAGTAGTATCTCTGTTTTATGGAACAATCATTTATATGTACATGAAGCCACATACTAGTACCTCACAAGATGAGGGGAAGTTCCTTACTCTCTTTTACACAATTGTCACACCCAGCCTTAACCCTCTGATATACACTTTAAGAAACAAAGATGTAAAGAGTGCAATAAAGAGAATATTGTGGATTAAAAAAAATGGCCAGCAAAGTCATGAATTAAATGGAAAAATCAGAGTGTAGAGAGTTAAAGAAATAAATTGACCTTTCCCAACAGAAGATCAATCAATACTTTTATTCAAAGAGCACTTCTTGGGTGTTCACCATGTACCAAGAATTGTACTAGGTACTGACTCTGTAAATAAATAGGAAGTAGAGATAAATGATAAGGAGACAGATAAATAAAGATACATAGATAAAATGTAATTCATACATTTAAAAGCTTCAAGATTAATCAGGGACTACAAATAAATAAATAATTATGAAATGTGGTTAAGTATAGTAATGTACAAAAGATTCAGGAAATATTATTCATAAGCATCTATTATAGATAAGACTGTACTGATTTTTTTTCTTCCTAGACATATCACTTATATTAGAAATAACACTCTTTCATTCACCTGATTTTGCCAGAGGAGACTTTGTGGTGAAGACTAACAGCTCACCAACACCCATTCCACCTTCTGCCTCAAGTTTTAAAAAAGTAGAGGGCTACTATGCTGGGGCTTCCCTGGTGGCTCAGTGGTAAAGAAACCGCCTGCCAATGTAGGAGACACAAGTTGGATCCCTGGGTTGGGAAGATCCCGTGGAGAAGGAAACGGCAACCTACTCCAGTATTCTTGCCTCGGAAATCCCATGGACAGAAAGTCTGGCAGGCTACAGTCCATGGGGTCACAAAGAGTCAAACACAACTTAGCAAATAAACAACAACTACAAGTTGACCATTTACAATGAAGTCAATATAAAAGGCTATTCCTTATTTAACACTATTTGCTTGCACTTTCGCTTTATAATGTTCTTTCTTTTCTTGAACTATAGTGGTCAGTTCAGTTCAGTCATGCAGTCGTGTCCAACTCTTTGCGACCCCATGGACTGCTGCTCACCAGGCTTCCCTGTCCATCACCAACTCACAGTAGTAGATGGTAATTTGGGGGGAAGGTTTTGATGCTCTTACTTGACAAAACAAAAATTTAGTAATCTTATGTTTAATTTCATTTTCACTTTATTTTACTGGCAAATACATTCAAACTCTGGGGATCTCTATGCTGGAGAATAAATTAAACTTCTCTACAAGTTGATCATTTCAGAGATTGAAAATCATCTCTGCAAATGAGAGTCTTCACATCTACAGTGCCACTGCTATGTAATTTCAAGCACAAACGAATCCACCATCTGCCTGAAGTATCAAATATGTGGGAAAAACTGACATTAGGCTATTTCTCACCTGTACTTTCAGTTCTGTTAAACAAAGGCAAATCTTTGTTAGGAAAAACACTTCCTTTGTGAGAGAGTATATTAGCTATTTGACATTTGTCAGAAACGGCAGATACTTCTTGAAGAGGACACTAATTATTACCACTAGTCCGTAAAAACACAGATTTTTCCTCGGAGTTGAGGATTCAAGAGAATTTATAATGTTTTTAAGATACAGCAGTATCATCAAAGGAAATAACATCAAAGAATAACATAACTTTAACGTATGTTATCTAATATTTTAAGTGCACATTCACAGTAGCCACATGAAAATGATGGGTTTTAAGTTCTTGTGCGCCAACCAAAATATCAAAAGAAAAGTTTCCATCCTTGCTGTCTTGCTGGTAAGAAATATTTCATGAACTTAAATATAGCCCATTGCTTTTCTTTATTGTCATTATTTTGCAATTTATTCATCAGCCCCCAATGCAATATTAACGGGATGTTGTCTCCATTTTGCGCTGCCTTTCCCTCAGAACGATCTCCAAACCTGAAATTCCAAAAATGAGTTTGCATCAGTTCGCATACCCAACCAGCGAAGGACTAAGTTCACTACTGCCATTTCGGCTTACTGCCACAAGGTGGTGCTATGAAAAATGGTCCTTCAAGCTATAAGCACTGACATTCTAGTAAGAGATAAGGAGGTCACAGCGGTTCTTATAAGGAAACTGACGCTCCCCTTTGCTTTTTCATAACAATTCTGTACCAGTGAGATCAGCCTTTAGTCTCCATTAGTGGCAGATTTTTGTTTCCAGATTTTCCAGTTTGAAATTCACCCATCTTCATAAGAGGATCTGCAGCCCATTAACTCTGGCCGAATTTGCTTGGGCGTGAGGTTCTTGAGGCCGGGATCACTTTGCTCTCTTCTTCATTTGGGATCCCCATCTTCAGAGGGTCGGACAATTTTTCCTTCATCAACCAATCCTCCAACCTACACCCAGTTCTCCAGACACACACAAACACACACACACACTTTTATAATTAATTACACTTTCCCGAGAAGATGGCAAACTCTATCCACATCCTCTCGATATCCCCAGCATCTCTAATTTATAAATTTGCTGCAAGAATGTGGTGCAACAGGCATTAGGATAAATACTGCAACATCACACAGTGAGAACCAAAGAACAAGATTTATTGGGGAAACACAGGAAACCAAGAGTCAGGAACAAGAGGCAAAGTACTTCCACACTCTCATTATCTCAGGGAGAGGAGAATCAGCACCAGGGTCAAGCTGTTCTAGTCCTAACACAACTGCTCTACCTTCTCAAAAGGTAAAGTTGAATTCCATTTCTTAGTGAGACATCAAGACTACTTGGTTGCCAAGCAGTCTGGGTTTAGACACCAACTGTTTGAGGAAGGCCAGCTGCCTGGCACCTGAAGACCATAGATACCTGGAAAGTTGGAGCCTATCCTGTTAGGGAGTGTAAGGCACTGGTTCAATGGAAAACTGAGTTTAAGTGCAGTCCTTCCCTCCAGGAAGAGGGGGAAACACCAGTTCCAGCTAGCTCCTTTCCTAGGCAACCTAGAGTGAGATCTCAGGATCACTTTTGAGTAGTTTTATTCATTGCCACACAGAAGATTAAGAAAAATATTTCACACAGTGTTTAGTATAGTCTGTAATTAAAGTTCTCAATAAATATTAACTATTGCAATTAGTTCTGTTCGACTATTATTTCTTTTATATAAGTGCATTAAGAATCTCATATGGGAAGAATATCAGAAGCAATTGACAGGGATGGACTTAGTCTTTTCTGAATCCATTAGCAAAAAGAAAACAAAAATCTAAAAGTACCTCAAACCTCACCCTCAACTCTCTGTGTGCTAATTGGACTTAAACTATGCACTAAACCAGATGGACTTAACATTTACAAAACATTCCAAGAATAGCAGAACACATATTCTTCTCAAACACCCATGAATATTCTCAAGGATAGATCAAGGAACTAATTTTGTTAAAATACCCATACTACCACCCAAGGTAATCTAGAGATTCAATACAATCCCTATCAAAATTCCAATGGCATTTTTCACAGAAATAGAAGAAACAATCCAACATTTGTGTGGAACCACAAAGAATCTAAATAGCCAAACCAATTTTTAAAGAACAAACTAGAAGGCATAACACTTCCTGATGTGAAACTATACTACAAAGCCACAGTAATCAAAACTGTATGGTATTGGAATAAAAACAGACATGTAGATCAATGGAACAAGAATAGAAAGCCTAAAAATAAGCTCATACATATACAGATACTTAATTTACAATAAAGGAGCCAAAACCATGCAATGACCAAAGGACAGTCTCTTCAATAAATGATGCTGGAAAAACTAGATACCCACATGCAAACAAATGAAACTGGACCTCTCACGATACTTAACTCAAAGTATTACACCTCTCACAATAACTCACTCAGAAAAGGATTAAATAAAGACTGAGATTTCATGACCTGACCATAAAACTCCTAGAGGAAAACATTACAGGAAATAAATGGTTTTTTGGATATGACACCAAAAGCACAGTAAAAAAAAAAAAATGCAAAGACAACCTATGAAATAGGAGAAAATCTGTGTAAAACATATATCTACTAAGAGGTTAATATATGAAATCTATAAGGAACTCATACACTCAATTGCAAAAAAGGAATTATCCAGTTTTAAAATGGACTGAGTACCTGAATAGATATTTCTCCAAAGAATACATACAAATGGCCAAAGGTACATGAAAAGATGCCCAACATCACTAGTCATCAGGAGAATGCAAATTAAAACCACAATGAAATATCACCTCATACCTGTCAGAATGGCTATTATTAAAAAGCCAACACAAGTAACATGTGTTAGTAAGGATACAGAGAAAAGGGAACCCTGTACACTACTAGTAGCAATGTAAACTGGTATAAACCATTATTTTTAAAAGTATAATGAGTTCCTCAAAAAATTAAAAATAGAAGTACCATATGATCCAGGAATCCCACTTCTGGGTATATATCCAAAGGAATGAAAACAGAACTCAAAATGATATCTGCACTCCCATTTTCATTGCAGTGTTATTCACAATAGCCACAATATGGAAACAACTTAAGTGACAATCAACAGGTATGAATGGATAAAGATGTGGTATATATGATGTAGAATATATAATGGAATATTACTCAGCCATGAGAAAGAATGACATCCTGCCATTTGTGAGAATATGGATGGACCTTCAGTGAAATGTGCCAGAGAAAAACAAATACTTCATGATATCACTTATATGTGGAGTTAAAAAGAAAAAAGAATAGAAAAATGGTTGACAGGGGCTAGGGAATGGAGAAATAGAGAAAGATTTATAAAAGGTTACAAGGGGAATTCTTTGCCAGTCCAGTGGTTAGGTTCGGTGCTTTCACTGTCATAGACCTGAGTTCAATCCCTGGTTGGGGAAATAAGATCCCACAAGCCACATGGTGTGACCAAAAAGGAGGGGAAGGAAATGGTTACAAACTTCAACTATAAGATAAATGAGGTCTGAAGATCTAATGTAAAACCTGGTGACTGTAGTCGATAACATTGTATTTTATAGCTGAAACTTACTGACAGAACTTAAATGTTCTCACTCCCCCTAAAAGAAGAATAAATATGTGAGGTGATGGTGTATTAATTAACTCGATGGGTGGGGAAGAGGGTGATATCTCTTCGTAATGCATACACGTATCAAATCACAATGTACACTTTAAATATCCGACAATTTTATACTTCAATAAAGGTGAAATTTAAAAAAGAAAGGCAAAGGAGGGTAAGGAGAAACAATCATGAAAAGTGCTATTTAGAAAGGATGGTCAGGAAGTTCTGAGTATGTGGTATGTGAGCAGAGACCTGAATGAAGTAAGGGAGTCAGTCTTGCAAAAAAATATAGGAAAGAGAATTCCCAGGAATTGCAAAAGATGTGTTTCATGTGTTTGCCAAACAGCAAGAAAGTCAGTGTAAAGCAAGTGGTAGAACTGTAGCAGATTCTTTCTACAGGGACAGTGGGGGGAGCTAAAATGAGAGGCCTTATACTTCACATACTATAAAGCTTATTCTGAAAGTGATCATTCAGAATGTAGGATGGTTCTATAACAGCTGTCCCCAACCTTTTTAGCACCAGAGGTAGGTTTCATAGAAGACACGATTCTTCCATGGACTGGGGGGCATGGGGGAGGGTGTAGAAGGAGGATTGCAATGGTTCAAGCTCATTAGATTTATTCTGAACTTTATTTCTATTATTATTACATCAGTTCCACCTCAGATCATCAAGCATTAGATCTCAGAAGTTGGGGACCCATTTTCTATAAATCAGATTACCTCAACTCTTTATTTAAACATCAATGCCATGAAAGAAAAGTTGAGTGATTTGTTCTAGTTCCACATATCCAACAGAAATACCACATAAGCAATAAATGCCAAGTCATATAAGCATTTTAAGTTTTCTTGCAGTCATTTTTAAAAGGTTAAAATGAATAGCTGAAATTTTAATCATTTAATTAATTCATATATCTAAAATATTATTTCAACGTGATCAATACAAAAACTGAGATCTTACTTTTTCTCTGTACAAAATCAAAACTGGTGTGTATTTTAACTGACAGCACATCTCAATCACATTAATAGCATTCAGCTCAGTCGTTACATAACTAGAGTCTACTATATTAGACAGCATTGCATTAGACAGCATTGCTCTTGTTGTTCAGTCACTAAGTCATGTCCGACTCTGTGACCCCACGGACTGTAGCCCACCGGGCTCCTCTGTCCATGGGATTTCCCAGGAAAGAATACTGGAGTGGGTTGCCATTTCCACATAGTTCTAAATTAGACTAAAGAAACATATAACTACTGCAATGTGTGTACCTTAGTTGAATTCTGATCTATGGTGTGGGAAAAAACAGCTATAAGACTTTGGAGGATAATGGGGAAATTTGATTGTAGGCTGGATGTTAGATGTATTATCGAACCAGTAATTTTCTTGAGTATGATGGTATTGTGACTTGAAAAAGAATGCCACTATTGTCAGGAAAGCATTCTGGAGTATTTAGGGGTAAGTATCATGATATTTTCAACTCATTTCCAAATGGTTCAGAGAGAGGCAAAGTAAATATGACAAAAATGTTTTATAAAAGTGGGGAGCAATGGGAAGTCACTGGAGAATTTTGACAGCACCTGATTTGCATGTTCAAATAATCTGATTGATTGCTCTGTAGTATGTCTGATCTATCCTGTAGGGAGACCAGTGTGACACGACCTAAATGGAGAAAGTCAGAAATGTATTCAGGATATATTTTAAATATAGCATTAACATGATTTGCAGGTCTTCTTGAGAAAAAAAAAAGGAAGACGACTTTCAAGAGTGGTATAAACATAGTTATTTATTTTTCCCATTCCATCTACCTTGAAATGACCCCATGAATACAGAAATACCATGTGTGTGGTTTATGTAAACATATTGCTGACATAGAGATGATAGCAGAGCATCATTTAACAGGATTGGAGTGAGGGTCAGGAGAAGATACAATTAAGACTGCTTGCCTAAAGAACAGAGCATGATACTCAGCCACACCTTAGAACAGGGGAACCAAAAGGAGTCAGCAAAAGCAAGAGGAAAGGAACAGTTGTAGACACTGAAAGGCAACCTTGAAAAACCGTATTATGTAAACCAAGCATTCCAATCAAAAAATATCTTACTGTGCCCCACCACCACCACATTTACCAGACAAGGTTCTAGTGACCTTGAATATATTAGTAAACAAGAGACTAAGTTTTTTGTCCTCATGGAGTTTATATTCAAGGAAAGGGATAATACACATAATAAACATTATAAATGAAGTATGTATTAGAAGTTATTAAGAGGTATGGGAAAAAGTAGGGTAGGATAAAAGCAATTGAGAATACCAAGAAGTATTATTATTATTAAATAAGGTTAAGTTCTCCCAAAATATAAGGCTTCCTTGGTGTCAAATGTTACAGGGGGGTAAACGTGGATGTGGCTGAGAAAATAACACTGGACTTAATTTTTTACTTTCACACTCAAAGTTTCTCTTCAATATATGTTCTTCTCTTATGTTCACTGAGATCTGTATTCACTCTAAAAGCTTTCTCATACTTTTCACATTTATATGGTTTCTTTACTGTATGGACTCATTTGTGTACATTAAGTTCTGAGCTCGGATGAAAGGTCTTCCTACACCCTACATCCAAAGTGTTTCTCCTCAATATGTACTCTTCTGTGGTGCCTTAGGCCTAAGCTGTAACTGAAGGCTTTTCCACACACTTGACACTCATAAGGCTTCTCCCCATTGTGGATTCTTTTGTGTTCAGTAAGATGACTTCCCATCCAAAGCCTTCCCACCCGGGTCACAACCATACAGCTTCCCCCCATAGTAAATTATTTTATATTTGATGTCAGATCTGCAATTGAAAGCCTTCCCACACTCAGCACAGTGGTAGGGTTTTTCTTTCTCCAATGTGGATTCTTTTGCATTTGGTTAAGCCTGGACTCCCACTGAAGATATTCCTACTTCTGCACATTCACAGCGCTTCTCTCCAGTGTGGATCCTCTGATGCACTGTAAGGTGGTACCTCAACTGGGACTGCCAGTCAGAGCACTCATAAGACCTCCCCACAGTGGATTTTCTGGCGTATGGTAAGGCAGCTCCTGGTCTTAAGGGCTTTCCCACAGTCACTGCACTCAGAGGATTTCCCTCCATTGTGTATGCTTTTATGCTGAGAAAGGACTGACCTGCTACTGAAGGTCTTCCAACATTCATTGCATTCAAAGGGCTTCTCCCCATTATGGATTCAGTGTTTAGATAGAGTTGAGCTTTTCTTAAAGGATTTTCCACAGTCCTCACATTCATAGGTCCTCCTCCATTGTCATTTCTCTTGTGTTTATTAAAATAGGGCTGAGCTCCCACTAAAGGCTTTGTATCACTAGTCACACATACAGTTTCTCCCCACTGTGGATTCTTGATAGTGTTGGATTAAGGCAGAGTTCCAGCTGAAAGCATTCCCCCACACTTTCATATCTGCAAGGTTTCTCCCCAGTGTGGATTCTTTTATGTACAGTGAGGGCTGAATCACCCTGAAAGCTTTTCCATATTCAACACATTCAGTTTCTCTTTGGCAAGCATTTTCTCGTGGAGAATAAGATCTGACTACTGACAAATGTTTTTACAACCTGTACTACACTCAAAGAAATTGTCCCCATTTGAAATTTTCTCATACCTGGCATATTCTGAGCTTATGTGCAAGCCTTCCTCTAAATCCTTATCTTTTTGTTCTGAAATGAGGGTTTTCTTACCTTTGTCTTTCAGCTTCCTAGAATTTCTATTCTTATCCTTCAATGTTTCTGTAGATTTTCCACTTTGATTGTTACGAGTATTTGTCAAGATGACCCTTTGTCACTTCTCATTTTCAAAAGATAGTTTTTCAGTTGATGCCCTACCTCCAATCTTGGTCTTAACACTGGACACTAAAATAGAGAGAGAGAGAGAGAGAGAAGAAGAAGAAAGGAGAAAAGAGGAAAAGAAGAAAGGAGGGAGAAAAAAAAGAAAATGTCACTTGTTTATTGCATTCATGTGGGGGGGAAATGGATGGTGATTATATGGAAGAAGAAAAATGAGCTATGGTGAGACATTTTCTAAGCCTAAACATTTGTTTAAATATTAGGGACATGACAACAGACAAAATTAAGAAACACCAGGAGAGAGCTATCCAAGAAAGACAAAGGAAAAGGAAAATGAGTTGAAGCAGAAAACAAAAGGAAATAAAATACATGGTAAAATAAAATGGAAAATCTTAAGCACATAAAGAGGGATTTTTTCATAACCTCAGAATACCCTCCAAACTGAACAAAATGAGACTAAAAGACAGGTTACATTTGCAGTGATCACCAAGGAGGCTCAAGAACAAGAGCAACTCATGGAATCTGTTTAGCCCAGGCCTAATGTCACACATCTTACTTTGAATACCTTCTCTTCTGAATGCTAAGTTATTTTCAGTATTTTCTTTCAAACTATATCTCTGAACTCCTCTTCTCTATATATAAGTCACTAAATACCCCTCCTATAGGATAATGCTCAATTAACTTAATCCAACCTTTGTCAAACAAGGACTGAGTTCGTCTCTGAGTGCTCTTAAAAATTACTGTTGTGTACTAGTATGTGAGTTGCTATATACACTATTTTGTTAAATCTTAGCTAACTAGGTCATACATTTGTTTTGTCTCCCAAACAAGAATGTAAAGAATAGATAGAATCTCTGGCATAGATTCTACCTATTCTAGGAATAATCTCTTCATCAAAATTCAAAATAAAGTTACAGGAAGTCCCTTACATACAAACCTTCAAGTTGTGAATCTTCAAAGATGTGAATGTGCCCAGAGAAAGGACAAAGACAAGAGGAAGAAGTAACTCAAAAACTGAAGAGATTCAAAACAGGAAATGGCAAGGGAATTTTGAGGAGGCATTGTTAGTTTTTGAGGCACAGGACTCAAATGAAGAATGGTTTACAAAGGTTGCAGCAGTCATTCAGAATGCAATCCAGTGCCACTATGTCATCTATGACAAGGAAAAAAGCTATGACCCAGACATCATAAAATCATTTTTCAAGAAAGTAGACAGAATTGAATAAAGCAAGGAACCAGAACCAGAACCTGTGCCATCAACGTCAGGTGTGAGTGAAACTGCAGCTTGCTCTATCTCCTATTGCTGACAATCTTTAAGCTCTACCATTTTCCACCTCCTCTCCCATCTCCAGTCAGTAGTTCTTCCCTGTTCACTCAATGCCTGTAGGAGACAGGCCTACTAAAAGGCCTGGCAAAAGAATTAAACAATCTTGCTGAAAGGACACATGACTCAGTATGTGGCTCCTGAAGGAATCCAAGAAGGAACAAAAAACATCTTGAAAGCAGGATGTACACCTGGGGATGGAAAGCCATCAACAGACTGTTCCTATCTTTGGCGGCTGGGAGGCACATAAAGATTAACTGGGTCTTTGTCCTTGAGGCAGAAAAACAGGAATACAAAAATGTTAAATGTTAACTGCACAGGATTATCACTGAAGGCCATGTGGCCTGCTATGCTCATATAAACACGTGCAAGCAAGTCTCAAAAAGTATAATAAACCAGACTTGAGATCAGTTTGGGCACCTTCACCTCGTGGTAGTGTTGGTCCCCTGATCCCCGCTGTAACTTTCTTGAGTGTGTCTCATTCTTTCACCATGTGGCGCTTTCAGGAGCCTGTGCTGTTGAGCTGGACTCAGATGCCAGCCCCTGTAAGCCGGCTGTTGTAATGTACCACTGTACTTTCCAAGGTACTGTACTATAAGATTTAAAATGTTTTATTTTTTGTTTGTTATATATTATTTGTGTGAAAAGTATTATAAACCTATTATTGTACAGTACTAAACAGCTGATTGAGTATATAGTTAGTTGGGTACCCAGGCTAACTTTGTTGGACTTATGAACAACTGGACTTACAAACACACTCTCAGAACAGAACTTCTTCATGGAACTTGTTCATTTGTAGGGGACTTACCTTATCCTCAATATAAGCACATGCATACTAAGTCACTTCAGTCATTTCCAACTCTGCAACCTAACAGACCGTAGCCTTACAGGCTCCTCTGTCCATGGGATTCTCCAGGCAAGAATACTGGAGTGGGCTGCCATGCCCTCCTCCAGGGGATCTTTCCAACCCAGGGATAGACTCTGCGTCTCCTGCATTGGCAGGCGAGTTCTTCACCACCTGGGAAGCCCCAATATAAGCACAGTATAGTTGAACAACATGGGGGTTAGGGGTGCTGACCCTCTGCTCAGTCAAAAACCCACATGTAGGGACTTCCCTGGTGGTCCAGTAGTTAAAGACTCCATGTTCCCAACACAGGGGACACCAGTTTGATTATATGCAACTAAGATCCCATATATTGCACGATGTGGTCAAAATAAATAAGAACAAAAAAATTTACAACGAGGTACCACTTCACACCAGTCAGAACGGCCATCATTAAAAAGTCTGCAAATAACTAATACTGGAGACAGTGTGGAGAAAAGGGAATCTTTCTATACTGATGGTGAGAATGTAAGTTAGTACGGCCACTATGGAAAACAGTATGGAGGTTCTTGAAAAAACTAAAAAAAAAAGAAAAACAGAATTACAATGTGATCCAGCAATCCCACTCCTGGGTGTATATCTGGACAAAACTATAATTCAAAGAGATATATGCACCCCATGTTCATATTAGTACTATTTACAATAACCAAGACACGGAAACAACTTAAATGTCCATTGACAGATGAATGGCTAGAGAAGATGTAGTACATATATATAATGGAATATTACTCGGTCATTAAAAAAAAAAATCTGCTTGTAATTTTATAGTCCACCCTCCATATTTGAAGTTCTATATCCTCCCATAAATCGTGCAGTACATTTAAAAAAAAGAAATGCATGTAAGTGGACCCACACATTTCAAACCTATGCTGTTCAATTGTCAACCATCTATTATGCACTGATGCTATCTATAGACCGCAGACATAGCACCAACACCTGAAATAGAGACCAGTATATACATGGACGTTTTCAGTGTTCATACAACAAATATTTATTAAACACAAATCATATGTCATGATGTTCTAGGGATAACTCCAGTCTCTTGCCTCAAAAATCTCAGTCTAGCACAATGCTTCTCAAACCCTTTTCTCTGATATACCCTATACATATACTCAAACATAAAGCCAAAATTTTTTAAGCCAAATATTTTACTCCCCTTTTACCTCTGATCCTACTCCCACAACACCCTGCACCTGCTTCTATCGCAGTGTTTATCACACTGGATTGTTATCACAGATTTTCTAGTCTGTTTCACCAACCAGACTGCACTACCTTGAGGTACCATAGTTGGTACCAGAATCATTATCTGGCACTTCAAACACACTCAACAAATGTGTGAATGAATGCATGAATTAAATGAATAAATAAATGAACTGTTTAGCATCTGCTCCAGGCGTACAAGGTGCTGACAGGGAAACCTGGTGTTATTAAACTGAAGGTTGGCCTCTCCTCCCATAGATATATCAGGTATAGTACAGCCCAGTGTTCACTTGGGTCTATTTTTTTTTTTTTTTTGGTAATAGTCATATGTGTAACAACTAAAAATCAGCTCTTGGTACCATCATTTTAAAGATATGCTCTGGCTCCTTTTCCACCAAAATTCACCTCATAAGCAGAAAGATGACTGCTAGCTCTCCACCTCTCTTTTGCAGGACTCAAGAAAAAGGAATGATATTTTCAGGCTGGATGACCATGGGCCAGTGTTGAGTAAACAGTGAATCAAAAGCCAGTGCCAAAATCTCACATGCCAAACTCTGCCCTTCTTGGGTACTGGATGGAACCTAAATGTAAGAATGTCATCAAAAGGAAAGGAGGGACTTCCCTGGTGGTCCAGTGGCAAAGACACTGTGCCCTTAATACAGGGGTCCAGGTTCAATCCCTGGTCAAGGAACAAGATTCCACATGCCACATCTAAAAGTTCCCATGCTGCAACAAAGATCCTACATCTCACAACTAAGACCTGGTGCAGCCAAATGAATAAATAGTTTTTTTTTTTAAAGGATTATTTACATATTAAAATTAAAATCCCAGTAAAGATATAAAAGAGCAATCTCTCCAGATTACAGAGAAAAGGTAAATCCAAGTTTCATTCCATTTTAGGAACAAACGATACACACAGTCTTTCCTACAAAAGCATGCAACTTTAAAGACCGTCAATACAGTCAATAACAAAGCGGTTAAGGGAGAATTTTAAATGAGGCATTTTGTCAGTATTTTCTTTAACCATTAAGAAAATCACATCATTCACTGTTTCTCTCCCCTGGCCTCCCCTTACCCATTCTTCTCCATCCAGATCTGGCTCTCCATCTCCCATCACTCCTGTGACCATCTCTCTACTAAGTGAATCATGTAACCACATCCAGTACCGTCTCTCTCCAGGTAGGACATCCAGGGCCTCCTGCTCAGGACAGGCCTCCTCAAGGGAGCAAAATCCCTGTGAATCCCATCAAAAATAACTGCTTTCTCCCAGTAACTGACATTTTGAGCCAAGAGGCAGGAGCTGCTCTGCATTTTTTGTCCATTGGCAGTATGGCTTTAGAAACCAGTGAGGTTTAGAGGCTCCATTCTGCATTTTAGGTTACTGGCCTGAAAGAAAAGGGCAGGGAAAAAAAGATAGAGAGAGGGAAAGTCATGAATGGGAGCAGTACCACATCAACAAAACTCACAAAAGAACCAGCAGCCTGACGGGAAAGAAACTGGCAAAGAGGAAGTTAAAGCTCTAATCAGAGATTCAGAATTCGTGAGGAAACTAGTGTTGAGGTTAAAAGCACCATATCGTTTAGGTTTTTTTTCCTCACCTTAGCAGCTATGCGACTGTAGTTAAGTTTTTAGTATACCTAGGCTTCAAGTTGCTTATCTAAAAACTGGGGGAGTGATAATACTTACCTCATTGGATTGTTTGAGAATTAAAGGAGTTAATGCATATACTGCACTTAGAACCAAGGCCTGACCCAAAATAAATACTGTATTAACCGGTTTGCCAAATAAAAAATTTTTAATTGTAATATTAAACAAGAGCCTAAAGAAGGACGAGCAAGGAGGGGAGGCGTGGAAACATGACTAGAAGAGGTAAAGATAAAACAGGCTTCAGCAGGGCAGGCCCTCCTACATCCCATCCCACCTCAGATCGCAGGCCCAGCCCCAGAAGGTCAGAAAGAGGCTCCCGCCAGAACCCGGGAAAGGGCCTAACAGACCTGCCCCGCGACCTCCGCATCTTCCCCGGTCTTGTCGGTCCTGTCTTCGCCGCGGTGGGGCCGAAGACTCCCAAGGACCTCCTCAGAAGAAGTCAGAAAACACCCCATGCTTACCTCAGAGTCTAGAGGCTGAGCCCGGAAGTGCAGATAGCGCCTTTCCAGTCCGCGGTCTCTATGGTAATGCGCGGCTCGCCCTTCTAGGACCTCCGGAGGACTCTTCTCTTTGGTCCAACGCTGCAGACTCTAAGAAGGTGGACGGTCCCAGTCCCTGCTTACTAGATTGGGACTGATGCCACGTGGAGAACAGATGAGCTTAAATATGAAACTGATTTTCTTCAGCGTGTGAAGAGGGAAAACAACGAAAGAAAATGGAGCACCGAGTTAACCAGAATTACATGAATGTAAGCTCCACCACCCAGAGATCTTTGTTTATTTATGTAAACCAAGCTCTTACAACAGTTGCTGAAGAAATTCTTGTTAAATGAATGAATTGAAATGATTCTGAAAAGCTATTGCCGCAAAGCATCATTTACTAATAAGTATTTGCCTTTTATCTGTAGCTTTATTTAAAAGAGAACTATGTGTCACATACATTGAAATATGTTATAATTTAGGGATCATGAAAACTCACAAGCATACATTATAAGTAATGTATGCTGTATTTTCCAAAATATTATATTTCTAAAATGTTATATTTTCTATATTTTCCTTACATTATGTTTCAGTGTAATGATTAGCAGTAGAAACTTGAACAGAAAATATTTAACATATGTAAGTAAGCACAAAAGTTATATTTAAAAATTTGAGGAAATGGCAAATGCTTTTTAGATTGTCCTTTCTTACACTGGACTATGAATTGGCTAGCGTAAAGTTATGGGACATAATCATTTTAGAAGGGGAAACTCCAAGAAAATGATTTCAAAAAGACAGCCAATATAAACAAAATGAAATCGATAAACTCAAAGACTAAAAACAAATACTTGCTGAATTCTGAGCTGAACTGGAAAAAAAATCAGAATAATGAACAAGATTATTGGAAGGAAAATGAAAAATACCTGTGACATAAGACAAATGAGCTAAAGATAAATTGTTCATTAAGGATAAATCTCAGAATCATGAAGCTGAGTACGTACAAAGTCCATAATAACCCCTATGAAGAATTCTTGCCAAAAGTACTGAACCTAAATCAAATCAAGCCTTTCAAACTTAAATATGTACATGTATAAAATTAGCAAAACAGGTAAATTATACTATAAAATGTTTATGGCTACCCACATATGTACTAACAATATTTAAACATTCTTTGAAATAACATCAATATCAAGGTAGTAGCTAAACTGAAAGGAAGAGGAGAGGAATTGGAGAAGAGTAGACAAGGGGATATAATTATATCTGTAATATTTATGTCTTAAGATAGATGTTAAATGTTTCTTATATCATTGCTTTGTAAAACTGAAATATTTGCTGTCTTTTTAAAAAAAAGGCCCCTGGAAATGAATTTAGTAATTTCAACAGACAGAAGAGGGGCTATAGGATTACTTAACACCAATCAGGCTTCTGTTTCTCCATCAAGGATAGTGATCTTCAAATTGGGAATGGTAGGACAAACATTAATATGAGGAAAGTAAATTTCGGGACATACAAGGAGATAATAAAAGAATAACTACTTGCCTTAAATGATTGCAAGTCTTCATACTCAAATAAAATGGCTATAAGGATTCAAAATACCAATTGCAGGTAGATTGACCACAGGGCCCCTGAAGGCCATTTTTAAGAAGTGTGACTCTTGGCTGAGATTGGCAGATATCCAAATTTTCAAAAGCTAAAAAAAAGAGAGAGAGACTAGGCTGAAAAGCTTGACATGGATCCCTGGCAAAATTCCAGCATTAATTATTTTAGGAGACTTTATGAGATTAGCATTAACCAAGAATAATGTAAATGAATTATATCTCAATTGGGCTAGATTATTTAAGTGGTAGTCTGAGGGTCTGCTGTGTAAGGAAGGTATCTTCATGTCCGCAAAGGTTATAGCAAAGTCTCTCATAAATGTACCCTGTGATATGTGTACTGGACGTTAATATTGTTAAGAAGATTGAAATCAGGAAGAAAGACTGTACCAACACAGCCTGGAGGGTGAGTTGTGACGGTCTTTATAGACCGGGACCTGGGGACTGGAGTCGACGAAAAGAAGGATGCAGGGGACCCCAGTCTCGAGTGAAACAAGGGTACTTTATTTGTAGCAGCGTGTGCTTTATATATCTCCATACAAGGAAGCCTTAGGCAGCAGAAATAAAGTTGAGCAAAAACAAAAGTAGGCGAATAACAATCGTCACAGGGCCAGAAGACAATCCATATCCTGAGTAACAGGGACATGACTGAAAAGATTGAAGTAAAAGGTCATTGAAGGGAATCCACGCATGCGCTCTGTCTCATGACCTCAGTCCTGAGAACTGCGTGCAGCTCTGCTCGTTCCTGGTTTCCAGGAACTGATAAGGAACAGAGGGCCCTTGAGAAACAGCACACAAAAGAAGAAAACAACATATGGATTCCTTAAAGTTGAACGTCCCCTGACAGTGAGTGACCATGTATTGCATCTTTCCTGCAGCCTCTTGCTCAATGCCTTTGTGCAGTATTCCCTGAACTCAATTTCAGAATTAGGTACTTAGGGATCAGTCTAATCAAAACCCAGTTTCCTTTAGAGGAGAAGGATACATTTGTATTAAATTGTAGAATTGAAGAAAAATTTTAATATGATGATCATTATTTAGCAATTATGAGCTATGCACTTTCATATATAATATATTGTATTTTCATCCTCACAATGTTGTTGTTGTTTTCAATAAGTTGTGTTCAACTCTTTTGCAGCCCCATGGACTATAGCCCACCAGGCTCCTCTGTCCATGGAATTTTCCAGACAAGAATACTGGAGTGGGTTGCCATTTCCCTCTCCACGTATGAACCAGCATCTCCTGCATTGGTAGGTGGATTCTTTACCACTGAGCCACCAGGGAAACCTTATCCTTACAATGAGCTGAGATTAAAGAATTTATTACAATTTTACAGATGCAGCAACTGAGATCCAAAGCAGTTAAATGACTTGCCCAAAATAGCAAGCGAGTGAGTGGCAGAGCCAGGAATCAGGTCTTCAAAACATAAGACTAATGAACTTTCCATAACACTGTTTTATAACTAATGTGCCAAGTGCTTTCAAATCTCTTTTATTTTTGAATAAATAGAAGCTCTGATAGGTCTGGAAGACTGCTTTTTATCAAAATAGCCCCAGTATGAGATCCAAGACTCTGGAGTCATTAGTTTCTTTTCTAATTTTATCCTCCTTTGTAGTTTTAGACAGAATTTTAATCTCTTGGGCCTCAGGTTTCTCAACAGTGAATGAATGAATTGTACTTGGTCAAAACTAAGATCTCTTTCAGACCTGAAGCTCTATTATTTGAATCATGAAATTTGATGCCCGGTAATGCGTTAAATGATTTCCATATAGAGTCTCATTTGGGAAACCTGGACCTTGCTTAGGTTCTCATGTACCCGGTTACCAAGTAATTTAGTCTGGATTCAATCTCATAATGAAGTTAATTTTATTTGATTTTGATAAGCTGTAAAAGAAGTTATAACCATTCACAAAGCTATGCAATCACTCATGCCACTGAAAGGAACCAAGACTCCTTGGAAAAATGGCTAATTCCAGGTCCAGAGCAGGAAATATAGAAAATGATCCTGAAATATCTTGTCCTGCCAGAAAAAAAAAAAAAAAAAAAAAAACTATCAAAGATTCAGAGTTAGATGAAAAGAACACAGGAAACAAAATAAAGGGACTCCTACTGGCCAAAGATGGAATCACTTGAACATCAAAGAGAAAAAATAATAATGACTGCAATTAAGACTCCTTTGGAAAAAAAAAAAAATTCCTTGAATGTTTTTTAAAAATCTGTGAGTTAATGATGCTCAAAAAGAGAAAACAATAAGAAATATTAGTTACCAATTACTGCATAATAAACTAGCCCCAAATTTAGAGTCAAACAGCAAATATTATCTCACAGTTTCTACAGGTCAAGAACCTGAGAGCAGCTTAGAGATTGGTTCTGGTTCTGCCTTAAGGTTGCAGCCGATTTGTTGACCCAGGCTGCAGTCATCTGAAGGCTTGGCAGAGAGCTGACAGTTCCACTAATAAACTCACTCATATGGCTGTTGGCAGAAAGCTTTAGTTCCTCACCACCTGGGTCTCTCCTTAACGTATGGCAGCTGGCTTTCCCCAGTGTGAATGATCTGAGACTACGCGAGAAAAAGAGAGACCAAGATGGACACCACAGTTTCTTTTATTACCTAATATTAGAAGTAACATAATATCATTTCTGCCATACTCAATCGGTCACACAACCAATCCTGGTATAATATGTGAAGAAGCTACACAAAAGTATGAATACCGGAAGGCAGTGCTCATTGATGGTTATTTTGAAGAATGGTTAATGTATAATAACAGCGGCCATGGCACCTAGGGCACGGCTGTTTACCCTGAAAACTGGCAGTTAAATAGAAAGGTAAACATTTATTCTGTCTTTTCTGTTAGAACTGACATTTCAGAATAACCAAACAACCCTAAATTGATAGGCTAAGGAGATAAAATCCTTCTTTTAAAAGCAATTCCAAATCATAAATGAAAAAAAATATTGAATTAGAAAATCCAGGTTTTGCAATAAAACGCTTGATTCAGGCAAAGATCATCAGTGGATGAAACCACCAGATGAAAGGTTGATGAACTTTACAAGCAAGGAAGGATCCAACTAGGAAGTGCTGATTCACTTATCAATCTCAGCATCACAGAGAGTGAAATAATCCGACATTATATGCCTCCTGATGTAAAGCAAAAGGAAGTAGGTAGCACCACGTAAAAATAATGCTTACCCATAAAGGTAAACCAAACTCTAAACCTTTAAAGCTAACACCTAGTTAATACAAGGCTAGAGAAACAGATTAAATGGGGATGGACTCAGACCAAGCCAGCATGCGGAATATTCAGGACAAATGACCAAATGTGTTCGATGGGGGAGAAAGTGAAAGATGGAGGAACTATTCTAGATCTAAATTTAAAAAGAGTTAAGGCAAATAACCAAATAAAGTACATAGACTTTATATCTTGATTCAAAAAAGCAGCATATTTTAATCTATTTGGGAAATTCAAATATGGACTCAGTATTAGATGGTACCCGGGAGTTATTTTAATTTTGATAGGTGGGATAATGACATTGTGGTTCTGTTTTAAGAGATGCATTCTGAAGAACATAAAACAAGAAATAACACGTTTGGGGCTGTGGTTGCGGAGGGTTTCTAGGGAAATCCTCAACCAGCGAGTTGAGGATTTCCTAGAAAGTCACCGGAAATGATTATTGAAGGACTAGGAAGTGGAGCGAGAATAGATTCCTCTCTTTTGTCATGTCTAGAGGAGAATATCGGCAGGAAGGTCTGTGTCTCCAGCCAGTGTGGGATGGGACTGTAGCTGACGGGCTCCCAAGCTGCCACTGGGGTCTCCGAACCCGCCGAGGGGCGGCTGGAAGGAGGCCGACACCGCCACCTGCTTCATTTAAATCTTAATATTAATACACCTCCTCCCAGGGACCCGGAACGGCGGGCGGGGGTGGGGCGGGGCTTTGGGGCCAGGTTCCCCGGGATCTGGGGTCCGCCGCGGATTCCTGCCCCAGAAAGGCTTTTTTCTCCGCCTCCCCGCGCTCTTCTTGCTCTCAGCGGCCCCTTACTTTTTTTTTTTTCGTTTATTTTCCTCCCCAGCATCCATTCGTGTGTTCTTTCATTTGGCCAATTTCTAGCTGAGCGACTGCTGGTGCAGGCACTGTTTTAAACGTTGGGAATAGAGCAATGAACAAAATAGACAAAAGTCCGTGCTCTCAAAAGCCTAGGAGCTTACATTATAGTGAAAGGAAGACCTACAATAAACAGTGGAAAGTATATAATTAACTTATGCACCGTGTTGGAAAGTGCTGTATAGGAAAGCAAGGCATGTCATGATTGGAAGGAGGGGGTAGGCTGTAATTTTAAATAGGGCACTTAGAGTAGGTTTCCTTGGAAGGATTACCTGAAAGCAAACAGTTGATGAAGGCAAGATTATTCATCGTGAGGATAGCTTGAGGTAGAGGGAACAGCCAGTGCAAAGTCCCTAAAATGGAACCGTGCCTAAAAAGGAAGAGAAAGATCTGTGGGACTGAAGGGTGTTGAATGGGGGGGAGAATAGTAGGAGAGGTAATAGCACACCCTGTAGAGTTATATGCCACTGTAAGGACTTTAGCTTTTATTTTGAATGAATAGAGGCGATGCACAATGAGATTCTTTAGGGCCTTATATGCTACTCCTTATTTTGAGTAAGATGGACGCATTGAGGGCTTTTAAGCAGAGAGCTGAAATAATCCAACTTAAGTTTTAAATGGCCCACTTTATTGTATTGAGAAAAGACAAGTAGAAGACAAGGACAGAAGCAGGAGACCAGTTTGATGGCTAACACAATACAGGTCAAGGCAGGCAATGGTGGCTTGGGCCAAGATGGTGGCAGGAGAAGTTGTATTCTGGATATTTTATCATATTCAGTTTGCTCCTCTTCTCCCTCATCTCTCATAGATACTCCAGATTCTCAGTGATTCCTTCTTTTCACTTTGGCCACATCCCTCTCTTCTCTCTTTCCTTCATCAAATATACAGGAAAACAAGGTATGGGATCACCACTAGCTTATTACTGCTGATGAACCCCACATCTAGGGCAGTATTGATACATCAAACCAAAACGCAGCTGCCCTTCAGGAGCAGTCTTTCGACTGGTCTCACCAAGGCTTATATCCCTGAAAGGAGGCTGGTATCCACTGAAGCCACTTCAAAAGTGGTTATCTGGGCAAAGCCAGGATTGACTTTAGGAGCTGGATCCAGCCAGCAGAGAAGAAACTGGGACAGTGTTAGAAGACTGGAAAAGAAAAGAAAGATAGAAGACTGGAAAAGAAAACATGCAGCAGGTAAAAAGAGGAGAATCTGCAGTATATCACAAGGAGGAAGAAGAAGTGGGTCCAGGAAAGGAGGAAAGCATTGGAAGTGTGGTGGGCTTGGATTGACCATGTGGGAGTTTTCTCCTTCAAAATACTTTTTCTGGATTACCTGATGATGTTTTTAAGTTATAGAATAATTGGATGCCATTTCTGTTTTTCATAAAGTATATCAGAGACTGAGCCCCTGTGTTTCTCACCCCTTTTGGTAGTTTGGAGAGTTGATTTCCATGAATAGAACTTTACAGTTGGTTGTATAACCAACCAATATGCAGCTTCCCATAAATTTTCTGTCCCTCCATAACTTCTCCAAATGTTTTCTATTCCTTTCAATAGATCGTGGTATCAGATGAGAGTCCAGGATCACCAAACCAGCTTTGCATCCCTGATACCATGTTCCTACAGGAAAGAGGTAATGTACACAGGGTATTGTGGCAGGAGTTATGGCAGCTAAAAATGGGGCAGGGACACAGACTAGGTGAGAGATGCTTCCTGGGGCCTGGAAATATGCTTATTATTGATAGAAATATGCTCATTATTTATAGAAAAATCTATTATTTCTATACTAGGCTTGGCCTGGTATTGACAGGAACTAAATTATTCAGCTTCTGCCCTCATTTTAAATCAAATTTGGAAAAAAAAAATTCATAAGAAAAGATTCTTCAAAGCAATTTATGGAAGATATTGAATGTGTTCATCTACTTATTGTATGTTCAACTCAATATATATATGACAAGTAGCTTACATATGTATACATGAATATTTGCACATGTTAAACTTGTAGTATAATTTGGTAACGCCTCCCCAACCAGTTTTACCAACGTGTAAATTTTGATTGCATGTCATTTTATTTCTGTACATCTGTTAACCCTGAGATTTTTACATTATAGTATAGGTATACCTGAGACATAGATGATAAAGCCATGGCAAAAGAAGGAGCAAAGGTTTTGTTGTGAAACTTTGGGAAAAATAAAGAAGGGGAAATGTGGGACTGGGCTTTAGAAGTGCTCTTTGGTGGCATATATGAAGAGAAAAGTGGAAAAGATTTGTATGCTGTGCTAAGTCACTTCAGTCATCTCTGACTCTCTGCGACCCTATGAACTGTAGCCCGCCAGGCTCCTCTGTCCATGGGATTCTCCAGGCAAGAATACTGGAGTGGATTGCCATGCCCTTCTCCAGGGGATCTTCCCCACCCAGGGATCGAACCAGCGTCTCTTGTGCCTAACCAGCATTGGCAGGCGGGTTCTTGACCACTAGTGCCAGGTGGCGCTAGCGTTTGTATAGACAGAGGCTATTAGACAGAGGACTAGGCACCTGGACACCCCTGAAATAGGCTTTTAGGATGATATGTATTACCTGCAAAGAAAAAAAAAAAGGTACAATGAATTTCTAAGCATATTATTGGAACTTCCAGAGGAGAAATCTTGAAATTTCTACTGTAAAGTAATCATAAAGGAAAAATTAATACTATAGAACATATTTATCACGAATTTAAGAGGTAGAAAATAATGGATATTGCTTAATTTGGTTGTTAATTTTCTTTCATTTTTTAAAGTTTAAAAATACACATAATTTTATGGTTCACATCCGACCTGAGTATTCCAGTCCACTTTTCCTCAAAAGATATTGAATTCTCTTCCTAAAAGTGATTTTTAGGGCCATAAAGTTTACAGTTACTTAGCATAATATGTAAATGAGTTAATCTCATCCTGGATGATATCTGTACATTGCTGTAACAAATAGTTTTGTCATGGGTTGAGTGTTTCTGTCCCCTCAAAATTCATGTGTTGAAGCCCTAACCCCCACCCCAGTGCTGTGATATTTAGGGGTGGCCTTTGGGAAGTAATCAGTTTTAGATGAAGTCATGAAGGTGAGACCCCAATGATGAGATGAGTGTCCTTAGAAAAGGAAGAGACAGGAGCTTTCACTCACCCATGTGTGAAATTCCCCCAAGTTCCTTTTTAACTGACCTTTCAAATTCAGAAGCTAAGAAATAAAGTTTAAGAATCCCTACAGTGAAGAGAATTCCCTTGCACTCCAGTCGTTAAGACTGCTGCTGTTGCCTAAGTTCAGTCACTGATGGGAGAACTAAGGTGCCACGAGCCACGCTGCACAGTTCAGTTCAGTTCAGTCGCTCAGTCTGTCCGGCTATTTGCGACCCCACGGACTGCAGCACGCCAGGCTTCCCTGTGCATCATCAAACCCCGGGGAAAAAAAAATCAATACAGTGGTTACCAGGGGCTGAGGAGAGGGAAAAATAGAGTTGTTGTTTTATTGTTTAATGGGTATCGAGTTTTAGTTTTGCAAGATGAAAAAATTCTGGAGATCTGTTATGAAACATTGTGAATGTTTTTTCTCCTTATTATTAATAAGAATAACATTTTATTTTAGCTGGTACATTTGTTACAAGAAATGAGCCAATACTAACACATAATTATTAACTAAACTCCCTAATTTATATTAGGATTCATGCTTTGTGCTATACAGTTATGTGGGTTTCTACAAATGAATAATACTATGTATCTGCTATTAAAGTAGAATGCAGACTATTTTGATGCCCTAAAAATTCTGTTCCACATATTCATCCTTCCCCCCGCCATTGTGAATATTTTAACACTATTGAAATGAACACTTAGAAATAGTTAAAATGGTAACTTTCCTTTTATATATTTTTTACCACATTTAAAAACAGTTTTTAATGTAATGAACACTTAGGAAAAAAAAGCCACTACAAAGTAACAAAACTTTTGTAATTTATGAAAAAGATATGGTAAAAATCCAACTGGGATGCATATGGAGGAGAGTTTGAGTTAAATAAGGGTATGCTTTGTCAAAAATTTAAGACCTATACATTTTACTGTATATAAATTTTACTTTAAAAATAAGAATGTGAACAAATACTGAACTTTAGTTAATAATATGTGTCATGGTGTTAGGGGTGATGTATGCTGATGTCTTCAACTCACTTTGAAATGCAACAAAAAATAAAATGAATTTATAGATAGTTAGATGGACAGATATGTGATAAAGCAAATATTTCAGAATGTTAATAGTAGAATGTCAGTGGTGAGTATATGGATGTTTCCTATATAGTTTTTTCAACTTTTCTGTATATTTGAAAATGTTCATTATAAAATAGTGATTGAAAAAAAAAAAACAATTGGGAGGTTAAAGTTTATTGATATTATAAGGAAAAGAACTGTTATAGAACATTTTGGAGCAAAGCGTGTATCTGCTGTGAGCTCTGTGCCTTGCAGGTGGTTGGTTTCCCAACCAACCAACTTTCTGAGACAAAGAGCTATAAAGTAACAGACTTTCAGAGGAGATAGTGGGGAAACTGTATGGAATCTACAATAATTGAACACAGACCTGTTTTGATCAAAAGCTAAGGGTGATATAGATGAAAGAAGAATCTTCTTGACACATTTCTGAAGAAAGAAGTCAGTTTTTTCCTAAATTGAGGTTTTGGTGAAATTGAAGTGATAGTTTTGGGGCCCTGAGGCCAAGAGATGACCCTAAGAGTCTTACCAATAGGTAACTTCAGACCAGAAAGAAATGGTCTTGGACTGGGGAATATGTTGATAATTATCAAGAAAGATAAACCACCATAAACACAGAAGCTACAGAAAGGTCAGGTTGGCCTGCAAGGAATAAAACAGGGCCCCATTAACCAGTAATGTGAAACTGTACTTTTTTCCCAATCCATATGGATCATACCTGGTCATTTGTACACTCTGAGAATGTTTCTTTTGCATTTTAAAAAGTGGTGTGTGTTATACTATACTGGGAGGACAGTTGGGGACGGGGAGCAGAATTGCTTAATACTAAGGAACTAACAGGAAAAAGACTCAGAATCAAAGGGGGAAAGTGATTTTCTCTAATAAGAACAAGAGAAAAAATTTTCCTAGTGAACTAAGTGGAGCTAGACCAACTAGTAAGTTACATAAAGAAGAAAGCTTTGGACCTATCTCTTTTTATTTATATTTATTTATATTTCCTTTTTTTAAAAAAAAAATGTATTTGGCTGCATTGGGTCTTAATTGCAGATGCAGGGTCTTTCACCTGATAGCTTCAGTGCCCAGGGTTAGTTGCTCTGTGGCAAGTGGGATCTTAGATCCCTGACCAAGGATCGAATTCGTGTCTGGACCACCAGGGAAGTCCCTCCATGGATATTTCTGATCCACACCTCTCCTTTTGTCCCCTCCACCTCCACCCCAAGTCTTTCTGGACAGAATTACTGCAACATTTAAATACAGGAAGCCAAGCTATCATATTAAGCTGGTAGTCAGTGATTTGGGCCTTTTAGGTCTTCTAGGATTAAGAGAGACAGAGTGAAGGATTTAGTAGGTGAGAGAAAAGAAGAGTGGACTTAACAGTTGGCTTGGCTGCTAGCCAGGTCATGATACCTCACACTGGAAACCGAGACTAGAGGAATAACGGAGCAAGGGGATACTGTAACGCAGTCGACTTACCCCCTAGATCAGAGCTTCATAAGCTTCTACGTTGGGGGAGGAGAGGATGAAAATAGGCTTCATTAACACTGTGCTGAATTGACTCTAGGCTTATTTCCCTTCTCTCAGCTCTACCATTTCCTCAGTGCCCTGCTTTAGCCAGAGATGGAAGCCAAGGAAACCTGCCAGGAGCAAAACTTACAGTGATGAGCCAGCCTCAAGTGAGCTAAGGCCCCTTCCTTCCTTCCTGAAAATATATCGCTGTCTCCTAAATGTGGCCTTGTCCTCACTCCCTTACCTGGCTATGCCACTCCCAAGTCCAGGTGCTCCCTGTCATAAGGGATGCTTTTTTGGATGACAGACCACTTGTGGATTGTTTGTTCTTTCGTTATGTTTTGCTACTGAAAGCCTATGCTCCCTTTCACCTCGTGCCCAGATATACACCAAACAGTAACAGCCTTTCACTTCTGTAAACCTTCTCCCTACAGATTCTTTTCTTCTGCCTCTATTTCCGGAGGGAACTATGAATTTTCCTCCCACAATAGCAGGAACATGTTGTTTCAGGAGTCAGTGACATTTGAGGATGTAGCTGTGAACTTCAGTCGTGAGGAGTGGCAGTGTCTGACCCACACTCAAAGGCACCTCTATAAAGATGTGATGTTGGAAAATTATGGGAACATGGTGTCACTTGGTAAGAACTTTCCCTGCACTTGACTTGGTACTTTCTCCCTTCCTTTTTCTTTTCATTGCTTTGTTGATGTGTATGGAATCTCATATTGAAAATCAGAGCCCTCGTTCTTTTATCATCAGCATCTTCCTCCCAAATTAGTTTTGAGTTGTCCCTGTTTACATAGCAAGATAATTTCCTGTCTAACTTAGTTGCTGTTTTCTGATTCTATGAAATGAAACTCTCTCTGAATAGAATGGAAATCCTTAGCTTCTGTTCTCCCTAGATTCTTGCCTCCTCAAGCCTCTCATTTTCCGTTAAATGCTCTGTATCCATCTCCTAGTCATGAACGCCCTCCTAGCGGCTGAAAGCATATTAGCCTCCCTCTACAAACTCCCATTCTCCTAAAAAGAACAGGGAAAATATAACCAACCAACAGTTTTCCAGAAACTTTTTCTTTGCCTTTCGGAGTATTGACTTCTGAGAAAGTCCTTCAACCTGTTTCATTTACAGGTTACCAGACCCCTGAATAAACCCTTTTCTCTGCCCAAATAGACATTTCTTTCCTGTTTTCATATGCAAACAGAGGGATCAAGGTAAATGTTAGGACAGTTCTTTGTTGCTATACACACTTATTCCTTCTTCCTTTTGTACAACCAGGATTTTCATTTTCTAAACCTCCTTTGATCTCCCGTCTGGAGCAAGTTGCAGAGCCCTACGTTCAGGATCAACAGGACTGGGAGTTCCTGAGCTGTTCCTATCCAGGTGAGTGCCAGAGAAGCTGTCTGTCCCCTGTGTGTTCCATGTGACAAAATGGTTATAGAATGTTCTTAGTGGTGGGCCATCCATCCTCAAGGGCCCAGAGGAAATCTGTTTAGGAAATCTTAAAGGCAGAGAAAACATACTATTTGGGTAATTATTCTGTCATTATCTAATTGGCTCTTTGCAACATATCTAATAGACTTTTTGTGATTTCTTGCAAAAAGGCTCTGACAATTTATCTGCCCTCTGTGTATCATTTACTGCAATGCTCAGAGAACATTGCTTTTCTGCCTCTGGATTTGGGGGGGGGTTGTTTGTTTGTTTGTTTTTTCAGGACCTTCCCTCATTCAGAGTCCTGAGCCTTTGACCCTTGTCTTTTTCTATTCTCTCTTATTGTGAAGTTGGATGCCTGCCACACTGACAGTGCTAACCTTTACCTCTTTCCTGGGCAGCAGTCTCATGTTTCTAACTCCTGATTTTTATTTGACTATTGCATTGTCATCTAGGAAGCAACATTATCTAAAGTCAAACTCATCTCTCCCTCCAAGGCTGTCTCTTCATTAAGCTCTCTCTATTTCTATATCTAGTTCTACCTCCTTCTTACTTTTCTTTCCATTCCCTGAACCTCTTATGTAGTCAGTCATGAAATATTACCAGCTCTTCATTTAAACTATTTTCTACATTTGTCATTCAAAAAAATTCTCCTTTGCTTACAGGGCAACTCCAGCTTCCCTATCCAATACCTACTCTTCCGTCCTCCCTTCCATCTAAAAAGCATAATTGAGCAACTGTTATGTGCCAGCTATTACATAAGGCTCTAGAGATAGACAGTCAGAGGAGATATGGGCCCTGACTTCCAGAAGCTTGTTTTCTACTGGGGAAGGCAGATAGGTAAAGAAGTAATTAAACAGTCTAGCATGATGGGAGTTACTGAGATATATAGATAAGGAAAAGCACCTGGTATACATAAACAGGGAGAAGGCACTGGTGACCCACTCCAGTACTCTTGCCTGGAAAATCCCAGGGACGGAGGAGCCTGGTAGGCGGCAATCCATGGGGTTGCTAAGAGTCGGACACGACTGATGCGACTTAGCAGCAGCAGCAGCAGCAGCATACATAAGCAGAGAGGAAAAACACCTAAATCTGACCTGGGGACCAAAAGACTGCAGGAGGAATGACAACTGAACTAAGTTATGTGGAATAAGTGAGGTCATTTTGTTGAAGGAGGGGGGAGTCCTTCTAGGCAGAGGGGAATAAGAATGTGAACTGTGAACAGTTCAGTATGACCAGAGCAAAGAACTTGCAGGAGCCAGTGAAGACACTACAGGAGCAGTGGACAGGGGCAAGATCATGACTGAATGAGTTTTTGGTAAACTACAGACCTTGAACTTTATTCTTATACTAACAGGTAAGATGATTAAGTACTTATTTCAGTGTTGCAGGTGCTTTACATACATTGACTCATTTCATTATCATGGGTAACCTAGATTCCATTTTATTGATAAAAACAATGGGTCACAGAGAGAAGTTACATCATCCTCCCAAGTTGACACAGTTATTAGATGTCAGAACTAGGACAGTGAGCTGGGGCTCTTGACTATACATTTTACTTCCTGTCTGGTTAACTGTGGAGCACCATTGAAGTGTTTTAAGCTAAGAAGTGATGTGATTAAATCTGATTTTTAGAAGGAATAATCTGGAAACAGTGTACAGGATGGATTAGAGAGGAAGCAAACTAAAGGATTTTGAAGGGTATTGAAGTTAGCTAGTGAGAATGCACTAGAAATAGAAATGAAGAAGGGATAGAGTTAGGAGATGATAAGAGATAGATTTGGACTCTGGTTGCCAGTAGTAAAAATTAACTCAAGCTAGCTTAAGCAAAAGAAAACAGATTTACTTATTATTCAGGGTGTCATGGAACTTAAGAGCAGGTCTACAGGAGGCTTAAGAAGGCCTGGAATGCCATCAGGCCCTGCTCTCCAGCTGTCTTCTCTGCTACTCTGTGGGTCTGCTCCATTCTTCTTTCTTGGCAGATCCATCTCTGCTTGTCAGTCCCAGTGACAGAGCTTTCCCTCCCCATACAACACCCATATCCCAACACCACTCAAATTTAAGTGCTAAAGATCCAGCCGTCTTCAGAGCCAGGCCTTACCTGCTTTCATATCATGATTCCAGAGTTCATGAGGAGAGAATCTGGCCTGGTTTGGATCAGGTCTTCCCCAGATCTAACCTGTCCTACCCAAGTGGGCAGAGATACACCACAGAAATATGGCTCTCCAGGGTCCACTGTCAGGAACAAAGCAGACAGATCCTTACAAAGGGGGCTACACTGGCCGTTGAGCACCATCTCTGCAGCTCACTTCACCGGTAACATTTGTAAAGTGTTAGTATTAGAATGAGTTGAAAATGGTTTCCAGTTTGCTGTTTAGGGGCTTAGGTGTATGAAGTTATCATTCGCGAAACTAGGAGATTCTAGAACATGAGTAGACTTTGGAAGGATTTTTGTTAGGTTTTACTCAGTTTTGAATATCTTCATCCTTTTCAGTGTTAGACATTTTAATTTTTTTGTTTAAGTATCAGCTGCCAAGACACGGCCTGAGAGTGAGAAGGCAAGATCAGAACACGACGTTTTTGAAAATGGAGAAATGTGCTGGGTGAAATTAAAAAGTCTCCTAAAAGTTGTTTCCCAGGATCCAGAGGTTGGAGAAGTTTGTGTACAAGATGTCAAATTAGAGAATCAGTGGGAAATGCCTGTGAGGGAGAGATGGAGAGAAGAGAAACAAAGCTGTGAGAAAGTGACTTTCAGGAAAGGAAAGAACCAGAAGGGACTTAGAAAACACTTCAGTCCAAACTCAGAATGTATTCTCTATGGAGTTCTTACAGAAAAGAAACAGTATGAATGTACCAGATGTGGCAAAAACTTCAGTTGGCATTTTGACTTAATTCTCCATGAGCGAATTCACTCTGGCGAGAAACCCTACATGTGTAATGAGTGTGGGAAAGCATTCAAGACCAAAAATCAACTTTCCATGCACCAGATAATCCACACAGGGGAGAAACCCTTTAACTGTACCCAGTGTGGGAAGGCCTTCAGTAGTAGATCCGCTCTTTGCCGACATAAAAAAACCCACAGTGGGGAGAAGCCACACCTGTGCAGTGACTGTGGGAAGGCCTTCAAGACCAGGCACTGTCTCAGGATGCATCAGATCATCCACACAGGAGAGAAGCCTTATGAATGCAGTGACTGTGGGAAGGCCTTTCAGTTTAAGCATTCCCTCATCATCCACAGCAGGAGCCACACTGGGGAGAAACCCTATGTGTGTGAGGAGTGTGGGAAGGCTTTCAGCGGGAGTTCAGACCTCATCAAACACACAAGAGTCCACACTGGGGAGCGACCTTATGAGTGCAGTGAGTGTGGGAGGGCCTTCAGCTGGAGCTCAGACCTAAGCAAACACAGAAGACTCCACACTCAGGAGCAACATTGTGGGTGCCCTCAGTGTGGAAAAGCCTTCAGCAACGAAGCAGAGCTCACCAAACATAGAAGAATCCACACCGAAGAGAAGCCTTACAAGTGTAAGGAGTGTGGGAAAGCCTTTCATCATAACTGTAAACGCCGGGCTCATGAACGAGGTCACACCGGGGAGAAGCCCCATCGATGTGGGGATTGTGGGAAAACTTTCCAAGATCAGCACTGCCTTACCATCCATCAAAGAATCCACACCGGAGAGAAGCCTTATAAATGTTCAGAGTGTGGTCGAGCTTTCAGTGGGAAATCAAACTTGACCAATCATCAAAGAATCCACACCGGAGAGAAGCCTTACAGGTGTGAGGTGTGTGGAAAGGTCTTTCACCAGAGCTCAATCCTGAGACAGCACAAAAGAATCCACACGGGTGAGAAGCCATTTACCTGCCATGAGTGTGGCATGTCTTTCCGTCAGAGCTCGGCCCTGATTGGACACAAGCGAGTTCATACTGGAGAGAAACCTTATGTGTGTGAGGAGTGTGGAACAGCTTTCAGAGTGAGCTCAAATCTTACTAGACATAAGAAAAGAAAGCATAGAGTGTGGGAAACCCACAAACTTGGGGAGAGTGGGAAATCTCTCTCTCCAGTAACTGGTTCTCAGACCTTTTCATTCATCAATATTTTGACCACCAACTCCTGAGAGTAGTGATTCTTGTGTTTACACTTTCTCATTTCTCCTTCTACTTCTTATACTGATCCCTCTTGTCTCCTGTGTTGGTTCTTCCTGGTTCCCTGACCCCTCTTATTGTGAGATCTCCCAAGCCTTTGTCCTTGACCTTCCCATTCCGTGTTTCTTCGGTGAGCACATTCACTTTCAAGGTTTTGTCTATCAATAATAGTACTGTAATACTACATACTAGTGCCCTACACATGCCAGGCACTATTCTTTACAGTTTTAAATCATTTAATCCATACAACGTCCCTGTGGGATGAGGAAATTGAGGCATAAAAAAATTAAGAAACCTGTTACAGATCCTGTAACTGGTAAATTCTAAACAAATGCCTGCTGAATGCTCAGACTGCTCTGAGCAATTTCTGTAATCCTATATCACATTTCTTGAATGTGAGGCTATACCTCAGTTTAGCACAGAACATTTTTTTGATTAATAAACATTGATCACTTTTAGTAAGTTTTTTATTTTTTTTTGGCCACAGTTCTCAGTTCCCTGACCAAGAACCAACCCTGTGCTCCTTAAGTGGAAGTAAGGAGTCTTAACGACTGGACCACCAGGGAAGTTCAAGCAAATTTTAAATTAAAATTTAAATGGTACTCTTCTATACAGATTCAGAATTTCTGAGATTCAGCAGAGGAAGGAAGACAAGGCAAAGTCATATTTTTTTTTAATTACAAATAAGTAGAAGTCAAGTGTGAGCTTCCCGGGTGTCGCAGTGGTAAAGAATCCACCTGCCAATGCAGGAGATGCAAGAGATGCAGGTTCAGTTCCTGGGTCAGGGAGATCCCCTGGAGCACAACATGGCAACCCACTCCAGTATTCTTGCTTGGAAAATTCCATTGACAGAGGAGCCTGGTAGACTAGAGTCCATGGGGTTGCAAAGAGTTGGATGTGACTGAGTATACACAGAGAAGTCAAGTGTACACAGCTCAAGTGGAAGTTTACATATGGAAAGAGCATGAAGCCTGCCCCAATTTGTTATAAATATACTAAAAGGTCTTCAAGGTGTTGATTTCTTAAATATTTGTTTTATCTATCTGCATGGCATATGAAATGTTCTTTCACAAGGATTAATAAATGTATATCTTTTCAAGTCTTTCAGTGTCTCTTAACATCTATCCTTTCTCTTTAAAATGTTACAGGTTCTTACTGCAGACAGAATTAAATACACACATGCAATAAGGCTAAGGAAATGTCAACCCACTCCAGTATTCTTGCCTGGAAAATCCCATGGACAGAGGAGCCTGGTGGGCTACAGTCTGTGGGATCACAAGTGTCAGACACGACTGGGCAACTAAACCACCACATTCAATAAGGCTACTAAGATAGAAATTGAAAATCCTAGAAGAGGATGCAAGTGTGTGTTAGTTAACATAATGACCATAATTGAGAATTAAATTTAGTTCTAAGTTCCCTGACTGGTCAGGAAAGAGATGAGCAGTGGGTTACCCAGTATTTGTCAAAGGTGTTTTACAAGCTAATGTTTTTTAAAAATAACAAGTTTAAGAAATGCTGGCTAGGTGGGGATTTTTATTCCCTTAAAGACTTCTCAAGATTTATAATATGTTGATATCCTTTCTAAATCTTAAACAAAGGAACTGTAAGAAGCATTGCTTTCCCAAAGGGAAGGACAAAAAGAATCCTGTTTGGAGGAGCACCTTCATGCCCTCTTGTTTCACCAAAAACATTTTGGGAAATGGTTACACCTTATCTAATTGGATAAAGAGTCCAAGATACACAATTTTCTAGTAACAAATTCCAAAGGGAATTACATGGCTTATTACACAATAGACAGATTAAACATTGGTCTTTAGGTTCAGTGTCTACAGTATATTAGAGCGTGTTCCTTATATAGGCATGTCTTAAATAATTTGTTGAAGAAAACTGAGATGAAAACATTTAGGCTCTAACTCTAAAATTGTTTCTATGGAAGATGAAACTCTGTATATGTGACTTTCAGATGATACAATGTGACTTAAGAACAGAGTTCAGGATGTGTCTGGAGAATTCATAGTGCTTTTCCAGTCTTTTTTGAGTATGAAGACCTCTTATTTGATGATGAAAACTTTTCACCAACACCCTCTCCCTCATGCATGCACATACTACAAGTAGTTGTACTTTAATGCTTGATGGCAAAATGTTGTCATGTTCTCCAGAAAAATCTGAGGTTTTGTTAATTACAACAGCGTATATGCTTTTGTAAAACATATGTACATGTTCAGGATGTTTATTTTACCTGCAAATTATGATGTGCATTTAGATTTTGAACTCAAAAGTCCTTAGCCCATCATGAGAACCCTCAAGTGCATCCTTTCATGTCGCTTCTTTAGTCCATCTTCTAACAGAATCTGGCAAAGTTTCAATTCCAGTTTAAATTCTGGACAATCCTGGAGTGTTGCTGTTTTGTGTTACTGACTGCAGAGTCATATCTTTAAAACACCCGTTAACTGAAGGAGGTGGCAAGCCTGACATCCCATTGTGAAAGTTGAGGAACTGCTGTATTGAGCCCAAATACAGTAGACTTCATCCTCATGAGTCCATCTTCAACATGTCTCCCTAAAATAGTCCTATGATCGTGACACCTGGCTTTATTTGTTTTTATTGAAGTATAGTTGACTTACAATATTTTGTTCACGTCAAGTGTACAGCTGCCTTTAAAACTCCCAACTGACTCTCTGTCCTGTGGTAAAAATCCCCAAATTACTAGCTCAAACTCCAGGAATCTTTTGATATTTCTTTAACACTGAAAATGAACATTATGAAAAAACGCTGAAGAAGTTTCAGATATTTTACCTGTGGAAAAGTTAGTACATTTTAAAAGAATCCTAAAGTAGGGTGAAGACAATGGCACCCCACTCCGGTACTCTTGCCTAGAAGATCCCATGGACGGAGGAGCCTGGTAGGCTGCAGTCCATGGGGTTGCTAAGAGTCGGATATGACTGAGCAACTTCACTTTCACTTTTCCCTTTCATGCACTGGAGAAGGAAATGGCAACCCACTCCAGTATTCTTGCCTGGAGAATCCCAGGGACGGCGGGGCCTGGTGGGCTGCCGTCTATGGGGTCGCATAGAGTCGGACACGACTGAAGCGACTTAGCAGCAGCAGCAGTAAAGTGGGGTGACGGAGAAGGCAATGGCAACCCACTCCAGTACTCTTGCCTGGAAAATCCCATGGACGGAGGAGCCGGGTAGGCTGCAGTCCATGGGGTCGCGAAGAGTCGGACACGACTGAGCGACTTCAATTTCACTTTTTACTTTCATGCATTGGAGAAGGAAATGGCAACCCACTCCAGTGTACTTGCCTGGAGAATCCCAGGGAAGGGGGAGCCTGTTGGGCTGCCGTCTATGGGGTCGCACAGAGTCGGACACGACTGAAACGACTTAGCAGCAGCAGCAGCAAAGTAGGGTGAATGCTCAGTGACTCAGTTGCGTCTGACACTTTTTAGACCCCAGGGACTGTAGCCCACCAGGCTCCTCTGTCCATGGGATTTGCCAAGCAAGAATTGCAGAGTGGGTTGTCATTTCCTCTTCCAGGAAAATTAGGATAGGCTCGACTCTGCTATATAGTTGTAAATTTCGGGAAATGTTTGTATGCCCTCAGGTCAAGAAAAGATTTTTTAAACAAGGCGCCGAAAAAAGACGATTTTGATACTTTTCTCCATTCCCATCCTATAAGTATTTCCAAATTAGAGAAGGACACGAAGTAAATGAGCTGAGAGAGGCTAGAGAAAGCATAGTGACTATTTTGAGCATAAATTATTCCCTCGGAGGCACTCAGTTCAGTTCAGTTCAGTCGCTCAGTCGTGTCTGACTCTTTGCGACCCCATGAATGGCAGCACGCCAGGCCTCCCTGTCCATCACCAACTCCCGGAGTCTACCCAAACCCATGTCCATTGAGTCGGTGATGCCATCCAACCATCTCATCCTTCGTCGTCCCCTTCTCCTCCTGCCCTGGCACTGGCAGGATCTATGTTGAATTGCAGGGCATTCCCAGGGATCTGACGTCCATTCATTTGTCTGTAATAAGGGTTGTATGCATAAAAGCACTTTTTGTTTGTGTTATTGATTGTTGCATCCTCAGGGCCTAGAATGATGCCGAAAATATACTGGCCGCTCAGATAGACTGAACAACAGCGTATAGACAAATAGATTATTTGAGCGCATTTTTTCCGTTGAGCATTGTTCTGGGGTAGTTACCTATGGCCCTTGGTTAAACAGAAGTCAAAACGGGGGAAGATAAGGACTGACTTTGTAGGATATTAGAACTGCCCACTTCGGGCATGAAGAAAAGTCGTCTAACCTCGGGCAGTCTCACAGTAAAGAAAATAGCCCTGGCAGCGGTGGGATTCGAACCCACGCCCCCGAAGAGACTGGAGCCTTAATCCAGCGCCTTAGACCGCTCGGCCACGCTACCACTTCCGGCGTATATCTCTTCATCATTTTCCCTAAGAGTGATAGTCTTCCCCTTATGGTTCCGTCACGTCTTCCCCGCTAGGACTCTTATCTGGCGTTTTCCTCACCAATACTGCCATAGAATTTCTGCCTGGCGTTCAACCACCACCCAGCCTGATCCTTGATACCCTACTTCCCCACAGTTGGGAGTAGCGGGGAAGGAAACCAGGGGATCCGTGCCGCCCGCCCCTTTGTAACCAACCCGGGAGGAAAGAGCTGCAGGTGGTCGTGTGGGTTGCGGGTCGGCGGTGGACGGTGATGTCCCGCGCAGCCGCGACACAGCTGAGAATCCAGGAGTGGTTTTGGATGAGGGGACGCTAGGGGGGAAAGACAACCCGACGAAAAGAGCCGAGAGCCCAGTCCTCAGAACGAACGCGGTCTCTGCAGAAATGCCCCCAGGACCAAAGGCACTGGGCGGTTCATTTTGAAACGCCAAGGTTTGAATCAAAACTATAGAGACGCGGGTTCCATCCTTGGGATGGGAAGATCCCCTGGAGAAGGGCATGGCAACCCACTCCAGTATTCATGCCTGGAGAATCCCATGAACAGAGGAGTAGCCTGGCGGGCTACAGTCCATGGTGTCGCAAAGAATCAGACAAGCCTGAAATGACTTAGGATGCATACATGCAATATCCTTAGCTGCAATACTTTAGCAATTACCAGGTATTATTTTCTAAGGAGTTTACCTTAGGAAAATCACTAAGAAAAAGGATTCTCAATAGAGCAAAAGCAATATAGTCATCCCCTACTCTTCCTAAAGTTTCTTTCCCTAGTTTCTCCATATATCCCAAGCTAGGAGCCTCTTTTCTCATCTGCTGCGTCATTCCGAGCCCTCTCCCTGGCTCTCCCTCTCGGTCCCTCACAACACCAGTAGACTCCCCTCCACTATCAGTATTATTAATATGTACTCCCACCAGTTCTGGATGGCAGTATGGACATAATTTGATGGCAACTGACCACTTCGTGACAACTTTAACCCTCAAAGACAAAGAGCAATGATACCCTCCTGCTAGGTACTAACTAGTTTAATACTTCATCAGCGTCATCTTGATCCATCAAAGGCATCAATTCAAAGACCAGTTTTCTCTTCCTGGGGTGTGCATTTCTACATGGTAAGCTAACAAGGGGAAAAAAGAAAAATGAAGAAATAAATCGAGATAAACTGACTATATCAAGGATTGGGCATCAGGAGCCCACTCATTCATTCAACAAGTATTGTTCCTGGGCACCTGGGCGCTAAACTGTACGCTGAGTATTCAGTAGAAACATTTGACCAGTGCTATCCTCACCCTCAGAACTACCAGGGAAGACAAACATTCATCAAGTAATTATAACTCAGGGTTGTAAATGCAGGAGGGCTGCATTCACATTTAATTGGAAGGGCTAACTTAGCATAGATCTGGAAAGGCCTGGTTGGAATAATGTATGAATGCACTAAGGAATGTATGTTGGAGTGAGACAGATCTGGTGAGAAGTGTAATAGGGAAAGTTTGGGTGGAGGGGGGCCAAGATCAAGATTGAACCTGCAACCCCTTTCCTCCAACAGGCCCTCTCCTGGAGGGAAGACAGAGATTCATGAAGGAGATTCATGAAGCAGAGAGAAAGAGGTGAAGGAGAAATTATCTCCACACAGAAGAAAATTCAGGTAGCTTTCAAAGAAGAGTCCTTTGTCTCTAATCCAATTAAGTTTATGTGGAAAAGTTTTAATATTTAGAAAAGCATTAAACACATTTAAGGGTTCTACCCAGATTCCTCTCTAAAAAACAGATATTAAAAAGAAATGAAGCAAAAGATTCTTGCTACATAGAGAGGAGACAAAATATGACACCATTAAAAGAAGATGTTGTTCAAGAGGTGTTTGCCCTCAGGCCTATAGGTTGATTCCCGGTGAAACATTAAGCAAAAAAACACAGAAAAGCTTCAGTATACAGAGAAATTCGACAAACTACTACTTTTATGCTTATAGAAAAATAAAATTTCTTACATAAATTGATATTACATAGGTGTTAAAATGTATTAACACAAGACGAGTATTGGCAAAATAACAAAGGAGTGTCCCAGCTCAAAGAGGTTTTGTAATTTGGGAATTTATATTTGGGGGTTGGAGGAGAGCAGGAAATGTGCAATTAGTTAGAAAGAGTACTACTGTTTCATTTAACATGATCATAAAAACACCATCTGTTTGTAGAGTAAGATCAGGGACACCACGATTTGTATTTGGAAACTTGTGAAGAGTTCAAATGCGCACTGAACTTTTATAAGAAATGAGAAGGAAATAATAAGCAATACACCTGTGACTGTTATTTAGACAAACCAAATAACAAAGATTCGTGCCCCAGTACTGTCAGACAGAAGCCAGTTATTGCAAAGGCATGAAACTGTCAAAAGTCAGAATAACAGGATCCGCTTTTCCTCAAGTAGTTATTAGTAAATTCTCAGGTGCTCATTCAGACATTCTCAATTCTTTGTTTGCCTGTTTCTTAGTTTTTGACAGTTTTCCTTTAATGATCTAGCCTTCTCCTATTTTCTTTCTTAGCAAACCCCAGACAAACTGTAAATTGGTAGCTAAAGAGAGGTGGAGGCGCTGGGGAGATCAGGCACTCCGGAGATCGCCTAGGCCCAAGATTCAATTACCATGCCAGTATTTCTCGGGCGATCTCCCTTCTCCCAAAGCAGTGAAACTAGAAAATCCACCAGAGAGAGTGCTTTTCAAAATTCCAGCTGCTCTCCCGGATTCAGAAACTCGCCTACAACCAGCGAAGACAAACGTCCAGAAAATAGCTTCTTGGTTTCTTTCATCTTCATTCGTAAACTGTTTTTTCTTTACGTTACGCTAATCTCAATCAGCTCCTAAAGCTAATCAATTTCCTCCAAAATTTCCCTCTCACTGGATCATCCAATCGAATAAATTAAATTTTTGAAGCATTTAGGAATATTGGACAGCTTTTTGATCAATGATAAGTAACTAATTCATTTACCCATTTTTTGTAAACCATTGAAATTTACATCATTCGTCATTTTGAGCTTGGAATATCAAAACCATTGCAGGGCTTCTAAACCGAAAAGGTTTTCATTTGAAATTAAAAGTTAGCTTGTATACACTTACAAAGTTTCCCCTATGCGGGGGGACACTGACAGTTAAGGAAAAGGGACGACCTTTTCCCTGACCGGGAATCGAACCCGGGCCGCGGCGGTGAGAGCGCCGAATCCTAACCACTAGACCACCAGGGAAGGTGCTAAGAGTTTCCCAAGAAAAACTTACGAGGCCAATGCTTCATAGATACGAAGTGGCACTGTAATAGGATCACTTTCGTTTTTACAAGGACCTCCTGTCCGCACCAACCAATAAAATATGGAAAAGAGGAAGATGTGCCAACGCTGAAGAAGAAGAAATCGGGGCATGTAGCTTCATAGAGTCTCTTTGCCTACTCCAGACCTGTGGATTTACTCAGGAGTAAAGTGTAGATTTAACGAAGTCATTACAGCAGTTCTTAAAACATTAATTTTTAATTGTCTTATCTTTCTCCTTATAAATTGGTGAGCCATTAGAAGATGAAAGTCCTTTTTAAATTTATCTTTGACTTCCTCAAAGTGCTTATCGTGATGTTTATCAAACAAATTCTTAGTAAGTAGTGACTAAAAGGACAGAGAATAAAGCCATTACACATTATTTTAAGGCTGTGTGGGCGGAGCCGAAATAGCTCAGTTGGGAGAGCGTTAGACTGAAGATCTAAAGGTCCCTGGTTCGATCCCGGGTTTCGGCAGGTGAGCTACTCACTTTAATGTTTATTAAAATAGTGAATGTACTAATATAATCAAAATATGCACAAAACCAAAAAAATAGGCGACTTTTTTTCCTCAAATTTATAAAGGAAGACACACGGGGATTGTGCAATAAGACGATTCTTGCAGTCGGAGAAACCTAGGGATGGACTTCTACATTTCACTAAATGGAAGTAGGTTCAAATGTGCTAAAGGAAAACCACTTTCCCTTCTTTTTTGTAATATTCAGTGTGTATCTTCTTTATTGGTTCGGATGCTGTTCCATTTATGCTATGCTCTTCTATCTTCAAACCTACACCTTCTTCATTCCCATGGAATTAGTCCAGCAACCCTAAGCCAAAGTCAAGGGGACTCCACTCTCTCCCGTTCATTTCCGCTTAATAATTCCTCCTTTCCCCCTAATCTTATTCTCTGCCAGGTTCTAATGCGAAGGAGACCAGTCTCCCAGGTAGATATGAAAAAGAGAAGTTTAATATGAGGAATATCAATTACATTTTTTCTCGACGTCATTTTCCTTCAATAAAAATTTATTGAATAAGTGGACTCCTATGCAATTCTGAAGAGAAAGAGAGAGAGAGGCAAGGCAGGAGAACTGAAGAAAGTTTCCAAGAAAATGAAGTCATCTGAGTTGAATTGAAGAGGTGGCTCCTGGCTGGAAGAGAGTGCGGGGCAGGGTGCGTTGTAAACTGAGCCAGAGCCTTGAAAGAAAGAAGAGTCATGATACTCCTGTGGTTTCCTTTCTCCCTATCTCCTAATTTTCTGGTTCTTCACATATTCCAACCTCTTCCTACTCAGAGGAAAACTTTTCCCTCATTTCCAAGGTTAATTAATACTCCATCTGAGCTTTTGACAACCTTCTCCTAAATTCCATTCTGCCCTTGTGTCTTTGATCTCTCTCCCTCTTACAGCCTCTCTTCAGACTACAGAACACCTAATTCTCATCTTTAGACAAGAAGAAGAGAACACATGCCCTCCTGTCTTGCCCTCACACTTCTTCCCCAGAGGCTTTCCTTCCATTCATCACCAAACTTGTGTCAGGAACAGTATTTGTCTCGGCTTCAGTTCAGTTCAGTTCAGTTCAGTCGCTCAGTCATTTCCGACTCTTTGCGACCTCATGAACCGCAGCACACCAGGTCTCCCTGTCCATCACCAACTCCCGGAGTCCACCCAAACCCATGTCCATCGAGGCGGTGATGCCATCCAACCATCTCATCCTCTGTCGTCCGCTTCTCCTCCTGCCCCCAGTCCTTCCCAGCATCAGGGTCTTTTGCAATGAGGCAGCTCTTCGCATCAGGTGGCCGAAGTATTGGAGTTCCTCTCGGCTTCCTTGCCTTAATTGCTCATCAGCTTAGGTCTGCCTTCCAATCCTAAGAAAACATTACCATCAGCCACTCAAGTTTCTGTGTGCTTTGGCTTTTTTCCCCCCCTAAAATTAATTTTGTGCAGAATGTAAACTATTGACTACTCTTCCTTCATGACACTGTCTTCCTTGGATCTTTTCTTCTCTGTGCTCTTTGGCTGCTCTGTTTCCATCTTCCCTCTCCCCCACTTCTAAGGACTCTTTTTAGAAATGGCTACTTCTCAGTGTTCTGACCTCTGTCTTTTTCAAATTCATTTTTAACTTTTAGATAAATGTAAGTTCACATTCAGTTATAAGAAATAATGAAGAAAGATCTCATGTGTATGCTTTACTGAGTTGCCCCCAGTGGTGACACACTGCAAAATTATAATGCAATATCAGGAGCAGGGTATTGATATTGATAAAGTCAAGGTACAGAACATTTCCATCACCACTAGGGTCCTCAGGTTGCCCTTTTATAGCCGCTGACCTCTTACTCCTCCCACCCCAACATCTGGCAACCACTAATCTGCTTTCCATTTCTACAACTTTGCAATTTCAAGGATGTTATATAAATAGAACCATATATACAATATAACCTATTGAGACTGGCTTTTTACACTCACTGTAATTTTCTGGAGATTCATCCAAGTTATTGAATCTTTCGTAGTTCATCCCTTCTTATTACTGAATAGTATTCTGTATATTATTCACCACAGTTTGAACATTCTCCATTGAATGACATTTGGGTTGTTTCCAAGTTTCTACTAGTATGAATAAATATATTATAAACACTTGAGGATAGTTTTTATGTAAACATCAGTAATCATTTCTCTGGGATATATGTTCAGGAGTGCAACTGCTGGGTAGCATGGTACTTGCATATTTAGTTTTTAAAGAAACTGACAAAGTGTTTCCCAAAGTGGTTGTACCATTTTACATTCCTATCAGCAACACGTATAGCCTCATCAACCTTTGGCATTATTACTAGTTTTATTGTAGCTCTTCTGATAGTTATCTAGTGACATCTCATTGTGCTTGTAATTTGCATTTCCCTAGTGGCTAATGATGTTGAAAACTTTTTTGTGTATGTATTTGCCATCTATATATCTGCTTTGGTGAAATGTCTCTTCAGGTCTTCTGTCCAGTCGAGGAAGAACTTTTCTGTACAGGTTTTTGAGTGAGAAGTTCCTGAAAATAACTTGAAGTTCAGACCTGTTGCACATCTGTCTTGGATTATACACTTGTCAGGTAATGCAGTATAATGAAGCAGTGTTTACAAAATGCAATATAGCCTTACTGTTTGGGGGAAGGCCGATTGTAGAGTGGAGAAATCCCCAGGACAATAAGTCATTAAGGAGAGTTTCTTCTAGTCTGCCTGTCTGTACCACCCTACCCCTGTGTGCAACATCTAAAGATAAAGCAAACAGGTAGTGTTAAAAAAAAAAAAAGTCAGGCCCAAAATGGAGTCATTTATGCTAAGCCTCATTGTCACCAAGCCCAGACTTAATTAGCGTTTTTGCCTGCCTGGAAATGTAATGTAAAACCAGTCAATCAGTAATTACCTGATCAGTATTAGTTAGATAATCTAGCTCCTGCCATCCCCTAAAGGAAAGAAATTTAGCAAAAACTAATCATCTTTTTTCCCAAATATAACTTCTTTGTTCCTGCTCGCTTCTGTCTGCTAGAGCCTTCCATTTTATACAGCTGCTCGGAGCTCCTTCCTATCCGCTAAATTGGATGCTGCCCCATTGGCATCGATTTTTGCTCAAATAAAATCTTTTTTAAAATTTAAGATGCCTCAGTTTATCTTTTAACAGCAGTATGCGCACCGCCCTGAAGTCAGGTGGCTGGCCATGTGCGAGAATAATGCTGGGGAAAAATGATTTTTTTTTTTTAAGAGAATCCTGTAAAGGGAAGGTGAACAAAAGAGACCGGGTCTCGTCGGATGTCCGGGCAGAGACGCGAGACCTCAGCCTCCCAAGAAGCTGGGATTACAGGCGCGCGCCACCGAGCCCGGCGCGGGGAGAAGGGTGCCGGGCAGAGCATGTGAGCGATACACTACCCCCTTCTTTTATCGTGTTGTCCTGGGAATCTTTGCATAAACGGCAGTAAATTTATCAGAGGATGAGCGTTGAGCGTTCTTCGCAAATTTCAATGCGCGTACAAAATCACAGGGGGATCTCGCCAAAATGCAGGTTCTAATGCTGTGGATCTGGGGGTGAGCTCTGAGATTCTTCATCTCCAAGAAACTCCCAGGTGTGGCCAATCAGCGGCCCGTGCGGCAAATGACAAAGTTGTTGACGCTTTGGAACCTGATGGTTCTACAATTTTATTTAACAGTGACAGCTTTATATTAGAACATTATAGAGAAAAATAAAAGATACCCACAGTTGTGCTTTCCCAAACAATCATAGGCATCCACCCCACCCCCCCCACCCCACACCCTTGTTAGTTTCCGCCCTCCTGCATGCATAATTTTGTACCTGGTTGAAACCTTGACATATGTACAGTACTATGTTGAATGCATTTGTTTGCTGCTTTGTGGTAAGTAATAAATAAATGCAGTGTGTGTTAGTTGCGTAGTTGTGTCCGACTCTTTGCGACCCCATCGACTGTAGCCCGCCAGGCTCCTCTGTGCATGGAATTCTCCAGGCAAGAATACTAGAGTGCGTTGCCATTTCCTTTCCTAGGGGATCTTCCTGATCCAGGGATCGAACCCAGATCTCCTAAATTGCAGGCAGATTCTTTACAGAGATAATAATAAATGCAGCAGCTGCTGCTAAGTAGCTTCAGTTGTGTCCGACTCTGTGAGACCCCATAGACGGCAGCCCAACAGGCTCCCCCTCCCTGGGATTCTCCAGGCAAGAACACTGGAGTGGGTTGCCATTTCCTTCTCCAGTGCATGAAAGTGAAAAGTGAAAGTGAAGTCGCTCAGCCGTGTCCGACTCTTTGCGGCCCCATGGACTGCAGCCTACCGGGCTCCTCCATCCATGCGATTTTCCAGGCAAGAGTACTGGAGTGGGGTGCCATCGCCTTCTCCGACTAATAAATGCAGAGAACTGTTCAATTACTGCTCTGTCAGCCAACATTTACTGAGACCCGTCTCTGTGCTGTCCGTCTGGGGAATCAAAGAGTACAAAATGCTGGATCATCGAAAAAGCAAGAGAGTTCCAGAAAAACATCTATTTCTGCTTTATTGACTATGCCAAAGCCTTTGACTGTGTGGATCACAATAAACTGTGGACTATTCTGAAAGAGATGGGAATACCAGACCATCTGACCTGTCTCTTGAGAAACCTGTATGCAGGTCAGGAAGCAACAGTTAGAACTGGACATGATACAACAGACTGGTTCCAAATAGGAAAAGGAGTACGTCAAGGCTGTATATTGTCACCCTGCGGATTTAATTTATATGCAAAGTGCCTCATGAGAAACGCTGGGCTGGAAGAAACACAAGCTGGAATCAAGATTGCCAGGAGAAATATCAATAACCTCAGATATGCAGATGACACCACCCTTATGGCAGAAAGCAAAGAAGAACTAAAGAGCCTTTTGATGAAAGTGAAAGAGGAGAGTGAAAAAGTTGGCTTAAAGCTCAACGTTCAGAAAACTAAGATTATGGCATCTGGTCCCATCACTTCACGGCAAATAGATGGGGAAACAGTGGAAACAGTGTCAGACTTTATTTTTGGGGGCTCCAAAATCACTGCTGATGGTGATTGCAGCCATGAAATTAAAAGATGCTTACTGCTTGGAAGGAAGGTTATGACCAACCTAGATAGCATATTGAAAAGCAGAGACATTACTCTGCCAACAAAGGTCCATCTAGTGAAGGCTATGGTTTTTCCAGTAGTCATGTATGGATGTGAGAGTTGGACGGTGAAGAAAGCTGAGTGCCGAAGAATTGATGCTTTTGAACTGTGGTGTTGGAGAAGACTCTTGAGAGTCCCTTGGACTGCAAGAAGATCCAACCAGTCCATCCTAAAGGAGATCAGTCCTGGGTGTTCATTGGAAGGTCTGATGTTGAAGCTGAAACTCCAATACTTTGGCCACCTCATGCGAAGAGTTGACTCATTGGAAAAGACCCTAATGCTGGGTAGGATTGGGGGCAGGAGGAGAAGGGGACGACAGAGGATGAGATGGTTGGATGGCATCACTGACTCGATGGACATGGGTTTGGGTAAACTCCAGGAGTTGGTGATGGACAGAGAGGCCTGGCATGCTGCGATTCATGGGGTGGCAAAGAGTCGGACACGACTGAGCTACTGAACTGAACTGAACTGGGGAGCTTATGGCCTGATTTAAAAAAAAAAAAATACAAACAAGTAAATCAGCAAGAATTAAGAAGTGTATTCTTCCGTAGATGTAAGGGCAGGGTTTTGTGTAGAGGGCATCATCAATCCAGGCACCTAACCTAAAGATGGGGAGGGTTTACTGGATGAGATGATAGCTGAAATATGTCTTAAAGATGAGCTGTGATTAGGCAGGTAAGAGAGGTGTGATCAAGATTTATAATAAATATGATTGGATCTTCCTCACAGGACACACAGTTCCTGAAACCCTAGGACTTTCCTAATTGATGAGAGTCATAAAGATGCCTTTTGTTATGTTAATGAGGAGATTTTGGAACAACTCACTTGGAGGGGTCAGATTGCCAAGGAAATTAATCTGCTGATTGAAGGGCTGAAACTCTCAGTTCCACCTTCACCTCCAGGGAGGGAAGAGGGGCTAGTTCAGTTCAGTTCAGTTGCTCAGTCGTGTCTAACAATGGACTGCAGCACGCCAGGCTTCCCTGTCCATCACCAACTCCTGCAGCTTGCTCAAACTCATGTCCATCAAGTCAGTTAAATTACTGGTGGCCTATAATTTAATAACTTTGCTGGTGTGTAGCTCAGTTGGTAAAGACTCTGCCTGCAATGCAGGAGACTCAGGTTCAATCCCTGGGTCAGGAAGATCCCCTGGAGCAGGTAATGGCAACCCACTCCAGTGTTCTTGTCTGGAGAATTCCATGGACAGAGGACTTGCCAGGCTACAGGCCATGGGATCCCAAAGAGTTGGACACGACTGTGTGACTAACTTTCACTTTCCTTTCCTATGATTTAGGAATAGTGCCTATATAATGAAGCATCCATAAAAAAAAACAAAAAAGACAGAGTTTGAAGAGTTTGGGGCTGGTGAACACTTGGAAATGTGAGGACTGTGACCTGCTCAGAGAAGGCTTGGAAGTTTCATGTTCTCTTTACCCATACTTTGCCCTTTGCAACTCTCCTGTCTAATTGTTTCAGAGTGATAGCCTCTTATAATAAGCCAGTAAATTCATACAAGCTCAACATTCAAAAAACTAAGATCATGGCATCTGGTCCCATCACTTCTTGGCAGACAAATGAAGAAAGAGTGGGAACAGTGACAGACTTTATTTTCTGGGGCTCCAAAATCACTGCAGATGGTGATTGCAGCCATGAAATTAAAAGAAAGAAAAATTAGACCAACCTAGATAGCTTATTAAAAAGCAGAGACATTACTTTGCCAACAAAAGTCCGTCTAGTCAAAGCTGTGGTTTTTCCAGTAGTCATGTATGGATGTGAGAGTTGGACTATAAAGAAAGCTGAGCCCCAAAGAATTGATGCTTTTGAACTGTGGTGTCGGAGAAGACTCTTGAGAGTCCCTTGGACTGCAAGGAAATACAATCAGTCCATCCTAAAGGAGATCAGCCCTGAATATACATTGGAAGGACTCATGCTGAAGCTGAAACTCCAATACTTTGGCCAACTGATGTGAAGAACTGGCTCATTTGAAAAGACCCTGATGCTGGGAAAGATTGAGGGCAGGAGGAGAAGGGGATGCCAGAGGATGAGATGGTTGGATGGACATGAGTTTGAGTAAACTCCAGGAGTTGGTGATGGACAGGGAGGCCTGGTGTGCTGCAGTCCATGGGGTTGCAAAGAGTCGGACACGACTGAGCAACTGAACTGAACTGAACTGAAACTCATACATAAAATGTTTCTCTGAGTTCTTTTATCTAGCAAATTAATCAAACTCAAAAAGAGGCGCTTTTTAAAATTCCCGTCTATAATCAGTCGATCATATGCACAACTGACAACCTGGACTCATGATTGGCATCTGAAGTGGAAGGCAGTCTTGTGGAACCCAACTCATAATTGGTAAAATCTGACGCTATCTCTGGGTAGATAGTGTTAGAACTGAGTTGAATTGTAGGACACCCAGCTGGTATAAAGAACTGCTTGGTGATGTGGTGGAAAATCGCACATTTTGGAATTATGTCAGATCCATAGGGCATGGAAAGATTCTTTCCTTGTAGCATCAGCAGGTACAAAGCTGATGATGAAATGATGAAAGTTGCTCAGTCATGTCTGACTCTTTGTGACCCCATGGACAATACAGGCCAATATTCTGGCCTGGAAAATTCCATGGACTGTATAGTCCATGGGCTAGCAAAGATTCGGACAGGTACAAAGCTGAAAAGGTGTCAAAATCCCTAGTTCCAAGTTCAAGTAGACCTGAGCAGAGCATCAACAATGTACAGGCCAGAGAATAAGGTTAAGATGATGTTGCAGATGAAAAAAGAGTTAGCTGACCCCAATGTAGCAGGTCTCTCAGTAATCACACCTTTGTGTAGCACATTTTCATAGTGAATCTTTGCTGACCTAGTAGAATTTCACTGAAATGACATTTTGCCCATTCCAGGCCCATCTGAGTCATAAGAACCCCTGCAGCTTCTGATGAGGTTTCTTGAAATGCTCAATCTGAGAAGCTCCCTTTCAGAACCCAGCCACATGGAAAGGCCACAGTCAGGCACTCTGGGCAACAGTCTCAACGAAACCCCTAGCAGATCACAAACACCAACTGCCAACACCTGTCACATGAGCTGTCCATCTTGAACAACTCAGCCCAATCAAGTCTTCAGAGGATTGAAGTTCCTGCTGACATCACGTGGAGCAGAGTTGCCCAGATGAGCCCAGTCAACCAACAGAATCAAGAGCAATAATAAAGTGGTTTTCTACTGCTATCACAGCAAGCATAGTGGCTTGAAACAACACAAATTTATTATCTTAGAATTTTGCAGGTCAGAAGTGATACATTTGGGGATTTCGCTGGTGGTCCAGTGGTTAAGACTCTGAGCTCCCAATGGAGGGAGCATGGATTCAATACCTGTTTGGGGAACTAAGATCCTACATGCTGTGTGTCCAGTAATAAAAGAAAACAATTAAAAAAGAAGAAGAAGAAGTGATGCATCCGGTCTCACCGTGCTGAGGGCAGGGTATTGGCAGCCTGCATTCCCTTCTGGAGGCTCAAGAGGAGAATCTGTTTCCTGCTTCACAGAGTTTGTTTCTTTGCAGTGGTCAGGCTGAAGTCTCGATTGTCTCCTGGCTGTAAGCTAATGGACACTCCCAGTGTCTAAAGGCTGCTACATTCCTTGGCTCTTCAAAGCCATGAATGATGGGTCGAGTCCTTCTCAAAATCGTGTCTCTTTACGTACCCTTCTTCTCTCCCACCCCACTTTTAAGGATTCGGGATTAGGATCATCTCCCCCTCTCATGGTTCTTAACCACATCTGAAAAGTACCTCTTACCATGGAAGGTAACACTCACAGGTTCCAGGGATTAGAGAACGCCTTTAGTATGGCCGTTATTCTGCATACCACAAGCCACTGTGTTTTGGAATTCTTTGCTACATATTAGTAGATAATGAGGACACACTGTGAGCCTTATCTTCAATGCTACAGACATGAACTTTACCTCAAAGTTCCTTCTCTATTTCCTCCTCTTCCCAGTCTCTAAATTATGGCATTCTCTAAGGTCCCTACCTGAGTCCTCATGTATGCCCCACATTTATCTTCTCCCTTCATGAGCTCACCTGATCACCTGACTTTAAACACCACCTACACCCTGATGACTCCCAAACTTTAATTTTCAACCCTGCCTCTCCATTAAGCAGATCCATTTACATGACTGACATTTCCATTGAATGTTCAAAAGGCATCACAAACTTGGTATGTTCAAAGGTCTCTTGGTTTCCTACCCATCCCCAAACCTGCTACTTCTCCAGTTCTCTTGATCTTGATAAATAATCATAGCAGTAATTAAAATGTGTGAAATAAAATTTAGATTCCAAATAAGTTATATTGTACTTTTAACAAATAAGAAAATTCTGTTTTTCTTGCTATTTGGCTGCCCCTTTCTGGTATTATTATTATTATTTCATTCTCAAGTAGTCATATTTCCCACAAAATGAATCATTTTTTCAGTGTATGAGTTTTTGTCATGATCAACATAACATCAAACAATACTGGAGAAAGAGCATATACATTTCTGTTTTACTATGGTACTTTTTTCCATTCCCATCCTCAAAGCATTTCCAAATTAGAGAAGTACATTCTTCTTATCCCATTCTTTGAAAATAAAGATTTTTACAGCAGGCCAATACTCAACATATTTTTCTAGGGCTAGCAACAATGACAGCTACCTTGGAGCCCCAAAGAGTTTATCTCATTACATTTGTGTGAGGTTAAAAATTTCAGTAAGTGCTTCTGCACATTTTGAAGAAAATAACACTGACTATAAACTTCAATAAACCATGAAAGCCTCAACATCATGAGTAAGCAAGCCACAATCTTTTAAAGCAATGCTATATGTACACGGAGTGCAGGACATTTAGCAGATAAGACCTTTTCATACTCTTTGGTAAGGCTAAATAGAATTTGCCAAAATTCACATTTGCACCTCTGCCAATTGTGCAGATAGATGAACAAGGCCTAGTTTGTAGTTAAACAAGATATCAACAATCATTTAAGTATGTAGAGGTTTTTTAAAATCACACAAATCAAGAAGATGATTTTCGACACTATGTTTCAAGCGAAAGTGTAGGAGCTACGGAAACATTTTTTGGTTGCCGTATTTTGACTCATCACTTGAAGTTGTTATACTGTAGACAGCAAGGTCATTAGACAGAGAATCAGCTCCATGCTGCAAGAGATCAATACATGGTACCGAAATTTACCTTTTCATTTGTCTCCCGGTTGCAACCTCTGAATCAGGACTTTTCAAGTGTTATGTATGCCCAACTCTATTTTTGAATGAGCACTGGTGTCATTTGGAGACTAAGAAAACCTGATTGGAAAGTTCTCACCCATCTAAACCCAGATTTGGGAGATTCAGTCTCCCCATGTACTTTCACATCTCCTTTTTCACCATGCCCAAATCCAAATCTTTTTCTACATACTGTGCAATTGCTTCGGTAATTTACCTCCCTAATCCAGTTATATGAGTTCTTCAATCCGTCATTTAGACTTTTTCAGTGATCTGGGTCATGCTGGAATTCCCACGGGAGTTCATTTGTTCCCACTTTCATTATCTAGACTCTTAAGAAAATATGGTCATAATATCCACAATGTTAAAAATAAAGCTAACACTATTTTGACAAAAAGCACAACAGTTAATCTACAGGCACAGCCAAACTGTTGACGCTCACAACTACGGACCACTTATTTCTCATATTTAAGCTACAGCACTCAGAGGGATGCAACACTGGACCGCCCACTGTTGCGAAACAGAAATCAAGATTGCCCTTATCAGCGGCCAGGGGGAAACAGCGACTGCAACTACAGAAGCTGAAAAAGATGTGCCGCATCTATTTGACGGTAAATCAATGTTCCTTTCAGCCTTCCAGGGGTGAGGAACCCCGGGGGGATAAAGTTGTCACAGGGTTTTTTGTACTTTCCCCAACCGTCCGTCAGATATGCAGATGACACCACCCTTATGGCAGAAAGTGAAGAAGAACTAAAGAGCCTCTTGATGAAAGTGAAAGAGGAGAGTGAAAAAGTTGGCTTAAAGCTCAACGTTCAGAAAACTAAGATCATGGCATCTGGTCCCATTACTTCATGGCAAGTAGATGGGGAAACAGTGGGAACAGTGTCAGACTTTATTTTTTGGGGCTCCAAAATCACTGCTGATGGTGATTGCAGCCATGAAATTAAAAGACGCTTACTCCTTGGAAGGAAGTTTATGGCCAACCTAGATAGCATATTTAAAAGCAGAGACATTACTTTGCCAACAAAAGTCCGTCTAGTCAAGGCTATGGTTTTTGCAGTAGTCATGTATGGATGTGAGAGCTGGATGGTGAAGAAAGCTGAGTACCTAAGAACTGATGCTTTTGAACTGTGGTGTTGGAGAAGACTCTTGAGAGTCCCTTGGACTGCAAGGAGATCCAACCAGTCCATCCTAAAGGAGATCAGTCCTGGGTGTTCATTGGAAGGTCTGATGTTGAAGCTGAAACTCCAATACTTTGGCCACCTCATGCGAAGAGTTGACTCATTGGAAAAGACCCTAATGCTGGGTAGGATTGGGGGCAGGAGAAGGGGACGACAGAGGATGAGATGGTTGGATGGCATCACTGACTCAATGGACATGGGTTTGGGTAAACTCCGGGAGTTGGTGATGGACAGAGAGGCCTGGTGTGCTGCGATTCATGCGGTCGCAAAGAGTCGGACATGACTGAGTGACTGAACTGAACTCAACAACCGTCGTAGCCCATCTCTGAACCCCGAAAAACCTGACTTTTCTCAACTGGGGAAGAAGTTTCCCGGGAGGTGGGGCTTTCCCGAGACTTTCCCTGCAAACTAAGTGAAAGTGTTAGTCGTCGGTCGTGTCCATCTCTGGACACGAGACCAGAGATGTGCGACCCCATGGACTGTAACCTGTCAGGCGCCTCTGTCCCCAGGCAAGAATAATCGAGTGGGCTGCCATTTTCTTCTCCAAGACAGTAGGTAAGCCAGGCTTTTCACCTATTCTTGTTTCTGTAACTACAACTCTTATACCAGCAGATTCCCATAAGTTTGCAGCAAGGACACTTTACTCTTTGAACCATCAAGTGCCACATAGTCCGGGAACACATTTGGACTTCTTCTGGACGGAGCAGTGGTTGGGGAAGATTGTAGTCCGTTGAAAAACTGATGGTACTGGGGGAGGTGTTTAAAAATGAGGACAAACCTCTTTCTGGGAAATTTGCCTGCGAAGGGGCGAACTAAGTAGAGCGACGGCTTGAGACCGAGGCGCCGAGTCAAAGGAAGTGTTTTGTTATTTAAGACAGTAAGCACTTAAAAGTGTTCAAAATACTGATGCAGAAGAATCGAGTATTGAAGGAAAGAGTGATAATGAGAGAGGAAGCGGGCGGTTTGTCTCTTCCCTAGAGACCACAGGGATGGACGCCGGTGTAGTTTTAATGCAGGTTTCTGGGCAAGACGTTAAGCAAATTTTCCTTCGGTTGTGAGAAGTGGAGGTCATCAGTTCAGAACGAGTGGGATCAACAGCGACTTTCCTCATCTAATGCAGGTTGTAGAAGCTGTTGTACTTGTGCAGAACAGCTTTTCATTTCCAAATTTTAAAGTGAGGTTAAATGGAGAGCAAGACTGAAGTTTAAGCAAAGTAAAATTCAGTGTTAAAGATGTTTAATGAGAAAACTGAACCACCTGCCTCCTTAGCGCAGTAGGCAGCGCGTCAGTCTCATAATCTGAAGGTCCTGAGTTCGAACCTCAGAGGGGGCAGTTAACTTTTTGCCTTCAGGCCTCAACAAGTTACGGTCTCTTGTCAAAGTCTGCCTTCTGGCCATTGAGCTGAAGGTGCCCTCGAAGAGGTTAAGATTAAACTTTATCTTCCTCCCAATTGGTAGGTACAAAAATATGCAGGCATGTTCCTCTTTATGCGTACTGACTTGTTTTCTTCATTTCTTTCCAATAGACAACCTCTTACCCAGATTCCTCTGATTACTATTCCTTCTTGGAGCAGTATCCTATTGGTGCACTCTAATTTATTGAAAAAAAATAATGTACAGATATATTAAAATCTGATATTCAGTTTCCTCAGTAAGTTTTTTGTTTCTTCTTCAAATATACATGCCGTCTCCTTGCCCTGGCCTCCCTATCTAATCTGGTTCTAACTGGTTTCCCACCTGTACTACACTAAATTGTTGTTGTTCTTTAGTAGATAAATCATGTCTGACTCTTTTGTGACCTCATGGCCTGTACCCTGCCAGGCTCTGTCCATGGAATTTCCCAGGCAAGAATACTGGACTGGGTTACCGTTTCCTTCTCCAGGAGATCTCCCTGACCCAGGAATCCAACCTGCCTCTCCTACATTGGCAGGCGGATTCATTACCACTGAGCCACCAGGGAAGCCCACGGTATAGTGGTCCACAAAAACATCCCCACCCAAAACCTCAGAAAAGGACCTTATTGGAATTAGTCTTTGCAGTTGTATTGTGCTTGCCTGATGTAATTGGGCTTGCCAGGTGGCGCTAGTGGTAGAGAACCCCCCTGCCAACTCCAGAGACCTAAGGAAGGAGGGTTGGATCCCTGGGTCGGAAAGAGTCCCTGGAGGAGGACAGAGAAACCCACTCCAGTAATCTTGCTTGGAGAGAATACAGAGAAGCCTGGTGGGCTACAATCCATAGGGTCGCACAGAGTTGGACACTACTGAAGCGACTTAGCACACATGCATGCATATGTTATTAGTTAAACTAACATGAGGTCATACTGGATTGGGGGGTGGGGGCAGTACCTTAAATTCACTGGCTGGTGTCCTTATAAGAAAGTGTGTTTCATCCACTCTTGTATTTCTAGCGCCTAGCACAGTATCTGACAAACAATAAAAGTGAAAGTCGCTCGGTCGTGTTCAACCCCATGGACTATATTCTTTAGGCCAGAACACTGGAGTGGGTAGCCTTTCCCTTCTGCAATAAACACTTGTCAAATAAGCCAGTGAATTAATTAGCATATTGAATGTTACTGTTTTTGTTTTGTGTGTGTGTGTTTGCCATGTTCCCTGTAAGAAAGGTTTTTTTTCTATCAAAGGAGAAGTTGTAAAAAATGAAGAAGTGATTCATTCTTAGAATAGTTGAACAGAAAGGTATATAGCCAGCTTGTGAATAAGATTCCTAAAATGGTGGCTCGTTGCCAATCCTCTGTTCTTTTCACTTCTTGATTCTCCTTCCTCATAAAGAACATTTTGGCAGGCTAATTTTGCCGGCTTTATCCTGGACATGCGCAAAGAACTAAAAGAATTGGGAAAATAGTTAATATAAATCCTCCAATCAGGAGCTTAACAAGTGCTACTCGTGGCCCTCATGGAGACCAATCGTTCAATAAAAACTTAGGCGACCTTCAGGAAAGATTTTAACTCTGGTCCTCAACCTATGAGGAGCAAAAGGAGGGAAACTACGTCTTTGGGATAAAAACCGAGTGGACTTCCCACTCAGTGTGTTTGCCTCCAGACCTTAGTCTATAGGACTCCCTTCTGCAGAAGTAAAATGTCCTTGCAGAACCATTTTCAATTGTCTTATTCCTGAGACTCCGAGAGCATTTCCAACATTCCCTACCACTATATTACTCCAGGCAATCAACATCTCAAATTTGGATTTTTGCAATAATCCCCGCAAGGAGCCCTACCTACTGAAATTCACCCTACAGTTATACTTCTCTGGCTTAGTCTTTGCTGGAAAAAGAGAGCACAATACTTAGGCTTCTCCTGCTAACTCTCTGGACCTCAGACAGTCTATATTTCAGTGTAGTTCTCTTAACAGTTCATTCTGGTGCTGAAAGAAAGAGGTATATACTGGGGAACATTTTAACCATGTCCTCTTGAGCCTCAGTCTCTGATTCCAGGAGCCTACATCTGCTACGGTTTAAGCAATGCAGTTAAGGATTGCAGAGAGGCTAAAGGACTGGATTGTCTGGCTGTTAGGCAGTTCCTTAGAGAATTTTGATTCTTACTGGAGCCACCACTATTCTGAATCTGTCCCTCTCCTTTATAGAATTAGAAGCTATTTTTAAATTCAGATTTCTTCAGGCTTGCAGGACTGATCACAATAGCCAAATATTAGCCAGAGTATGAACATATTATAGCCATATTGATGTTTGATCAGCATATTCTTTCTCATGTAAAATAAACTATAGTGGAAAGCAACCAACATTGGAAGATTGCTCTATGCACTTGTAATCAGAGTAACGGAAGTATAAAATATTAATGACTATGGTATCAGGCAACGATGGTCCAGTGCACTCACCACAGAAACAGTCAAGCCAAGCCCCTCAAAACAATAGAACTCTGATCCTAGTATGACATTTCTCTAAATAGGGTCACATTATCAGATAGATATTATTTTTACCCTTACGGAGCTTTGCAGTCCAGGAATGCCTTCTCAGCCACCCATTAGCAACCAACTCCTTCTTCACTGTTAGGAAATTCTTTTGTTCTGGTACAAGGCCATGTACCCTAAGATTATTCTTAAACGTTAGCTGCGACAGTTCTGATGTAGAGATCCCATGTATTTAGCTCAGCGTTTGCTTGTGAGTCACTTAACACTTTTTCTCCGCGGAAATACATGGGGAGGTGGAGTCAGAGCCGGATACCAAAAGCGTGAGAAATGCGCCCGAACGGGGACTTGAACCCTGGACCCTCAGATTAAAAGTCTGATGCTCTACCGACTGAGCTATCCGGGCTCCCTTAGTGCTAGCTTGTTTCCTAAATATCCTAACATGAAAAAAGTAAAGTACACGGACTTTAAAATACAAAGTTTAATTTTGCTCATATTCTTTTTCTTTATTCCTAAATCTATCTTTGCAACCTTGAATAGGGCTCACAATTACTTCTGCCCCCAGGTCATGAGAAAAAAATAATTCTCATACCTGAGTATATTATAACCAACTTCTGAGTATATTATATTCTGAGTATATATCATAACCAACTTCTTCTAAATGTTGTATATAACTAGAGATGTCACCTGGACCATCTTGTCCTTCACGTTCAAAATTTGAGCTCCAAGTCTCCCCCTAGCCCTTAAGAATGCCTAGCACAAAAAAAGCCCTCAATAAGTAGGCTTTAAGAACTTATTTTGAGCAAGCAGCTCAGCTTTGCCTTCAGTTTATAGAGTGGAAAGCCATTACCTCTGCCCTAGTGGAGTTTACTCTTTAGAAGGGAGTCAGCCTTTTAAACAACGAATTACATAATAAATGTTCGGTCTCTGTGATAAATGTGCTTAACAAAAAGTACAGGTTACTGAGATGTGTAGAGAACAAACATATAATCTCATGACCTGAGTTTCCAAATTAAAGGAAGCAATACAAGTAAACTCTTGGAATAGTGTCTGGGATTTGCTAATGGTTCCGTGAAAGGTGAGTATTATCATCATTATTACTTTCATTGTAAACTAGATGAATAAGAATATCATATTTAATCGTTTGGTCATGCTACCTTAGACAAATTACTTAATCTCATCCAGTTGCCTCCCTCAAATCCTGTAACAGAAATTTCTTCCTCAAAGGTTGCGTTTAACATAATGATAGGAGGTACATTTCCAATTATGTATTTATTCATGCCACTGTTCAAAATAGATTTGAGGTGGTCTACACAACTTCACTGTAATAAGATAAAAAGAAAAACATTACTAGACTTAAGTTAGGATAAAGGATAAAGGTAGAAAATTAAAAGTCTGCACAATAAAGTGTCCCCTGTCCCCAGATCTCCTAGACAGTGGATTATAAGGGGAGGTGACCTCTTCCAGGGGGTCAGAGAAGAATTTTCCCAGAACACAATGTTTAAACTGAGAGTCAAAGGCTTTGTACTGTAAAGTTTATAGTAATAAACTAGACAAAAATGTGGCTCCTACATTCCAGGAAGTGCAAAGAGCAGAACACTTTGAGAACTTAATGAAGGCCTGTTGTACTTATGTGCAGATCTCTTCTTGGGATAGTATTGATACAAGTGAGGGCAAGTTGAACAGAAAGAGACAAACCAGAGACTGACAGGCTCAAAGGTTATGGCTAGGAATGCATCATACAGACTTCATTCTTGCAGCAATATAAAGTCATTGGGGATTTTAAACAGGGAGGAACAACATGGTCAGAGATTATTGCAAATAGAGCATGCTGGTTTCACATAAAGAATGTGGCAGTGTGGGACAAGAGATGATAGACTTGGCCTACTGACTGCCTGTGTGGCAGTGCTGGGGACTGGCAGTACTGGGAACACTTGGGCCCAGACTCTTCCTTGGGACCTAGAGAGGAAGAAGTGTCAAAATCATTTCTCTCTGTAACTCATTGCCCTAATAAGCACTCTACTGGGAGAGGCAGAAATAAAAGAGAATAGGAAAGAGCACTTTGAATCTTTTGTGAATTCTCTGGAAAGCATGGAGTGTTTGCTCTGCTTTTGATCTGCCTTGTATCGGATAGCTGAGGGTTCTGCCACCAGTTCTGATCAGCAGCAGGCAAGCTCTGAGTGATCAGAATATTGGAAGAAAGTGACCTTCTCCACAACTGTCAACATGAGATAACTGGATATGTGCTGAAGGATTCCAAAAACTTGTTCAGCTGATTGCATTCAGATCAGATCTCCTGAGGTTGCTGTTAAAAATCCAGATTTGTCTTGTCTGTCATGTCCCACTCAAACATAGCAAATAAACTCCATGAGATCAGGAGCATCTCCTGTTGTATACAGTGTGGTATCCCTCAGCCCCTATGTCAAGTTCTACAACTGGAACAATAATTTTGGAGTAATCTTACTGAAAATTACTATTTTGTGTCTGAATATTACACGGTTCTGTAAAAGAACAATTACCCGTTTGGTTTCATCAAAGCTAATTTCCTCGGATTTTTTTTTGTTTGTTTTTTTAAGACTTACGGAAGGAGAAAAAAACAAACAAAAAACTAAAAGTGTACGTTGCCCCCTCTGAGGTTCGAACTCAGGACCTTCAGATTATGAGACTGACGCGCTGCCTACTGCGCTAAGGAGGCAACTGCACCGCCCACCTCAGCAAAAGGTCTACCAACTTTATTGCAAGAAAAATTTCTCGGCATCACAATGCCTCAAAAGAAGATGTAACTATGGTTTAATTCGAGTCTAAAATATCCGAATTTTGGAAGGCAAAGCCACGCAGAACAAGGTAAGGGCCCGACTGCCAGCCCAGCTCCTTTCCCCTGCAAACTGTCCTGCGAAGACTTAGGGGCGGAGAGGGCAACTGAATCTGGACTTTGCAGAAGTTCTGTTTGCTATAACCAGGACCTGTGGAGATGCGCTACCTTCTGAAAAGCAAACAGGACTTCAACAGCAAGGGCTGCACTTTCTGCCTCCCTCATGAGGTTCCGTGGAGGAGTTTGGTCTCTTGAGATGATGAAGGAGGGCAGGAGAGGCGGGACCCTTGAGATTCTTTCCTCGTTGTTGTTGTGATTTTTTTTTTTTTCGTCAGCCTTTCTCCAGGTTCAAACCAAACTCCCGGACTTGCTCACTCCTGTAGTCCAGGGGCTTACTCCGGAGTCCAAGTGGATCTGGAGCCCACAGCATCCACTGGAGCTCTCAGTCTGCGTGACTCCTTTTTCCTATATTGGTAACAGATGAGGCAGGTGCCTCTTCCCGCGCCACCTGCAGCGTCACCATTCAAGATGAACCTGGGAGCCATGAGAAAGTAAAGTGTCAGGGGTCAGGGGATTCTCGGGCTGTGGTGGGCATGAGGAGGGGAACGCTGGAGGAAGGGCCCAGGGCCAGTGCAGAGTGGCGGGGGCGTGGCGGAGGAGAGAGAGAGGAAAAGGACCTGAAATGGGTAGCAGTTTGGGTCAGATGATATGCACGTAAAAAGAGGGGTTGCGGGAGGTAGCGTGGCCGAGCGGTCTAAGGCGCTGGATTAAGGCTCCAGTCTCTTCGGGGGCGTGGGTTCGAATCCCACCGCTGCCAGGGCCCTTTTGCACCTCAAGCTTGTCTAGGCATTCCAAGTCCAATACACAAAACAGTTTTCACAGGCTCCAACTTCAGGTAGGTTCCTCTCCTCCTACTACATCTATTTTCCCAGAGACCAGAGATGACACCTATAGGCACTGCCCCGAAACAGTGTCCACCTCACGACAAGCCTTCAACTGATTATTCCAATGAACAAAAAGTTATTGAGCATCTACTGTGCATGGTATTTACTCCCTCGTATTTTCACCACCCAGCAGAATAGAACACATAGCAGACTTTCTTTAATTCATTCTTTCATGTAAAAAAGAAAAAAAATCAGCTCCTACTATGTACCTCTTCCTAAGTACTTACTTAGGCCCCGTAAATGCAGTAGTACTTATGGATGCATTATTCCATAAATGGTGGACTGATGAACGGTGGTCAGTCTCCCTGAATCCATTTGCCACTGGAGACAGGTCCTGCCAGGCCGCAGTTCTCAGCATCCATGCAGCCTTCTCATTTCACATTCTAAATCCTATTTATGCTGATCTGAGGTGTGGCGGCTCTTCTTACACTCAGCTGCCCTTCACCTCACACCAAATAGAGGCGCTTTCCCCACTTGGCACGTGTCTCTGCGTCTCCTGTTGGGCTCCCTCGGTCTCTGCTCCAAGCAATTCTCTCTGCCCTCAAAGTTTCTTACCCTTCAGCTAGGTAGTTGCTGTCTCCTGGAAGCCTCCCTGGATTTCTCTCCAGAATTACAGTTAGGCACTGAGTACCTGGATGGGAACAAGGAAGGAAGTCCCTACCCTGGTGCCTAGGAGAGAAGGCAAGCAGTAAATGCATAATGGCCACAAGACGGCACAATTTCCACTGGTGAAGAATTCAACAACGGAACTATGAATGACATTGTAATATATAGTTACCAAAATAAAAAGCATTACGTCAGGACAATGTATAGAAGGACATACTTCAAATTGTTTCCAGTGGTAACAGTGTTAGAGGACAGGGAGATTATAAATTGTACTTTCGACACTTATTTGAGTTGTTAGACTGAGTGGATATTTATTTCAAAAGTCCAATAGGTGAATTCACAAATCTGTGAATTAAAATTTTTTAAAAGCCCAATCTGATAAATACGGCAAAGGAGAAATGGAACAAGCTGGGGAGCTTGTAGCAGCCCTCAGCTCAGCCATCCCTTCCTCTGGCAGGTTTTCCTTACTGCTATCTGACCTTAATGGCATATTCCTGTTGTTTTGCATCAGCCATGCTCTGTTATCACTCTATCCATCACTTATTTTAGCATTTACCATAACTTTTGGAATTGAAAAATTTTGTGTAATTGTCTGCTTTTCCCTATGCATCATAAGCTTTGTCAGGTATAGAACCATATTTCTCTCACTTCTCCACATCATGAAAACTAAATAGATATTTCTGGTAAGTAGTAATGAATAAATAAATACATGAAAGAATATCTTCCTAATTTGTGAAGTGAGTAAGGTATAGAGAGCTGAGGCGCCAGGAAGACCTTGAGATCTTCAGTTTGAGGTAGGGTCATGTGTTCTAAAGCCCCATTTCTACAGGACACTCCAGCTGAACTTGGTTCTTGACCACTGATTTAGCCACACTGACTTGCTCTTTTTGGATTCAGCTCTGCTATCAGGTAAGTGTAAACCATTCTTGCTCAGATTATGAGGGAACAGATTGCTTCGGATTGTCGGACCCAGTCATTTCTTCCCCTAGACATTCCCCTTAGTGGTCTTTGTTGACATTCACCTTGCAATAAAAGGTTCACATTCACCTTGTGAACCAACCATGGATGATTCCAAGGGAAAAGAGCAATTTTCTGAACTCCAAACTCAGGAATAAATAAACCAATCCATGGCCAGATCGGAGAAGGCAATGGCACCCCACTCCAGTACTCTTGCCTGGAAAATCCCACGGACAGAGGAGCCTGGTAGGCTGCAGTCCATGGGGTCGCGAAGAGTCGGACATAACTGAGCGACTTCACTTTCACTTTTCACTTTCATACATTAGAGAAGGAAATGGCAACCCACTCCGGTGTTCTTGCCTGGAGAATCCCAGGGACGGGGGAGCCTGGTGGGCTGCCGTCTGTGGGGTCACACAGAGTCGGACACGACTGAAGCGACTTAGCCGCAGCAGCATGGCCAGATGCCTCATCTTCCAGCTCCATAACCACTGTCTTTCCCTGAGATAAAAAATGTGCTAAGGTTGAAAAAACATTGATTTATGCCCCCTTTTTGCCTTGTCTAGCCTCAGAGAACAATTTAAAGGCTATCGCTGAAGAGTGGGCTTTTGAGGTTCTGGTTTAATTTTAAAACCAACGGATATAATAGAATAGAGAGTTGATGAGCATGGAGGGAAGAACTTAGGAGAACTGTACAGTGACTTGGGCAAAGTCTTTGAATTTCACTGTTGCCCTCTCTACCTCCCCAAAGATATATTCACTTCAATCCATATTTACTGAGCACCTGTTTTGTTATAGGTACCTTGCTCGGTTGTAAATTCAGCAAAAGGATGAATGGCAGAAAAATGATTCAGGAATTCATAAGCAATTCTTCCTTGGGAGATTACCAGAGGTCCATGAAGAGTGTAGGGTCAGTAATTAATATTTAGACTGACTAAAGTAGTAATTTATACTGAGTATTTTTTCCAGCGATGCTACATATATGATCTCTTTATTATATGTTGTTCTTAACAATTACTAGATAAATAATCATGTTATGTCAATAACATGAAAATTTAGAGAAATAAGTGACCATGCCCAGCGCTATGACGTCCTCTCTTGGCCATCCACACTCCTGGACACGTTTGTGGGGCCCTATGGCTACTGGAATGTTGTACCTGGGAGCTAGAACCTGGAAAGGAACCCTCCACTTGGCAAAAAGCCACAATCATGTCCTTTCAGACTTGTCAGATTTAGCCTATGGAGAGAAGGAAAAAGAAACTCCTCCAAAAAAGTCTGACTCTGGGTCATTTATTCACTCCTTCTTTAATTCACGCATGCATTCATTGATTCATCCTTTAATCTATGTGTTCATGCAGCAAGTGGAGAAAGAAATGGCAACCCACTCCAGTATTCTTGCCTGGAGAATCCCAGGGACAGAGGAACCTGGTGGGCTACCGTCTATAGGGTCACACAGAGTCGGACAAGACTGAAGGGACTTAGCAGCAGCAGCAGCAGCATGCATGCAACAAGCCATAGATTAAGTTTCTATTAATACTATGTACCAGAACCATCGAGTGTCAAAGAGAAATGAGAACCTGTCCTGTACTTAAAGCATCTCGAAGCGAAAAGACAGATTTTAAAATGGCAAACCCATAATTACACCTAAGCAGGAAGCACCAAGAAACTTTGAGGTTGTTCTGGAGGCATCTGCAGGTATCCTAGAATGAAAAGCGAAGCTGTAGAAAAAACACATATATGTTAATTTTTCTTTTTTCCCTTTTGAAGGGCAAGATGGAAATTGAGTTTGCTTTTGCATGTGTCAGAAATAAAGGCAAAATCAAAACCGCCAGAGGTAACCATTTTCTCAGATCAGGATCCTGCCCTTCCCCAGACATCAAGGGAAAGAAATATGGGAAGCAGGCTCAGGGGAAACAACCAGGGAAGGTCTCCCCTCCCAACAACCTCCCACCCTTGAGTTTGGCTTCTCTATCGCCCTTCGCCTTCAAAGTGCAGAGATTGTCCATCCCTCTTTAAAAAAAAAAAAAAAAAAAAAAAAGCGCCCGTAAATTAAAAAAGAAGAAAAATCAATTAGGAAGAAGAGCAGAGCTTTCGGTTAAAGTGGCATGTTTCATTTTAAATTGTGTTTCATACATCTCTGTCGGTAAAAAAAATAAATAAAAAGCACAAGGATAGAATAATTTTAAATGAAGTACAGTCTATAAAAATGTTGGATCACTATCCTGTGTGCCTGAAACGAACATTATAAATCAACTATATCTCAATGGAAAAGAAAAAAAAAAAAGCACAGAAAAAGAGATATCAGATGGACAGTGTATCAACTGAACAATAAGAGCGGTTCCATGGTGTAATGGTTAGCACTCTGGACTCTGAATCCAGCGATCCGAGTTCAAATCTCGGTGGAACCTTCCCTATTTCTTCCCTTTTCCACATTCCAATCCTTTAACAGAGTGAACCAAGCTACTTTGAGTTTCTGCACTTTTAATTTTTGATAGGTTCGGCCAGTGAGAAAGAGCGTGAGACTACGATCCCAATAGCCCACGAGCTCAGGACAGTCTGTAATCATCGAGTCTGTGTACATGTCTTTCCGTTCCCATCAGGCTCCTTTTTCTCCCAGGACGCCCCTAGGTTAACGAGCGTTCGGAGAAAAGCGCCTTTCGTGACAAATCAGAGCACAGAGAAAAACGGGATCCGTGATAAGTAGCAACGGAAAAGAAAGGGGTCGGACCTCATTAGGGGTCCCTCGTTAGGGCCGAAAGGGGAGAAAGTAGAAAGAAGAACGAATGCAAAGGCTGAGAAAGTGTTTGTGATCAGGAGAGAAAAAAAGTCTGTCAGAAGTGGGATTCGAACCCACGCCCCCATTCGGGGACCAGAAACCTCTGTCAGAGGAAGCTTGTTCGAGCTTGAGTCTGGCGCCTTAGACCACTCGGCCATCCTGACAGGTTGACGTTTCTGGGGAAACAAATAAAACCTTCAGATTCGCTGGACGAGCATTCCTCACGAGCTGATAAATTCTTTTGTAATATAAGGTTTATCTAGAAAAATGGGAATTCTTATAAATCAACTAAACCTTCTTTCTCAGTAGAGTCAGCAACTTTGACTGAACCTCTCAATCCCGGGTATGGTTTGACGTTTCTTCCCTCTCCTTCCCTCTGCCCTTCCCTGTAACCCCAGGATGTTGAAGCGCAAAGATCCTAATGACCCGGAACCGATCCCCGACTGGACAAGAGCGAACTCCCTTTCCTCATTCCCAGAAAGGACACAGAGCGTGGGCTCTATTCCCGAGAAGGTTCCTGGCAAACCAACCAAACTGGCGGGAATTCAATGGGGAAGTAGTGATGGATCCCGTGTAGACCTGGGGAGAAAACTGGTGAGTTAGTATAGATCAGAAAGGGGCAAGGTGAGTGGGTTTCACAGACCTTGAGCATGAAGACTGGATGTGGATGTGAGTTCCAGAAAGCAGTAACCAAAAACAGGAAATAGTAACCAAAAAGAAAAAAAAAAGTTGATAAAGTGGAATCCATCAAACCTAAAAACTTTTGTTCATAAAGCTCTTTCTTGGCTCCATCTTCATGGTAGCAGCAATAGCCACGGTTCAGTCATGGACTCACAGTTCTTTGTCCTCGGCCAGTAAGTACACACACTGCAGATGACTGTGGTTGTTTAGTCTCTAAGTCATATCTGACTCTTTGTGACCACACAGACCAGCTCGTCAGCCTCCTCTGTCCATGGGATCTTCCAGGCAAGAATTCGCATCTTCTGCATTGGCAGGCCAGGAGATGGTCACCCATCTAAGTTCGTGTAGCCTCCCTCATGGACATCACTCAAGTCGTGCCCCCTGGCAGGGATGCCCCTAGAGGATGAGGCTACCTTGGGCCAGTGTGGGGTGGAGGCTCCGAGCACTCAACAAGTAGCTGGCCACATGCTTAGAGGTGAAGTCTGTGGTCCCTGGCTGATGCTGGGTCAGAATCCCAAAGTGGCCAAACAGGAGAAAAAGAAGATGGGCTGGGCCAAGAGGTATATGCAGTATAACCAGAGATTTGCCAATATTGTGCCCACCTTTGGCAAGAAGAAAGGCCCCAAGGCCAATTCTCAAGTCCTTTGTAATACTGGCTTTCTCTAATAAAGCCACTTAACCCAATCAATGGAGAAGGCAATGGCAACCCACTCCAGTACTCTTGCCTGGAAAATCCCATGGACGGAGGAGCCTGGTAGGCTGCAGTCCATGGGGTCACGAAGAGTCGGACACGACTGAGCAACTTCACTTTCGCTTTTCACTTTCATGCACTGGAGAAGGAAATGGCAACCCACTCCAGTGTTCTTGCCTGGAGAATCCCAGGGATGGGGGAGCCTGGTGGGCTGCCGTCTATGGGGTTGCAGAGTCGGACACGACTGAAGTGACTTAGCAGCAGCAGCAGCAGCAACCCAATCAAAAAACAACAAAACACACCATGAGAAAAGTGAGCACAGAGGAAAGCCTGTGTGAGAACCAGAAGAAGGTGACTGCCTGCAAGCCAAGGAGAGGGACCTTAGGAGAAATTGCCCTTGCTCACACCTTGACCTTGGACTTCCACTCTCCAGAAAATATACTGAAAAAATTAATTTCTGTTGTTTGAACCACACAGGCTGATGTTTTGATACAGAAGCCAGAGCACACTAATACAGACATCTTCCATGGTAGCTGAAGACTCTTAAGATTCCAAGACAGAGGATGTCAATCCTCTGTAGGCCAGGCCCAGCATCATGTAGAGTCATTCTGTTATACTCTGTGGGTCAGAACATGCTAGGCAAGTCCAGATTCCAGGGAAGACTAGAACTGCTCCTCTCAATGATACAGTGTCACTATGTATACGGAGAGGAAAGAAACTGATGGTGACCCTCTTGGAGGCAGCTAACCATCCCCGCCCCCACCTGGCCCCAGTGGCCTGTGAGCTTAACAAGGGCAGGAAGCAGAGGGTATTTACCAGTCGTTCAGTGAAATTCCCCCAAGTCTTGCTGTTTGAAAAAATGGGTCAGGTTAGCTTTCCTCCCCAATGTCTCCGAAGATTTTATCCTCAGGAAATGGAAGACAGTTAAATTTGGGGAAGCTAATTGCCAATTCAAAAAGAAATCATATTTAGAGAATTCCCTGGTGGTTAGGACTTGATGTTTTCAATGCCAGGTCTGGGAACCAAGATCCCACAAGCTGCACATCAGGGCATGGCAAAAAAAAAAATGACTAAAGGAATCACATTTTTCAGTATCAGCATTACCTGAGTATGCCTTGAATTCTCCGATCCTATATCTTGTCTTAGATTGCTCTTTAATCTAGGACCCTTCACACTGGTTGTTAAAAGCAATAACCTACACCAGGGAATGTTGTTAAAAGAACTAAATGACAGCAATACTGGTATTTGATTTTTTTTTTAACTGTCTAGCAGATACCTGGGACAGCTAGAGAGGACACATATTGTAATGGTTAGAACTTACTCTCTGGAGCTGGTCTACCCAGATTCCAGTCTTGGCTCTGTCATTCACTGACTGTGACCTTAGACAATTTAGTTAACAATTTCCCCAGCCATAAAATGAAGATCATGATACTAGCATCACCTTGCAGGATCTAGAAAGATTTTGTGCTTTAATGAACAGAGTGCAATATATAATAACTTCTTAATAGGTTCTTATTAAATGAAAAACTCATCTCTCCTTTTCCATCAACCTGGAAGAATAAGAGGAAGAACTGGTACAAATCAATTATTCTTAAAAAATTTCCTGTATTTCCCCCCCCTCCTCCTATTCTCAGTCCTCCTTTAGATCCATAGTAGTCCACTCTGAGAGTTTGCCCTGTCGGTTCTCTTTTGGTAGGGTTGCTGGGAGATGTTCAGAAAACCACAAAGCCACACTTGTTGAAAAGGAGAACTTCTATCTCTTTCCAAAGTGCAAGCAAATCCCTCTTTCTTTTTTTCTAAGTTTTTATTGGAGTATAGTTGCTTTACAATGTTGTGTTAATTTCTACTGTATAGCAAAGTGAATCAGCTGTACATGTACATATATCCTCTCTTTTTTTTTTATTTCCTTCCCATTTAGGTCACCACAGAGTATTGAGTAGAGTTCCCTGTGCTATACAGTAGGTTCTCACTAATTATCTATTTTCTACATAGAATCAATGGTGTATATATGTCAATCCCAATCTTCCAATTCATCCTCTACCCCCAAATCCCTCTCCTTTATCAAATGTCTTACTCTCCTGTTTCCTGTATACTTCACTACTACACACCTCTTTATTGCTCTGTCTTAAGATGCCTCTTTCCTCCTTGCCTCTTTCACCTTCATTTTCCTTAGAAATAACTGAGGAGAATGGCACTGAGTATCCTGATGCTTTTCTAGCCTACCTGCCCATTCTTCTGTTCCTATCAGCTCTTATTCTACTAATGTCCTCTTGTCACTATTGCATTAGTCTCTAGATGGGTCCTCCTTGTTGGTATTGCCTTACTATGACCTGCACCATCAATTTGTCATTCTTGTGTTCTAAAAGCATCAATGGAACCTCCTCCCTCCTCCCAGACACAGAGTCTGTCCTCCACAAGCAATTTTATCACCATTGCTTTGTTTTCATGACTTTATCTAACCAAATTTATCAGTACTGTCTGTCCAAATTTTCTTCCATGTATTCACTCCTAAACATTCCAAATCAGATTCTCTTACAGTTTTCCAATACCCTCCCAACAGTTTACTTATTAATGCTCTTACCAACTCAATGGACATGAGTTTGCGTAAACTCCAGGAGTTGGTGATGAACAGGGAGGCCTGGAGAGCTGCAATCCATGGGGTCGCAGAGTCAGACACGACTGAACGACTGAACTGAACTGAACTGAACTACAGGAAAAAGAACTGATGCTTTTGAATTGTGGTGCTGGGGAAGACTCGAGAGTCCCTTGGACAGCAAGAAGATCAAACCAGTCAATCCTAAAGGAAATCAATCCTGCATATTCATTGGAAAGACTGATGCTGAAGCTGAAGCTCCAATACTTCGGCCACTTGATGCGAAGAGCTGACTCACTGGAAGAGACCTGATGCTGGGCAAGATTGAGGGCAGGAGAAGGGGGCAACAGAGGATGAGATGGTTGAATGGCGTCACCGACTCAATGGACATGAATTTGAGCAAACTCCAGGAGATACTGAACGAAAGGGAAACCAGGTGTGCTGAAGTTCATGGCCTTGAAAAGAGTCAGACATGACTTAGCAACTGAACAACAACTGTGATAAAGATAAGAAGTATGCAGAGAATGTGACTCTGGAATCATTAAGTTAATTTTTAGTCTAATAATCCAATAAATATTGAAATCCTTTCATACAATTATATACAAGGCATAACAGCAATCCAGGAGGTCTGGAGAGAAGTCTCTGTCCTCACAGAGTTACTGAAGTATCTGATCTCAGTTTCTTTGAAGCATTGTGTAAATAGGTTAGAGAAAAAGAGTATAAACGGAAACTGGTGGAATAGGTCACATTCAACCAGCTACTAACTCATTTAAACAAGATTTGTAAACTGACATTGTTTAAATCACTTAGTTCAAAATATAATAATGGAAATTAAAATAAACACAGGCAAGCCTGTCCAAATTCAATTAAATTTAGAGGATGAAGGACAATATCGAGAAAATAGCGAAGGAAAACAGGAAACACCAAAGTAGGGATGGGCGAACAACGCAAAAATTTTGTAAGTTTACGGGATAATGAAAACAGCCTGTGTTACCCACAGGATTACCATTCCCCCTATACTTCGGGAAGGAGCAAGCCTGTTTCAGGTTCTATTCAATACAGCTCTATGCAGTAGGTATTTTATTATTTTAATGAGCAAGCATGTTTAAGCTCTATTCAGTACAGTTCTAGGCAGTGGGTAGTTTATTTTAATGGTAAACCTCCTTAGGGTTAAAAAAGCAAAAGTGGTACGGAAGTCTCCCTCTTCGATGGGGTATAATTACTCCCATTTCACCAGAGAGGAAACTGAAGCTCAGAATGGTAGACTACTTTGCTTAGGCACAGTAGGAAGTAGCAGAACTGGGCTTGCCTGTTTCTGTCACAGAAATGTTTTCATCTAATAATTAAGCCTTTCTTTTAAGAAACAGAACTGCGAGCGCCTGTCAATGGGGTTGTTTGATAAAGTTCCTCACAGACTGGGTGGGGCTCAGTCGGCTACCCTCAGCCCTCTGGCCTACCGGGGAAGCCAGATGTCTCTTCTTCCCACACCAACACAAAGCTAGCTTTCTCTCGCCGCGGCAGAGGCCTGAGCACCAGAAACGAAACCCAGCAAAAGACCCGGGATCCAGGCCCAAGGCCCAAGGCCCAAGGGTCGGCGGGGGCGCCCGGAGCGTGCAGGCAGGGGTTATCCTGACCCCGCCGCACCCCGCGGACACCGCCTGCCTCTAGGACCCGTACCCAAGGAGCTTCCGCCCCCACCCCGGCGGCGAGGCCTCCCGAGTTCCCAGCGAAAGAAACCGTCCAGGGCTGAGGCCGGGTGGGGTCTGCGCCGCCGCCGGGATCCGCTCGGACGCGGCCACGTTGTCCTGAGCGTTCCGAGCGCCCGGCTCCGGGAGTCCGATCGGCGGCGATCTTGCTGTCCCTTCGCATAGCCGCTGGGCTCGGTGGGGCCGAGGTACCCCCATACTCCCTCCGCCGGGCGCAGCAGCTCAGGGAGCGGCCCGGCCACCCCGCGGGTTCCAGCGCGCGGGCGCGTCTGGGATCGGCCCGGGAGGCGTCGCCCTCCGTCAGCCCGGCTGGCCTTTCGCACCGCCCAGAAACAGCGGACGGGTGGGAGCGCAGTCGAGTTGGGCTCCGCGCTGGGCTGGGCACCGGGGCCCATGCCCGTTCGCCCCCGCGGGCCCGCGCCATGGCCTCCGGGAGCGTGGCCGAGTGCCTACAGCAGGAGACCACTTGCCCCGTGTGCTTGCAGTACTTTGTGGAGCCCATGATGCTCGACTGCGGCCACAACATCTGTTGCGCCTGCCTCGCCCGCTGCTGGGGCGCGGCGGAGACCAATGTGTCGTGTCCGCAGTGCCGGGAGACCTTCCCGCAGCGGCACATGCGGCCCAACCGGCACCTGGCCAATGTGACCCAGCTGGTGAAGCAGTTGCGCACCGAGCGGCCGTCGGGGCCCGGAGGCGAGATGGGCGTGTGCGAGAAACACCGCGAGCCCCTGAAGCTGTACTGCGAGGAGGACCAGATGCCCATCTGCGTGGTGTGCGACCGCTCCCGCGAGCACCGCGGCCACAGCGTGCTGCCGCTCGAGGAGGCGGTGGAGGGCTTCAAGGTGAGGGCCGGGCACGCGGGCCGGGGAGGGGCCGGAGCGCGAGTCGGACAAAGGGAGGAAAGAGCCAAAGGGGCTTCCTTTTTTACGCCTAGAAAATGGCTGAGCCGGACGTGTGGTTCACAGCCGTCATTTCCTCTGTCCGCTCCAGAGCCTCGGCACTCAGATTTGGGAGGAAAACCTGTAGCTGGTGAGGAAGCCAGAAGTCTCCCCACCCTCACTGCCTTAAGTGCCTCTGTGTTTACCCTCTCACGGGCACATGATACATGACGGCCCATGGAGACCCCTCTTGACTGTACATAAGATATTTGTAAAACCACGGACGCAGCGACAAGCTTCAGAGACGCTCGCATTTCTGTTGGCTCCTAGATGACCTCAGACAAAACACAATCCGACGTTGCCTGGCTGTATTCACATCAAATAGATGCCCATCACCTCTCCTTTCCCCCAGCACTTCCCTGTGCTCCGTCCTCTTCTAGAACCTCCCGGAAAAGAACAAGTTCCTTACTGCCTAAGTCATTTAACCACTGTGAGACTCATAGGAGATAAGACTTATGAAGACTGAGTGAAATAAAATGCTGTGTGGATCCCCTTGTGAACCAACAGATTGGCACAGCTCAACAATAACATGGAAATTAAGTATTAAATATAAAACAGTTGTAAGGCAACATTCAAGGCGTGCACATAATCTGTGTTTGAGGACTGCAAGAACATGCACACAATTATGTACATGTGTAAATGTGAGTACGTTCATGCGAAATTATTCACTGAACATTTATGGTGCTTTCAAAAATATAATTTTACTCACACTGGTGATAACACTCTAGTAGGTTGAGAAGGTGGTGTTGGCTCATGTCATACCAGGGGAAAATAGGAGAAGTTAAGTCCTTTTATCCATACACGTCCCTGAAAGCTCGACAACTAAAGCCTACTAGTCCATTCACCTCTCCACTAAGCCATGCGGTATCCTTCCAAAGGCAGGTAGATGACCCACCCATTTAAGATGACCCATTTAAGATACAAACTACCAAAGGAGAGGTGTGGTGCCACGGTGATGGCAGTGTGATCCAAGGACAGGCTCTCACCAAGAACTTGGCATCACGAATGTGGGTTGCACAGGTGATAAGCAGAAGAGTCACACTGGTGCTAAGGCCTGCCTTATCTTGAACTGTACACCTGTTTTTGCTTTTTCAGGAGCAAATCCAGAACCAGCTGGACCACTTAAAAAGAGTGAAAGACTTAAAGAAGAGGCGACGGGCACAGGGAGAGCAGGCGCGAGCTGAACTCTTGGTGAGGTTCCTGGGAATTCACAGATAATATCAGTTCTTCTGGTCACTCTCTCTTATATTGTAAGACTTGTAAACTTCCCTTAACCTTGTACAGTCAGATCACCCAGAACTTCTAGGTGCGGGTGGAACAACCTTACATGGCAGTTGGGAATTCACCTGGAGAACCAAGGGATTCCGACATTTTGAGGGGAAAAGGATGAAATAGTCGACTTTAAAACCCCTGGAGATCTGACCTAGCAAAAGTTTAATCTGCTAGCTTTGTGCAGATCAGGGTTGATCCAGGTGAAATTCTTGGGCATTGGTTAGCGGCCTTTTGTATCGTTCTGCAGACAGATGCTAACAGTGGCTTTCTATAAACGCAACTGTTGCTTCTTGCTGAAATGTTCTTTTCCTTGGCAATGATTCTATTCTGAACTTTTTTTCTTTGTTCCCTTCTCCTAGTTTCCCAAGGCCTTTGTGGTAGGGATATTTGGGGGAGAGGGTGGCTGTTCTGGAAAAAATAGTCCTTTACCTTTCTGTAAAGGACTAGAGAGTAAATATTTTTGGCTTTGTGGCCCATATCTCTATCACAGCCAGTCAGCTCCCTTGTCATAGTTCAAAAGTAGCTAAAGACATCATTTAAATGAGTGGATCTGTTTCCCAATAAAATTTTACTCCAAGGGAGTAAACATGGGAGTTTGCTGACCCTTTATTCAGAAACAAGCTTTTATGGAGTCCCTCAGTGGGACAAGTGGTGGAGAAGGAAGGACAGATAACCTTTGGCAAACAAACTGTGCCAGTAGAGAATTATGCTCAAAGCCAGTGAGACAGAAGGCCAGATAGAGGGATGGATTACATGTGAAAGGTTTAAGGAAACTAATCAAGGTTATTATGTGAGGATTGTTGTAGAAGTTTTGCTTGTATGTTCCAAACAATCCTCCACAGGGCACCCATCTGATCGTGTGACTTCTCTGACAGTCTTTTATGGCTCCCACTTGCAGTAAAGTCCTGCCAGGCTTCTTGTCTCTTTACTTTATCTGCCATCTTCACGAGCACTCATGTGCTCTGGCCAGACCCCATCATTTGCCTTCCCACTCTTTGGTCCATGGCATTTCTTCTGCCTAGAACGCTCTCCCGTTCTTTGACCATAAAGTGAACTTCTAGTCATCCTTCAAGACTCTTTGTGAACACTGCTTCTGGGAACTGTATCAACTTCTACCGAATACTGTCACACTACTTTTGCTTATCTAGCCATGATGACACTTACCACATGAACCTGACTCTCACTTGACTGAGTTCCTTGAGAGCAGAGACTGTGGCTTTTTTTTTTTTTTTTTAAAATCACTGAGGTAATTCAGTTCTCTGCCATTGTATATCCGGTCAATAAAGACTGGAAAAATAAGTGAGTGAACAAGATGCTTGTTTTAGTATACTGGGATGAAATAATGAGGTCTTGGGGTAGATAGACAGGGGAGAAATGTGAAGGGCTCTAGAAGCAGCCTTTCCTCTCCTCACTGCCCTTCCCTGTGGTCTACACAGAGCCTGACCCAGATGGAGAGGGAGAAAATTGTTTGGGAGTTTGAGCAGCTGTATCACTCCTTGAAGGAGCATGAGTATCGCCTTTTGGCCCGTCTCGAGGAACTAGACTTGGCCATCTACAACAGTATCAATGGTGCCATCACTCAGTTCTCTTGCAACATCTCCCACCTCAGCAACCTGATCGCCCAGCTGGAAGAGAAGCAGCAGCAACCCACTAGGGAGCTTCTGCAGGTAAGACTGAAAGCCCCCTGCCAAGATAGCTCCTGCTCTGCCAAGCAGTGTCCAGGGACCCCTACTCCCTTGTTGAAGCTCTGATTGTAGCAAGGGCATGTTGGAAGGGAAATGTACAATAGAGGCCCTGGTTGGCACAACTTGGGTCAGTCAGTTGCACTGTGTCATGGAAAGGTCGAAAGGAAGACCTAATGCTCAAGCCTGTCCTGCACTGATAAATGGTCTGAACACAGGCAAGGCTCTTGGCCTCTCTGGCCCTCAGTGAACTCAGTTACTCATGTAATGAGGAATTTGGCCCACATGTCAGTTAAAGATTCTCCTCACCCCAGTATCCTGTAATTATAACATGTATGTGCGCACTATGACAACCACAAAACAACAAGTACCACAAGAAGTGGTCAGCCCCAGCAGTCTTGGGATTTAATCTTGGTTGTACGGGTGATAAAGCTGCAGTAGACCCAGCCCAGCAAGACCACAGGAAATGAGCTGATTGTTTGTCTGTTGTTTGTTCGTTCAGTGCATATGAATTTTCTGTTCTGGGTCAAGCACTGGAATTAAGTCGATAAATAAGCTCTCCTGAAATTTAAATTCTGATGTCGAGATCATATGATAAAGAAGTGAACAAACAAGTATCATCAGTGTTGCCATTAAAAAAAGGGCTGATGGGTTTAGGGTCAAGAAACTACTGCCCACTACCTGTGTTTGTGTGTCCTGCAAGCTCAGTGTGCTTTTTAGTTTTGAATAGTTGGGGGAAAAAAGTCAGAACAACGTTTGTTATTTTGTGATATGTGAAATTGCATAAAATTCAAGCTTCATTGTCCATACATTTTTATTGGAACATAGCCACGCCCATTTATTTATTTTGTATTATCTGTTGCACCAGAGTTGAGTAGTTGTGCCAGAGACTGTATGGCCTTTTTCTTAGAAAAAGTTCACCAATTCCTACTTAAGATTAAAATGAGAAGGCTTAATCTTGAGCCTTAATGAACACCAATATTTAATTGTCAGGGAGAGAAGGAAGAGCTTGCAGGGGGAACAGTTTACCAGAGAGGCAATATGTGATCAGGGAGGAAGAATGTTTCTGGAAGGAGGGAGTGGACAACAGAGTCTAATGCAGTTGAGGTGAAATAATATGAAGGTTGAGATCCATTTGGTTTAAAAACATGAGCATCCTTGATAAACTTTGTGTAGAGCTGCCCGAGTGGAGCAATCTGGGCAGGAGCCTCGTGAGGAGAAGTTGTAGTGACAGAGTGAATGGAAGCTGCGAGAGTAAATGACTATTTCAATAAATAAGGCTGTGAAAGAGATATAAAGAAAATACTTGGAGATGAGGTAGAATTGTGGGGCTTTATGGGGAGAGGATGCTTCAAGGAAACCAGTTAAACATATCTTTTAAAAAAAACGTGGAGAGGAGCGTCTGTTGTAAAGATTCAGGTGAAGAAAATTTACTGAAGCTCTAAGGATGAACTCATCTCTGATGTGTTTCTGAGAAGGCAGAAGAAAGGGTAACTGAAGCATGTAGGTGGGACTTAGCTTTGAAATATCCTCTGTTGTATAAGAAGAAAGGAGGGTGGGGACAGGTAGATGCAGCAGGTTGTGTGGTTTGGTAGCAAAAACGTCTTGGCTTCTATCCTCTTGAAGTTGGAAAGCAGCACCATCTGCTGCCATTGAGCAGGGGTTAGAGAAAATAATGAGTTTGAGGATTGTGGGAAAGTTCTGAAATTATTGTTTTAGAGTATGGGAAAGCAAATTGGTTTGCAAGACGTAGTCGAGTTACTTGGTCAGTGAATGTCAGTTTATATCAGAATTTGTCCAGTTGTGTGACTTTTTCCCGTCCTGGCTTTGCTTTCTCTGAATGTGACTGTTCTGGTTCCAAGCCTACGGAAAGCCGGTAGTTGGGTTCATCCAGGATTAGGGCTTTGCAACATGCGAGGGGTTTTTTTTTTGTTTGTTTTTGGCCTTGCCACACTATTTGTAGGATCTTAGTTCCTTGGCCAGGGATTGAACCTGGGCCCATGGCAGTGAAAGCACAAAATCCTAACCACTGAACTGGTCAGGGAACTCCCCCTGTTCTGGCTTTTTGATTATGATAGAATATACATAACATAAATTAACCGTTTTAACCATTTCAAAGTGTACAACTTGGTACATTTAGTAAACTCAGTGTTGTGCAACCATGACAGCTGTATAGTTCCAGAACACATTCATCATCTCAGAAGGAGACCTCGTACCCATTAAACAGTCACTCCTCATCCTTTTCTACCCAGTGGCAACCATGGGCTTGCTTATTTTTTTAAGGTATTTGTGAGAATATTTCTGAACACATGGACCATGAAATCAAAACTGGATGATAAAGAAAAGTAGAGAAAAAAGAGGGCAAGTTGTGGACTCTGTCGGGGAGAGTGGTCATGGTAGAAGTCATTTGAAAAGTAAACTGAATCTTAATGTGGAAAACAAGAGCATTCCCACTAAGGTCAGGAACAGGGCAAGATGGCCACTACTGTCTAACTATATTTTAACATATGAACACACACACACACAGAGGAATGTTATGCAACTATAAAAAAAGAAAAAGGAAGATACCTATGATATAACTGATAGAGAGGAGTTTCTATAATGTATTGGGAAGTGAAAAAAATCAAAGTGCAAAATATAGATTATGTTTTTTGTGTAAGAAAGAAGAGATAATTAGAAAATACATGTACATGTATTTGCAAGGGAAACACTGGAATGATAAACCAGATAATAATGGGGAGAATGGGATGAGAAGAGATAGGAAAAAAGTGACAGATTCTCTGACCAAGTCTCAGATTTTTTGAGCACCGAAAAAATTAAGAATAGTGATGAGTTATAACCCATTGAATAAAGTAGGAATTCATGGGTCCAAGGGAAAATTCTTCCTTCCAGTAGACTGTCGACTAAGTAATGTACAAGGAATTTTGAAGCAAGAAAATGATCATTTGGCAGCTATCATAGTGAAAGGAAATTTAGACAATAATTATCTACAGATGCTAAATCTGAGGGGGAGTTGACAAGGGCTGGAATATTAATTTCAAAGTGTCACTTTGAGATTACTTTTTAATTACAAAAGGAAAAATAGTAGTTATAACATACCACCAATAAAGGGAAAGTGAATATCAAGTATCTTTAGAAGGAGACACAATGTAAGCTTGAATTTAATCATGGGGGCAATACCTGGGAAACCCAAGTGGAGAGATATTTTTAAAATAATTAGCCTGTATTAAGGCAGTATCAGGGTCTTCCCTGGTAGCTCAGCGGTAAAGAATCTGCCTGCCTGTGCAGGAGACACGGGTTTGATCCCTGGGTTGGGAAGATCCCCTGGAGGAGGAAATGGCAACTCACTCCAGTACTCTTGCCTGGAGAATTCCATGGACAGGGGAGCCTGGCAGGCTACAGTCCATAGGGTCACAAAGAGTCGGACACGACTAAAGCAACTTAGCACACACACACAATAATAGGTCAAAGAAAGCAAGCTGGGCAGGCAGGTAAGTAGTTGTGGTCCAAGAGTGAGATGCTTGAGTTAGTAAAATTGAAATCTTGAGATCTTTGACCAGTGTGCAGGAAGGTGCTGGAAGAGCAAACTGTGTATCCCGGTTTCCTCTGCCCAGGTTTTACACGGCGTGTGCTCCTTGTCTCCCTGGTTTCTCCCAGGAGGGCCAGCCTGCAGTTCAGTTTCTAACAAACATCTATGAGAGAAAACTGACATTATAAATGATTTCTCATGGTTTTCATTTTCCTTTCTCTTATAGGACATCGGGGACACATTGAGCAGGTACCGTTTTCTCTTTCCCCAGCGCTAAATCAAACCTGAGTAGACTTTCCCTCATATTAGAAACTCTGGAAGGAGCCCAGAGCCTGAGGACATCTTACCAAATTTGACACATATCCTGTCTGTCCCCAAAACTGAGTCACTAGTGTGCAAAGAACTAGATGGACTGGAGCTCTTCTCAGTAAAACTAAGGAATTATTGACAAATAATGAGAGTGAGGAGTGAAGTAGGGGGCCCACTTAGGAGGGTGCTGGTAGTTTATGAGGACACTTCTATGGAGAGGGTGGAGACTCACAAGGCCTTGGGCCAAGTGCAAGGGTATTTTATAGTTTTTGTTTCAGAATCCTTTCTCTATTGTTATCTCCGTCTTTGTTTTTGGCTCTCTTTTTTCTGTAATGGGGAAAATATAGGCTAAGAAAAGTGTGACCGGTTCAGAGTTATATAATGAGTCATGAATTACCTGGATTCTGGCTCTTGTGTTCATTATTTCTCTACTGTATCATCAGATGGACAGTGAGGAAGAGCCACCTGGAAGTTGGAACATGACCAAGCGGGAAAAGCCCAGAATGGGCAAGAAGCCACAATTAAATTGTGTTTTCAGTGTTGGATGGCAAGGACAGATGGGATAGACCTTGGGGAATATAATGTTTGTTGTAGGAATGCCTACTGGGGTAAAGCCTGACTTTGAGGAAACTGAACTTTGAAGCTAAGTAAAACCCTGAAGGGTGAAAACCCTTCAGAGGAAGTGCAGCTTGATTGTGTGAGAGCGTTTGAGGAGATGGGCTGGAAGGGCCATGTGACTAGAATTATTGATAGAGCTGAGCTTTTCGAGGGCTGCTGAGATGAGATGGTATTGAGCTGGAACTTGCACTAGTCTGCCAAGTGGCCCTAACAAATACTGCCCTCACTTGCTGCTTTTACTTTTTGATGCCAGTCTAGTTCTGAACTAACAGAGAGATAAATCCTTCAGGTTCTAGCATTTGTGAACGTTAAGGTTTGGGTTTGACTCTGAAAATTTTGTGACTTAATTTTTGACTTAAGGCTTAAACATAAGCCTTAACTAAAACATTTTGCCACCATTAAAGAAATGTGCAAATAGCTAGCCCAGGGCTAGTTTGGTAGCTCCAGTGATTATCATCAGACTCTCAGGTTTCTTTTTGTTTACTCTTCTGCCATACATAAGCTACACTCCTCATTCTTACAGCCCAGGAAACTTCCTAGAATGCTAACCAGCAGGAAAGAGATAAGTCACATTGCATTCCTGTTTAAGCAGACTTCTCAAATTAGTGCAAGATACTTCTTAGCTCTCATTGGCCAGAGCTTAGTCACATGGTCACATTCAGACTAGGCAGGCATGAACCCAGTAAAATTTGGAAGGTGAGAGAAGGGATATTGGGTGTGTGATTAGCAGTCAGTGTTTGCCACAGACCCTTTGAGGGGGTTGGTGGGTAACTGGATATTGTCCAGAGAGTACCCGTCTGTCTGAAGATGTCATTCTTGCCATATTTGGGAACCTGAGGGTTATGGGTTATTGCCCGCCATGAATATCAAGGACTTGATCATGGAATCTAGTGCTTTCTGGCAAGGTCAGGCTTATATTCAGTTTAATTCAGTGAATCTTGCTGAGGGCATATGCCATTTGAAAAACCAGAAGCTAATGCTGTGGGAGAATATGAAGGTAAGATGACTCCCCTATTCTGGTCCAGAGGATCACAGTCTAGGAAGAGAATAGGAAAGGGCTCTACTGGGTGCTATTAAAGACTGTCCATCAATCCACTGACTGGCCAGTTTAGCCCAGGCTTTATCCTAGACCCTGAAAGAAGTTTGGGGGGGTGGGGGATTCACTCATGGATTTTTTTAAACTTAGAGCTGAAAGAATCAGGATTCCTGAACCCTGGATCACACCTCCAGATCTGCAAGAGAAAATCCACATATTTGCTCAGAAGTGTCTGTTCTTGACTGAGAGTCTGAAGCAGTTCACAGGTAATGTGAGAAGAGGGATCTCTGAGGGTTTATGCCCTGAATAACTGTATTGCCTGAGAGGAAGTGTTTTCAAGCTAGATAATGGAATGCAAACTGAATATCTTCTTTTCTCCCCATAGAAAAAATGCAGTCAGATATGGAGAAAATCCAAGGTAAATTTATCTACTTAATGGGCTTTTGATGTTGAAGTTTCCTGGAAATATAAACATCTGTACCAGAGTATGGGAAATGGGAAATGAGTGATGTTCAGTGGCCGGCTTCCCCTAATCTTTCACATCTTTCTTTTGGCTTTGTTAATTTTTTCAATTAATAGCCTCTTGTTTCAATTTGAAGTCTTTTAACTAAATACGCTCATTTCTCAATCTACGGTAATGGAGGAGGAAAATATACAATCCAACAATTAATGCAGAATTATTTTATTTAAAAATTATTTTTAATTGAGAATCAAGACAAACTATTCTAGCTATATTCCATTTGAGCTAGTATTTGTAGTTATAATTTATCGAGTTTCTGCTGCATATGGGCACTGGTACTGACCAGGAGGAGGAAGAATTGAGCATCGCTGGTTGAGGCAACACCTCGAGGGCAGGAACCTGGGTAGGAACAGGGATTCAGGAGTCTGGCTGCCTGGGTCCTTGGCCCACCTCTGCCACCTGATAAGCATTCTACACTGTATCATCCTCAAATGAAGAAGATAATAGCTCTTACCTCACAAGGCTGTAAGGATTAAGTTTACTTACAATTTCTGAAGCATTCTAGAATGGAGCCTTCATGGATATTTATTAAATAAAGTGTTCTAGGTATTTAAGGGGCACTCTTCAAATACAACATCTTCTACTCATGGTAACTTATAAGCATATAACACATAACGTGTGCCTGCTAAGTCACTTCAATCATATCCGACTCTTTGTGATCCGATGGACTGTTGCCTGCCAGGCTCCTCTGTCCCTGGGGTTCTCTGGGCAAGAGTGGGTTGCTATGCCCTCCTCCAGGGGATCTTCCCCACCCAGGGATTGAACCTGCAGCTCCTGCACTGCAGGTGGATTCTTTACCACTGAGCCACCAGGGAAGCCATAGCACATATGGCTGTGTACAAAATGCTAAAATTCCTGGGCAGCCTGATAGAATCCGAAACCCTTATCTGTACGTAATCACTTTTCATATTTACTATAAATTACAAATCCCCATAATTTTTATAATTTCCTATATGTGCTAAAACTTTATTTGCATGGCATCTTTTCAGATGCATACATTTTTCACATCTGGCAACATAGATTTAGGGAATGCTCACAAGCAAAACAGGGAGAAACTCCACTTAATACCAGAAGTGGTTAGCTCAGACACGACATTCCTTGATCTGACTCTCCTTTATTTTTCCTGCTCTTCTCCTGCACTTAAGCAGCCCATTGAGAACATACCTGTGAAAATCCTTTGTCAACTGTAAATGCATTTTGCTGCAAATGGTGTAGTTTGCCCCAGCTTGGTAGTGGGTGTCACTTGAACCACACATCCCCTAGAACAGGTAGCTTATGAAAACCAAGAGTTATGTATGATGTGGACTTAGAACCATGTCTCTCCCTGCAGAGCCAGCTGACTCACTGAGGAGTGGAATCCTTAATCTTGCCTCAGTTTGACCCCATAGGCTTCCAGTGTCGAGCTTGTGTTATCTTTGTGCTCAAAGTTCCCAACCCCTCTTCCCTTTGAGCTCTTGGCTGGAAGATGGAGTCTTAGGCTGTATGAAGAAATTAATGCAGGACTGACAGCAGGGGTTCTAATGGAAACCATTGCTTTATGATGACTCCTAAAGCTCCTTCTGTTGGGTACTTCCTAGAAATGCTCAGATAACTTCCATAACTTCTTTTCTCTTTTGTTTTTTTCAGAATTGAGAGAGGCCCAGTTATACTCAGGTGGGTGATAGGAGACAAAACCGTTTGGAAAAAGGAGTAAAAATCCTTATCAACCTAACTACTATTGTGAATGATTTTGGAAAGTGCCTTAATTTGAATCCTTTAGGTTACATTTATGTAAAAAAAAAAAAAAGATAATCACAAAAAATATGTTATTTCTGTGTTTATAATATTTGCGTCTTAAAATGCCTCAGATCTGAAACCATGGACCTTTGAAATAGGAGGAAATTGAATTCAGGTGCTAGGAAGGATTATAGAGTTGAAACTACGGTTTCCAAAAATTAGCGCACTGCCACTGCTAGTACGCCGGTCCACTGCTGTGCCCACCCAGTCTTGGGCAGTGTGTGGTTTACAAAAAGCATCCTTCTGAAAAGATTGAGCTTGCCTCTTAACTCTGAGAGCTAGGGAAAGTCTAGGAAAGGGATGGCATCATCCCTTCTCTATGTCTCAGATCTAGAGTTGAAACTCTCCCTCCCCTTGACAATCACTTTCACCTGAGGTTTAGAGACTGGGTAAATCTACGATCTCAAACTCATCTGAGGTTTGTGTTCACATGATCACCTTCTATTTCATGGGATCTTCTTCATGGACAAACAACGTGTGTTAGTTGCTCAGTCATGTCCAACTCTGCGACCCCATGGACTGGGGCTCGCTGAGCTCTTCATCCATGGGATTCTCCAGGCAAGAATACTGGAACGAGTTGCCATTTCCTTCTTCATCATGAAGAAACATCATGTTTCTTCTCTACAAACAACGGGTCTTCTTTCATTAAGGTCCCCTGGTTGTGATCCATATTTAATTCTTTCAAGATTGAATATGTTGCTTATGTCTTACATTTCCTAATACTGCACAGGGTACAGTAGAGGGAACCAAAGAGCATAAGGTACTGACGTACCCTTGGAGTTAAATGTCTGGTTGGAGGTATGAGGCCTACCCATGACGTGAGGGAATAAATGGGCAACTGTTGTGAACAGATTGTTGAACCAAGAACCATGCCTCTGAGGTTCTCGGTCACCTCCACCAGTTGTCACGAGCCTTTTGTGGGAGTCAGTCAGCCTACCTGAACTATGGTTCAGAGAGATAATGTTAGGGAATCTTCCTTCTGAACAAGGTATGAAGAAGAAGTGAGAGAATATGTCAGTGATTTTAAAACTGGAAACCACCACATGACTGTCAGATGCATGTGGCACTATTTAGTGTCTTTATCTGACATAATGTGAATATCCGTATGTTTCACAGCAGATCTGTTAATGTTGGTTGTAGAGTGCTACACCACACCCTGTCTATCTAAATACTGTATTCTGTGAAACTTCCGGTCCCTGAGGCTTTCGGATTAAGAGGTTGGACATATACACATAAGAAAACCTTAAATTCAGCTTATAACGGATATTGTGGTTTAAAATGTGGAAAAGCAAGTGGAGGTAAAAATTTCAGTACTTCCAATATATCCTAGCTAAACGAGATAACTAGCTAATCCAAACAGTAATTTTTGGAATGTCAGCTTCAGGGTGGACTTGAATGTATAAAATGAACGTGTCTTGGCTGGAGAGCTCTTACTCTCTTCTCAGGGATAGGAGAAAAGCTGGGTATTCCGAGTGGGCTGTCTTGGTGCTTGGCTAATCCTCCTCTGCCCTGTGTTTCTCTGCAGTGGATGTGACTCTGGATCCAGACACGGCCTACCCCAGCCTGATCCTCTCTGATAACCTGCGGCAAGTGCGGTACAGTTACCTCCAGCAGGACCTGCCCGACAACCCTGAGCGGTTCAATCTGTTTCCCTGTGTCTTGGGCTCTCCATGCTTCATCGCTGGGAGACACTATTGGGAGGTAGAGGTGGGAGATAAAGCCAAGTGGACCATAGGTGTCTGTGAAGACTCAGTGTGCAGAAAAGGCGGGGTAACCTCGGCCCCCCAGAATGGATTCTGGGCAGTGTCCTTGTGGTATGGGAAAGAATACTGGGCTCTCACCTCCCCAATGACTGCCCTCCCCCTGCGGACCCCTCTCCAACGGGTGGGGATTTTCTTGGACTATGATGCTGGCGAGGTCTCCTTCTACAACGTGACAGAGAGGTGTCACACCTTTACTTTCTCTCATGCTACCTTCTGTGGGCCTGTCCGGCCCTACTTCAGTCTGAGTTACTCTGGAGGGAAGAGCGCAGCTCCTCTGATCATCTGCCCCATGAGTGGCATCGATGGGTTTTCTGGCCATGTTGGGAATCATGGTCATTCCATGGAGACCTCCCCTTGAGGTGAACTCAGGCCAGAAGGGCTGCTGGCCGTACTCCCACCCCAGGCATGAGGCATCTTGTTGCCTTGCCACTTCCTGCCCATCACAGCTGGATGTTCTTACCACTTTCTGTGCCCTGAAGTGCAAGACAGGATGTCCGTGTTCTCTGCCATCCCCTCCCTTCCCATGAAAATTGTGAGATGTAGTAAGTTATTGAGATTGCCCAGAAATAAAAACCAGATGTCCACCTCCAGTGTTCCACACTTCTTGGTCTTACACATTACTGGAGGGGATAAAGAATATGGATAATCTTGGGTTAGGAGAGCCATTCAGGATACTTCCACCTGGGCTCAGCCCCATGTAGTGATCATGGGTATTTGCTGTCATTTCTGAACCAGGGCTTCTTTCTGAGAACCCACAGCTGGACTATAAAGTTCTGTCAGCATGGATCCCTTTGTCACAGTTTTTCCTTTTGGGATTAGTACCTCTACCCCTGATTCTCAATCTGCTGTAGTTTTATTAACTCCATTAAAGAGGCCTGTATGTGTTTTGATGAGTTACAGTTATTTTACAGTAATGGTGGGAAATAGCCCCACCTCTGTTATGAGATAATGTTCTAATCAATGTGCTCTTTGCCTCGATCTTTTTGAGGGCTTTGTCAGCTCCCTTCATTCTAATGAAAAATGTATCCTGGCCCTGGTTGCACATCATCTGGGATTATTTTCTGCTCAGCACCACTCATCGTTTGTACCTCCCCTCCCACTTCCATTTGTGGACTGATGGTCAGTCATACCCTATCCCTGGAAGGATTCTGGGGCAATATTCCAGGGGATTCATTGACTTGTCTCCATTTCTCCCTTCTATTTCGAGGGAAGGGGGAGTTTACCTTTCCATTGTGTGTACCATCAAGGGGCTATTCCACCCCCATGGCCATTGGATCACGAGGCATTCTGAGGTCAGAAGGCCAAGGCAGATCACTTAGCGCTAGCCCCCGTGATGGTTCTTAGTCTTCTCTTTGGGTACATGCTCCTCTGTTTAAAAATAAAGTGAGTATGGATGTTGTTTACACTGTTGTTGTTTTCTGGGTCTTGGTAGGATTGGGTTCACAGATATTGGAGGAGGAGAGGCATGGTTAATGGTGTTGATTTCCTCTATGGGTTGAGAATCTCATCCTGGTCAATATTTTACTTTCAACTGGATGATAAAACAGTACCATATCACTACTTTCTACTTGTGCTTGGAAAGTAGTGTTGGACTTCCACAGCCTATAGCTTTGTATTGGCTAATACTGTCACTTCTCTGGGAAAGTGTTCTCTCAAGTCCTTATTATAACTGACAGTGGGGTATGCAGCAATGCTTGGTATAGATCAGAGCGCCCAGAGCTTGCTTCCCGCCTCAGAAGCAGCAGCCTAAGCCCTTAGGGTCATGGAGGGAGGTCACCACATTTTAAGGAGGAAAAATATGCTGAGAGGACAGCTCCTTTCCAGGAGGTTTTCTGCTTTTTGGACATGACCTCAAGCTGACAAGATTTTGTGGTCTTAGTCTTATACCCAACATTGTGGTTCATGGCTGAAGATCATGCATTGGTGATATGTCCTGATTCATTTATTTATTCAAAAGGTTTTTAAGAGAAATAACCAGGAGCTAAAGAGAGGGGCTTCCATGAGGCTAGGTTAGCTTTTGCTGAATAGTCTCAATAGATATAAATACATGTGCTAACATATATATTATTATGTTTATAAAATACTACTACACAGATATAGAGCAGTGCTTAACACATAGTATGAAGTGCTTTGTGTACAATGGCTTATTTAATGCTTTTAACAACCCTACAAGATAAAGTGGGTACTGTTGCCTTTATTTTACACAAGAAAATTGAAGCATAGAGAGGGTAGTGATTTATCTAAGGTGCACAGCTAGGAAGCAACAGGGCCAGGATTCAGACCGAGGTGAAATACATGTCCACATATATCATATCCTGCCTCACAATATCTATGGATTGTGCTTTTCTGCATGGAAAGGTAGAGACTGAGGCCTTGGGGTGCCAGTCTGTTGACCTGGGATACCTGCCTTTAACAGTAAGTCTGTCTACTCTAGACTCAAGAATTCACAACTGGAAAACTGGGTGAAGAGACCCAGTCAGAATCCCATTTCAGTTTCATTTAATATAGTCCATTGGGACAAGGAAGAAGAATAAGAGCCCATAAAGAGGGCACCTTGCTTGGTACCAGTCCCAAGAAAATGTGCCCCTAGGAAAGACTCCCTGATCCTTGCTGCTGGTCTGATGGAGCTGTCTCCAGGCTAACAAAAGGTCTCACACTGGGTCTGCTTTATCTCCAGTAGACTCAGTGCTAATAGGAGCAGCATCTTAATGAATTTTTATTAACAGCAGCAGCTGGAGCAGCGGTAAGCAACCTCTTTGGATTCAGCAAAGCTACTTCCAATTTGAACTGGGATATACTACAAGACTGAATCTTACTAACAATGCTGAATGGGAAAAAGTCCCCCAAAATGTATACTTTACAATACCCTTTCTATGATACAGACAAAAGGTTTGTGGTTACCAGTGGGCCACGTGGAGGATAGGGTAGAGAAGGAGGGTGTGAATTGACGTGTTTTGTACTGTTTATCTTATGATTCTTATGGGTGGTGGGATTAGAGGTATTAAAAACAAATTTTTTTAACCTGTCATTTTGAATGAAGTTAAATGAACTTTGCAAATGATCTGCAGAAAGGTAAGCATTTGGATTCATCAGGTCACAATATGGACCCCTTTAGGCAAACATGGGGTCCAGTTTTGGCTCCTCTCTGGTCCTTTCCTCAGAACATTTGAAGTTGTTAATTACGTATTCGTACTTCAACCACTCATTCTTTTGTGTTTTTGTTGCCTCAGGAAAATTGTTTGTCTTCAGTTGCTCTTGTTTTTTCTGATACTGACCTGGTGGGTACAGAAGAGCATCTTCCCCAAGAGCAGACAAAGCCTAGAAGGGAAAGTTTCAGAGAATGAAAGGGAACTGCCATCTAGGATATGCAATTGACAAGATGAGAGAATGCACGTGACAGTTGCCTTAAAGGCAACACTTAAAAGCACTAAGAAAGTAAGAGCAAGAGCTAGCATATATAAATAGATCCATTTGTTAACATCTTCATTAGTGATCCTGACCAAAGTATGGATGGAAATCACACATCTCCCAGCAAAATAGAACTAGAAAGATTCTTAGTGTACCAGTGATTTGTGGGTTGCTTCTTCACCAATGCATGACAACAATTCATTGATTGAAAAAAAAAGTTAAACAGTGTTAGGTGCCCCAGATGAACTTGACTGTTGAGAATACAAGAGAACCTGACTCTGTCCTTGGAAAAATTAATAAAGTCAATTAAGAGAAAAAAATAACATGAAATAGTGGGATTAGGCAAAAGACCACTTGTAGATAAGTGAAACACTGTGCTTTCAGGAGACCTCAGTGCCGACCATGGTGATCAGAAGAAACTGAAAGCCTAGATCTGCATTTCTTCCTTAGTGCACTTTTTCTTGAGGTTGAGAGGTTAGTACAAACTAACATGGCCCTGCAATAAATTTTGACTTGATTATGCAATTAAATCACTACACTCTTGCACCTCCTTTAACCCAGTAATTTCTTTGTGAAGTCTTTGCAAAGAATGAGAAAGTTCAGTCAAACCAGTGTAGATTATTCTAGGGGAACTGACTTTGCTAGAATATTAATAAAGCATTAATATATTTCACATTGTGCAAACAATACTTAAATATGACAGTATTGCCCCAAGTACATTTCCACATAAAACAGTCAAGAGATTAATTTCAAGGTTGGAAATTAAATACTGTTTTTTAAATTGGTATAAACAAACAGTCATCGTTTTTAGTCCGCTCCACTCTTTAAAAATTTTTTTGTTGAGCCCCAAGGCATGTGGGATCTTAGTTCCCCTGTCAGGGATGGAACCTGTACCCTACGCAGTAGAAGCACAGAGTCTTAACTATTAGACACTACTAGACCACTAGGGAAGCCCCACCCTTTTCAATTTTGAGGCCTTTCAAAATCCTTCATGCAGATGTTTTCAAAAAATGTACACTGGCCTCTGGGAAGTCCTGTCACACAATAATTATTGTTAATAAATTGTAAAATTGTTGACATATTTAATTATGCCTTACCTATCCAAGAAAGTACTTCAAATCATTTAAAGCATAAAATCAAAATAACAGGAGTTTAATATTCCATAAAGGAAGAAAGAGATGGAACTAAAAAAGTGACCAGGAATAAAAGTAAATGTTAGCATGGTAACATTATAAGGACATGTGGGCCACAGTTTGGTTTTTAAAGATTGACATGAGAACCTTGTAAAATTTATAGCTCACTATAAAATTAGAGTTTTATATCTATAGTTTCTATACATGGAAAGTAGTGTTTAAGGGACTTAATAGGATTCTTGTTAGTAAAAGGAATTTCTTCTTAGGTTCTTAGTAAATAAAGACTATCAGAAGGGTTTATTTTTCATAAAATGAGTTTCACAAATCAAGGAAGGATGAACACCTCAAAGGTTGGGTAAGCAATTTACAGAAGAATATAAAAATCCTTGAAACATGAATATTGAACCTCACTAATAAAACTGTCACCCAGCAAAATGTTTTGTTGTTAACCATTTAATCATAGTATTCTGTTGGTCATCTTTGGGTTATCTTCTGCAATGTGGGAGACTAGGGTTCTATCCCTGGGTCGAGAAGATCCTCTGGAGAAAGAAGTTGCAGCCCACTTCAGTATTCTTGCCTGAAAAACCACGGACAGAGGAGCCTGGCGGGCTACAGTCCATGCAGTCGCAAAGAATCAGACATGAAATTGCTTCAAAATTTTGGGGAGGTAGGTGGGCAGTGTGTATTAAAAGCTTTTAAAACTGGATAAACTGTAAGAATGGATATATGTATATATGTAACTGAATCACTGAGTTGTACACCTGAAACTAACAAAACATTGTAAATCAACTATACTCCAATATAAAGTTAAGTTAAACTGAATAAAGATCTAGTGATTCCACTTGTAGAATTTAAGGTAATAATTACGGACATCTGAAAATATTTAGCTTTCAGCCTAGTTGGAAGAATAATTTCTTACTGTTTACCCTTCAAGGTTTCATTAAAATATGTGACCTTCCAGACTCAACGCTCATATTACTTTGCACAAAGCTGAGGAAGAGCTGGAAAAGTCTAAGTCAGAAAGTGTGGTACGTCCCCTTATTTTCACCCTGCCATCCCTCTTAAAAATCGCCATTTTATCTACTACCTGACAATGGACGCCATGGAGACTTTGAATCAGGAATATCTGAGAGTGACCAGGAAGGTCGGGAAGCAAGCGTGTCACTGAGTTTCTCTGGACCTGGAACAGGTCAAGCTCTTGCGTAGAAACTGGCCTCATTAAGTCTTGCATCGGCGGGAGTTGTCGCCCTACGAGGACTTTACAAGGCTGTTCCTCGGCCGTCACTTTCAGAACCCAAAACAAACACTTCTTCAGTGGCAAGGCAGATCTGGGGACGAAAAGGAATCAAACAGAGACAATAAAATGGTCTATGCCATGGACTCTGGGGCTTTTGTTGGGTTTTTTGTTGTTCCTCACTGTCTTCAAAATAAACAAGCCTGGGTCAAAAATCACGCTCAAGATTTCGGTGAAGAAGAGAGGCTGGAAAACCCACCAAGCGACTTGGGCTAAACGTCTTTCGGTTCTTTCTCTCCTTCCGTCCAGAAACATAAGCTGTTCTCCTTTTCAAGCCACGGGTGGCCTTTTATTCTGGACCCGGAAGTTAACGTCTTCCTAGACTATACGTCACAGAGACGCTGATCTTTGTATCTATTTTAGTGGAAAATCGTTCTGTGTTTCGCCGAGGTGTCAGGATGGCCGAGTGGTCTAAGGCGCCAGACTCAAGCGAAGCTTCCCCGCCCGGGGATTCTGGTCTCCGTATGGAGGCGTGGGTTCGAATCCCACTTCTGACACATTGTTTTTTCCCCATTCCCCTAATTTCTAAAACAAAATATGTTGAGAAGAGCAATATGCATATGCAATTTACCGACACACAGTCTTAAAAGCGGACTTTAAAAAATTTCTCACAGGGACTGCTAACGAAAATAGTAAAAGCTGAAACATCGCGATATTTTTGGAAGTCACGAGATTTGGGGCGAACGATTAATAACGACGGGAGAGTACTAGAGGTTGGTTTTTCTGAGACAGCGCGAGGAAATGTTAAAAGAGCGAATTTTGGCACTCAGATAGTTCCCTTCCCCTTGGTGCTGGCGGAGAAAGTGGGCGTGGTCCGGTGCCCCGCCTGCTTCTCTTGGATGCTCTTCCGCTTCTTCCCAGACAGAGGCCCTGCCCTGAATACTTTCTGCAGCACTCCTGCCAAGCCCACTCACCTGTGGATCACGGTAGTGCTCGTGCGTGTGCTCAGTTGTTCAGTGGTGTCCAGCTCTTTGGGACCCCATGGACTGCAGCCCTGCAGGCTCCTTGTGTCCATAGTGTTTTCCAGGCAAGAATACTGGAGCGAGTTGCTATTCCAGGGGATCTTCCCCACCCAGGGGTGGAATCCGCGTCACTTGAGTTTCCTACAGTCACAGGAGGATTCTTTACCACTGCACACTGCTGTCTGCAAAGATATTTTATATAGATGTTTAATATAGATCGATTGGATTTTTATTGATTTTAATATAGATCTATGGATCTATATTATTTATAAGAAATTGAAGGATATATAGATTTATGGATTTTATGGATCTATAAATCTTATGTAAATATATATATATTTATGGATTTTAATATAGATCTATTTATTTTATATTGAACATGGTCTCTCCATGTTCAAAAGTCATGAACTAGTTCTCAAACATTTCCTTTGTAAATTAGGCACAATCACACCCTCGCTGGCATCTAATAATTATTGTTTTGTTTCCTAGTCAAAATTGAGTGCCGTTTTAACTCCTGAATAAAATATGAAAGTTATACCTTCCTCCTCCTCCAAGTCTAATCACCAGCAATATTTTATTATATTTTATACACTCCTGTTTTCTCTGAATTCATGTATATATAATATATAAATATTTTGTTTGTTTTTACAAAAATGCAGTCATATTAAGTATTCTCTGACTTTTTTTTTAACCTAATGTATCTTGGGCTCTTTCCGTGTAAACACAATCTTTTTCCTTAGAAATGAAATGTTGCAAATCAGTCCACAGGATAGATATGTGCTATTTCATTTATCCACTTTTTTTTCCACTAGACATTTAGGGTATTTTTAATCACCATTCTTCGAATGAGTATATCATGAGTGCTTTTTATGTACCAAGGAATGCAGTTCTGGAGCCATGGCAGTAAAAGTATAAAAATAAAATGGAATAGGATAGAATTAAAATTTAATTTTTTTAAACTAGTAAAATAAATTTATACCCTATGTTGCTTATATTCCAGTCAAATGACTGATTCTGCTTCAGGAACTCCATATTCCAGGATTTCCTTATCTCTCAGGAGAAGAATATACATATCCCATATCCCAAGACTAATGCTAGCTATTGAAGATTCATATATGCATGGCAATGTATTTCTGTCATTATGACCACTCATGACTCTACTTATTTGATCATTGATTTTTATCCTGAAATAGTCACAATGTAAGAGACTGGGCGGGTGAAAAGAAAGCTGGTTTATTTTAAAATTAAAACCTGTAGATATTTGAAAACTTTGAAACTCAGAAGATAGGTGAAATATTAGAAGTATTCATTTACTCTGAGACTTCCCTTGTAAAAATAGTTGTTTGTATTACTCATGATTCCCTGCTTTCTGTTTCAGAAAAAGATGCTCGTTATATCCAAAAAGTTTATAAAACACATGATTGTGTACTAGCTAAAAATTGTTTGCAAGGTAATCAGGAATGAGTGCCTGACTTGTTTGGCTTTTAAAATGTGAATAAATAATGCAGAATATTGCTCGCCTTGGCAGCACACATACTAAAGTTGGAAATGATTAGCATGGCTCTTGCTCAAGGATGACACGCAAATTTGTGAAGCATTCCATAATTTGACAAGAAATTAACAGTTAAAGTATCAATAAGTGAAAGTTTGACTAAGCTATTCTTAGAATGATAAACTTCATCCTAGTAACTGATTTCATACGATCGACCTAACCAATTTTGACTAGCATAAAGCAAATCTAAGATTTTTAAAGTGAAGTTAAAAATTCAACTAAATTATGGATAACTCTAGGTGAAATAAAAAAAGATACTTTAAAAAAATGTGGAATACCCAATATAGAAAGTAGGTCCAAAGATGACCAAACTATAACCACTACAACACAGGCTTATTGATGAGTGGATATACAGTTGACTTTTTGTATCCATGGTGTTCCAGGACCACCAGCAGATGCCAAAATCCATGGATACTTGAGTCTCATATAAAGTGGCATAGTTATTTGCTTATAGCCTATACACATTCTCTTGTATACTTTTAAATCATCTCTTGATTAAATACCTAGTACAGCATAAATGCTATGTAAATAGTTGGTGGTGCATGGTAAATTCAAGTTTTCCTGTTTGGAACTTTCTGGAATATTTTTTATGACTATTTTTTATATGGAGTTGTTATAATCTGTGGCTGCAGTACCTGCAGATATGGAGGTCTGACTGTAAATGAGATGAGTGTGGTCTACCGTCAGAGGGTTCCTAGGAAAGCCATAGTACAAGTCTGATTTCTCTATGAAATTTACTAGAGAAGTCAGTTAACTCATCAGCTCTAGTATTCTTCAATTTCTTATAAATGATATAAAAAGGTAGCACTTGAAATGACAGTATTCCTATTTTAACCCAACTTCATACATTTTTATTATAGAAATCTCCATTTTATGGAACATGAGGTGAGAAGCAAACTGTATTTCATCACTTAAAATATCATGCCCTTCTTCAATATGATAAAGAACGTTTATGGAAAAAACTACAGCTAACATCATTCTCAAGCAATTAGACAAGAAAGATAATCAAAGTCATTCAAATGGAAAAGATAGAAGTAATACTGTCTCTATTTACAGATGGCAATATCATGACATGATCACAAGAAAACTTCTACAACTGATAGATGAATTCAGCGAAAGTTGCAGAGTATAAAGTCAACATACAAAGTCAGTTGTGTTTCTATATCAGCAATGAACAAACCGAAAAGAAAATTATGAAAGCGACTTCAATTATAATAGCACATGAGGAATAAAATACCCACGAATGGATTTAACCAATGAAATGAAAGACTTGTACACTGAAATCTACAAAACATTGCTGACAGAAATTAAAGAAGACTCAAATAAGTGGAAAGAGATTCCAAGTTCCTAAATAGGAAGACTTAATACTGTTAAGATGTTAATACTATCCAAAGGGATCTAATTCAATTTCATTTCTATCAAAATTCCAACAACTTTTTTTTACAGAAAAGAAAAAGCCATTCTTCAAATTCATACCAAATTGCAATATGAACAAACAAAGAAAAATCTTGAAAAAGAAGAACAACGGCAGAGAACTCAGACTTCCTCAATTCAAAACTTAGTATAAAGCTATAGTAACCAACATGATATGGTAGTGGCATAAAGACGGACATATGATGCAATTGGGAATCCAGAAATCAACCCATACATTTATAGCCAACTAATTTTTTAACAACTATTTATTTATTTATTGTAAAAAAAAAAGTCTTAACCATTGTACATGTACTGTTCAGTAGTTTTAGAAATATTCATATTGCTGTGGAACAGATCTCTAGAACTCTTATCTTGCAAAATTGAAATTCTGTATCCATTAAACAACTATCATTTTTACCTCCCTCCCATAAAATGGTAATCACCATTCTACTTGTTTCTATGAATTTGATTATTTCATATACTCTATGATGGAATAGGATTTAAGTTTTTAAGGCTGCACAAGAAAATTTGAACATAACATAGTCCCTGTCTGACAGGGCCCTCTTTAATGTACAATGTGCATCTGTACAAAGATAGGAATGTCTGCTTGACCATGCCAGCGGTGTAATTCCTTAAAGGATAATATTGTTCTCCTAATTCTGTGAGGGGTAATGGTGACCTGCTGCTTCCTTCAAACACATAGATCTGGACTATGTATCTTTGGCGAACTAAAGAGCCTCTTGATGAAAGTGAAAGATGAGAGTGAAAAAGTTGGCTTAAAACTCAATATTCAGAAAACTAAGATCATGGCATCTGGCCTCATCACTTCATGGCAAATAGATGGGGAAACAGTGAAAACAGTGGCAGACTTTTATTTTGGGGGGCTCCAAAATCACTGCAGATGGTGACCGCAGCCATGAAATTAAAAGACACTTGCTCCTTGGAAGAAAACTTATGACCAACCTAGACAGCTTATTAAAAAGCAGAGACATTACTTTGCCAACAAAGGTCCGTCTAGTCAATGCTATGGTTTTCCCAGTAGTCATGTATGGATGTGAGAGTTGGACTATAAAGAAAACTGAGCGCTGAAGAATTGATGCTTTTGAACTGTGATGTTGGAAAAGACTCTTAAGAGCCCCTTGGACAACGAGGGGATCCGTCCAGTCCACCCTAAAGGAAATCAGTCCTGACTATTCACTGGAAGGACTGATGCTGAAGCTGAAACTCCAATACTTTGACTACCTGATGCGAAAAACTGACTCATTTGAAAAGACCCTGATGCTGGGAAAGATTGAAGGCGGGAGGAGAAGGGGATGACAGAGGATGAGATGGTTGGATGGCATCACCAACTTGATGAACATGAATTTGAGTCACCTCTGGGAGTTGGTGATGGACAGGGAAGCCTGGTGTGCTGTTGTCCATGGGGGTCGCAAAGAGTCGAACACTATTGAACAACTGAATTGAACTGAACTGAACACTTGTGTCAGTGTAATCATACAATATTTGTCTTTTTGTGACTGGCTTACTTCACTTAGGATAATGTCCTCAAGGTCTATTTCTTTCATTTATATAAGACAATAATATTCCATGGTATATAGCACATTTTATTCATCCATTTATCCTTCTAAGGATATTTAGGTTCATTCTACCTCTTGGCTATTGTGAATAATGCTGCTACAAACATGGGTGCAAATATCTCTTTGAGACTCTACTTTCAAATCTTTTGAGTATATACCCAGAAGTCATAGTTCTGTTTTTAAATTATTTGAAGACCCTCCCTGCTGTTCAATTCCATTTGTGGCATTTGCGCTCTTGCTAAAAACTAGAGGTCTCATCACTACATAGAAGTTGCTCCAGAGGACAGTTCAAATGGAATAAAAGCCTTTGGTGGCTTCTGCCTTTATGCTTTTCTAAAGGGAGGAGGTAGAGACAATTATGTTTATGGTAGCTAATGAAAATCTGGAGAACATCTATGTCAAACCATTCAGAGCTACAATTATAGAAATCCTAGTCAGATATTTGTTTCCAGAAATTTAACTCGCCATTTCCCCATTTAGTTGATTTTTTAAGTGATCCCTCCCCCCTCAAAAGTTAAGTATTTCAGCTTTGTAAAGACCAAGTGCCTTCATAGTCTCGGCGAGTTAGCACTATTATTCCTTAAGACAGGAATAATAAAATTCTGTCTAAAAAAGCCCCCATCCCTAATTTTTTATTTCACCCTAAAAATTATTTCTTTCATAGGACGTGAAACAAGTTTTAGTTATTTTTTGTGTGTGTTCATTTCATTTGTCGGGTTCCGTAGAAAGTAAGCTGCTTGAGGACACGTGCTATTCTCTCCTCGTTCATGCGTAAACCACTCGTCAAACATCAGGCCTCCAATATATAATTGTTAAGCAAGAACGAATTGATCGATTAATTGATTAAACCGAGCAACAGCATCAAGAGGGGGAGAGGAAGCAAATCAGATTTTAAGCCTCTCCAACCTGGCTGGGAATCAGACCAGCAAATGGAAAAATGCGACCACGAAGGGACTCGAACCCTCAATCTTCTGATCCGGAATCAGACGCCTTATCCATTAGGCCACGCGGCCAACTGTGAAGGGCCCTTCTCACGTAAAGTACAAAAGTTATGTAGACAGGGGTTGGAGAGGGGGAGGGGGCCTTTCTACTGACTGGACTGAACTGAACTGAACTGAACTGAACTAAACTGAAACGGGAAGAAGGAATGCATCTTCTTTTTTCAGAGATCTAGATAATGGTCAGGCTTACTTGCCCCAAATTTCATCTTCACACATTCTCTCTAAATCAACTCTGTCCCTCTCCTTTTCCTCCACTACTTTGACTGCTTAACAGTCATATTTAGAAATCACAGTATTTGCACTGCATAAAAAGAACTTTAGAGCTTAAAACCTTAGAATTTACATTTCAGAGAGGTAAAAAGGAAATGGAGGCAGATATAAAGCTCAATAAGCTACAGACCTGCCATTTTCAGTTCTGTTATGGACGATACTGCAGAAATGAAATCATTTTGACACATGATTTTAAGAAAAGAACACTGTAGAGTTTGTGATCTTATTAATAATAGTTTGGCCAAGAGTGAAAATAGAGACTGAAGGAATCTTAATACACTCTAACAAACAAATGTAGAAATTTGAAGGCAAACTATTGATGCTAGCTGGAAATGAGTTTTGCACAAGTTGCACTCTTTGGAAACAGGTGACTATATTCCAGAGGAGAAAACAAACTTTTGAAGTCTAAACTCCTTAGTGGATTCTCTTGGATTTTCATTTTGGCATCTATTCCATTTGCAAGCAGAAATTGATCTCCCCTAACTCAAGGGAGTACCTTTTGGGGGGTACTTTTTATTCCTTCCTCCTCTTCATTGTTCAAGTCTTTATTTCATTTTTTAAATTTAAATATTTTATCATAGTGTTAGTCACTCAGTCCTGTCCATCTCTTCGAGACCCCGTGGACTGTAGCCCACCAGGCTCTTCTCTCCATGGAATTCTCCAGGCAAGAATACTGGACTGGGTCTCCATTCACTTCTACAGGGAGCTTCCCAACCAGGGATCAAACCTGGGTCTCCTGCACTGCAGGCAGATGTTACCATTGAGCTAGGGAAGCCCTTAACATTAAAAGCAACTGAATTATGTCTTTTTGGTGCACCACACGGGGAATCTTGAGTTCCCTGATCAGCTATGTCACCCTTCCCCCTCCCTCCTCCCCTCCCCTCCCCTCCCCTCCCCTCCCAGGAAGCTTGGAGTCTTAACCACTGGACCACCAGGGAGGTTCCTGGGTGTCTTTTTTTTTTTTTTTTTTGGACCCCCCCCCCCGGGTGTCTTTTTTTATGCCAATACTTTACCATACTGTTTTGTTTACCATAGCTTTGAAAGACCCACTCCTCAGCAGGCTTCCTCCCACCTTTCTGTCTCTTCCTCCTGTATTAACTTTTCCAGGATCCTAGTTCATGTCAGTTTCTGTTCCTAGAGTTTTAGGTCCAGTTGTTCCCAAACTAGTTTGTTTAAGTTTGTTTATCAGATTTAATTGAGGAACATTTATAATTTTTAAAAGTTTATTGAAATATATAGTTGATTTACAATGCTAATTTCTCCTGTACAGCAAAGTGATTCATTTATACATATATATACATTCTTTTTTATATTCTTCTCCATTATGGTTTACTACAGAACATTGAATATAGCTTCCTGTGCTGTACAGTAGGACCTTGATGTCTACCCATTCTATATAGAATAGTCGGCACCTGGTGGTGATAGTTTAGTCGCTAAGTCATGCCTGACTCTTGAGACCCCATGGACTATAGTCAGGCTCATCTGTCCATGGAATTTTCCAGGCAAGAATACTGGAGTGGGTTGCCATTTCCTTCTCCAAATCTGCATGTGCAAATCTCAAACTCCCAATCCCTTCCTCCTTCCCCAAAAGTCTCTTCTCTATTTCTGTGAGTGTGTTTCTGTCTCATGAATAAGTTTGTGTGTCGTATTTTAGTTTCCATATATAGGTGATATCATATGATATTTGTCTTTCACTCTCTTACTTACTTCACTTAACATGATAACCATCCATGCTGCTGCAAATGGCATTCTTTATTTCTTTTTTATGGCTGAGATATATTCCATTGTATATATGCACCATATCTTCTTTTAGCCATTCATCTATCCATGGACATTTAGAGTGCTTCCATGTCTTGGCTATTGTAAATAGGGATGCAATGCACCTAGGGGTGCATTTATCTTTTTGAAACATAGTTTTGTCTGGGTATATGCTCAGAAGTGGAATTGCTGGGTCAAATGGCAACTCTGTTTAAGTTTTTTGAGGAACCAACATACTGTTTTCCATAGTGGCTGCACCAACTTACATTCCCACCAACATTGTAGGAGGTTCCCTTTTTCAGTTAAAAAAGGTAAGAACCCAAGATTCTGAGAGCACTCAGCATCTAGAGAGTGGGGCCCAGAAAGCCGTAGTTTTATTCAGTTCCTCCAGGTGATTTTCTGTCTTTATGGATACCCCCGACAATTCCCCACCCCCACGCCCACATTGTTGTCTAAAAAGCATTTATATGTCCCTTTAGCCTCTCTGAGAGTCGCCTGTGGCCCAAGCATTGTATACCAAAAGGCAGGAGGAGAAGGGGAAGACGAGATGGTTGGATGGCATCACAGACTCGATGGACAGGCGTTTGAGCAAGCTCCGTGAGACGGTGAAGGACAGGGAAGCCTGGTGTGCTGCAGTCCACCGGGTCGCAAAGAGTCGGACACGACTGAACACCAAAATCCGATGACCCCCGTAAGTCCTCTGGGGCTCGGCTGGGTCGGATCCGCCAGGACGGCCGGATCCGGAGGTGGGGAGGAGCCGAAAGGGAGGTGGTGATTTCAGGTCTCCAAGAGTCCACAGGAGTGAGAATCAGAAGAAGGCTTAGATGGAAAATGATTTAGGATTTGCTCCCAATACTCATTTCTGGGTTGACCCTGGTACCCAGTCAGAGAACGGCGGGAAGCGCCTGAGGGTTGCCCCTCGGAAGGCAAGGGGTCTAACTACTGCAGGCGCCTGGAGGGTTTATACAGTTCAATCATTTTGCGGATCAAGCCTACGCCTTAAAACGCCTTCCTTCTGGATACTGTTCAGTTTCGAAAGGGGGCGCTCTAAGGCTGCTAGGTTTCTTTCCTCTTCCACGCGCACGTCTCGGTGGTTCTCGAGACCCGAGGTTCAGAGCCCGGGAGACGCAGCCATCATGCGTGTCCCCGACTCTGAGTCTTGACGCGGGAGCTTAGCCGAATGAGGGAAGCGACCGACACGGGCCTGTCACAATTGCCTCCCAGTCTTCTCTCCTACCTGGACCTAAGTCCCCATGGCGCCGTTTAGGGCTTCTTTTTATCCTCCGGTATTATACTTTCGGTTTTCTGGCAACCTATTTAAGCAGAGGTCTTATCCCAGACCTCTCCCTGGGGGCGGCCAGTCAGGAGCTCCCCCTTCGCCACAGGCAGGTGGCCATCGAGCTGGTGTCCGAGAGGGTGACCTGTAGTGAGAGAGCTCAGGACCAGACGGGACTTACGGTATAATATTTAGTTTTCGTTCTTACAGCCTAGTTACGAGACAGTATTCAGTAGAGAAAGTTCAAAGATTGGACTTCGTGAGGTAAAGTTTCTTTTGCGGAAGATGTAATGACGGGTCATAGGAATAATTCTGAAGAGAATGGTGCGGGCGGGGGTGTAGCTCAGTGGTAGAGCGCGTGCTTAGCATGCACGAGGCCCCGGGTTCAATCCCCGGCACCTCCAGTTTTCTTGGGGAGGTGCGGAACTTGTTTTGGGTTCTAAATCGGCACTGGATACATCCTCGTTTGCTAAGAACGTCCACCGCCTGCCCTCTTTTCTGGTTCTTTTGTTCTCTTTCCGGTCTTTTAAGTCACACACAAAAAAAGAACTATTTTGTTTTTAATATGGACCCATTTTTGCCCTAGGGCCTTAACACCATCGTGGGTAGCTGAGTCAGCCGGCGAAAAACATGATTAACGAGGCTGAGGGAGTACCAAGCCGCGCAGGACTGCGGAAACCGGTAAACAAGCGAGGTACCAAATTAACAAGTCCAATTACAATAGTTATATTTCGCAGTATCATCTAAGAGCAAGAAACACAGAAAGCAGAAAAAATAAGAGCAAATGTGAAGTCCACAGGAAATCTTCTTTAGATCCCTTTGTTTCCTGGCTGTTGCTGGGTCAAGGAATAGATTTGAGGAGAGGAAGGAAAGCTTTCCTTTGTTTTTCCCCACTGCTCTTTTCCCGTTACAGCCTCCCCTTCTTTCCCCGCTCCCTCCTTCTGTTTTTATATTTTATATGCGCTTCTTTAACTCATTGTTCCTGAGTAACTTTTAAATTATAATATAAGCTTCATATCTAGAGTTCTTATTGTGTTAAATAAGTTCTGCCCTTTTTACCTGACGAAGTAGAATGTGAAACAGTAAATTTTTTAAAGATTTGAACAACTGAATGAAATTTATTTGTAAATATCCAAACAGTCTTTGAGATGAAGGACTGAAGCTTTGCCATAACTTCAGTTTTTTTTTTTTTTCTTTTTTTGGGGGGGAGGTATGATAAATACAGATAGAAAAGATTCAGCTACCCAACGAGCTTCATGATAGGTATTCCTAATAATAACTTTGGAGAGTTTGGAGGAATTTGTCCTTGCCGTAGTAAATGCTTTCCAGTACATGATGTAAGCATCAAAGTTCTGGAGAATGACTTAGGTGCCACCAAATGGTCATCTTGGGGACACCAAAATCTGTTGCTATGTATGAGAGTACTGAGATGGCCAAAATTTCCCTGTAATGGTGGATTGTTGTTTTTGAATATGTCCTTCTAGATTCTTAAAATCATGTTTCTTGGCATTTTTCTTTAGCTTCGAAATTCTGCCTTTAGAGTAGGATTCAGTATTCATGAAGTGAAGTGAAATGAAGTCACTCAGTCGTGTCTGACTCTTTGCGACCCCATGGACTGTAGCCTACCATGCTCCTCCAGCCATGAGATTTTCCAGCCAAGAGTACTGGAGTGGGTTGCCATTGCCTTCTCCAGTCAGTATTCATAACTGAACTATTTTTCCTCTAAGAAGTCATTAGCATTTTCCTTTCTTGAGGAGAGGGCCATGCCTTCTTTCAGTTCCTCAACCAGGGATTGAATCCAGGCCATGGCAGTGAAAGTCTAGAATCCTAACCACTAGGCAGCCAGAGAACTCCCAATATTTTCCAATTTTTAATTGAGGTTGCCAAGACAAATAAAAATCTCCATGTTTCTATATTATAGCATTCCAAAATCACAAAAAGCCGAGATTATATGTACTCTCACTATAGATGTTACCTCCTAAATCTTTAGCAATGATCCTCACATTAGAACTATTGATGCAGTCATCTGAGTAGATATTGGCAAATGGGGTAGCTTCCTTTACAGAGTGTTAAGAAGTTGCTATGTCTCCAGCACAATATACCTTGAATTTTTGAAGATATAGACCATCGACAAATCAGAGTTGTCTAGGAGGAGCATTAGTCAGCGTATGGAAGTAGGGATATAGGCCCCCTTTCTCTACCTGACAGAGGGATCAGAGGAGACTCATTAATACCGTCATATCAATAGGTAACTCCGGTGATCTCCTTCTGCCTCATCAGCTTTTGAATACACTCATATCTGACCTCACCAGACCTCCTGCCTCTGAAAAGCTTAGCAGTCAGCCTAGACAACTGCCTCCTCTGGTCTGCATCTTATTTGGATTCTGTGTTAGAATTTCCACATTGGTAGGTTCTTGCTCACATGATCCATGTCTTTTCAAAGCTTACAAAAACTGCTGAGACAACTGTGCCAACATGAGACCCATCGGTTCTAAGTAAATATGACTGCTTGGTCTCTGGGAGAGTGAAGTGAGAGGGACCTAGTGTATTAAAAGCAGTTCCCTACTTTAAATCATGCTTCAGGGCAAAAGCCTCAAGAGAACCTCTTGGGATTTAAATCAGAATCTCCTTTCAGTTTTTAACCAGAAAATAAAAAGGCAACAGAATTCTTACCACCTATGAATATTTTCTGTCTGTCTCTCTCTTTTTTCTTTCTTTTTGGTTGAAAACAACTACCTCGTACCAAAAACAGCACATGGCATCATTAATTTCTCTCTCTCCTCAACCAAATTATTTTGACTTCTATTCTCATTCCTGATTTCCAATAAATTTAATGTTTATTAGAATGAGAGGGGCTTATTTTAGAATACATGAGGATTCTGTTATAGCTGCTGCAACTGATTGAGATAGACATGCTTTGATTTCCTTCTCATTTCCCTTTGTGTATATTCTATAGCTGTTTTCTTTGTGGTTACCAATGCAATTATATAAAACATCTAAAAGTTATAATAATCTTTGCCCTCTCCTACTTTGTTATTGATGACACAAAGTATCTTTTATATGGTATACTCATTAACTTAGAGTTATAATTAAGCTTTATGCTTTTTAAATTCTATACCAGATTTAAAGATGACTTATACGCCTACATTACAATTTTACAGGATTCTATATTTATCTGTCTGTTTTCCTTTACCAAGGAGTTGTATATTTTTGTTCAGTTTTGTATTGCTGTTTGTCAGCTTCTTGCTTCAACTTGAAGGATTCCCCTCAGACTTTCAGCTGGGGGCAGAGACAGTAGCATACTTCTTTCTGAGTAACACTCCTGTTATAGTAGCTGGGTGCTGGGCAAGAGGCAACAGCCTTAGGTCTTCTTGGCATCTCTCTCCTGGCGTGGAACCTCTGTCTCATGATGGGCATGAAGGGGCCCCAGTATTTTCAGGACACGATAAAATAGAATCTGTTTTCCATGAGTGGAAAGATGAGAGCCCTCACCTCTTGGCTGCACTTTCCCAGAACTTAATCTCTGCAAGAAGGAGCTGAGTGTATGATTAGAAATGGAGGAAAGATGCTAGAGCTCTCCAAATGGAAACTGGGGTGGGGGGGGAACTTTTGTTTCCTTGGCTATATAGTTTGGAGTAGAGTTTCTGTCAGCCCGGCCTGGGAAGAGAGAGGGAGGGAGTAGGTTGTGATTCAAATGACACAGATTCTCATTGTTATTACTGAACTTTAGTATATTTTCTTGAATTAACCTTTCTTAATATGACATATGCCCTTAGAACCATTTCCGAATAATTTAAAACATTTCCACAGTTTCTCTGATGAGCACATCCATGGAGTTCTTCCTGCTGCCATGCTTCTGAGTTGTGTTTGGTTTTTTTTTTTTAATTTATTTCTGAGTTTGTAATTAACCAGATTTACCTTATATCTGTATCTCCTTTCAAATAGTGCCTCTTCTTAGTTTCTGGTGGCTCCTGGCAATCCTTGGATTGTAACTGCATCACTCTAATCTCTGCCTCCATTGTCATACAACCTTCATCCCTCCGTATCTCTGTCTCTGCATGTTCTCCTCTTGTAAGGACATCAGTCATTGGATTTAGGAACTCACCCTAATCCAATATGATGTCTTTTAAACCAGTTATATCTTTAAAGACACTATTTATAAATAAGGTCACATTTTCAGGTTCCAAGTGGACATGAATTTTTGCCGAGCATTATTCAATCTTCTACAGTGTTGAATATATGTTGACTTTTGTCGATGCCTATTGTGCAACTATGGAGATAATCACGTACGATTTTTCTCCTTATGTTTATTAATTTGATGGATTATATTAATGTTGTCAAAGATAAACCAGAGCTGGACAGTAGATAAGAGGTAAAAATGATTTCATTCAGGAATATTGTGATAGGGGAAAAGGCCTCAGTACAGAAATAGAATCAATTTCAAATACAGCATAGGCAAGTGGGAATTTTTAGCTTAGGAGCAGGGGAGTGTGGGTTGAGGGTCAGTGGATAGAGAATTACTAAGAGGAAACATCTGAGGTAAGGCAGAATTCTGGCTAAACCAACTGAACAGGATTCCTGCTGAAAGTAGGCCAAGGAGATCAGACATTACCTAGTGAATGGTAGAGGATAAGGAACACAATTAGATATCAAGGGTAACCAGATATGCAAATAGAGGATTCTAGCCAAACCAACCTAACAGGATTCTTGCTAAAAGTGAACATACAGAGAAGAAAACAGAAATCCAAAAGTTAAGTCCTATTTGAAAAAGAATTCAGGGAATCCTGAGTAGAGATTGGTAGAGGAGAGAATCTTTGTTAATGTCTTCCTTGATAATGAGTGATTTTTGCATTTCTGGAATAAACCCCACTTGGACATTCTGTATTATGTGAAATTAGACTATATTTTTCATTTTCTGTGCAAACTGAAAAAGTTTGTGATGAACATTGTACTCATGTTATAAAATGAACTGGAAGAACTCCTTTCTCCATGCTTTGAAAATTTTAAGTAGCAACATGATTTTCTGATATTGGTAAAATTTCTTTGTGAAAATATTTGTGCTTGGTTCCCTTTTTGGGGAGTTGCCTGTTCAACTGTTTTTCTATAGTAATAACATGTTTAGACTTTCTGTCTCTATAAGAAGTAATTTGGGTATAGTGCATTTATAAAATCCACTTCATCTAAAGTTTTCAAGTCATTTGCTGAGTTGTGTCTTTATGATTTTTTAAAAGTTTTTCTGTTTGACAGTTATTTGATAGATATTTCCTCCCATCAGTTCTAGTTTTGTGTGTCTGCACTTTTTTTCCTTTTCTTGATTATGATGGTTAGAGCTTTGTCGACTTTTCAAATATCCAGTTTTTTTCTTTAACTAGTTCTACTTAAAATAAAAAACAACTCATTTTCTCGTTGGTCTTTATCAACCCTTCCTTCTTTTTGGCTTATTTTGTTCATTTCTAACATCTTGAAGTGAGTTCATTATTTGCTATTGTTATCAACATCCTTTCATCTCTGACTGGAGAAGTATTTACGCAGTAGCTTATTGTGTTTTTTGCCCATTTAAGCAACTTTCCCAATGTTACCTGAGGCTCTGTTGGTTTATGGGGCTGGACGCGAGAGGCTCAGAGCCTCTGAGAAGGATGCGGTGAGTAAATTAGTCCAGCAGCGCGAAGGGTTTTTAACCGAGGGTTAATGCGCATCACAGGTGAGCCTTCTTAAATGGCCTTATATTCTACCCCTAACGGGGTGCGATCGTAGCCAAGGAGCCCCCTGTCTCGGCGGCCGAAACAAACGGCTCTCCATTTGTCCTTCCATCTTCTCTCTTCTGGAGCTAATTTGGTTGCTTTCCACCGCATTATACTTTGTGATTTTCTGGCAGTCCTTTAAAGCATCTAGGAAAGAGAAAGTGAAGAAAGGAGAGAAAATATTTCATCAGGCTCCTCTAACTGCGGCAGGGAAGTGATTCCAGACAGACAGAAGCATAAAGGTCCCAGGACCACCAACGGGGGCTCTCCGTCTAGAATGCAATTTACTTCTTTTAGCAAAGCATGATATAGGGCTTATATTTAGGTTCTAGATTTAAGGTTTATGGAAATAAGTGAAATTTGACACACTAGACTTTAGCTTGATATTAATTCTTGTAAAGCTGACCCAAAACTGTCTTCTATCTTGAATACATTCCCGAGGGCCCGAGCTTGGGAAGGGGGTGTAGCTCAGTGGTAGAGCGCGTGCTTAGCATGCACGAGGCCCCGGGTTCAATCCCCGGCACCTCCATTTTTGAAAGGCCTTTGTTTCTTTCCCTTTTTACTCGTTTCCTTGCTCAAAAAGAAAGTAAACCTATTTCACAACTATTTGCTATTAGTATTAGTGCTGGTCTTTTTCTTCTCCTCCGGTTTGGCAACACTCAGTGTGGCTGCGTAAGGAGGAAAAGATGAAAAGAAAAGACAAAGCCTGGGCTCATTCAGCAGCTCGAGATTCAGAACAGAAAGCCCGTCACCAAATTGACGAGCCTTTTTGCCTTTGGTTTCATTTTGCAGTATTATTAATATTTAAAAAACAGGAAAGAAGAGACAAGGATGGCAGAATTTAACAAAAGAAAAACACACCATCTCAAGCCAATTTTTTTTAGTGTGTTTTATTCTCTGAGCTGTGTTGGCCGTGGTTAGACTGCAGATTGAGCCAGAAGACAGCGTTCCAAACTTGGAAATCGAGAAATTTATTTTCATCAGTGGATGTGGGAAGTTATAATTGACACTGTTTCCCCTCTTGTGGTAATATGATATTTACTAGTATTTTTAAATCAGTATACATAATTGAATTAGATGTCAAGTTTCTTTTAAATAATTTTTTTTGCAAGTTTTGCAGTCAAAATGGTGCTAACTTCCAATATGAACTAGGAAGCTCATATCTTTGTTTCTGCTCAGCAACTTTTTTTTAAAAAAACTTTATTTTGTATTGGGGTATAGCCTATTAACAATGTTGTGATAGTTTCAGGTGGACAGTGAAGGAATTCAGTCATACCTATACATGTATCCATTCTCCCCCAAACTCCCCTCCTGTCCAGGCTGTACATAACATTGAGCAGAGTTCCATATGCTATCCAATTGGTCCTTGTTGCTTATACATTTTAAATATAGCAGTGTATACATGTCCATCAAAATCCCTAAGTATCCCTTCCCTTCTGGCAACCATAAATTTGTTCTCTAAGTCTGTGAGTCTCTTTCTGTTTTGTAAGTTCATTTGTATCCTTTGTTTTTTAGATTCCACATATAGGGGATGTCATACAATACTTCTCCTTCTCTGATTTACTTCACTCAGTTTGACAATCTCTAGGTCCATCCATGTTGCTGCAAGTGGTATTATTTCATTTTTAATGGCTGAATAATAGTCCATTGTATATATGTACCACATCTCTTTTATCCATTCCTCTACTGATGGATATTTAGGTTGCTTCTGAGCCTTGGTTACTGTAAACTGCTGCGATGAACACTGAGGTGCATGCATTCTTTTAGATTATGTTTTTATCTGGATATAGACCCAAGAGTGAGATTGCAGGGTCATACGGTAGCTCTATTTTTAGTTTTTTAAGGAATCTCCATATTTTGCTCCATAGTGGCTGCTGTACCAGTTTACATTCCCATCAACAGTGTAGGAGGGTTCCCTTCTTTCCACACCCTCTCCAGTATATATTGCTTCTAGGTTCTTTTAGGATAGCCATTCTGGTTGATGTGAGGTCATATCTCATTGTAGTTTTGGATTTCATCAACATTTTAAGTAGGATAAGGTCTTTCCCAAGTTAAATGTCTTCATTTTAGGATTTACTTCTTCAAAGAAAGAGTAAGAGCTAGTGTTCAGGAGCCAGACTTTCTTTAATAGGAGTAATAGGTCATTTTCTATTCTGTTGACATATTTTCTCTCTTTTTGTTTTCGAAGTACAATTTTATGATGTATTTTTGCCACTTGTATCTACTTTGTTAAGAGAAATGTATTCACATGCTCCAACCATAGGACTGTGTGGGTTACCACAAACTGTGGAGAATTCTTTAAGAGATGGGAATACCAGACTACCTTTCCTGCCTCCTGAGAAATCTGTATTCAGGTCAAGAAGCAACAGTTGGAACTGGACATGGAACAACAGACTGGTTCCAAATAAAGGAGTACGTCAAGGTTGTATATTGTCACCCTGCTTATTTTACTTATATGCAGAGTACATCATGAGAAATGCTGGGCTGGATGAAACACAAGCTGAAATCAAGATTGCTGGGAGAAACGTCAGTAACCTCAGATACGCAGATGACGCCACCCTTATGAAAGAAATCGAAGAACTAAAGAGCCTCTTGATGAAAGTGAAAGAGGAGAGTGAAAAAGTTGTCTTAAAACTCAACATTCAGAAAACTAAGATCATGGCATCTGGTCCCCTCACTTAATGGCAAATAGACGGGGAAACAGTGGAAACAATGACAGAATTTATTTTCTTGGGCTCCAAAATCACTGCAGATGGTGACTGCAGCCATGACATTAAAAGACACTTGCTCCTTGGAAGAAAAGTTATGACCAACCTAGACAGCTTATTAAAAAGCATAGATATTATTTTGCCAACAAAGTTCTGTCTAGTCAAAGCTATGGTTTTTCCAGTAGTCATGGATGGATGTGAGAGTTGGACTATAAAGAAAACTGAGCACTGAAGAATTGATGCTTTTGAACTGTGGTTTTGGAGAAGACTCTTGAGAGTCCCTTAGACTCCAAGGAGATTCAGCCAGTCAATCCTAAAGGAAATGAGTCCTGAATGTTCATTGGAAGGACGGATGCTGAAGCTGAAACTCTAATACTTGACTACCTGATGCAAACAACTGACTCATTGGGAAAGCCCCTGATGCTAGGGAAGACTGAAGGCAGGAAGAGAAGGGAGTGACAGAGGATGAGATGGTTGGATGGCATCACCAACTCGATGGTCATGAGTCTGAGCAAGCTCCAGGAGTTGGTGATGGACAGGGAAGCCTGGCATGCTGCCATCCATGGGGTCGCAAAAAGTCAGACACGACTGAGCAACTGAACTGAACTGAAGCACAGGAATTCATCAAGTTGCAAAAGGCAAATAGACTAAACATGTAAAAGACTATCATGAATTTTCACCATTGGTTTTATGTATTATATTAGGGCCCATATCCAAATGGAATTTTTCCCCCTTTCCAATCACAGACTTCTCCAAGGAAATTCACCTCTGTAATTTAAGGGAGAAGAGGATTGAGTGGAAAAGTCAGGAACTTAGTATGAGAAAACCATAGGAAATATAGGGTAGAAATTTCAAAAGATTATATACCAATACAAGAAAAGCAACATGTGGTTAATGCAGGGTGCACAGCCTGGTCCAGTTTTTAGGACTCCTTACTTTCACTGCCAAGGGCACAACAGAACAACTAACTTCTTTTTTGCTTTTCTTCCTATTTCTTGAATGATGGGGCTCTCTTTTATGTGCCTCCCACTTTGTTTCTTGCTCTGTAAATCCAGGTCTCGCCAACCTGTGTCTAACTTCCTACTAACTTGCTTTTAAAATTCCACACTTCTTTCAATCCCTGACTCTTCCCATTTAATTCATACCTTGAGCACTATTCTCCTAGACCATTCTATGAACCTTCTTAGTTGCCTTCAGGATGTAATAAAAATGAATAGAGTGTTGGGAATGAATAGCTGAACGAATTGATGGTGGTTTTTATTTTCACCTGGGATTTTCCCATTAAAATCTTGTCCTTAACATTCCTGTAAAGCAAACATCAAATAGCAAGAAGCATTTTATCTAAGGAAAACTCGGTCAGTTTTCTGACACATTTTCAGTATTTTTTGTTCCACTTCAAGTTTTATTTGCTAAAGAAAGAATCAGTATCCTTCACAACTCTCTGACTTCCTTTGTCTTAAAGAAGTCATAAATCCTGCTGCAACACATAATACTGCTAAAACAACAAACACCAGTTGGGGAGAGACCCACAGAATATGGTAAGCTATTTCATGAAGAACCCTCGCAAGTAGTGATTCAGTGAGGGGGTGTAGCTCAGTGGTAGAGCGCGTGCTTCGCAGGTACGAGGCCCCAGGTTCAATCCCCGGCACCTCCAGCTGTGAGTTGAGTTGTGCTTTTTTATTCCTTTACTCGTTGCCTGCTAACAAGAACCTAAGACATTCGTTTCGGTGGTGCACTCTTTAGACTTCATGATCCTCAAAACCTCTCAAGGTAGCTGACAGAGTACAAGTCTATTAGTGTCCTACAGAGGCCATAACAAATTAGCACAAAGCTGGTGGCTTAAAACAACAGAAATTTGTTCTTTTACCCTTCTGGAGGCCAGAAATCCAAAGTTAGTATCACTAGACAGACATCAGGGTGTTGGCAGAGTGGTGCTCCCTCCAGAGGCTCTGGGGTGTGTGTGTCCAATCTTGCCTCTTTCAACTTCTGGTGGCTGGTGGCATTCCTTAGCCTGTGGCAGCCTTACTCCAACCTCTGCCACCGTGGTCACACTGCCTTCTCCTCTCTGTATGTGAAATCCCTCTGCCCCTCTTTTTTAAAGACATTTGTGATTACATCGGGCCTAGCCATATAATCCAAACTAATCTCCCCATTTTAAGATCGTTAATATAATTAAAGCTGCAAAGACCTTTTTCTATATAAGGTAACATCCACAGATTCTGGGGCTTGGGACCTGCTATCTTTGGGAGCCATTATTCAGTCTACTCTGCAGAGATCCCCTAACTCAAAAGAAGTGTGCCATCGTATTAACAAGCTTGTCATCTTGGCTTCTGTTTTCCACTATTACTGAGCCGGGGGACCGGGGGGAAGGAGAAGAAAATAAGAGGCTTGAGAAAAATTGCTTTAGCTTTCTTTGTTTTGTTTGAAGTCTTGGGATAGGAAACAGCAAATCTTCCCTTTGATTACTCTCTCCATTGCCAAAAGCTTAGTCCAAAAAGAAGCCAGAGAATACCAAGTGAATGAGTGGGTGATGCTACCGGAAAGGGTAACTGTCACTGTTCACTGATGGGCCCATTAAAGGGCCATTATGGTTTCTAATCTATCACTATCTCTCCCATCTTCACCACTGAATAACAGAGAGGGAAGGGAATTCTGTCTCCCAACTTTACTCTTTCTTTCCCTACCAGGGCAGCCCCTCCTCACCTCCCAGCTCTGAGAAAGGAATTCAATCTCTTTCAAATGTCCTTAGTTGATTACTCACAAGCGAGGACTGTGAAAGGAAAATAGGGCAAAACATTTCCTAAATTCTAATATAAATTGGGAAATTTCATCTTTGTCTCTGCTTAGCAATGTTTTCAATATGATGGGAACCACTGGGGAAGCACATACTGTCCAAATCTTGGGGTCATTTCAGAACATTAGGTTGCCTCTCCCTCAGTAACCAACAACTGTGGAATGTATAATTACTCAGACGAAGAATATTTTTCTAAACTGAGAGCAATTTTCAGGTATTATATCTTTTTATCCACAATTTTCTTAAATACTTCCATCATAATCTTTTTTATTTTATATATCAGTATATAGTTCTTTTTTTTCAACATGTTTCTTTTAAAAAGATTTTTTTTGAGGTATAGTTGATTTATAATGTTGTCTTAGTTTCTGTTGTACAGCAAAGTAAATCAGCTATACATATATCCACTCTTTTTCAGAGTCTTTCCCCATGTAGGTCAGTACAGAGTATTGAGTTTCTTATGCTATTGAGTTTCTCATGCTAACTAACAGTCCTTGTTAGTTATCTATTTGATATATAGTAATGTGTATCTGTCAATCCCAATCTCCCAATTTACCTCTTTCCCCTACATATCTTAATGATATTGGGGGCTTCCTGGTGTCTCAGACAGTAAAGAATCTGCCGAAATGCAGGAGACCTGGGTTTGATCTCTGAGTCTTTCCTATATATCTTAAAAGCAAGGACTTTTCCTGACCACAGCACAGAGATCAAATTCAGGAAATTTAATGCTTATAAGAAGTCCTTTCTAACATACAGTGCATATTTAACTAATTTTACCAATAAAATTCTTTTTAGAAATTTCTCTCCCAAGCTAAGGTCCATTCCAAAATCACATAAGAATTTAGTTAGTCCTTAGTCTTCTTTAATCTGGAACAGTTTCTCAACCTTGCCTTTTGTAAGATTAACCTGTTTTGGAGGTACACATGCCAGTGATTTCATAGGTTGTTTTTCAATTTATATTATGATTAGACTAAGTTCAGGTTATGAATATTTGGGAGGAATATCACAGGAATTATGTTTCCCTCTATCATGCTAGGTGGCATGTGATGTCATTTTTCCCCTATTATTAGTGGTGTCAGCTTTGATCAATTGGTTAAAGTTGTGTCTAATAGGTTTCTTTCCCTGTAAACTTATTTTCCCTTTTATAATTAATAAGTAATCAGGAAGGGATACCCTGAGACTATATAAATATTCTGATCCTTATCAAAATTTTCACTATGCTTTTAGCACTGATTTATGTATTTGCCAGAATCTATTATTCTGATGGTGGCTAGATGGTGATTTTAAAACTTCATTATTTCCCCTGCATTTATTGGTTGGCATACCACTGTAAGGAAAAAATTCTCTTCTTCCATATTTATTCATTTAAGTATCCAAGGATTTTAATCATTTATTGTCATTATTCATCTCAAAGTGCCCCTGATCTGACTAGTGAGAGGCCCTTCAGGTTGGTTTCTGGATCCTTTTGAATTATCCTCATGATTTTTGAGCACTTATATTGTAGTATGGAAAGGCATCTTAGGTACATCTTATACTATCTCTGGTCCAGTCCTGGAGTCTGTGAGTCCTACTAGTAGCTCTGTTTCCTTTTAGTGGGGATCAATATTCAAAAATCAAGATATTGGGCTAACATTACTTATTGATACTGAGGTATTAGCTTTCCTAGCCCTATTAGACAGATCTAGAGGGAAAATGACAGATACCCATACATACATGCATGCACACACACATATACATTTCCTATCCAGTGCCAACAGTTACTTGTTACTTACCTCCTTCACCCCATAGTGAAAGCCCTGAATTTCAACAATATGTGTATTCATTACCCCAATCACGCAAAGGTAAATTCACACATACCAAATAAAAGTAAAATTCATACAAAATATCAGAATTGACATACCCTTAACACTACAAACAATAACCCTTCTACATAGAGGTTATGATTTGTTTGCTTTTTTTTCTTGTCTTTACAATTGGGATAAAGTACTGTGTAAAACATTTACTTGGATATGTTCTCTATTTTTCTCTTGAATGAGGTTATATTATCCTTTTGAAATAGAGTTAGATTTTTTCTATGCAGATGCAATTTTGGAGTATTTTCACATGCATTTAAGTAAATTTTACTTTATTTTTTGGACTGTGTAATGTATCCAGGAGTCGAAAGAATACAGAGAATAATATTCAAAAAGATTGCAAGAGAACGTTCTGTCCCGGGATCACCCAAGTGATGGAATGGAAGTGCAATTCAGGCAATCTAATCTGATGGGAATCCAACTTTGAGGCAAGTTCCTCACAAGCTGACCGCAAATCAGGAACAGTGCCTTTCTTTCTATCATTTCGTGAAAGAAGATTTCACTAAAATATTTTACTAGACTTCACTGCCAGTAGTTGACAACTTGATGCACTGGTGGTCTCTTTTTCCATCAGAGACCCTCAAACTCTGGAGCTTACATAAAAGTTGTTTAACTACAAATAAATAATAAATGAGGAAAAGATAGCAGTCACCTCAGCAGAAATCTATAAAGGGAAATAGTGCTTTTTTAGGTATTCTAAGGGGCTTCCCAGGTGGCACTAGTGGTAAAGAACGCTTGCCAGTGCAGGAGTCATAAAAGACGCGGGTTTGATCAGATCCTCTGGAGGAGGGCATGGCTACCCGACTCCAGTATTCTTTCCTGGAGAAGCCCATGGACAGAGGAGCCTGGCGGGCTACAATCCATGGGGTTGCAAAGAGTCTGAAGAGACTTCGCACACATGGGTATTTTAGGAAAGTTTCCAGTCTGAAATGGCAAACATTCTGAACTCCAGGGTCCAAGATCAATCCAGGGAAAAACTCATTTCTTTGTTTTCCATAGATAGATAATGAACTCTTGTACTCCCAATCCCAATACATCCGTTTCAACCTCAATCTACTTACTCTCCAGGGACACCCTCCTTCCAAACCACTGAACAACTCATATCTCCACATTAAGGCTGTTTGTATAGTTTCAGATTCTGGCCTCACAATGCCTAAGCAGAGATCCACAGGAGGATACACTTTAAAAAAAACTTTTTTTTTCAGCCACAAAAGGGAAAACCAGGCAAGAAATCTGCTAAATGTTCAGAAAGCAGTCTCTTTTTCCATCTACACAAGTCAGGAAACCTGGATGTCTTCCATAATGCACCCTCTCCTTTTCTTAATCTCCAGAGGAAGCTGTAAGTGTCCATTAGTTGTCACAAGTCACCTGTACAGTCAATTTTGAGGTCATCCCCTTGGCTTGTGACGGACTCCTCTGTATTGCCTTTGTGCCTGTACTAGGAGTGAGGGGAGGGTGGTTTCCTCTGTAAGTACCACCCTTTGTTCTGTGACTGTTTCTGCAACCAAGGTCTTCAGTTCCTGTTCTGCTCTTCAGACTCCCTTGAGACTCCTCCTAGCATCATGTAAGGAGTAAAGGAGCCTGTTGCAAATGTTAGGAAGAATTTCTTCAGGAGAAAGATTTGGAAGTATGTGGAGTGAACAACAGAAACTTTCTCATATTTCGCGTTTCAAGCAAAGCCTTAAGAAGTAAGATGCTTCCTTGGATCTCAAAGCTGCAGCTGCCACCGGTCAACTCTCCCACAGCATCCAAGTGCGAAAACCAAGGCATCTGTGCAGCTTCCAAGCTACCCATCCCAGCGGTTCCGGAACTTTAAATGAAAACTCACCTCAAGTACGTCCCCAAGGCACTCCACTTGTCCATCCAACGATGCAAAGAGCTGCGAGGCGCTCACAAAGCCAAGATAGTCTTGGATTAGAGGAGCCAGATCCTCTTCTGTGACAAGCCTACATCCCTTGAGAGAACGCATTTCTCCTCTCATATCTGGACGAAGAGACAGAAAGATATGGAGCCTGGACCCCCAACCTTCCCTCAAATCCTAATAATTTTGAGGATGCTTTTCCTCTGCCCACTTCCTTTCCGTCACTTTTCTCCTTTTGTTCCTGCACTTCACCCCACCCCGCCTCTTCCTTCTCGGGTTAGTTGGGCTCCTCTGCTTCAGCCTATGTGCTCCTCGATGGAATTTACACAGTAGTTTTGGGCACTTATAGTCGCATTTCCACGCATTTTAATCTCCGGGTTGAGACACTCAAGTGTAAATTTCCACATTGCGCTCTAATTTCTTTACTTAAGTTTCCAGCTCAGCCTTTCCCCTGCATAAGCTGAGGCTTGGCCTGATTGGGGGCTAGGTGCACGGCTGGCCGTGGTGGGTAAAACCCTGGATTGGTAGAGGAATGCTGAGGGAGAAAGAATCTGTAAGAGAATCTGAAATATTTTTTAGAGGAATCTGTCTAAAGACTTGTATCTGAATTTACACTCCCACCAAATTTTAGCTAAAGGCAAAAAGCTTTCCGAATCAGAGACTGAGATTTGAGAACTTGTCCAGATATACACATTTTATTGCAGGCAGTTTCTTTACCATTTGAGCTACCTGGGAAGCCCTACACATTTTATTAGTTTTTATTAAAATTCACTTGGCAGGTGCCTCTCAGGTGCTGTCACTTCCTCATTCTGGAGATTATTATTTCTGAAATTCTGAAAGCCCCTGAAATTGTTTCTACTGTATTCAACAAAAGGAGTCCTATGTCCTGGTACTGTCCACTTCATATAAAAAGTTCCTCATGCTCTCAGATGAGTAAAAAAACAATTCTTAGCCAGATACCAGCCTGCAGACCACAATCTGAAATTCAAATACTAATAAAGAGATAAGATGTACTGGAGGCAAAGAGGTATCCAAGATCTTTTTTTTCTTCTCTTTTTTTGTTATTTAAATTGAGGCTTAATTAATATAAACAAAAATGGATGAAATTTAATTATTCAGCTTGATGGATTACATACCATGTAGCCAATAGCTCTGGCAAAGACAGATGATATTTCAACCCCCAGTAGCTTCCTTGTGACTCACCCAATCAATATCACTCTCTAACTTCTATCACCATAGGTTAGTTTTTTGTGTGTTTTGGAATAATATAAGTAGAATCATACAATATGTACTGATTTGAGTATGGATTTTTCATTCATTTTTTTTTAAGTTGGATACACCATATTGTTGCTAGTATCGGTAGTTCTTTTTTCATTGTTCATAGTAATCCATTGTATGAATACTATGCGTCAAAACTTTTTAATCCATTTTGCTGTTGATGTATATTTAGACTGCTCCTAGTTTGGGTCCAGGGAGAAGGCAATGGCACCCCACTCCAGCACTCTTGCCTGGAAAATCCCATGGACGGAGGAGGCTGGTAGGCTACAGTCCATGGGGTCGCTAAGAGTCGGACACGACTGAGCGACTTCACTTTCACTTTTCCCTTTCATTCACTGAAGAAGGAAATGGCAACCCACTCCAGTATTCTTGCCTGGAGAATCCCAGGGACGGGGGAGCCTGGTGGGCTGCCGTCTATGGGGTCGCACAGAGTCGGACACGACTGAAGCGAATTAGCAGCAGTAGCAGCAGCAGTTTTGGTCTGAAATGTCTACTGTGGTCACTAGCATTCCTGTATATGTCTTTCAAGGAAAATACTCATGCATTTCTCTTGGGTGTAAATGCAGCTGTGGAGTTTTTTTATTGGGGGGACATAGCTTATATGTTTATTTAATTTTAGTCTGTATTTCCAAATAGTTTCCTAATGTGTGTGCACCAGTTTACAGTCTCATCAGCAGTGTGAGAGTGACTATTCCAGTTGCTCCACATGCTCAGCAGCTCTTGATGTTATCAGCTCTCTTAAGGTAATTGATTGGGGTGAAGAGAAGTATTATTTCATTCGGTTTTTAAATTTACATTTCCCTCAGAGCGTATTATGTTGGGCACCTTTTAAATTACTTATTGGCTATTTTGGGTATCCTCTTTTTGTGACCTGCCTGTTAATTTGTTCTTAATGAGATTTTAGTCTTTTTCTTAGTGTTTTGTAAAGAGTTCTTCACAGATGATGGTCTTTCCTTAAACATAAGCATTGGAATACCTTCTCTCAGACTGTGGTTCTTCTTTTCTTAAGGAGGAGAGGAGCTGAAAATTTTTATAAGAATAGGAAAAAGAAAAGGAGAGAGGTTGAAGTCAGGGGAAAAGTTCCACTCGAAATCCTCCCTGGTGGTTGCAGAAAAAATGCCTCCAGGCAGTTGGGGTTCCTGCTGAGTTGGGAACCTTGGAAAGAACTGATAGGATGAAATGTCTTAAGAGCAGAAACGGTGTTATTTGGTTTGCTACCCTTCCGTTTCTCCCAGGGTCGCAGCTTAAGAGGACATAATTTAAAGGTTTAAGAAATAGTGGGATTTGAGACAATGGCTTTTGTATCCGGCCAACTATCCAATCTTTGAAGACTTCCTCAGAAATATGATTACTATTTCAAAAAGGATCCTCAGGATCTTTCTGTTGTGAGAGGTGTCGTTCAGTAGTGGTGTGTCCTTTCTTTATGAGAGGATTGGAAACCATGCACATGCATCTACTTTTCTCGTTTTAAAAACACGTTTTGCTTGCTCACACGGAAACAAACACATTTTCCGACGGATTGCTTTTAAGTGGTTCCGGTTTCTATTCTCTGGTCCACGCACTAAGCGGCCACGTGTCAGCATAAGGAAAGCCAGGAAAAGAGAGTGAATAAAAGAGAGGAATTGGCTCCGTCCGAATATCTTCCAGCAGAAGCAAGGAGCCGGTCTCCACATTTACGCGCCCAATGATCCTTTTAGCCTTGTCGTTGAAGAGCAAGACAGAAAAAGAACTGAAAGATGAGTCGATAACTTCATTCTGAATTCCCTCAGTTTTCTGAGCAGTCTTTGAGTTAGTGGAGTAGCCGAAAGACACCAAGCGGAAATATATGCAGCTTTTTGTTTTTAATCTCGTTCTCTCCCTTTACTTCCCTCCTTTTCTGTTAACCCATCCACTGTCTCCTAAAATTGGATCCTATTTTTAGACATGGATTTCAGGGGAGCCAGTATATATGGGGGCGAATGAATGGGCAATATTGAACGAGATACGGTTAGCGCTCACGAATGAAAACTCTGCTATTTGGGGGACACAACTAAACATACTACTCATAAGTGGCTGAAATAGCTCAGTTGGGAGAGCATTAGACTGAAGATTTCAAAGGTCCGTGGTTCGATCCTGGGTTCCAGCAGCTTGGTTTTTACTTTCGTGTAATTTCCAACCCGTTAGATAACAATTGTATCGCAATCCCCACAGTTTATATCTGACAACAATGTTTATGGCTTTTCACAAATGCAATCTAAGAATGTGTGTATGTGTCTTGCTCCCTTTTGGTTGCTATTCCATTGAGGTCTTTTATTTAGAGTTTTAAAACCCAGGAAATTATTTTCCTAGGAGCTAAGAAATTACAATATGCTACAACCTCTTGCACTTAAAATTCATTTCTGCTTTGATGTGTGTGTGTCTAGGAGGCAGGCCTACTTAAAGGCCTGGCAAAAGAATTAAACAATCTTGCTGAGAGGACATGACTCAGTATGTGGCTCCTGAAGGAATCCAAGAAGGAACAAAAAACATCTTGAAAGCAGGATGTACACCTGGGGATGGAAAGCTATCAAAATACTGTTCTATCTTTGGCGGCTGGGAGGCACATAAAGATTAACTGGGTCTTTGCCCTTGAGGCAGAAAAACAGGGATACAACAATGTTAAATGTTAACTGCACAATATTATCATTGAAGCCCACCTGGCCTGCTATGCTCATGTAAACATGTACAAGCAAGTCTCAAAAAGTATAATAAACCAGACTTGAGATCAGTTTGGGCACCTCCACCTCGTGGTGGTGTTGGTCCCCTGATCCCCGCTGTAACTTTCTTGAGTGTTTCTCATTCTTTCGTTGTGTCGCGCTTTCAGGAACCTGTGCTGTCAAGCTGGACTCGACATGTGTGTGATCTTTTTAACCACAAAAATTGGTGGTGGTGGGGGGGAAGCTGTAGAAAAAGAACTACTACATTGTATAAGTGTATATATGTGGAAGTGGTATACACAAGAAAAATTTTCCAATCAGAAAATAAGAGTTTTCATCTTGAGTCCACCCCCTTTTTAAACTGTTGGAACAGGAGCTTTGGTGAACATTCTCAAACTTTTAAACAATTACAAGACCATCTCAAGTTTTGTTTTTGACAAGACGTTCCTTCAATCTTGCACCTCTATTTAGAATTTGCACGTCTTGTTTCTATTTTATTATCTAGGAAAGAATGAAAATAAGCATTTCTTTAAGAATTATTCTGTTGAACTTTCACAAAGGGACCAAGAATACTGAAAAATGAAAGCAAATGGACAGTAAAGTCACCAAGACTCAGATACAAATACATTTTTTCCTTTTTAGTTCAACTTTTTTTCCTTGAAACTCTTTGTTATCCCTTGTGTCATTTTGAATTATTTTCTTCTTTTTGAATTTCTGTTTCAGTTTCACAGTGTCTGTTTTCTGCTAACAATTCTTGGACATTGCGTCAGAAGAAAATAATCAACAATATTTCAACATCAGAATTTCATCAAGTTGCAAATGGAAAATTGGTACAAACTTAGAAGCAATAGGGGGCAATATAGGGACATTCACTATACAGGAACTTGGTGTTAGAAACTATCCATTAGCTACCTATCCCTCCTCAGTTCAGAAGCTTGCATTTTATCTCATTAAGAAACACTTGATTGGACAAACAGCATCATTGAGTATTTTATTGCCTAATACAGTAATGATCCCTTTATATTCTATTGAAGTGAGAGGTCTTGGGTAATTCACAAAGCATAATTAGTTTTCCATTCAATATCTTAAAAATAAGGCTAATAATGTCTATGTCAACAAGGATACGATAACTATCAAAGGAAATCATGCAAGTAAATGCTTAGTGTCATGTCCACACGTGGTTCTGGGGTTCTCCCAGAACAGCACCTAGATATGTAATATCTTCTTGTAGCTATGATTGTCCAATAGCAATATAATAAAGCCACAAATGAGTCACTTTTATAACTTTAAATTTTGTAGGAGTCACATTAAAAATAAAAATAGATGGCCTTAATTTAAGAAGAATATATAAACGATGGTATATCAAACATCACTTAAATAAGTAGTCAGTAAAAATTATTAGTGATATAGGTTAAATTTAAAATATCATATTAAGTCTTTGAGGTCTGGTATATATTTTACACTTACAGCACATCTCATCTTTTCAAGTGTTTAATGCTCAAAGTGGCTAGTGGCTACCATTTTGGATGGTGCAGCATTAAACCTGTATGTCATTGATTTTCAGATTTTCTGAATTGAGTATATGTGGCATGAGTGTGTTCTGTCTCTCAATTTATAAGTTTAATTCCTCATAAGAATTCTGTATTAAATAAATTCATAGTCTGAAGATAGTTGTAGATTTTTTTGAAGTATAAATGATTTACGATATATTAGTTTCAGGTGTACAAAATAGTTACTCAACACTTTTATAGCTTTAAATATTTAACTTTTAAAATTCCCACCTTGTTCATGGGGCAAAAAGAAAAAAAGTATACCTTATTATTATGAATCCCTGAGATTCCAGTAGACAGGCAGTTTTCTCCAGGTGCAATGCATTATGACCAACCAGTGTTTCTGCAAACCTTCTTAATATTGGAAAGCATCATATTTTATAGCACCAGTCACAATAATCCTCCTTAGCAGTTCACAAGCTAAAAACTACTGAAAGTACAAGTCTGTCAGGCAACTTATATTCTTCCAATTTCAAGAGGAACTCAAAATTATTTTGTGAATATTGGCAAAAGTTAATTTATGGGCAAACCAGAAGGAGAAGGTGTTAACCACTAGAAATCTACTGTCAGAAAATGTGTTTTCTTGTGGTCTTCTTATGTAGTTCAAAGAACACAATTTTAATCATAGTAAATCCCAGTATTCAAGAAATGTCCAGGAACAAACTTATTTTCCTACAAATATCACTAACGAGCACACTATTCTGTCTTTATCCACCATCCACATCCTTGTGTCTATTGATTACTCACAAATCCAAGGCTGGGAGTAATTGAGTTTGCCATGTAATATTCTCACAAGTGTGCACCACATAGATCTTGAGTTTAACAAGAGCAAAGCTTGCTCATCTTCTCCATTTCCAGTCTTTCTCCCATTTCCAAAAGAATTTTTAAAACTTTTTCTGCAGTTTTTTCCATTTGTAATGACATGGCTTTTCCTGCCCTCCTAAATAACTGAATGACTGAGCAAACACACACGTATTTTTTCTTTATCCCTGATATCTTGTGGCTGTTTGTCTTTGGTCTCATTCTCATAGTCTAACACTCCTCTCCATTGCTAAAGCTGTTGTTTCATTCATGCTTTATGAAGAAGAGATTTTGGATTTTGGGTGGGTCTGCTGACTTACCCGGGTGCATAGGTTAGAAGGGGGAGAGGGGGGGCGGGAAGCCCCTTACGTTGCAAGGCTGAATGCTTCCCTCTAAGGTGTTTTATTGGTTGTGGCTTTCCTCCATCAAATCTAGTCCTTAATATTCCAGTGGAACAAACAAACAGCAAATACCACGGAGCGTTTTAGGCTAGAAAGAAGCTGAATTTCAATGGCCTTGGGTGTCTCAGTTTAAGACGTTTTTGTGCATGTGTGCTCAGTCATGTCTGACTCTTGGTGCCCCATGGACTGTAGCCTGCCAGGCTCCTTAGTCTACGGAGTTTTTCAGGCAAGAATAAAGGAGTAGTTCGCCATTTCCTACTGCAGGGGATCTTCCTGACCCAGGATCAAACCCGCTTCTCTTGCATCTCCTGCATTGGTCGGCAGATTCTTTACCACTGAGCCACTAAGATGTATTTGGAGGAAATCTAAGAGCCAGATACTGAGACTTGATTTGATTTCTTGTCAAGCGTAATAGGAGACCCCACCATGTTTTAAGGCCACGGTGGAAACTTCTTGTGGTTATCTGATACACGCTTCCAATCTTTTGCCTTTCCCCGGGCTCGATCCCTGGCACGACTTCTATACGCTAGAGCATCAATATCCTTCTTTGGTTTCTGAGGGTGTCTGGCCTAAAACTTGGCATTAAACGTTACTGTCAAGATGCTCAGGAATCCAGCGCCTTGGGAAATAAAATTAATTTCCAGAAAAGTATTAACAAGAAGGTAACCGGTGAGGGGGTGTAGCTCAGTGGTAGAGCGCATGCTTTGCATGTATGAGGCCCCGGGTTCAATCCCCGGCACCTCCAGGCGTGGGTTCTGTTTTTCTCCGGAATACAGATTTAGCTGCTTTCCCCCCTTATAGTCCTGTACACATAGAAAGTAAAAACATAACCCAATGGGTTTCGGTGAAATCCCTCATCTCCTGCTGTGAACCTCGACGTCACCGAGACGACTGCAACAGCAGAAGGAAGACAAAAACCAAGTGGGACAAAGAACGGAATTCTAAGCGGAACAGAGTCTGGACCTCCTGGCCCTGAGATTCAAGTTCTGACAACTGACACACCGAACTATTTAGAGGGAAGTTAAGTGAGCTTCTGAAAACCATTTCAAGTTAAAGATACTTGGTTACTGGCTTACCTTTCATATCTTGCTTTCCAAGCTCAACACAGGAAAAAAAAAAAAAAAACACTCACTCCTATCTATACCTCTGGTGCTGAAATCTAAAGACGCAGGCGGATCCTGTTTCTATTTTGACCTTTTCTCCTACCACTGGCGCGTGGGTATCGGGACGCTGAGGGCCCGACTGCCCTGCGATCGGAAATCGCCAATACCACCCGGATCCACCGAAAACAGAAACTCGACGCCGGGAAAGAGCAGCGAAGTGATCCGAAAGCCGCGACAGTCGAGCAAAACTAAGGGGATCTTCCTGCGGGAAAGTGCCCGCAGGCTCTCTTCTTTTATCGAGAATGGATCTGTGAGCTTTCCATGTACCTACAGCAGAGACGGGCAGCTCACCGCCTCTCCTCCCAGCCAGATATTTTGTTAACCTAAGCGTTTGTCCAATTTTTTCCTCCTCCAACTTCCTGTGGCCGCGGCAGCCCCGGACTCCACCATGTCTCAGCCTGCCTTTCCTTGTCATCCTGCATTCTGCTCTCAAGTTCTTTCGCCTTGACCCACACTAATCGCCCTCCTGGCATTAACTTGCCCAAGCAGCTCAGCTCGCTCGCCTCAAAGGCTGAGAACTGCCAAACCTGGCTGACTTTCAGAATCAACGGGGGGAGCTGATAAACAAGGTCGATTTCTTGCTTCGCCCATCAAGGATAATTTAGAATTTCCTCCAAAGCTAGTACCTGAGTTGGCTGTCGCACCAAATTTTGGCTGAAAGTGGGAAGCTCTGCCCTTTCCACGAGGACAATGGGATCTCAAGAAATAATTTGGCAAACGGCAAGTTCATTTTGCACCTCGGGCCCAGTGGCCAAATCTCCTCCCTGGTGCTCTTTCGTTCAGTAAAGGATTCCGGATTCCGTATATACTAAGAGGGGCAAAAAATCTCTGGATCATTCTGCTGTCTGTTCTTGTCCTCAGCTTGGACCCTGTGGATCTCGGAACCAGAGCTACAAGACCTTGGGAGACAAACCGATACCGGATTTCCTGACCATGGTGCTGGCTCCCCTACTCCACAGGCTATTGTTTTTTATTATTTTGTTCCTTCTGCTTGCTTTAGGGATTTTTTTGCTCTTTTCCCCTTTGGCTCTCTCAATGAAAACTTAGATGACTAATATGAGACTTTTTTTCTTTTCTTGTATCCATTGAGATTCTGCTTTGTTCTATGGGTTATTTAGAATTGTGTTGTTTAGCTTTCAACTGTTTGAAAAATCTGCCTCATCTTTCTGTGACTTTTGGTTGGATTCCACTGTGGTCAGAGAACACACTGTATCCTTCAATTTTATTAAAGTTGTCGAGGTTTGTTTTATGTCCCAGGATATGTTCTATCTTGGATATTTGATGGATTTGAAAAGTGTCTGTACTCTGCTGGTATTGGATGAACTATTCTATGTTGATTGGATTCTGGTGGCTGAGGGAATTTTCAAGTTTTTCTATATCTTTGGTCAGTTATTCTGAGAGAGACACTGAAGTCTCTAACTTTATTGGTAAATTTGCCTATTTTCCCTTTCAGCTCTATCAGGTTTTTGTTTTTCCTTCTTCACATATTTTGCAGCTCTGTGGTTTGGTGCATACGTATTTTGAATTGCTATGCCCTTCTTGGTGGATGGGCACTTTTATCTTTATGTGATGTCCTTCTTTGTCTTTTCTTTGTTATAAAGTTTACTTTATCTGATATTGATATAGCTACTGCTTTCTTTTGATTAACATTTGCATGACATACTTTGTTTTAACCCTCTTAATTTCAAACTGCTTATATATTTACAGGTTATATTTGAGGTGAATATTTTTATAAATAGATAGCTTATAGTTGGATCATATTTTCTAATCTACCCTGTGGATTTAATTGGTGCCCTTAGACTATTTACATTTAATGTAATTATTGGTATGTAGGGCTTAAGTCTGGGGTTTTAATTTTTTGTTTTGTTTGTTCTCTGTTATTTTTATTTTTTGTTCTCTTTTTCTTGCCCTTTTATGGACCACTTGTACATATTTTAGAATTTCATATTCATTTGTCTATACTATTCTTTCTGTAGATGTTTTTAAAAGTAGTTACTCTAAGAATTCCATTATAGATATTTAACTTATCAGAGTGTACTGGTGTCACCATTTTACCAGTTCAAGTGAAATGTAGCAACCTCACCTTCCTTTTTGTCACTTTACTTTTCCTCATTTGTATTATAATTGTCTAAAGCATTTCTTTCACATAAACTTAGAACCACAACAGAGTTATACTTTTGCTTCAAAACTGTTATACTTTTGTTTCAAACATAATTAAGAAAACTCAAGACAAGGAAAGTTTACTGTACTCACCATGTTTTTTGTTTGTTTGTTGGTTTCCTGATATCCAATATTTTTTCTCATCATTTCTTTTCATTTACTTACTGTAGCCATTCTTTTAAGGTAATTCATTGGCAGCAAATTACCTTAGTTTTCCTTTATCTGAGACTATCTTGTCTTCTTCATTTCTGAAGGATATTTTCTCTGGATGTAGTATTCTGGACTGACAATTCCGTTCTTTAAGTACTTGGAAAATGTGCCATTCTTTCTAACCTCTATCATTTCTGATGTAGCTGCTGTCATTTGAATTGATTTTCTATATGGCTGGCTGAAGTGTCTTGTGTTTCTGGTTTCAAGACTTTTTATCTTTGTTATTAGAGTTCAGAAGTCTTGGTTGATTTCCCACTCCCCCACCCCCGGGGTCAATTGAAGAAAGACTCTCTTCTAAACACTACATAAAATCCAAATCTTCAGGTCTGCAGTCTCTAGTCTGAACAATTTCCCAAGACTTTCCCTTAGGGTTGGTAAATGCATCACACAATCATTTCATTCTTGTAAAGCAACGAGCAAAGTTTCAATAGGATTGCAAAGAGTTAGACACAACTGAGCATGCATGCATACTTATACAAAGCAGGGTATCTTTTCCCTGAACTCATTCCTGTGTGAATAAAGATAAAATAGAGGAATGCACGCCTGAACAGGGACTTGAACCCTGGACCCTCAGATTAAAAGTCTGATGCTCTACCAACTGAGCTATCCAGGCTCCTGTTACTAGGCTTTCCCTGAGTAATTTATCTTTGCACATTTGGCCAATTTATTTTATCTTTCAGGTTTTAGTTCCCAAGTCGGATTTCTTGAATTTTCCTCACTGCTAAAAAGATTTTCTTTGAAAGAGATGTTACAATCATCAGGAACATTTTCCTTCCTCTTCTCTTCTTTGTCTTCCTTCTCTAGGTTTTCAGAACCAGAGATGCTGTGTCTCCTAGACAAAGCATTGCTGGGTTTCAGACCATATTGCTAGACACAGAGAGTTTCATTTCTTGCCAAGTCCCTCACCTAAATTTCTCCAGACAGCACTCACACTATTTCTGTTTGTATCCCTCTTCATTGTCTTCCACATCTTTCTTGCAGCCTTTGTAGGCAGAGAGAAAGAGAGTTGAAGGAGGGGGAATTTGAAGATGCAAGAAAATGTTCTCTAACAGGTCCCTTTCTGTTAGTGGTTGAAACTGCCCCCAAGCATTCCTTTGGCAAGGGGGGTCTTTGAGTTAGTTGATGGGAGGCTGAGAACCAAGTGTAACAGCTCTTGCTGGCCAGGCCCAACGTGGTGTGGATTTCCACTCTTCAGCTTCTACTAGAACCAGCAGTCTGTCCACACAGGAAAACAACAAGGGACCATTATCCAATCTAATGCTTCTCATTGAACTCATTTCTAGAAGGAAAAGGATTTAACTAAAACAATTTCATGGGAAACAGCAGAAGGTGTTTCTTCAGACTCATTCAGTCCAGGCCCTAGCTCCTACTCTTTTGTTTGAGCTTATAGGTTTTTCTCCTTGGAGAATGTGCCTTTGTGTCTTTGCAATAGAACAGGTCAGAACATACCAAATTCTGAAGCTCCCTCTCCTTATGCTGTCATCACTCCTTCATTGCAGACTTCATTTCTTGGCTCATATTTTTCTATTGAAATTGCATCATCATTTTCAGTGACTTAGGAAGACAACCTTCAAAGGTTGCATCACTTCTGATCTCCTTACCATTTATTAATTTTAAGTAACTATTATCAGGGATTTGATGCAGTTTTATGCCCTTTGGGGTGGAAATGTTATCAATGAAATCGTCCTCTAATTGAAATTAAAAATTTGAAAACAGAAACGTGCCACATTTCAGCTTTCAAATTGAAAACATAGCTTTGCCAGTCGGCCGCGTGGCCTAATGGATAAGGCGTCTGATTCCGGATCAGAAGATTGAGGGTTCGAGTCCCTTCGTGGTCGCTTGTTTCTTGTCAGATAAGAAAGGGAATCTGTTTTCATTTGACCTCTAAAGGCTGACCTTGAAAAGAAAACCTGATATGGGACAAGTGTCTTAAAAAAGCCAAATTAGTATACCCATTAATTACTGATACCTTGCATTTTGTCATTGGTGTCTAATCACCAAATAATACCTAGTAGTGAAGTACTAATGCATGTATAGTTATTGATACCATAATGACCCTGAATTTTCTTGCTCAGAATCCTTCTCTAGAAGTGGTAGAAATGAAGGTGAATTTCCCCTGAAAGCTGGGGTAGGTCTCTTTTTCTTATTTCAGGATCATAATTCTCCACCCAGGGATTGAACCTGCATCCTCAGCAGTGAAAGCAGTGCAGTCCTAACCACTGAACCACCAAGGACTACCCTGGGCCTCTTTTTCTTGATGGAGATTTAAGATAGACTTTTCCCTCCCTTTTTCCTCTTCCATTCTATCGTCCTTTTGCCAAAATAGCCACCTCAAGTGGAACCAAAGCCTCTAGAATTGGAACAGCTTCAAAGGCAATGCATTGGATCATTGGTTTTCTTGTTATATGAGCAGGGAACTCATGAGAAAATGAATGAAAATGTGCAGCAAGAAGGATTTGGTTACAGAGTAGAGAAAACACAGGGGGATACAGGGGATTTTACACATGACCTTGTATGTGGAAGGGTGGTGGCTCACGTGGTAAAGAATCTGCCAGTACAATAGCATTGAAACATGTATATTATCATATGTGAAACAGAACACCATTCCATGTTCTATGCATGAGACAAATGCTCAGGGCTGGGGCATTGGGATGACCCAGAGGGATGGGATGGGGAGGGAGGTGGGGGGAGGGTTCAGGATGGGGAACACATGTAAACCCATGGCTGATTCATGTCAATGTATGGCAAAAACTACTACAATATTGTAAAGTAATTAGCCCCCAACTAAAATAAATAAACTTGTTTAAAAAAAAAAAAGAATCTGCCTGTGATGCAGGAGTAAGGCATCTGTTCAACATTAAAAATCAGCTTTCCCTAGAAATTCTTTAAAAAAAAAAATCAGTGTCATTTTTGGATGGTTTTGAGAAACCTCAAAGTTGCCAAGGGGAAGTCCCCTGAGATAAATTTCACCAATTAAAAAATCATTAGACTAGATCCTCTCTAGCATTGCTGGTTCAATATCCTGGGAAAGAAAAGGTGTATTAGGCAAAACTAAGGCAATCTGAATAGATTATAGATTCTATTTTCTAAAATTTATCAATTTTAGTTCATTAGTTTGGCAAATGTATCATCCTACTAAGGAAACTTAGTGCAGAGTATAGGGAAACTTTCTGTAACGTCCTCTCTATTTTTCTTTATATTTAAGTTCAAATTTAAACTGTTTATAAAATGAAAATGACTCTCTTTTAGACCTACAAAAGAAGAGAGTGTTTAAAAGGATTTAGAGCAAAGGTTTTGCTGCAGAGAGCAAATTTCTAACAGGGCTCTTGCACTGGTTAGCACCCACATTCAACAAGAGGGTGACGAACAGAACCCTATGTCACTGTCTGATTTCTATGAAGATTTAGAAGTAACATTCAACAGAGGCTAAAACAAAGACTAAGCATGTGACTAGTAATGGTCTCCAAACGAAAGCAGGGTTCAGTAGCTTTTTTGTGTAGGTATGAAATTATGGGGAAAGTGAAAGAATCTACACCAGAATGGGGTCTTGAATCCTGGGTCCTCCGACTAAGATCCTGATGCGTGTCCAACTGAGCTACCCGGGAATACGATGGTTTCAGTGGGAATTTATTACTATTTAAACCAAAAACGTTTAGCTACTGCTTAACCTCACCTCCCTCCCCATTCTTTCCTTTGTATTTTAAAACCAAACATGCTAAAAGTCTGTTGATGCCAGTTGAAATGCCCAAGCACAGAACATCAGCTTGAATCCATTTCTAAATTCGAAGCTGCTGCCATATGGGGATACGAACAACGTCGCCTTTCCGAAACCTCGGACACCAGGGCTACTGCTCCAGATACACGCAACCTCAGGTGCGCCCTCAAAAATGCTCAACCTGTGTTTGCCGCGACAGAAAGTGGAGCAAAGCACGCTCGGAGTCATAAAATCTTGGGCAAAACGGGACGTATCTTTTTGTGAGACAGTCTTTCAAACCACTTGCCTTAGGAAGGAGCCTTTTCTTCCCGAGGGCCTGCAGAAATGCAGCAGCGAGGCTTCGCTTGGGCACTTTCCACCTCCGCGCCTCTCCATTGAGACCCATCTCCAAACGATCCTCTTCTGTCTTCTTCCTCTGCTTGCCTCTCTTTCTCTTTTCTGCCCCGCATCAGCTTCATCCCTTTCCCCTCCAAGAACCAAGTCACTCTCCCTTCCCAACCTCCCCTCTGCTGATTCCACTTTCCAACCGCTCGTCTTTCCAGGATGGTAATAATATAACCCATCCGGGCACCTATCCTCTCTTCCCCTTTCCCTCCCCTGCCAGAAGGTTCAGGATTTTTGTCCAAAAATTGTATCTAGATTAACAATGGCACCTATGTTTGCCTAAAGGTGGGAAGTGTTGACTTTCTGCGCCTTGGGGACTGATGAAATTTGCTGATTTGTCAAGCTTTGGGACGTTTTTGGAAAAGCGAATCTGTTTCACAGGTTGCGCGCAGCTTCCCTTGCGCTCTCCTCTATGCGCAAATAATTTGATCTGAGAAATGCTGCAACAGGAGTGCTCACATTTCTCCTCTTTCCGCTGTCCGCTGTCCGCGGCCTCTCTTGTACCGTCTACAAAATCAAAGCTGTAGCGTCGTGGTAACAAAGCCGCTGTCATATTCCAAATCCAGGTGCTGAATGCAGGAGTTTACAAGACTACAAGACTGCCTGAGACACTACTCCTCACTCCTTGTTTCGGTCAAGTACTATGGATTAATTCACCTCTTGTCTGAAATTCACAAGACCTACGCCCCTTCGGCTGTACTCTGGGAACGAGTCTTTTTATTCCCAGTACTACCTTTTGCATCTTTTTGGCAGCCTTGGGCAGGGGAAGACTTTCTAAAGAAGGGAAGATCTGACGACATAACAGAAGATTCAATTCTGGGACTCTCCCTCGTGGTGGACTGGAACTGGCACAAGAGGCAGTTGGGAAAACCGCCCCGGATGGGGAAGAGGATTGTGAAAAGATCTAAAGGTTTTTCGGTCCAGAATCAATTTCTCTTTCTCCGGTCCTAGCCGTGAGACAAGAGTCAGCCCAGAGGTTTCAGAAACGGAAGAACTGAAAATAATGGTGGAGTTTATCTTGCCAACACCTTCCTACAATGACTTAAAGAAAATAACAAGGGACCCCATATTAAAACCCTTGTGCAAGGGGGTGTAGCTCAGTGGTAGAGCGCGTGCTTAGCATGCACGAGGCCCTGGGTTCAATCCCCAGCACCTCCACAAGTTACGTCCGCTCTCCACACTGTTGAGGTTCTTCTTGCGGAGGGTTTTTTTGTGTACACCTTTTTAATTTGTCTAACATTTAATCATGGGGCTTGATACTCCTTGGATCTCCCAATCTGGTTACTTCAGTGCAATAAAACCAGGAACCAAGTGAAGCTGAAATACAAGAACGGCTCACTCAGAATCAGTCTTCTTAAAGGCGGGGCACCAAGCACGCCATGCACGATCCATTCTTCTTAACTCCATTTTTTTTTTTAATTATTATTATTAAGAAAGAAAGAAAGTCGCTCAGTCATGTCCGACTCTGCGACCCCATGGACTGAGCCCACCAGGCTCCTCCGTCCATGGGATTTTCCAGGCAACAGTACTGGAGTGGGTTGCCATTTCCTTCTCCAGGGGATCTTCCAGACCCAGGGACCGAACCTCAGTCTCCCGGATTGTAGAAGTAGGGAAGAAAAAGACACTGAAAGAGAAAGCGGAAAGGAGGCCTTTGGAAAAATTCCTTTAGATTACTCCCCGCCCCTGCCCCCACACCCCCTCGGCTGTTCGTGTGTCAATGAACAGACTGAGGGTTCCAGAGAAAATTTTCCTTCTCGTCCTTCTTGCCCACTCGCCCGTACACTTTCACCACACACTGAACTTTGGTTGGGCAGCAAAATGTCGGTTCAATCATCAGTCATGGAGCGCTGTGCTCCCAGGTGTTTTTCGGTGAAAGAGTATTTAAGATACTGTCCCTGGGAAAGACACTTCTCACGAAACTCAGAGGCTTCCAAAATCCATGGTTGAAAAAGGTTATTTCCGTGTTGGAAAGAGCAGCTAGTCCTTCTCAAAGCCAGTCTTAGGCAAAAAGGGTTATGCCTTTCTGTGGCACAAACGCTTTTAAGCTGCCTCCCTTAGGAAGAAGAGAACCTTCTGGTTTCCTGCATCCCTGGAGGGAGCAGAGGACACAGAGGCAACACAGGTGCAAATTACCTCCCGGGTCAACCAAACAGTGGGCGTAGTAAAGACCTAGTCCCAAGCTTTCTTTGGCCCTTTCCTCTTTTCTGTCTCCCCAACCACAGCCATCGGCCTCCTCCCCCGCCCCCCTTCTTCATCACCTACTGCTCCACCTTCTCCTCCACTTCACCTGCCCCCCTCCCCTTTCTTTCCGCTTCACCGCTTCCTCCTGGCTACATGTTTCCCAGCAGCTCAAGTCAGTTCCCGCAGCTCCACAGTCTCAGTTGTTGTTCAGTCGCGACTTTGCGACCCCAGGGACTGCAGCACGTCAGGCTTCCCTGTCCATCACCGACTCCCCGAGCTTGCTCCAACTCATGTCCATGGAGTCTGTGATGCCCCCCAACCATCTCATCCTCTGTCGTCCTCTTCTCTTGCCTTCAATCTTTCCCAGTATCAGGGTCTTTTCAAATGAGCCAGTTCTTCACATCAGATGGCTGAAGTACTGGAGTTTCAGCTTCAGCATCAGTCCTTCCAATGAATGTTCAGGATTGATTTCCTTTGGGATTGACTGGTTTGATCTCCTTGCAGTCCAAGGGACTCTCACGAGTCTTCTCTAACACCACGGTTCAAAAGTTCAAACCAATAACTGTCTGGGTTAACAGTTCTCAAACCTAGATGAGCAACAAAATTATCTGGGGAGGCATTTCCACTACATAGATTCCACCCCCATCCCATGATTCTTTGAGCTCAGGAGCCATAAGGTAGAGATGGGAATACATATATTTATGAAGTCACCCCACGGTCCCCCAGGTTTGGGAACCATTGCATTCTAGTCTAAAACCATTTATCTCTGTGTTAGTGGGTCTCTTCAGGCTGCCTATATTATTCACCAAGTTAGTTTTACAAGTCATCTCACTTTGGGGACCTCCCTGGTGATCCAGTGGCTAGGACTCTGCACTCCCAGTGCAGGGGGGCCAGGTTCCATCCCTGGCCAGGGAACTAGGTCCCATGTTCATGCTGCAATTAAGACCCAAAGCAGACAAGAAACAACTTTTTTAAAAGGGCTTATTTTAGGGACTTTCCAAAGCCAACTGAGCTTCATTCAGGCTTTTTTTTTTTTTTTGGAAGGGAAGAAGCAAGGGAAGAATGAAAGAGTTGATATATAATTGATTCCAGTATTCAGAAAAATACAGATTTTGCCTTGTGAGAAAAAGCAAAAGAGAAGACACAATGATCTAGAATTACTCCTAAAGCTCATATTTGGTCACCACAGATTTTGGCAACAGGAGGAAAGCATCTATTCGGTATGCCTCTGTGATGACTGAGGTTTGAGTATTTGTCCAAGAGCATTGGGTGGGGGTGGGAAAGTTGTTATAGAAGTTAATTCTCTTAGCCATTCTTGCTCAGCCTCCGAAATATTAATACCCCTCTTATGCATATTTGTGGATCTCAGAAACAGAACTGCGAAGTCCCTAAGACAAAGCCACTGACCCAATTTTGCTGGGCTCCAGAGTTTGTTAGAGTAACTGTCTGCAGCAACATATAGTTAGTGTTTTTCATTTGGAAACCGTTTTCTCTTTCCATCTGGATCTAAATTCCCCAGGAAACTTTTCAGGTTCTGTTCTTTTGTACCTTTCTTCTAGCATTTCCAGCTGGGGTTCATAGCCAGAAGCATTGGAGATGCAGTCCCCTTGATGTGATGATGTGGGAAATCTGCCATCCAGAGGAGGTTACCAAGAGAAGAAGCAACACATTGAGAGCTCCAGCCTGAGGGCACTTGAGTCAACATGGGCATGCATGTCATAAGGAATCTAAATCTGCTGTTCGCAGGGTTTCTGAGATTTTACTTTAGTTAGGTGTTTTGGTTGAGGGGATGGTGGGGCGTTAGTGAGTGTCTTCTAGTACACATTTTGTGTAAATTTCCTATGGAAGTCGACTTAATGTGGAATAAAATGAGTGTGAGCTAGTTCTTTCAAATCATGTTTTAAACGTTTGAGTGGCAAAGGTTTTGCTAAGTGCCACCTCACCTTGGGCCAACTTCTACCCACTCACTCACCAAGAAATACTAGGGGTCTGTTGCCTTGTACCCTATCTCAGATTCTCTGCAGCCCAGGCAGAAATGGCAGGTGTGGGCCCAGCGGTGGGAGCTGGGGAAAGAAAGGCATAAGGAAACCAGAGGGAAGCTTTTCTGTTCCTCCCCTCTTAGACCAGCCAGTACTAAAAACACTAAGGAAACTTCGAGGAACTTCTTATTTGTTCTTATTTCCTTCCTTTCCCCATCCTGCCATTTAGGGATCCTTTCAAATGCGGCCCAAAATGAATGGGTCAGTTAATAGGACTGTAGACTTGGTGCTTCTGACAGAGGAAATGCCGATGAGTGTGGTTCCTTTTTTCTTCTCTTCCTTCTTTTTTCCTTCTGTGAAAGCCCGCGTTGGATGGCACCAACTTCCTTGGAGTAGAAATGGTGTAATATTAAAGGGAATCCATCGGACTATATTTAAAAAAAAAAAAAATAAGGGCAAAGGAAACATGACAAAATGTGTAACAAAAATGGAAGGGGTGGATGAGGGAAAAAAACGCAGATGGAGGAGCCGGGGGTCGAACCCGGGGCCTCGTACATGCGAAGCACGCGCTCTACCACTGAGCTACACCCCCTGCTGCCGATGAGGTCTTTGGGGATCATTTAAAACATTACTTTTCTTTTGAGATTGGATTTATTTTCTGGTGGAGAAAATCCATGGGGTTTAATTCCACCGCTTGTGAACTTACTAAACTGGGTATTATCTAGCGGCTTCAGTAAAGTTATAGTCCGATTGATGGAGTTTCTAGATTCTAGGACTTTCCCACTCCTGTTAGCTTGCTCCAAGTTTCACTCAGAGGAAGTAAGTGACAATTGCTTTCTTGCACCAGAAAAAGTCACAAATTTCCAACACAAATCTTCAGCAGTACCGGCTCAGATAAAGTGCTTTACAGAGGCAGCCGAACTGAACGCCACACCAGATAGAGTGGGATGCTCGGCAGACGTCCTTTTCCCAGCTGACTCGCCTGTTCCCTCCCCTCACACACTACCACGGGTTCTGAGATTGTCTTCAGTTCTGATTCTAAGCCAGCGGTCCCGCACCTCTTGAGGCTGTTCTCAAAGGACTTAGGCGGGGGGAAGCTTTAAGGTTCTATCAGTTTAAAAACAACAACAACACAACAACAACAACAAAACTGACAAGGGAGTTCCCTGATGGTCCAGTAGTCCGTGCTTTCGCCGCCGAAGGCGCGGGGTTTAGCCCTGGTAGGGGGGTTAAGATATCCTAGGGCGGCCAAAAACAGTAACAACAACAAAAAGCACTGACATTTTTCTAGTCTGGGGGAAGAAAGGGCAAACGCAGGGTGGTGAAACAAGATTGGGGAACCTAGCAAACTGTCAAACTGGTTTCCCTGAGAGAACCTATTATCATAATGCGAAAACCTACCACAGACATAGATACTTTTAAAAAAGAACCCTAGAAGTATTCAGAACACGACAATTCGAGGCTGTCCTCGAATTGGAAAGCAAAGCAGATAGAAGTGACCGTGCAGGAAAGAGCAGAGTAATCGCTCTTTTTTCACTGGGGTTCTTTCAGCTTCCATAACAAGTCCAAAGCCTTATAACGTACGTCTTTAATCATGATGTTTCGTATGATTTTGACGGAAGTAACCCAGAAAGCTTTTTATTTAATGGCTGGAAAATACTGGACAAAGTATTTATTGGTGAAGGCAGGGACGATGGAAGCACTCGATTCTGATTTTTCTTGTTTTAGCCTTCTAAGCCCTTTTCTTGAGCAAGTGTATTCAGAAGCATTCGTATCAGGGAAACATGTTACAGGAAGGAGAATTTGTTTTGACACAAATTATGGGCTTTTCAAATCATGGGAAAAGATTTCCGATTTTAGTCCAAACCTTTAAAGCTCTTCCAAATTGGGCTATGTTGACCAAGTCTCTACTGTCATTACTAATAATTTTCTCTACTTAAAGTCTGAAAAGCATGACATTCCTTGAGAGATATTGTTGCCTTGTTCCCTCACTTTGAGAAAGTTGGGGTTTGATATCCTCCCGCCTTTGGTAATTTCAGCTACTAGCAACAATCCATGTGAGAGGGAAGTGGGAGGAGAGAAAAATCAGTGGGTAGGTTTTCTGTTTCTCAGCCTTCAGTCTTTCAATTGACACAGACATGGCTGAGAATACAAAGGAATCTGTTGGCAAAAATTGACTCTGAGCCTCTTTCCCTTTCCTTTGTATCTTTCTTTTTCTTTCCTGTTCCTTGGTAAACTGTGATATATAACAAAAGGGGGTATGGGCTCACTCTTTTATTTCCTCTTATCTTACTTGTGCTGATGCAGTTAGATGTCACAGTCATAGAGTTGAAATAGATCAGCTTAAAGGCCAATCTTTTGGGTAATGGATTTACTTTGGATGTGAGCAAGGGGTAAAAATGATAAAAGAAATATACAGAAGCCAGATGGAACTTGGCTTTCTTCCAGGAATGTCTTCAGAGCACGTTAGGGTGTTGCTCCACTTCTCACATCCTGCTGTTGGCTTTGACTGGATTCTGAGAAGCAGGGTATTGAGGGGGCAAATCCAGGGCTGCAATAGAATGAGAAAGCATAAATGTATACAATTCAGCAATGTTTTGCTCTGTCCTAATTGAGACAAGAAGGCAACTTTCGAGGTTCTTTCAAGGATCAGCTAGATAAATAAAACAGTGAATTGAATGATGTAAGGCAAGGGAGAAACTTGGTAGATGCCGGTAGACGAATACTGGATTAGGGCTCTTTTTGAAGTCCAGCACTTAGGAAGACTTGCAAGTAGATTGGTTTATGCAGATATGGATGTGTTTCACAAAGCTAGTAAAAATAGAGAAAGTGGCGGGAATTCTGTGGTTATTATTGGTTTGTTGATTTATTTTTGCGTAAGGAACATAAGATGGGACAATAAAGGGGAAATAAAATTGAATTGGAATTTGTACATAACATATTTTAAATGCCTACAAGATAGCCTCTTGAGGATGTCTACCTACACATAACCTGAAGCTGGAATTCTGTGGACCTCTCTGAACCTCAGGTTTGGACATCTATGTGGCTAGGAGTAGATGGCCCCCCAAAGCAGCTAGAGTGGGAACTTAAAGCTACACATTAAGACATGGAGGTAATGGAATTTCTCTAGCAGTTCAGCAGTTAAGACTGCTTCCACTGCAGGAGCTACAGGTTTGAACCATCATGACATGGCTGGGAAAAGTTCTAATAGATAAGGAGGTTATTATTAATACATGAGATTTCATCTAGGTTGATCTCATCCTTTTATTTTGGTTTAAACTGGTTATTGCTGTCCTAAAATTTCCTTAGAAGAAGACCAATAAAAGTCCCATTTTCTACCATCAGCTTCCAGGTCAAGTGATTATCTTTGCAGAAACTGCACATCTCTTACACCATCTGTAAAAGAAAACAGCATCGATTCCACCAGTCCCCAAAGGACAACTTTGAGCCGAAATACTGTTCATGGGCTCTGGTTTATTGAAAGGGAATGTCTTCTGCCCCCACAGCACACACCTGCTGCTGAGCATCTGTTTCTCAACTCTTTGAGAATTCAGTGGAAAGGATGGGAAGGAAACAGAGAGGTGGTTGACTTTGTAGAAGCCAAAACCTCTCCGTAACTTGAATTTATTTTCAAGTCAGGTGTTCTCTAATGGCAGAGGATGAACATCACTTTGTTTCCAAAATCAAAGCAGGTCAGTGGTGGAGCTTTCTTTGTCTTTTTCCAGGCTCTTACTGGAGAAACAGGAGCCCTCATTAGAATTCATGTGTTCTCTTCCAGGCATATGATAAAAGTTCAGGAATAATTGTCTATCTAAGGCATTCGGTTTGCAGTCCAAAATGTTTCTTCCAGGAATGGGTGGAATCCTGCTCACAGCACCGTCAGTTTTTTCATGACTACTATCTTTAGGATTATTCAGGCTAACTAAATTGCACATGGGTTTCTTTCTGCTCCCCTCCCCCCCATCTTACTTTGGATCTTCCTTCTCTTAAGTTGTCTTGTTAAGATAGTCCAGGTGAAAAACCTGATTAAATTGGTGACATTCCTGGAGGTGGAATAAGACTATTCTTTTTTGTTTGTTTTCTTCTCTTGTTTCTTCCTTCTGCTGTTCTAGCAACAATATTTACTTTCCATGCGGCGGAGGAGGGGAGGCGTGGAGGAGTAAGGAAAGGTGGAAAAGTAGGAGAGCAGAGTCCGCAGGACTGAAGGAACATATAAAACGTATATAAAAGAGCCAGGGGGAAAAGTGGAGATGCCGGGGACCGAACCCGGGACCTCATACATGCAAAGCATGCGCTCTACCACTGAGCTACATCCCCTTGTAATAGTCTCTTATTTCCATATATTAGGAAATAAACCCATTTTCTGTATTCTTTGGCAAGACTATTTTGTCAGAAAATCTATCTGCTAACTCTGTGACTTCTACAATTTTTAAATCAGTCTTTTGTTTTTTGATGAATGGTTTTTGCCCAAGAATAGTAAATTCTGAATCCAAACTGTTACTATTCTTGCTCTTAGTTTCTTCTCAGCCGGGTCAGACCTAGACCAAAAGACTATGACTGACAGAGTAGATGGAATAGCGTAAAAGACAGCAACTGGCTCACTAGAAATCATCACCAGGAAGCAGAAAACTGATCCCACATCAACAAAAATTAATCCATTTCTCAGCATTTTTGAAGATTATGCAAGAATGAACAAAAAGAAGAAAAAAATAAGGAACTCTAAGAAATTTTTGTTGTTGTTGTTGTTGTATTTTTAAATTTTTATTGGAGTATAATTGCTTTACAATGTTAGTTTCTGCTGTACAACAAAGCGAATCAGCTATCTGTATACATATATCTCCTCCCTCCCCATCCCATACCCCTAGGTCATCACAGAGCACTGAGCTGAGCTCCCTGTGCTATAAAGGAGCTTCCCACTAGCTATCTATTTTATATACACAGTATATATATGTTAATCTTCCTTTCCCCATTCGACTCACCCTCCCCTCCTCACCCCTGTGTCCACATGTTCATTTTCTATGTCTCCATCTCTATTCCTGCCCTGCAAACAGGCTCATCTGTACCATCTTTCTAGATTTTAGGAGGTTCCTTAAAAAACTAAAAATAGAACTACCATATGACCCAGCAAGGGCTTCCCAGGTGGTTCAGTGGGTGAAGAATCCACTTGCAATGTAGGAGACACAGGAGATGCAGGTTCGATCCCTGGATGGGGAAGATCCCCTAGAGGAGGGCATGGCAACCCACTCCAGTACTCTTGCCTAAAGAATCCCATGGACAGAAGAGCCTGGCAGGTTCCAGTCCATAGAGTCGCAAAGAGTCAGACACGACTGAAATGACTGAGCACATGCGTGCGCGTGCACACACACACACAAATGACCCAGCAATTCCACTACTAGGCTTCTACCCTGAGAAAGCCATAATTCAAAAAGACACATGCATCCCGATGTTCATTTCAGCACTGTCTACAATCGCCAAGACGTGGAAGCAACCTAAATGTCCATCAGCAGACGACTGGACAAGGAAGATCTGGTACAAACACATAGCTGAATACTATTCAGCCATAAAAAGGAACAAAGCTGGGTCATTTGTAGTGAAGTGGATGAATCTAATGTCTGTCATACAGAGTGAAGTAAGTCAGAGAGAGAAAAACAAATATTACACATATTAATTTTTGACTGACCATGGTACATACAACATTGATGATGCAATTATGTGATACTTTCTTTTTTATTAGCACAAAGTTTATGTTTTAACTGTATTCATATTTGGTATGGAGAATCACTTTCTGTCCTAAATCCTCAATCACTTTTGGCCATCAACATTTCTTTAGACAGAACCTCAGAACACCAGCCAGCTTTTTTCAATATATATCCCTCATCATCACAACTTAGGTATTGTTTGGAGTTTGAGATATATCAAAGAATTCTGAGGTTTCCTGCTATTCGTATTTATGAAGAGCCATAGTTTCTTTGCTTTGCTTAATTGAATTATGTTTAGCTTCATATTAAGTAGTTTCTCTTGGTATCTTGACAGATATCACCTCCTGAGTGACAGACATTCATAAAGAATGAGTCAACCACATAGCTCTAAGAAATTTTAAAAAATATTTTCCTGTAATATTCTGAGCCGTGTCAGAGGAGCAGAAAAATTTCCAACGAATCCCTATGACTTTCCTGACTTCACCTCCTACCATCCCACATCGCCAGGAATTGAATGCAAGTGCCACACACAGAAAACATTCCAAACTTTTTGGGTGGGTAGATATTGTGGGCCATTAACAACACTTGCGAAGCCTGAAACAGTCTAAAAATGGGTAGAAAAACAAACTCAATTTCGAAAAAACAGATGTTTGGAAAACTCATCTTCGGGGAGCCGAAATAGCTCAGTTGGGAGAGCGTTAGACTGAAGATCTAAAGGTCCCTGGTTCGATCCCGGGTTTCGGCAGCCTGATTGTTTTAGTTTATATCCAAGAGGACGAAGCCATTCTAACAGCCTTCCGATCTTGTACTTGACGTCCGATGAGCTTGAGCAAGGGAAATACCCGCAATGAGAGCGGCCAGGTCCTTTGTGTGCACGGCGATTGCAATGCTCTGTGGGTTTTGGTGTGCAAGATGGATAGTAAAGTTCATGCTTATAGTTTATGACGCTAATTTTGCTTAATTATAGCGACATCAAGTAGCAAATTTAAAACTACCATAAAAGGTCAAGAGAGTGAGGAAAACAATAAAGCTAAATTTATGTTTTACTATCTTTGCTGATAACTTTCCCCTGTTTTTTGAGTAAGGGAATCTATATTTTCATTTTGCTCTTGTCCCATACATATGTACCCGGCCTTAACTTTTTCCAATACGTGAAATTAGGATTGGAATACCTGGGATAACATTGCAAGAAAAATCCCGAGGCAAGATCCAAAAGGAAACATCAAGAAAATAGGCAGTGTACTAAAATCATGGTTCTGCGCTTTGCTTTCTTAATATTGTCCGGGATACTGCGGATGTACCAAAATCAGTTCCATTTTGTTTCCAAAACCTTTGGGAACTACCTATTATGTCCAAAGCTGGAGAGTGGAAGGAGATTGAAGGTAGGGGGATAAAACCTGCCAAAACCGAATTTTACGAGTAAAAGGTGTACCTGAACAAACGTCCAGGTCACAACCGGGAAGGCCCCACTGGGATTCGAACCCAGGATCTCCTGTTTACTAGACAGGCGCTTTAACCAACTAAGCCACGGAGCCCACGCTGTAACCCCTACCTGGTTTTCTTCTGTCAGAGAATGCTTGCGTATTAATGTATTTCAGAATAGGGTCTGAGGTGGGTACGATATATTCGTCTCTTTTTAAGAAAACGGAGGGGAAGAAGGGAGAGGGGGAGATACGAGTTTAAGATTTTTTTTTTTAAGTTTTAACGTAATCCTAAGTCGTTTCATCTTCTGTTTTACTTTGAAGTTTCATTCCGACCTTTCTTACCTGTACAAGGTCCCTATCTTTCTCTGGAAAATATATATGAAAATATATCAATATTACTTGATATATGCTTAATACATTATTAATAGATAAAATTTAAATATATTAACATTAATGTTATGATAATAGCAAAGCCAACCATAAGCAACCTTCCAAGGTTGAGAGAAAAATTACATAAATGCTATAGACGAACGTCAGTAGTACCCAGACCTGGAAAATGGCTTGAGAACTTGATGAAAGTATAGATTCTTGGACCCACCATGCAACTCCTGAATGAAGTAAAAATAAGGCAAGAATCTTTGTAATTTAAAATCTTCTTCAGATTATACTGATGGCCAGCTAGGTTAAAGAACCGCCGTTGGTCTAGAAGGTAGAATGAGTTCATGTGAGGCACTCTGGTGACAAGCTTCAGCTGGAAGGGGTGGGTTAGGAAGCTGGGAGGTTGGGCAGAACGACTCCTGGAGTCTTGAAGAAAGGCAGGCAACAGAGGCTGGGGAATTTACCACAGTATATCACATTTACAATAATCAGGCTTGGCTTGGAAACAATAGTAACGAGACAGTTAAAACAGAGAGAGAGAATTACACAATTTTGAGCAGGGGGAAATGATGATAACTTGCACACGATGAAAATGGAATAAAGAGCTTTGATTCCAAAGGTTTAGCGCTGATTTCCTTGAATAGTAACCACCAGTATTCAGAGCTTGTTAAAGGTTCCATAAAGCTTTTTTATATTGGGTCTATTACACATCTTTCAGATTCTAAAACTGTCAGTTCAGTTCAGTTCAGCCGCTCAATCGTGTCCGACTCTTTGCGACCCCATGGACTGCACCACGCCAGGCTTCCCTGTCCACCACCAACTCCCCCAGCTTGCTCAAACTCATGTCCACCGAGTCAGTGAGGCCATCCAACCATCTCATCCTCTGTAGTCCCCTTCTCCTCCTGCCTTCAATCTTTCCCAGTATCAGGGTCTTTTCCAGTGAGTCAGTTCTTCGCATCAGGTGGCCAAAGTATTGGAACTTTAACTTCAGCATCAGTGCCTCTAGTGAATATTCAGGACTGATTTCCTTTAGGATTGACTGGTTTGATCTCCTTGTCAGTAAGGTATTATAATTCATTCTCTTGGCATCTTCTTTATCTGGCCAAAGAATTGTCTTTTTTTTTTTTTTAAGTTAGCTGATTTGTTGTCTTAGAATTTTGTAACAGCAAGTGTAGTTTTCAACAGTTTCTTGCATTGACATGAATGAATAAGCTCAACTCCACTGGACGTCCTGGAGTGGAGTCCCACGTAGGCTGAATCAGAAGTTCCGGCAGTAGTGCATGCTCCATCACATTCTGAGTTTGTTCTCAGTTCTTGCTACAGGCTTCATCTTGTGAGTTTTGTTCCAAATATTATCAGAACAAAACTTCATATCTGCACCTATTCTTTGAAGGAGGGAACATTTTAGGAGCAAATATGGGACCGCAGAGTAGGGTTGGCGGTGAGAACAAAGCCATCCAATTCCTTTCTCTCCAAGAATACAATAACGGGAAAGATGACACAGAAGTTAGAAAGAATAAAATTAAACAGCTGAAATCTCTGAGATGGGATCACCCTTGTCTATGCAGCTGATGATGGCCATTCTCCCGTTCTGCAAAACCTTCTTCCTTTAGCTGCTGACTTCTCTAGTGTTTTCTGTGTGATTTTCTGTGGTGTACCAGGCAAGGTTTCCTTAATATATGTATATATGGCGACAAAGATTTGAAAGCGTGGAATTCCCATCCTCTCCATTTCGGTCCTCTAGACAAGTCACTTCAAGGATGGAGGACACTGTCTGTGGTCAGAAAGCTTCTACACATGAATTAGGAAAGAGTTATTGACTAAATTTGACCATTGCCAAACTCTAGCAACAGATCTGAGTACTCAGTCGGATCTCAGAATCTATTTCCGTCACATTAGAAAACTCTACATTCACTGATCCAAATACTCGTTTTAACAAATTGAGGTTTGGATAGCAACAGCGTCCTTGTAAGAAGTCGATTTATTGTGCATTGTCTACTCATGCAGATAGAACTCAGATCTATAGACTTCAACATCTGGTGACTGTACTGAGTTGCCCTCAGTAGAGCTTGAAAGATAAGGAAAAAGTGGAAGAAAATTAGTGCGCAGGCTTTCTGCTTCTCAGTCTGCAACCTGTTTCTTGAGAAAGACAGTTGAGAAAATAGGGGTAGAAAATTGTGCATGGTCTCCTTATTTTTTCCTCTTTCTACTCTTCTTTCAATTGTTTTTTGCAAATGAATCAATAACTGGTTTGTGAATGTGGGTTTGGTATGATTACTACCTTGGATGAACAGTATCTTCCTTTGTTGTCTCACTCCACCCAGCTTTCCTTGTTCTGATACATCAGGTTTAGTCATGGATTCCAAAGCCCTTGGAGTAGAAATGCTTGAGTGCTTAAAGAAACCAACTAAATTAGATAGTCTCCCTTGAATGTGAGCAGGAAAAGATGAGTAAAGAAATGCAAAATCAAAAGTAAGAAAAAAGAGGAAAAAAAGAGAGGCTCAGACATGGTCCTCGTGCTCAGTTGTGTCTGACTCTTTGCAACACCATGGACTCTAGCCCACCAGTCTCCTCTGTCTATGGGATTTTCCAGACAAGAATACTGGAGTGGGTTGTCATTTCCTACTCCAGGAGATTTTCCCAACCCAGGGATCAAACTCGCATCTCCTGTATCTCCTGTATCTTCCCCAGCACTGAGCCACTGGGGAAGCCCTCAGACTTGAAGGAGTGGGGGAGCCTTAAACCTCAGATATCTTCCATGCTCTGTGATCTCTCCACAACTCAATTACACCCACCCAGACACATGGCTTCCAAGAAAATTTTCATGACTAATTACCTTCCTTCCTTTTCTGTATGTCTTTGAGGACCTAATAGTTGGCAGAATAGAGTTTAGTCTGTGCAGCTCCTTTATTTCTGAACCTCCTACTCTAAATCTGATCTTACAGCTACATCATAAGAAGGGGAACTGCAGCCCAAATGAAAGGACATAGGACACTCAGTCTTCCCAAAGTTGATGGGCCCTAAGGGCTGCTTGCCAAGGGATGCGTGAGTAGCACTTGCATCCACCAACACAGAGAAGCCCATTATGGAACATACCCTTAAGTCTTCAAATGCTCCCTCCTTCCATTTTATTCCCCTACACAGACTGCAAATAAAATGAAAAACATAATGCAGAAGGATGTGAGAAAGAGTAGTGTGCTTCCTTGAGAATTTAACTGCATGTGGGGAAGTTAGACACAAAGGATGGATTCACAATAATTATGATGAAAGGAAAACACCTCCAGCCCAGCACTATGTCTGCAAACTTTGCAGTGACTTTTCCAAGCAGATGCTACAGCTCTGGTTCTTAAAGACACAGAAGACAGAAAGAAAGGAGGAGGAAAACATAGTATTCCTGAGAGGTAGCTATTACAGAGTTTTGGGGTTTTTTTGTTTGTTTGTTTTTTCTTTTTTCTTTTTTTCCAAATGGAGTTTTCTCAGCAATGAAGAGAATGCAGAAGAGATTTGCAACTAGGACAAAATCTACCAATGAATTAATTGATTATATATCCAGTAGCTAGGTCTATGTTTGGGTGGTTCATTAGTTAAACTTTTAAAATTTTAGTTAGGGAAACAGTGTTCAAATACCTAGGGGTTCAGTATTGGAGTGTCTGCACTTATTCTCGAGTTATTGGTGGTGTCGTGATATGACTCCAGTTATTTTTAACTGGTAGAAAGCAACTGAGATTTTGTCTGCTCTTAAAGTTCTGAGTATTTGCAACAGGATCCTTTACCCTTCCCTTTACCCTAGTGGTTGGTAAGCTATTGCCTGTGAGCTAAGAATGGTTTTGGAACATTTCCCAAATTTGTATGTCATCCCTGTGCAATGGGCCATGCTCACTTTCTCTATATCTTTCCAGTTTTAGTATGTGTGCTGCTGAAAGAGCAACATTTTTTATTTTAAAAGGTCAAAAAATACAATAGTCTTTCGTGACACATGAACCTTATATGAAATTCAAATTTAGATGTTCATATATAAAGTTTTATTCAAACACAACAACCTCATTCATTTACACATTATCTATGGCTGTTTTTAAGCTAAAATGTAGAGTAGTTGCAATAGAGATGGTACATGGCACCTTTTCCCTTCCCACTGCTGCTGTGCACACTACACATTGCAGTGACTCAGTGATGATTCCTCAAGTTTTTCAGTGTCACACACATAATATTTTATTATTTAAAAAAATTAGCAGTGGTTACACATAATTTAGAAACAATAAAAGCTGACCTCAACAGTGAGCTCCTTTGGCTGAACCATGACACTTGTTGTTCAGTCCAAGTCATATCCGACTCTTTCGTGACCCCATGCACTGCACCATGCTGGGCTTCCCATGACACTGGGAACCATGATACTATATCGTGTTCTGGGCGTTAACATACTGAAGGAATTAGGGTATCATGAGCATCATCCCAGTGAACATTTACTTCTTTTTCACAGGAAGACAAATTATCTTCGGTATTCACTAAAATACCGAGCTTGCCAAAACCTGGGGTTGAACCAGGGATCTTTAAGATCTTCAGTCTAACTCTCTCCCAGCTGAGCTATTTCAGCCACCTGAAAAAGAAAGGGTCTTGGAGCTTTCTTTTTCAATGTTTAGATTGTCGACTTTGGTTTTTGGAAGGGTTAAAGCTCCTAAAGCATGGTTGGCCAATATATTTGCCCACCCAGAAAGACTTGGAATATACTGTTTTCCATGTATGCCAGTTGGATACAATTCCTGGCAGCAAGGGATGAATAAATACAAATGGAGATTTTAAAGAGAGGTATTAGGGAGGGATTCAGTGGAAAGCCTTTCTGCTCCTCTGTATCCTGTAGACACTGTTCAGAAGTAATGGAACCTATAGGGAATATTTTGGAGAATCCCTCATTTTTGTCTTCTTTTTGATCCATACTCTTACATAATCTCCAAAAATGATGAGAAATGTTATCCAGTGATGCTATAAATTTGCTAAAAGAATACAGTATACAAGAGCATTACCAGACTACTAAACACTCGTCACCACACTCCAACTGACAGGACAGCAACTGTCACAAAAATTAGAAAATTTGAAATGACACGTCTCATTGCAACAGTATTTCTTCACACACACACAAGAATGTTTTTACTGAAGATGAGGTTGCAACCAAGACAGTCTCTGATTGGTTCCTTTGTAAATCTGGCAAGGAAACCTATTTACCATGGCAAAGAAATTTTTCAAAAATTCTTTACTTATAGTATCCAAAAGAAATATGCCTAGAGAAAATAAACTTAAGACCACTAATCTTTGGGTAAAAATAGTTTATTGAGAATTGAGGACAGTGGAAGCAGAATCAAGAGTTCATTTTAAAAAGAAGGCAAATGATGTGCCATTTTCATTGTCTCTTGATGAGTCAGTCTACAGATGTTACTGACATTATTCAGCTGTTTATTCAAGGAGCCAATGTCATTTTTAAGTGACTGAAGACAATCTGCATGAACAGTCTATGTGGAAAAATTCCAGGTGAGACTTTTTTGTGAGAATTTGAACAAACTATTCATTACAATCTACTGCAATATGTTATAACTGGTAGTGGTGAAATTATGAAGGAAACAGAAAAAGGTTTTAAAACTTGTGAGAAAGGGAAGCCTAGTGGGCCTCTTTGAATTTTGGAGGCCAGTGGTGAAGTCAATCCTCCCAGCAGGCCTGACTTCACACAGGGCACACAACTGTTCACTTTATTTGGAAGGATAGCTGTAGCATAGGGATCCACACTAATTCATGACAGGTAACTAATAGTTTGACTGGCTGACTGGTACTTGGGAGGAAAATTGCTGAAAAGTGAGGACAGAGAGGTTTGGGAAAGAGACAGACAGATGTGCTCAGTCGCTCAGTCATGTTCCAATTCTTTGCAACCCCATGAACTGTAGCCCTCCAGGCTCCTCAGATAGATGGATAGATTTTACTAAATGTGCAGAGTCTAAGGATATTTATTTTCCATGTAAATGCTCTCCAAGAAAAACCTCCTAAGAAGGAGATCTTAATAGACAGTTGGACAAGATAACAAAATCTGTTGATGTCTGGAAGCTTATCTTCTCCTTAGCCATCACTGTCTTTTTCTAGTGGAATTATGAAAAGAATGGCCACAGTGACAGAATGGAAGTCATGTATAGCTCAGTAATATGGACTTCCACACACCAAAATAGACCAGATTGAAGCCATTGCAAAGTGACTAAACTATCAATATACTTAAAACATAAGTAGCATTAACATCATAAAATGAAATAAATTCAAAACAAAAAGAGTTTGGAAGGAAGATTGAATTAAAAGGTCAATCAGTTCAGTTCAGTTCAGTCACTCAGTTGTGTCCAACTCTTTGTGACTCCATGGACTGCAGCACTCCAGGCTTCCCTGTCCATCACCAACTACTGGAGTTTACTCAAACTCATGTCCATTGAGTCAGTGATGCCATCCAACAATCTCATCCTCTGTCACCCCCTTCTCTTCCTGCCTTCAATCTTTACCAGCATCAGGGTCTTTTCAAATGAGTCTGCTCTTCACATCAGGTGGCCAAAGTATTGGAGTTTCAGCTTCAGCATCCGTCCTTCCAATGAATATTCAGGACTGATTTCCTTTAGGATGGACTGGTTGGATCTCCTTGCAGTCCAAGGGACTCTCAAGAGTCTTCTCCGAGCCATAGTTCAAAAGGATCAATTCTTTGGCGCTCGCATTTCTTTATAGTCCAACTCTCCATCCATGGCTACTGAAAAAACCATAGCTTTGACTAGACAGACCTTTGTTGGCAAAGTAATGCTTTTTAATATACTATCTAGGTTGGTCATAACTTTTCTTCCAAGGAGCAAGTGTCTTTTAATTTCATGGCTGCAGTCACCATCTGCAGTGATTTTGGAGTCCCCCCAGATAAAGCCTGTCATTGTTTGCATTGTTTTCCCGTCTATTTGTCATGAAGTGCTGGGACCAGATGCCATGATCTTAGTTTTCTGAATGTTGAGTTTTAAGCCAACTTTTTCACTCTTCTCTTTCACTTTTTCAAGAGGCTCTTTAGTTGTTCTTCAATTTCTGCCATAAGGGTGGTGTCATCTGCATATCTGAGGTTATCGATATTTCTCCTGGCAATCTTGATTCTAGCTTGTGCTTTATCCAGCCCAGTGTTTCTCATGATGTATTTTGCATTGAAGTTAAATAACCAGGGTGACGATATACAGCCTTGACATACTTCTTTCCTGATTTGGAACCAGTCTGTTGTCCCAGGCCCAGTTCTAACTATTGCTTCCTGACCTGCATACAGATATCTCAGGAGGCAGGTAAGGTGGTCTGATATTCCTGTCTCTTGAAGAATTTTCCACAATTTATTGTGATCCGCACAGTCAAAGGCTTTGACATAGTCGATAAAGCAGAAGTAGATGTTTTTCTGGAACTCTCTTGCTTTTTCGATGATCCAATGGATGTTAGCAATTTGATCTCTGGCTCCTCTGCCTTTTTCTAAATCCAGCTTAAACATCTGGAAGTTCATGGTTCACGTACTGTTGAAGCCTGGCTTGGAGAATTTCAAGCATTACTTTGCTAGGGTGTAGCTCAGTTGGTAAAGACTCTGCCTGCAATGCAGGAGACTCAGATTCGATCCCTGGGTCAGGAAGATCCCCTGGAGAAGGTAATGGCAACCCACTCCAGTATTCTTGTCTGGAGAATTCCATGGACAGAGGACTTGCTGGGCTACAGGCCATAGGATCGCAAAGAGTCGGACACGACTGTGTGACTAACTTTCCTTTCCTTTTGCTAGTGTATGAGATGAGTGCAATTGTGCGGTAGTTTGAGCATTCTTTGGCATTGCCTTTCTTCGGGATTGGAATGAAAACTGGCCTTTTCCAGTCCTGTGGCCACTGTTGAGTTTTCCAAATTTGCTGGCATATTGAGTGCAGCACTTTCACAGCATCATCTTTTAGGAAATGAAGTAACTGAACTGGAATTCCATCACCTCCACTAGCTTTGTTCGTAGTGATGCTTCCTAAGGCCACTTGACTTCACATTCCAGGATGTCTGGCTCTAGGTGAGTGATCACACCTTCGTGATTATCTGGGTCGTGAAGATCTTTTTTGTGTAGTTCTTCTGTGTATTGTTGCCACCTCTTCTTAATATCTTCTGCTTCTGTTAGGTCTGCTGCAGGGCTGGGGGCACTGGGTGAAGCAGTGCATGCATGGGACCTTTTGAAGGAGGTCACCATTAGCTTCATTACCTCCACCATAGTTTGGCCCCAGATAAAAAATTAGAGCATTAAGTGGTAGCGTGGCCGAGCGGTCCAAGGCGCTGGATTAAGGCTCCAGTCTCTTCGGGGGCGTGGGTTCGAATCCCACCGCTGCCAATCTTTTTAGGACTTCCCTGTAGCTCAAACGCTGAAGAACCTGCCTGTGATGAAGGAGACCAGGGTTCGATCCCTGGGTTGTTGGGAAGTTCCTCTGGAGAAGGGAATGGCGATCCGTTCCAGTATTCTTGCCTGGAGAATCCCATAGACAGAGAATCCTGGCTGGCCACAGTCCATAGGGTCGCAAAGAGTCGGACAAGACTGAATGACTAACACACACACACAAATAACAGGGAGGGAACACAGCCCCACCCACCAACAGACAATTGGATTAAAGGTTTACTGAGCTTGGCCCTGCCCATCAGACCGAGTTTCCCCCTCAGTCTTTCTCTCCCATCAGGAAGCTTCCATAAGCCTCTTATCCTCCATCAGGGAACAGACAGGATGAAAAACACCATCACAGAAAACTAACCAATCTGATCACATGGACCACGACCTTGTCTAACTCAGTGCAACTATGAGCCATGCCCTGTAGGGCCACCCAAGACAGACAGGTCATGGTGGAGAGTTCTGACAAAATGTGGTCCACTGGAGAAAGGGAATGGCAAACCACTTCAGTATTCTTGCCTTGAGAAGCCCATGAACAGTATGAACAGTAAAAGGTCAATAAGAGTGGATATTTAATATTTGTCATAATAACATTAGTGATCCAGGGGATTTTTTTTCTCTTTTAAATTAGTTTATTTTCTAATTTTTAACTTTACAATATTGCATTTGTTTTGCCATACATTGACATGAATCCACCATGAGTGTACAGGTTTTCCCCTTCCATAATCCCCCTCCCACCTCCCTCCCCCCAGGGGATTTTTATAAAATGCACTTACTTAAAATCTGGGAAATCAGTGGATTTTTATGGCACTCTCATGATTATGTGTGCATGTATTCAAAACAGAGCAACAGTTAAAATGCTGAAATCATTGATAATAGTGAAGGCTTTTGAAGTGGAGAAGCCTGAGCCAGAGGCTAAATTCTGCAGTCAAAGGGAAGGAAATGACAATGGCGGAGTGGTGAGAGGATCAGGGGAAAATACAGTGCCAGAGAAAGTTTTATTAGGAAGGTTTGCATATCAGAGTGAGAACGCTCCAGACAGGATCTGTAAGCAGCAACCTGCCTCTGCTGGAAGGAAAAGTCTTTAATACAATTCAACTATCCTGGTTTCAAGAACGAGATCCTAGAACATGTTTGACTGAATCACCAGATACAAGGGATGGGCAGACTTGAGTGGGTCTCAAGTCTCTTTGAGAAAGTGGAAGGAGTGTCTTTCCTGTTGAAGGCGACTTCACAATGGCATGGAATAGCTTGATAGGGTGCTTCTTGAATGAAAATATTTACCTTGGGTGGAATGTGCCCCCTAACTTAATTCAGAGAACAATTGGCAATTTTGTGCGTCTGGTCAATGTCCAAATTTTTGAGGCAGGAAAGATGCAAGGTTCCCAGACTCCTGAAATAAAACTTTTACAGTGGCCAATCACTTTATGTGACAGTGTGGTTTCTTGGAGTGCCAATTGTTTGCAAAAAACATTAATTTTAACACAGATCAAACCACTCACCTCTTTTGTGACCAAGAATAACCTTTCTCTTTCTCTCAAATCTCTTGCTTTGCACTCAAGTCTCCCTCTACAACACCTACCCAACCCCCTACCCCCCGATTTAAGCAAGACACAAAAGCTATTTTACTTCATAAAATGGATTGTATGAGCAAATTCATGTTGATTCATCAAAATCACTAATAGGACCACAAAGTTAAACTACTTGTAGGAAAAGGTAGAATTGTCCCACAAGTATGAAGCAACTATCCTAAATCTCTGGACACTACCTAAATCTGTGTTCTTGGATGTCTCCATAAGTGCTTAGGACTCCAGCTATGTATCTCCATTAGCAACATTTTCAAAAGGTAATACTCTCCCAAGCATACCCAGCATAAGAATCCAGGACAAGTAGAAGGAGAAAGAAGTTTTCTTGTACTCTTTTTACATCTTTCCTTTTGGGATCCAAACAGGACAGGACAGTTTAGCAAGTCTGCGTGGTGAGTAAGCATCTCCTGCCTTCTCAGCTCAAACCTGACACTGGTGAACATCCATTCTGAGCCTCTTAGAAGAGGGCAAGGGCACAAGAGAGTGGCTTGCCTCTTTGGCTGGGGCATTCGCTTCTGTACCTGTCATCATGGCCAGCCTTATATGTCTGTGATCAGTGCATTTCAGAGGGCCTTGTGTCCAGGAAATTATGCAGCCAGTCTGTCCTTCATCTCATCACTGGAGAATCCTGTGTTCTTCATGCCAGAGGAGGAACTGTGTTCCCCAAAGTACTAGGGCAAGTTCACTTCAGATTTTCCAGCCTCTTAATTTTAAACTTTCTCCAAATCCAGGGAAAACTCCATTGAACTGATTCCTGAAGCTAGTTTGATGAAAGATGAGGTGGGGGCATAGTCTAAGTGATTTTCCTGCCCTCTGAACTCTGATTTTCCCCAGTAGTTAATTTTTGTGTAGTAAAGACCTTAGCCAACGTAGGAGTGATTGCTCAGTGGCTACAGTGGATGGTTTTAAAAGGTGGACAAATCTGAAACCGAGAAACAGATATCAAATATTAACATATATATGGAATCTAGAAAAATGGTACTGATGAACCTATTTGCAGGGAAGGAATGGAGACGCAGATGTAGAGAGCGGACTTGTGGACACAGTGGGGCAAGGAGAGGATGGGACGAACTGAGAAAGTAGCATTGACATATACCTATTATCATGTGTAAAATGAGTAGCTAGTGGGGCGTTGCTATATAACACAGGGAGCCCAGCCTGGCGCTCTGTGATTACCTGGGGAGAGTAGGGGGAGGCGGGGAGGGAGGGTCAAGAGGGAGGGGAAACATATATAATTATGACTGATTCCCCTCGTTGTATAGCAGAAACCCACACAACTTTGTAAAGCAACATTCTCCAATTAAAAAATAAAAAATGGACAGATATATTTGAACAAAAATGCCCAAGTTATGAGTGACAAGTTTCCCCAGGGCCATTTTGGTTAGTGCCAAAGAAATGCTACACAACAAGTTCCAGCTGGAGGTGCTGGGGATTGAACCCGGGGCCTCGTGCATGCTAAGCACGCGCTCTACCACTGAGCTACACCCCCTCAGAGTGACAGCTCCTTTGTGGAAAATAATGTAATGGCAATAGCTATCTGCATTGGTTTTCAAGAACCCTAGCCCAGTACAACCTAGCTCTGTTCTGGAGAATCTTGTCCATGTTTTTGCCCTCCTCACATGGAGCTCTTGGCTCTACAAGAGTATGAAGAGCTAGAAACCAGCGTAACATCTACTGACTTGCAGTGGTTTATTCTGTTCTACTCTAGGGATATAAATGAATTAAGTAAGGTTCCTTACAACATTAAAGAAGACACTAAGTATTGTTTTGAAGATTATAAATTTACTTCCCTGGTGGCTAAGATGGTTAGGAATCCGCCTGCAATGGGGGAAAACCTGGGTTTGATCCCTGGTTTGATCCTTGGGTTGGGAAGATCCTCTGGGGAAGGGAACAACGTCCCCAGTAGAATTGCCTGGAGAAGTCCATGGGTAGAGGAGCCTGGCAGGCTACAGTCCATGGAGTTGCAAAGAGTCAGACATGACTGAGTGACTTTCACTTTCAGTAACAAAGTACCTAGGGAAGAAATCTGTAAACTGGAAAATGTCAGTAAGATTTTTGTTTTACAAATCATGGATAAATCAGAAATTTGAACAACTCATTCCTGGACAAGATGATTGACTGGAATTACGGGATGTGAGTAAGGAGGTGGCCAGCATAAAAGGATCCTCAAACCCTAAGGAGTTGGTATTTCCACTTTTTTCATGTTTTATGCCATTTAATTAATTGCTTTCAAACTTTTCTCAAATCTAGGAACAAGTATACTTGTTGAATCAAGATGCCTTTTCCCAGTGAGTGCTAGATAATTAGCATCATCTACTTACCACCAGGTGTAGGAAGGTTAGAGTTTTGAGACATTGAAACTTGGTTGGTTTCCCAAGGACAAGGTGAAATCCTGCTCACAGAATTCTAGGTTGAGTTCTGACCATGGTCAATATGACATATTTGGTTTTCTTTTTCAAGCTTTCAAAATAAAAAAAAATGGTGCTTTTAAAATATAGCTGGGGACAAGAAGTGGATAATATTATAGTAATAACAATAGGTTACATTACATGATTATATCACCTCCTTGATAAATAGACTCTCCAGGAAGTGAAGTAACTAACTGCCAACAGTTCACAGCCAACAAGTAGCAGGGCAAGTTTCAAAGCCAGGCAGATTTCCGTTAGAGCACCTGCTCCACATATTTTCTTCTGAGATGGGAATCCTGAAGTCAAAAGGCAACTTGAGATTAGTTTGAATTTATTCCTCTTTAAAAATGTCATTATCACTTATAGGGAAAGAAGTAGTCCTACATAATTCATGTTGAGCAGTTTCCAATTCTCTGGGGAAATGGGGAAGCAAGAAAGCAATGAACTCACAATACTCACCATGAATTAAAATACCTCAAGTCCAGCAATATGGTCTGCAAACCCTGCTGTGACATTTTGTAGGGGACACGACAGCTTTGGTTTTGAGATGCCTAAAGTAATGGAAGACAGAAGGGAGAGGAAAACAAAGTATTCCTGAGAGCTGGATATTTATTATAGCATCTCTTTCAAATGGGATTTTCCCTGCCATAAAGAGAATGCAAAGAAGTTTTGCAACTAGGATATCTATCAAATGAATTAGTTAAATGTATGTCCAGTAGCTAGATCTATAGATTATGATAGCTCACTAGGTTAGCTTCCAAAATTTTTAAACTGGGGAAACAAAGTTCAAATCCCTAGGGGCTTAGGTCCTTCTGCTGGAATTTATTCTCCAGTTATTTCTAACTGGCAAAAGCCTACTGCAACCTTGCCTGCTCTTAAAGTTGTGAGTATTTACAATGAGGTCCTCTCCTTAGTGGTTGGTAAACTATTGCCAGAGAGCTAAGAACGGTTTGGGAACATTAAAAGGTTGAATAAATAAAATGAAAACTACTATTAGTTGACACATGAAGTTTATATGAAATTCAAATGTCAGTGTCCATATATAAAGTTTTATTCGAACACAGGCACTTCATTTACACATCTTCTATGGCTGCTTTCGAGCTACAACAGAGAGTGCCTGCAACAGAGACGATAGGTAGCACCTTTTCTCTTCCCACTGCTGCTGTTCACACTATACATCACAGTGACTCGGTGACCGTTGCCCAAGTTTTTCAGCGTCATTACTGCATAATATTTGGTTATTTTTTTAAATCAGTAGTGCTTACTGCTCACAAGGTATTAATATGTTGGAGTACTATGTAAACTTAAAGAGGTCATAAGATACCTTTATTACCTTGGTAAAAAAAAAATTGAAAATCTAAAAGTGGGCTTCTGTTATGAACTCCTCCATGACAGAAATGTGGCACATATTTAACATGCTAATGGAATACACTGTATTGACTAAAAAGCACAGCTTGCTGAAACCCGGGATTGAACTAGGGACCTTTAGATCTTCAGTCTAACGCTCTCCCAACTGAGCTATTTCAGCCACTTGAAATGGTAGCCTGTGACCTCCTTTTTAATAGTTAGATTGTTTTCAGCTTCTTTTTCAGGTTTCAAATCCCTTAAGCCTGATGGTCTAGTTGCCCAATATACTTGCCTGCCCGGAAAGAACTGGAATCTTTCTTCCATGTGTGCTGCTTGGATCAAGTTCCCTCTGGTGTGGGATGGTAGGTGGAGCAGGGAGGCAGAAGAGAGGTAATGGCAATTCACTGGAAAGTCTTTCGGCTTCTCCATGTCCTGTCAGTTGACCCAGACCCAGTTCAGAAACTAAAAGAACATAAAAGGCAGTATTTTTTTGGGGGGGGGGGGGAGGTCTCTTATTTTTCTCTTCCTCTTGATCCTCCTTCTTTAAAAGTCTCCAAAAATGCTGAGAAATGGAATCCAATAACTCTATAAGTTTGGAAAAATATATACGTACAGTAAGTCCCCTATATGCAAACTTTCAAAGATGCCAATATGCATTCCATCAGTGCCAGACATGAGTGCTGTTGCAGCTTACCCTCCACCTCCTATTGCTGATGATCCTTCCGCTCTACCGTATCCCGCCTCCTCTCCCTCCTCCAGGCAATAACTCTTCTTGCCTGTTCACTCAGTGCCAGCCCCCTGTATGCCAGCTGTTGTACTGTACTAGTATACTGTACTATAAAATTAAAAATGTTTTAATTTTTTGTTTTTATGTGTTCTTTGTGTGAAAAATATTATAAGCCTATAACAGTATGGAACTATATAGTGATTGTATTAGTTGAGTACCTAGGCTAACTTCGTTGGACTAACAAATAAATTGGACTTACCAACTCACTCTCAAAACAGAACTCATTGATATACATAAACATTACTAGACTACATACTCATCACAATAATTCTCAACTGACAGGAAAGCAATTGTCACAAAAATTAGAAAATTTAAAATGGCATATCTCATTACAACAGATTTTCTTCATAAAAAAAATCAAGGGTTAAATTTTTTATTTAAAAAAAATTTACACAATTTAAAAGGTTACTTTCCATTTAAAGTTATTACGAAGTGAAAGTGTTAGTCACTCAGTTGTGTCCAACTCTTTGCGATCCCATAGACTGTAGCTCACCAGGCTCCTCTGTTCATGGAATTCTCCAGGCAAAAAATAACGAAGGGGATTACCACATTTTTCTCCAGGGGATCTTCTTGACCCAGCAATCGAAGCTTGGTCTCCTACATTGCAGTCGAGTTCCTTACCTCCTGAGCCATGAGCTTTGTTCCCCTGGAATCTGTCTTATGCTCAAATTTGTACTTCCCACTCCCCAACCTGCCATTCCCTCTCCCTGGTAACCACTAGTTTGTTCTCTATATCTGTGAAGTAACATCAATAGTTGATTTTTAAAATAAGACAAATGATTTGGCATTGTTTTCCTTTGACTCCTGATAAGCCAACAGACGTTACCAATATTATTCAGTTGTTTATTCAAGGAGTCAGTGCCAGTTTGAAGTGACTGAAGAAATAATCTGCGTGAGTAGTCTTTCTGGAAAAAACTTCAGGTGAGACTATTTTGTGAGAAGTTGAGCAATTCAGTACAACATGGAGTGAAATCTGCTACAATATTTTAGAACTGGTTGCAGCTAATAAATAAAGGTTTATTTGAACAAGTTTTAAAACTTGTGAAAAATGTAGGTCACAGTAAGTGACATACAAATAAGTAGACATTTCCTGCCTTTATTCAGATACTTGTAAACTTTTGAATGTCATAGTTCATCAAACAAAGAGGTATCAATGGAATCAATCATTGCCATTTTTGAAAATTTATCAGTCATATAAAGTGAAATCTTTGGCCTACCCTGCTAAGTCACTTGGCAAATAAGTCATAAGCCTTAGTTCAGGACTGAGATTAAAGCCCTGGAGGTGCTGGGGTTGAACCCAGGGCATCGTGCGCGCTAAACACTGTGCTCTAACACTAAGCTACATCGCCTGCAGAAGGTGTTTAGGATATTCCATATGGCAAGTTGCCACTATCTCTGGGTAAGGCAAGAGCCCTGGGAGAAGATTCCTTGGAGAAGGGAATGGCTACCCACTCCAGTATTCTTACCTGGAGAATTCCATGGACAGAGCCTGGCAGGCTACAGTCCATAGGGTTGCAAAGAGTTGGACATGACTGAGTGACTAATTGGGGGCTTTTTCGAGATTTAAGCTACCGTGCTGTTTCTGAAACCCTCAAGAGAAGAGACTTTGCTTTCTGAATTGAAAAGTGTCTGAATATAAAAGAGATTTTTCGTAAGAAGGGGACCCTCCAAGGACTGCTGCTAGCTGACATCCTGAGTGGCAGTTCCTGTCCACCACCAAGCGTACATTAGGATGAAATATTCTGTTGCATCTTCAACTTCTTTTCTGTCTACAATGCTCTTAGAAAAATATAAAAGATAGTGGAGGGGAATACAAAGGCCAGTGCCATGAGAACTCCTCAGGAAATTAAGGTCCACATGGGGAGATAAGAATGAGGTGTAACTAATATAGATATGAAATGAAGAACTAAGTCAGTCATAACTAAACCACTGCGCCTAGCATCTTTGTCTGGAAACACAGAAGCAGCATTCTGTCCAGGACACTGCAAATCTAGCTCTGAGACCCCTAAGGACAGAAGACAGGAAAGAGGATTAGAAAAGATGCTCCCGTCGATATTGCGCCTGTTTCACACAGAATGTTTTTCCACAAGAAGGTGAACATGAAAGAAGCCCCAAAGAAAAGTTCTTTATAAGACCTCCCCACACCTGGGTAGGTCCTCAAAATCTATCTGTCCCTGGGGCACAAATAATTTGATGTTTCCTGCCTTTATTCAAATGTGCATCATTGTCAACCCAAACACGTATACTTTTTTTGTGTTTTTGTTTAGTTTGTTTTAAGGAAATTCTGTCATAGTGGAAGGGGGCAGGAAATCATGTAATTTTAAAACTTCTCTAAATGACTGAAAATCAGCAAGGTTCAGCTGTTCCTAGGCTAATGTCAGAGAACTGGAGAGCTGAGGGGGAACGGAGAGGAGAGAGGGGATGGGGAGGCGAGAGCATCCTGGCGGGAGAGTGGGGAGGGGAAGACAGCTGCGGGGAAAGAAGAAGCAGCTAACCCGGAGCACGAAAACGAGGACACAAGAATAAAGTTTGGGAATGAGCATTATACACCACTGATATTCGGATAAGGGAGAATGTGGATGTATCCGAAGTCTTTGTCTCTTCTGCATGTCGACAGGTTCGCCGCAAGAGGAGTCTTCCTTATTCTAAGCGAAGTAGGTGAAAACGTATGTCCTACGAAAATCCGGTTTGTTTTGTTCCAGTTATTGTAGTTTGAGAGCTACTAGTTGCTCTTTTCCGCGCTGGATAAACAGGTTAAGCACTTTGGAGGGCCCTTGTGTAGCTGAATTTTTGTTTGCGGTGCAGTACTGCCGGAAATTCCCTGGAGTTTTGGCAACCCACTCCAGTATTCTTGCCTGGGAAATCCCATGGACAGAGGAGCCTGGCGAGATACAGCTTATGTGGTCGCAAAAGAGTAGGACACGATTGAGCGACTGAGCATGCGCGCACGCACTGCAGAAATTGATAGCTTTATAAAGAGCAACTGGAAAGCCACGTCTGCATTCCTGTGTGACTGCAGTGAGAACAATGTTGAGCGTAGAAGCAGAGTTCGCCGGTGGCTTTGGGCTTATGTATCTGAGGCAACAACAGATTTTTAGCACACTAGATTTGGAATGTGAGGGGCAAATGAGAAAGAAATGTAAGCCGGACAGCAAACGAACACTTTTAAATGCATATCCAAGAATACAAGTGTCAGCACCTTGGATAGCGCCTCAAACTTGTGCCCTGAGGGTAGCGCGTTTAAGTGTCTGAGCGAAGATTCTTTAGCTCTTCCATTCTTGTTTCTTACTCTTACGCAGAAGTCTCCTGAAACCCAGTTTTCTTCTAGAGATCTTTTGGGACATTTTCAGTGTTCTCTACTGCTTATATATTACACTTCTCCCAGTGGGAGTTCTGAAGAGCCACAGTTTGAACAGAGAAAGTCTATTCAAACAATTGCAGTCTGTCCTCTAGGTCTTTGTTTTAAGCACAAATGGTATTTCCATCAAAGACACTTGAGGATCAGAAGTATCTGACTTCACTTTGGCCATTTCCGAAGTCCTCATACAATACTGTTACCTAAGAATAGTGGAGGTGGGGGCAGGCATCCTATACACTGTGTGTACCTCACAACACAGCTGTGATTGCTCAAAATGGCTAGAGAGAAGATGGCTAATAAAAACATGGACAAATGGTTTGAGTACACCCGCACGAATTATATCGTTGTATTCCAAAGTGACAAAGAAAACTGCGGCACAAAAACAAGGCAGGAAACTTTGATTGACTCATTCAAAAGACCAAAGGCAGCAAAGGCAAAAATGACAACAATAATAAACAAGCCAAAAATTCTGCTAAGTGGCTTACTGAGGTCTCCAATAAAGAGCCTCCGAACTGGAGGTGCCGGGGATTGAACCCGGGGCCTCGTGCATGCTAAGCACGCGCTCTACCACTGAGCTACACCCCCTACCACACCTATGCTTCTTTCTTATGAAAATTACTCATGTGTTCTCCAACATCAACAACTTCCTTAAAATGGAAGCTAAATTATTTCATTTAACTTAATTTTTGCCATATGTTCATCCAACATTTCCCAGCCGGCATCTTTGATGAAATGTTTTATTTCTAGCACCTCCATTACTATCCTATTTCACTCTCCTAAACCATGCTGCGCAAAATTTTCCCACTTTCCCTTTCTTTTTCTGCTCAATAGCAAAGTTAAATTCATAACATTTCACTCCAAGGGCCTCATTATCACTGTTGAAGTCTGTCTTCCCAAGGAACATTTGATTGAAGGAAAAGAAAAAGAAAGATCTGGCTCACGCAGGATCTCTCGAACCTGAGGCAACAAGCACAACAGACTCACATTATCAGGCTTGAGGACCCAGTGATATTGGCAGCATCATTGAGGAACACGAAGGGGAAAGAACAGAAAGAGAAGGAAAAGCAAAAGTAAGACGTTCTCAGTCAATTATCTTTTAGAAGACGTTATTCTTTCAACTGTTCGGGTTAATGAAAGAGTTGTGGACCAAGGAGAAGCAAACCTGTCCAGTGATCATCCCTTCTCTGTGCTTCTCTACTCTTCTACCACCAATCATAATTATATTGTACAGTTACCAGAAGTAGTAGACAATGTATCATTATTTTTTCTGATCAAGTAAACTGATCAGGCTTTTACTTTGGGTGGAGTGGGCCGCCTAGAACTCTTGTAAATTAATTCACAGAACAATTAGTTATTTTGCGTTACTCACCAAATCTTCAGTAATGTCTAACATGAATGAAACCTCCTGGTAACATTGGGGGTGTAGCTCAGTGGTAGAGCGCGTGCTTAGCATGCACGAGGTCCTGGGTTCAATCCCCAGCACCTCCACTTGGAGGTATCTATTTATTGAGGACCACTACGAATGAGAAAAGTACTGAAGGGTGGTAGCAGGTGGTTTGTGAATCTTCAACTGTTGCAGTCTATCCAAAATAGTGTCACTCATCCCCTCCAGGAGTTTTGAAAGAGGATCAGGTATTTGTAATGAGGAATTAACTCCCTCAGTAATTTACACAAGTTAGCTGACCCCACATTGGGGAAGTTAAGGATTTTATGTCAAGGAAAGCTTGACATAACTCAATACACCCCATTCTCCCACTGATTCTTATCTCTTTAAATAAAATCATGCCTTTTATTTATAAATTCCAATCACAAAGAAACACCAGAAAAATCATGTAAAGACTTTGGAGTTCAAATGAAAATTATCAGTGGAATAGAGAGGGAGCAAAATGTTCCTGTGTCCCAACATTGGCCATAACAGTGAAAAGACCCACTCTCACTTCCTCTCTCTGTTTCATGCATCCATGGATCCTGATGAGAGAGATACATTGCCACTAGTCACAGATGAAGAGTATTTCCAATCCTGGATATCATTACATGCCCTCCCTCACCAAAGGTCTTGTCTCCTAGCTCATACCATAACCAAGTATTCAAAAGGTCATTCCATCACCCAATCAAGCTAGTTGCTTCAGGGTTAGCGGCCTTACTTTGAGGCCAGTGAATTCCAGAATATTAGCCCATTGCCAATTTTTTCCCTATAAACTGGCTTCTTGTCTCAGAAACAATGCTGAAGGTGCTGTTGAATAAGACATTCAGTAAATTGGTGGTTGGTGGTTTTGGCAGAAGCATTGTGGGACATGAAGGGAAATCTATGTATAGAATAAATGTGTATTCCAGTGAGGTTAGATATACACTGTGCCCCTAATACAGAAGTGGTCAAATGCAAGGAACCTGACACCAGGGTAGGTAGTTGGTTCCCCAGTGGAATAATAGCCCCCAAGTGAGGGCTCAAAGTTTGTGATGTTAGTAGTTTAGTCACTTAGTAGTAATTTAAACTACATTATTTTGGTGCACAGAAGTCTGTGTTGCTTCATTCATTATTAGAGAAATGCAAGTCAAAACTACAATGAGGTATCACCTCACACCAGTCAGAATGGCCATCATCAAAAAAAAAAATGTACAAACAATAAACGCTGGAGAGGGTGTGGAGAAAAGGGAACCCCCTTTCACTGTTGGTGGGAATGTAAATTGATACAGCCACTATGGAGAACAGTATGGAGATTCCTTAAAAAACTAGGAATAAAATTTCCATATGACCTAACAATCCCACTACTGGGCATATCCCCTGAGGAAACCAAAATTGAAGAAGACACACATACCCCAGTGTTCATTGCAGCACTATTTACAATAGCTGGACATAAAAGAAACCTAGATGTCCATCGACAAATGAATGGCTAAAGAAGATTTAGTACATATAAAAAATGGAATATTACTCAGCCATAAAAAGGAACTCATTTCACCCAGTTCTAATGAGATGGATGAGCCTACAGTCCATCATACAGAGTGAAGTAAATCGGAAAGAGAAAAACAAATATCATATATAAACGCATATATATGGAATATAGAAGAATGGTACTGATGAATCTATTTGCAAGGCAGCAGTGGAGACGCAAACATAGAGAACAGACTTGTGGACACAGTTGGGAAAGGAGAAAATTAAGAGGGTAGCATTGAAATGTATACTTTACCATATGTAAAATGGATAGTGGTGTTGCCCAAATGGTCTAGGAGCAAGTGATGAGAATGAAGACAGAACACAAAATCTGGTACAACGGGTCAGGGGACCTGTAGCCTCTAGCAACGGCTACAGGGGACCTGCACCTCTCTGAGGTGCAGAGTCCATTCTGAGTCTAGCTTTTATTCCTAAATGCAGACTACAAGATTTTTTTGATCTTATCTTTCGCAAGACACTACACTGACATAGTCCAGATCTCCTTGTTTTTACCCCAGGCCATTCTCTTTTGGGCTAGACTTGGCAATAATCAGTAAGTGCATAGGCAGCAATCATGCCTGATGCCAATCCAGTGTTCCAAGGTCCATTCTTTCATGATCCCAGTCATACTCCCTTCTGGGTCTGGCCTTGGGGATTTGTAACAAGGAGATTATTCTTAAGAAAAACATGAAAGATAATCATTAACACAGTTTCTTAATGTATGCTGTTTTTCTAGGTGCTATTTCTGTGGAATTTCTCAAGGCTGTGAAAGGATGTTATTAGGAATTCCCACTAAATATTGGGAGTTTGCTGTAGGATGCAGGGAGCTCAAACTTATGCTCTCTGACAACCTAGAGGGGTGGGATGGGATGGGGGGTGGGAGGGAGGTTCAAGAGGGAGGGGATGTGTGTATACCTGTGGCTGATTCATGCTGATGTATGGCAGAAACTAACACAATTTTGTAAACCAACTATCCTCCAATTAAAAATTAAAAATTAAAATAAGTATTAATAAAAAATTAAAATACATATGTAGAACCAAAAAAAAAAAAAGAGGTAGTCTGTGTTGCTGAGCCTATGTATGACCTCTGTTCTTGTCATCATGGTTACTTTGTTCATAAGCTCATTGGGCAAGTACAGTGGTGGCCAAGGAGAAGCTTCCAGGCATCAGTAGAATGGGTCATTGTGTTCAACTGCCTCCAAGGAGGCTGCTCTCTGTAGAGCATTTACTTGAAAGCAAATATCCTTAGACTTTGCACATTTGGGGGATTCTGTCTACCCGCCTATTTACCAGACCTCTCTGTCACCACTTTTTCAGTTTTCTCTCAATAATTTTCCCTCCAAGCCCCTAATCACCTGCCAAACTATTAGCTACCTCTCATTAACTAGTGTAGATATCTACCCTACATCTGTACTTCCAAGCAAAATGAACAGTCACATGCCCTGCTTGAGGTAATGCCTACTGAGAGGGTTTACTTTCACTATTGGCCTACAGGTTCTATGGAAACCGCTGACACATATATAGTCCCAGTATATGAGCAGAATTATCTATAAACCATATCTGGGTTTTGTTTTTCTTTTTCTTCTTTAGTTATCAGGAGTTCCCTGTGAAGTTCTGGATGTGGGTTGAAGAATAGAGGATTGTACCAAGTGTAGGAGCCACGGGAATATGAGCTACTTTCTTATGCAAATGACTCGTAAGCCTTGCTTCATATATTCTGTTTCTACTTGAAAATGAAATGATGATGTGCACTATTTATTACCTCACAATGCTAAATGATTTCCTTGCCTGAATCACAAAGGAGCCAATCAAAAACTGATTTGGTCATAGTTTCAATTTTACTTTTGAAGGAAATTTTGTGAAGAAATTCTGTTGTGATGAGATTTGTCATTTCAAATTTTCTAACTTTGTGACAGTTGCTTTCCTGTCAGTTGGGAATATTGGCTGGAGTGTTTAGTCTGATAATGTTTATGTATGTGATATTCTTTTAGCAAATTCACAGCATCATTGGCTTTTGTTTCTCACCATTTTTGGAGATTGTGAGAGATGAAAGAATGAAAAAAAGAGAGAGAGAGAGAGAAATAAGAGCTACCAATAACATTTTCCTTAGTTTCCTTTAGTTTCTGAGCTGTATCTGGGTCAACTGACAGGACGCAGAGAAGTAGAAAGTCTTTCCATCGAATACCTTATTGTCACCTCTCTTCAGATTTTCCTACTTTTATTTTATTTTATTTTTAGATTTTCCTACTTTTATGTGTTCATCCCATGCTGCCAGGAATTGGCTCCAATTGGCATACATGGAAAGCAATCGATTCCAGGTCTTTCCAAGTAGGCAAATACATTGGACAACTAGGCAGCCATACTAAAAGAATCGGAAACCTTCTAAAAACTGAAGTTGAAAAAAAAGAAATGTCAGGAGAGTAAGTCCTCAGGTAGCCGAAATAGCTCAGTTGGGAGAGCGTTAGACTGAAGATCTAAAGGTCCCTGGTTCAATCCCGGGTTTCGGCACTCCAAAGTTTTTAGTTGAGCCTCAAGGGCGAGTTTTCTTCGGGTGCATAAAGGAATGTTGTAATGGACTGACGATCACAAAATGGCTCTAGATTTTTCTATGAATAAACTCACAATCGAATTTATGAAATCTTACTCCAGCCAAAATTTTAGAACTTTAATTTTTAGATTTTAGAACTTTAATTCAACAAGTGTCTGAGTAATCTATTGAGCCACTGACCTCTCAGTTCAAACTGAAGTTTCCAAGTTCTGAAACGGACAACAGAGTCATTATTACCATCCTCAGAGCAAAAGTTGGGGATCCTTTGACGCTGGCCATCTCCTCATTCAGACCTTGTATTTCAGTCAACTCTCTGACCCATAGCCCTATTTTATCTATTAGTTTGTATTCCTGTATTGTTTATTATTCATTTTAAAGCTCAGTGTTTCCAAGATTGCCTTGAAGGTACTGTGATCTTTTGAGCTTGCTATAATCATTGAGCACTTTCTTACATTCTGACATGTTGATATTTTGGGTGACAGCAAATTTTTACAGTGGCTTTGGTTCCTTCTAGTGGGGATCTGTATGAAGAAATTAGGATATGGGGCTAGTTCTTCTAGTCGTTCCTTAAGTATCGTTGATTCTAGGCTCTTCTTTTCTTTCTTCTATTCACCTGTAGGTTGACAAACGTGAATAGATACTAGGAATGATGCCTTTCTGCCTAACATGAAGTTGCCCTTCTCTTCGTGTAGATGAGAAAGAGAATAAAATAAAGGAGTTTCAGGAAATAATGGAACTGTACATAAGCAGTCTTTGTGCTAATCATTTCAAGGTCTGGAAGCACTAGGCAGATATGTCATTAAGTTTTCTTCTAAAAGAAACAAGTGAGGGAGTGTAGCTCAGTGGTAGAGTGCGTAACGAGACCCCGGGTTCAATCCCCGGCACCTCCAGTAATGAATGGCTGGTTCTGTGGTTGTCATCACCTTGTGAAGGGCTGCAGTTTAAACTGCAGGACGCCCCTTGGTGTTGATGTCGAGCTCTGGGAGCCTTTTTGCTGTTATTTTGAGCTACCTTCGGGAAGAAAAAGTGAAATATATCTGGTTTAGAATTCAATAAACTAGGTTTAAGTATAAACAATACAATTTTAATAGCTTTTAAAACTAATAATGTCAAACTGTACAGTTAAAAAGCAACCAAATTAAAAGAATTTAAATATAACAAAATATAGGAAAAACGGCATACTCATAATTTCTCAGATCTTCATGCACTTTTGAGTTGAAGTTGACAAACTATCGCTAACATATGACATGCTGTAACATGGTCCTTCTGCACATCTCTACGTATGAAACCAGAATGTCCCCCAAAGTATGCCTCTTTGACATAAAAATTATTTTGAGCTGAAGACAATTAAGTTGCAAAAATGTTCTCTTTATCCTTCCATGTCTGACCAAAAGCAGGATACAAATCCTCCTTTGACTGGAGAAAAACTCTTACCAGCCCAGATAGGCACTAGTTCAGTTCAATTCAGTCAGTCATGTCTGACTCTTTGCGACCCCATGGACTGCAGCACGCCAGGCCTCGCTGTCCATCACCAACTCCCAGAGCTTGCTCAAACTCATGTCCATCGAGTCGGTGATAGGCACTAGAGGAACAAACAAACCTTAGTCCACTAGTTTCCTCCCCAGTATTTAATTTCCCACAGTTTACTGCCCTGAAAAGACAAAAACTGCTTTCCTCAATCCTGTCCTTTATCTATAAATTTACTGTTCTTTGTTGAATATACTTCATTAGCTGAGCTGCTAAACTTGCACTTTGAGTCACTTTTTGTTTGTGTTTCTCCTGAGTGGTGCCTGTTGCACACATTAGTAAGCACTGCTTTTCTCTTGTCAAACTGCCTTTATTTTTAAGAGTACCAGCTGAAAACCTAAAATGAGTAAACTTTTGTCTCTTGCATTCTTTGTCTCTTCCCATTCTATTCACCCACAAGTTGGACAGCACCCCATTAGATCTACACACTATTAAAATGATTCAACTCCTCTGATCATGCACTTGGGAGAGACAGCAGTTACAAGATCCTCTAAAATAGATAAATCCTTACTTTTCATTTCTAGACTTCTTCGTGGAGAACCAGTAGCAAATAATGGAAATCAGTGAAGACGAGTCTTTTTCTGAATTTCTTAGATTATGTGAGAGTAGAATGAGCGAAATGAAGCACTGGGTTTAGTTTCTAGCACCTTTACTCTTGCCCTTTTGTTTTACTCTCTTAAACTGTATTCGCACAAATTTTTCCCACTTTCCTCTCCATATTCCCTTACTCAGTTTTTCTTCTTCACATCAAAGTTAACTTTACACCCATTTGCTCCTGACCCCTTCCCACTCTAAGGGTTATCCTCACTGGTATGTCTGTCTTCTCAAGAAACATTTGACTGAAGGAAACAAAAAAAGAAAGATCTGGCTCATTCAGGATTTCCTGAACTCCAAACAACAAACTTGGAAGAGTCAGTCACATCATCAAGCTTGAGCACTAAATTCCACTGACAGTATTACTGAGGAGCATGAAGGGAAAAGAACAGCCCCCCCCCCCCCCTTTTTTTAAAGTATCTCTCAGAAGGCTTTATTCTTTCAGCTGTTCCTGGTTAATTAAACAACTGCAGGCCAGGAAGAAGCCACTAGGCTGTATATTTTAAAACTTCAGAAATAGTAATATTTAACCTGGAAGATTTTCTCTAGCCAACTCATAGCTTAGAAAAAAAAAAAAAGATAATATTTTATGAAACAGCCAAAGAGACATGAATACAGGGGGGTGTAGCTCAGTGGTAGAGCGCGTGCTTCGCATGTACGAGGTCCCTGGTTCAATCCCTGGCACCTCCATCTGTACTTTTGTCAGCCTTTCTCCTATTTACTCCCTCCAGTCTACCATTTTCCAGGGCCGAGAATCGGCAAAAGGAAAACAACAAGGTAAGAAAGAAAGAGGATAAAATAAAGGGGAGTGGGATGGGGTGGTGGTGATGGAAATATCCCTGTTCCTTTAGTTAGTTAGCTGAGCAGTCAGAGACCTGGATTTTCATGTGGCTATGGAAGAGAAGGCCCCTGAGATGAGACTAGCACAAGGACTGAAAAAGATCCATTGGTATTGGAGAATAAGGAACCATTGGTATGTATTTTAGGCTTTTAGACTGAATTTGGACCCTGCAGTTTGTTGTTTCTGCTTCAGGTGTCTTCCTACTTCTCTCAGCTTGCTCCAAAGTTTGCTCCATCACCAGCTCTCAGGAAGGTATTTCCATTCCATCACCAGGGAACGTCTCAGGAATGGGGCATTTTTCTTGAGTTTTCAAATTCTTCCTTTCCCCTAACTTCAACCCCCTTTGCCTCCAAAACTGCCTAAAAGACCGTAAAAATACCGCGGAAGAAGACCAAGAAGAAAAGTACTGCGAAAGAGGAGGGTAAGGATGCGGCGGATAGAGGGGGATTTAGGTACTTCCAGAAGGAAAGAGATGACAGAGCGGAAAGAATTCACACACAACCTGCCAAGAAATGCAGAGCGACAGTGCATGTCCAGCAGACCTAAGGCAGCAACGCGATCGGGCCCTTGGCAACTGCTTTCCTTATTGAGGCTCTGTTTTGAAAGACAAAAGGAGGAGGGAGGAGGAAAAGAGTACACAACCTCTTTCGGACAGAATTCTCTCCAGAATGAGGAGAGAGCAGGGGAAATGTGTGGGCTGGGACTCCATACGTGAAAGGAGTCTCATTTAACGTCATGTGTGAAAGGAATTAGCGCTTTGTAGCCTAGATAGCATCTGTCACCTCAGGCACTGAGGCGCAAAAACACTTTCCGTCCATTTTGTGTGACAAGTAACCCATATGTGAATTTTGAATGAAGTCTCAAAGTAGACAGTAATTTATAATATTAGGAAACTCTGCAAACTCAAACTCTGGCAGGTTAGGGAAATCCTGACCTGGAGTGTCAAAAACCCGGAGCCTGGGTGGAGTGAACCGAGTTATTGGGAAGATCTCACGCGGGAAGCAGTATAGTGGACAAGAGCGGAAAGGCGACGCTTGAACGGGACAAGGAAGGAGGCGAGTTGGAATCAGCAAAGTAGGGAGAAGAGGGCGTATACGTGGATCTTTAAATATGAGTAGGATTTGGGTAGATGGGTAGGAAGGACCTGTCCAAGCTCCACCTCTCTTCTTTGCATCCTATACCTACAAGAAAGTGTTGAAGTCCCGTGTATTTTAGGGAAGTAAACAGAAAACTTCTGTCCCATAAGAAGATCGCACTCGTTTGTACCCAAACTGTTGGCTTTTGAGAGCATTTTGGGGCCCTTTCCATAGGCGAGCTCTTCAGAGGGAAGTCAAATTGTTTCAAACCTGATGTCTGTTGTGGTGGCAGCAGGTTAGTGAGTGTGGAAGTGGCCTCTGCCGGCTGCTCTTGGCTTGAGTATATGAGGTACGTGTGCAAGACTGATTTTAACACGGATCACAATTGAAAATAATCTAATGAACTCACCCTTCCTAGGCCGTCAGGAAACCTTAACCTTCGTGAGCCCGGATAGCTCAGTCGGTAGAGCATCAGACTTTTAATCTGAGGGTCCAGGGTTCAAGTCCCTGTTCGGGCGATAAATTTCATTTTCCTTCCTATGTCCAAGAGATGTTTTCACTATCTGCTCTGGGCCATGGTGCTACCTGAAGATTAAGTCATCAACCCTTAGAGAGTATGCAGTCGAATAAACAAGAGTTTGAGACGTTCGCTCAAATAAGCCAGAAACGAGGACTCCTCCATGGTGGAATGGGTATCGAGAAGAATGAATTCCTTTCTGCTTGCGGGTAGTCTGTTGCGTTTTTGCTTTGTGGGTGTTAGATCGAGCCTGGAAAGAGGAGGAGCTTGAGTTTGAACATGATTAAGGTGCTGACAAATAGTGCAGTCAAAGCTATGGTTTTTTCCAGTAGACATGTAGGAATGTGCCGAATTGGACCATAGAGGCCGAGCGCGGAAGAATTGATGCTTTTGAACTGTTGTGATGGAGAAGACTCTTGAGAGTCCCTTGGACAGCAAGGAGATCCAACCAGTCCATCCTAAAGGAAATCAGTCCTGAATATTCATTGGAAGGACTGATGCTGAAGCTGAAGCTCCAATACTTTGGCCACTTAATGTGAAGAACCGACTCACTGGAAAAGATTCCCCTGATGCTGGGAAAGATTGAAGGCAAAGGAGAAGGGGCTGCAGAGGATGAGATGGTTAGATAGCATCACAAGCTCAATGGACATGAGTGTGAGTAAACTCCTGGAGATAGTGGAGGACAGGGAAGCCTGGTGTGCTGCAGTCCATGGGGTCGCAAAGAGGCAGACACGACTGAGCGATTGAACAAGAAGGTGCCTGCAAATTTAAGATTCAGTCTTGTGAAGGTATTTGGTAGCCACAGTGAAATCCCTAAGATGGCAACTTTGCAGAAATCTGTGATTAAGGAGGTTTTTCTTATCATGGAAGAGAGAGTGTGTAGAGCAAGAATGTAAAAGGGCTTATTGTGATTTGAAGATTGGAAACTCATTAACAGGTATTTCCGGGAAAGTGTGTCTTAAGCCAGAGTGATCATGGACTCCAGATAGTGTTATGTTCCTTGAACTTCCTTAGAAATCCCAGGAAATGCTTAGAAATCCAGGTCAGGTGATTGCTTTCTCCTTTTTGCTGGCCTCTGACTGTATGAGAGTTTTGTTCTTGTTCACAGAAATCCCATGAAGTAGATTTTTAATTTGGAAGGTCTCCATTTGTCTGAAAGAGCTTGTATCTTAGTTGGTCCAAAAGATTCATCAGATCTCTAGAATGTAAAATAGGAAACAGAAAAGTGACCGGTCTCAATGAGGGAGAGAAATGGGTGGGATGGGGAAATGGGGCTGGTTTTAATTTGTCTCTGTGTCTTGGTGTAAAGTACAACTAAGATCATGTCTAATGTCCTTGGTAAATCATTACTCTACATTGTGACAGAAGAAAACAATGCCAAGTGGAGTCTTGTTTATTTCTGACATCAGCAAAATTGTGGTAAATTGGGAAGCACTGCCCAATATAATGTGAATCATGTATGCCAACCACATATATAATTTTTAAATTTTCTAGAAGTTACATTGAAAGAAGTAAAAAGAAACAAGTGAAATTCATAATGCATTTGATTTAATCCAATATATCCAAAATACTACTGTTACAGGAAGGGGGACCTGCTTCCAGGGTCCAAGAGTGGGCTCTTGTTCACCCTTGGAAATGTCAGAAGGAGGCACATTGTGCTGACAAAGAGATTTTATTGCAGAAGGGGGGCCTAAGTAGAGAGCAGCAAGGTAAGGAAACCCGGGAGAACTGATCTGCCACATGGCTGTAGTCTCAGGTTTTGTGGTAAAGGGGTTAGTTTCTGTGTTGTCTCTAGACAGTCATCCTGCTTGGCTGTAATCTCAGGGTCCTTCCTGGTGGCATGTACATTACTCAACCAAGACGGATCCCGGTGAGAAGGGCTCTGGAAGGTTGGTCATCTCCTCCAGCTTTTGGCCCCTTCTGAATTCTGCCAGTTAGTTTTCAGTGGCAGCACCATGTTCCTTATCTGGAACTCCTGTTGCCTGAGACAACTCAAGCAAGCAGGCCTGGCCAAGGCAGGTGGTTTCGCTCAACAGTCCCCTAACTGTGGTGGGAATTCCTAATAATGTACTTTCATAGCCTTGAGAAATTCCACAGAAATAGCACCTGGGAAAACAGCATATATTAAGAAACTGTGTTAATGATTATCTTTTATGTTTTTCTTAAGAATAATCTCCTTGTTACAAATCCCAAGGCCAGACCCAGAAGGGAGTATGACTGGAATCATGAAAGCATGGACCATGGAACACCGGGTCGGTGGCAGGCATGAACGCTGCCTACGCACTTCTTGCTGATTGTTCCTGAGACTAGCCCAGAAGGGAATGGCCTGGGGTAAAAAATGAGGAGATCTGGACTATGTCTTGGGAAAGATGCAATCAAAAAAGTCTTGTAGTCTGCAATTAGGAATAAAAGCTGGACTCAGAGTGGACTCTGCACCTCAGTCCAATAGAGGCTGCAGGTCTCCTGACCCATTGCACCAGATTTCATGGCTGTTTTCATTCTCATCGCTTACTCTGGGATGTTTAGGGCAACACCTGATTTTATCAGGTCAATAAATAATTCACATATAACTAACAAGGATGTACTGTATAGCTCATGGAACTCTGCCCAATGTTATGTGGCAACCTAGGTGGGAGGGGAGTTTGGGGGAGAATGGATACATGTATATATATGGCTGAGTCCCTGCTGTTAACCTGAAACTATTACAACATTGTGAATCAGCTGTATACCAATACAAAATAAAAAGCTATTAAAAAAAATGAAAGAAAAAAGTAATCCACGTAAACATATTACCTAAGTATTTTGCATTCTTTTTCTCATACTAAGTCTTTAGTGCATCTTAAGTGTGCATCTTAAACTTATAGGACATAAGTTGGACTGGTCATATTTCAAGTACTCAAGAATTACATGTGCTAGTGGCTACCATATTGGATAGCAGAGTTATAAGAACTAATGTATTTGAATAAACAGAGGAAAATATATAAATGAGCAAAATTCTTACAAATTAAAGCAGTTCTGTAACTCACACTCAAAATCTATATGCAAAATTTCACTCATATTTGTGAAGTATGCCAACTAAAAATTGCCACTTTGCCATCTGCTTCTCCAAGGATTAAGTCATTAGCCACTGCAGCTGCTGACCTTCAACACACCCTGAAAGGAATTCAGAGTGGAGATCAGGAATGAGGCACTCTGTGCTCTGGGAAAAACTGACAGAACAGGCCTTCAAACAGATATTTTCAGGAGATTTTATGACCCCAAGCCCTTACATCTTATTATATCTATAAAAGCACTAAAATCATTAATGGTGACACCTGCTCCTCCTGACTAGCAGCAAACCTTTGCCAAAAAGTGTGCTTGATTGCATGTATCCCCTTTCACTAAAATCCCTGTATAATACTGATCTTCCCCCTCACCTGTTCAGAGCAGTTCCTCAGAGCTATCTGAGATACCACGCCCTAGCTATAGTCCTCATTTTGCCCCTAGTAAAACTTAACTCAAAACTCTCACATTGTGCTTTTTTTCCCTTCTGTTGACAGGTGTTGACTGAAATAAAAATGCACAATGTGGGAGCTGTAAGTTTCAGTTTTATCTGGGGATTTATTAAGGACTAAAGTCTGGGAGCGGCTATGTGCAAGTACTGGTAAATTGCCACTATGCAAGATTACCTGAATTCTTTCTGATAAAGTGCTAATATTTAATATCCTTCTACCATCCTTTGTCTTTCCTATACCTAAAGACTAATATATGGTTTGTGTGTGTGTGTGAATGACAGGGATTTTCTTCTACCCAAACCATTCACTCATAAAAATACATGTGTTAAGACTTAGAAGTGAAAAACCCACTGGTTATTTCTTCCAGGGTATTCCTTCCAGGGTATTTCCCCCATTATTCTTGTATGCAAAAAGCCATATTTAAAATTTTCTAAGTCAGTGGTCACATTTCCACAAGTCTGAATCCCTCAATTTTCAAGAAATTACTTCGGGAGTCACTGGGAGAGAGATCCTTCTGTTCACAAGAAAATTAACTTCAGAAGGTTGATATATACTTTTAAAAAGCTATTCAAGTGTGTGCATGCTTTGAAGACAGAGTACATCATAGTAAAAAGATAAAATAAATATTTGAAAAGAGATTCAGATATACATATTTTCAACAAAGGACTTTATCATAAACAAGGTAAAATTTACATCTGAAAGGAAACTCAAATACACATGTGAAAAGAACAAGAGTCACTATAACTTTCAGGGGAAAAAAAAGAAGGGAGGGGAGTAAAACAAAGAATTTGTAGTTAGGCTTTAGAGTCTCCTAATTGGTATAATGTTATTTTCATTATGAGGAAACTCTGTTCTCATCAGGATTTCTATGTTAGACTTATCTGTTAACAATTATCTGTTAGATTTATCTGTTAGATAAATTGTACAGTTCAAATATTATGAGTAAATACTCTATTTCTGACTGCTAGATCTGTAAATCTGAGCACAGTGGCTTATAATCTCCCACTATGGGTAAAGATGGCAAATCTGGTAGTTACCTGGACAAAAAAATTTCGATTTAATTTCCCACAATTTACAGCAGGGTGAAGTCTCAATGGTGTTTGAGATTTATTAAAACAAAATTTAGAAGTACTTCAAAACCACAAGTAAAATTTTTAATAACTTTGGAGCGGGGAAGGTTATTCCAATAATAATTCAAAAATCCAAAATTACTTAAAGGAAAATTTTGACAAATTTGATCTTAAAAGAGCTTCTGAAAAAGTGGTAAGAGCATAGGTAAATTTTCTTTAGTATATTTATGCTTTTCTTACTTTCCAAATTTTCTGCAATATGCATTATTTGAATAATAATAGAGTAAAACAAAAAGCAAAGCCTCCTGTATAACAAGGAGAAGTCCACAAGCAAAGTCAATGACAAATTTCAGACTGGGAAAATAGAATTGCTATTCATATAACAAAAGGGATAATTTCCCTGCTTCACTAAATATAGGCTTGATTATGATGTTAAAGAAAGCATCCACAAAATCCCAATGGTTTAAACAATAAAGGCTCATTTTAGCACATTATATATTTTCCCTCACTGATCGGCTGATAGCTCACCAGTATTTTTAGTCTGGGATTTAGGATGATAAAGCAGTGTAGGGTAGGGGGGAAAACATCTTTTTCTTCTACCCATCTTAGATTCTTAGGTTGTAGATGCTGAGCGCTCCGAACTGACCGGAATCCTGGCTTAGAAAATCTTGTCTAGGTTCATTCTTTCGCGGAGTAGCCTGCGGAACGAGAAGCTGGCCAGTGGATAAACGAAAGGGGGAAACAGGGAATTGGGGCTTCTTAAATCTAAGATTTTTCATGAAGCCACAGTTCACAGATAACCACTCAGATTTCAGGGGGGTTAGAAGGTCTCTGTGGAACGAGCCGTTGCCTCTGGAGACAAAGACTGGGGCAGGATTTTCACAATTTCAACAATCCGGACATTTTTTGTTTGTGGTTTGGTTGTCGTTTGTCTTTTTTCCTCCAAGCGAGAGCAAGTAGAAAGACGCAGCTCCAAAGAGTCGTTTGACCATTCAACCACTCAGCTACAAAATAAAAGGGGGGGGGGGGGGTGTCGCATTTTCTATGAGCCTTTGGCTTGTAGACCATTCTTCAGAGTTCTGAAAAAACCTCAGTTATTTCCACATGGGGTTCGATTTGGCCAATGCGAGAGAAAGCACTTGTGCTGAAGCTACTAAATGAAATTGGGTTCTGCTCTCAGTAACGATATGAGTTGCATGTTGTCGGTGCATCTCTGAAGGGGATTACTGGGATAGAATCCGAAAGCGGCTTTAAGTGTAATTCATCCTCAGTGACGGCTACTATCTGGTTGGAAATAAAAAGATACCCCAAATTGTGCAAAACGCATTGAGCTTTTAAAAGCACAGGAATCCTGCCCAGCAGCGGGTTTTCACCAGGGGATGTAGCTCAGTGGTAGAGCGCATGCTTCGCATGTATGAGGCCCCGGGTTCGATCCCCGGCATCTCCAGGCCATTCTATTTTTGTTGTTCCAGTCTAATTTAGACTTTGTCCTTGCATTGTTAAATAAAAATGTTTTAGCTCTTTCTCATTTGGGGGCCATTGTCCTGCCCTTTAAATATAGCAGTTTTCCATATATGTGTTAATTGGTCTTCCGTTTGGTTAACTACCATCACCATTTTCTCTGCTTCCTATAAACCTCCTTGGGATGTTTTAATAGGCAATGAGCAGTACAAAGCCAGAGAGAAAATTTAGACATAAGTTCATCCCAAGAATGCACCCAGGAAAAGGGAATACAGCTGCATTTCAAAGAATTGTTTATCTCAATTAAAGGAAGTTCTATCCATTCCAACTTTGCATTGGAAAATAATTAAAATACCTCTTAGTAATTTTTTTTTTGAGGAGAGGAGAAGGTAGCATGTGTTTTAGTATTGGTGTAGTAGTTGTACATCGGTATTCAAGGGTCCACCCTAGGGACCATAAGAGAAATTTCTTCATTTCTCACTGCATCTTTGGCTTTACTCAAGATTTCTGTGGAGAAGAGCTAGTAACAGTCCAGTGCAGGAGGTCTGGGAATGTAGTAAAGGTTAGGAATAGCCTGTGGAAATAGAAGGCAGAGTTGATTAGGCACACTTAATAGCGTGACTGTTCTCTGTTCTGACAACTAGCTCCTAATTCTAGTCGCAGGCCAAAAACTTACCTCATTAACATAACAGAAACACTTTTGCTCCTCTCACCACTTAGAAAATTGTAATGATTTTAAGAGCTCTTTGCCATTAGTAGGGATGGAGACCAAATATATATTCCTTATGGTAAAGCTCAACATTAATAATGTATACCCAGATGTTACATTGATGCATTATGTGGCAGTTAGTTTTTATTTTAAAATTTTTGAGGAACCACAAAAACTTTTTTTTTTAATTCTCCTTTCTTAGCTTATCAGTTAATTCCTCAACTTTTTTTAGTGGTCACTCTAGAGTTTGTAGTATACATTTACAATTAATCCAAGTTCACCTTCCAATAACACTATACTTCTTCACAGGTAGTGTAACTACCTTGTAATAGGGGAAAAATCCAAAATTTCCTCCCTCCTAGCCATTGTATCACTGCTATCATTTATTTTAGTTACATGTAAACATACATAAGTATGTATACAATATAGACATAACCTCATAATCAAATACATTGTTGCTATTATAATTTTGAACAAACTTACCTGTGAGATCAATTGAACTAAGAAAAATAAAAGTTTGCATTTACCTTCCCTTATTCCTTCTTTGATATTCTTCCTTTCCTTATGAAGATTTGAGTTTCTATTATTTTTCTTGTCTCTAAAGAACTTTCTTTAACACTTCTTGCAAGACTGGTCTACAGGGAACAAATTCCCTCCATTTTTGTTTGAGAAAGTTTTTATTTCGCCTTCATTTTTCAAAATTTTCAGGGCACAGAATTCTAGGTTGTGGCTTTCTTCTTTAAATATTTCACTGTAATCTATTCTTGCTTGCATAATTTCTTAATAGAAGTCACATGTAAGTCACTAGACTTGGCTCCCCTATAGTTTAGATTTTTTTTTTCCCCTCTGACCTCTTCCAGGATTATTTTCTTTATATTTGATCTTATGTAGTTTGAGAATTATATGCTTATATGTAGATTTTGTTGTTGTTGTTTCTTTTTTCATTTATCTTTCTGGTGCTCTCTGAACTTCCCAGATCTGTGGTTTACTGTCTGACATTAATTTGAGGGAAATTCTCAGTCATTGTTTCAAATATTCTATTTCTTTCTTTCTTTTCCTTATGGTATTCCCATTACACATGTTATATTTTTTTGAACAAGTCCTAGAGACCTTGGATATTCTGTCCTCTTTCCTCCCCCCAACAGGCTTTGTTCTGTTTTTCAGTTTTGGAGGTTTCTACTGATATATCCTCAAGTTCAGAGTCTTTCCTTAGTTATGTCTATTGTACTAATGAGCTCATCAAAGGCATTCTTCCCTTCTGTTACTATGTATTTTAATCTTGAGCATTTCTTTTGTTTTTTTTAGGATTTTCATCTTTCTTTTTTTTTTTCCAATTTTAAATACAGTTTTATTTAAGACATTGCATTTTTCCACTTACAATACAGTGCTTGTAAAGTGCAATGTTTTTCCATGTACACACATATTCCATGTTCAAGTATCAAGAATGCCCAGTTATTTACTATAGCAGCTCAACTTCATAACTGCCACGGGATTTGCTACAAATTTGGGTCCTTCCATGTTTTGTGTGGAACAATGCTGAATCTATGCTAGGCTGGCTTAATCAACCTCTTCAATGGTGGGCCCAGAGGAGGCACCACCTGATGGAGGAGCTCCACCACCAGGGAAGCCTCCAGGCATTTCTCCTGGCATTCCCCTGGGGCATGCCTCCTGCGCTCTGGTACAGCTTGGTAATGATGGGGTTGCAGACTTTTTCCAGCTCCTTCTGCTGATGTTCAAATTCTTCCTTCTCTGCAGTCTGGTTCTAATCCAGCCAGTTGATTATCTCATTACACTTGTCAAGAATCTTCTGTTTGTCTTTATCATTAATCTTGCCCTGAAGTTTCTCATCCTCAACAGTAGCTTTCATGTTGAAGGCATAGGATTCAAGCGAATTCTTTGAAGACACCTTATCCCCCTGCTTCTCATCGTCAGCTTTGTACTTCTCTGCTTCTTGAACCATGCACTCAATGTCTTCCTTGCTGCTTACATTGCCTATCTGTTCTTGCATACTATCTACTTTATTCATTAGATCCGTTATCATTTTAATCATAGTTGTTTTGAATTCCTACCATGTCTGGTTCTGTTATTACTCTGTCTCTTCAAATTATTATTTGCCTTCTGATATGCTTTGTAATTTTTTCTGGATAGCCCAACGTGGTGTACTTGATAAAAGGATAAATAGGAATTTAGTAATGCGGTGGTGAGGTGTTGGGGGAGAAGCTTTCTATAGTCCTATGATTACGTCTCAGTCTTTTATTGACCCTTTTGTCTCTGGCTGGTGAACTTCACAATTGTTTCTCCGTTGTCTCCTCCCACTCTTAGGTGGGACAGGATAGCTACAGGATGCTGGAGTGGGTTTTTGCTTCTCTCATGTGGAAGTCTAGAGACAGTTGGAATTGAGTCTTTCCCTTCTTCTAGGTAAATTAGGCTCTGACAAAACCCTAGTAGGTTAAGGTCTGGTTAAATGGGTTCTTTAGAAATCGGGCCTTAAGAACAATAGCACTCTGGTATATTTCAATGTGGTTCCTCTTCCCCCTCTGCTGGAAGCATGAAGGAATTACGCCCCACCCCACCACCCCGCCCCACCACCCGCTTTTTAGATGGTTAATGTGAGAATCTGGTCCAAGTCCTAGGGGTGAACCACATAAAAGTGTGGAGACCCCACCCCTACCCTGCCCAGGCCATGACTCAGTGTCCCTGGAGTTTTTAGGGATCAGACTTGCCTACCTGGGTCCTCAAGCATATCATCAATTACAGTTCAGGTATTGGTTCTTCCTGCGGTTTCCACTTGTGAGTCACTGCTCAGGTAAGTCATGATTCCCTTTATTCACCTGTATATCTCTCCAATCTTGGGGGGCAGCTAGTTGCCCTGTGTCCTCACCTTTCTTATAAATTTTAGAAGAGGTGTTGATTTTTCCCTCTGTTCATCTCTTTCCTTCTTGACAGAATGAAGTGGTGACTTTCAAGCACCTTATGTATGGAACTAGAGACTGGAAGTCTGCTTGCTTGTTTATAATACATTTTTGCCTTGTGCTTATTAGTAAAATGGTCCTATAACTTTCCCTTCTTATATTTTCTCCACTGGGTGTTGATATAGATATTATGCCAATTTAAATAATTTATAGTTTTCCTGTTTTTTGTGTGTGGGGGGGAATATTTTATACAACACAGAGGTTGTTTCCTTTATGATTTCATAGAACATGCCAGTAAATTTGTCTCTGATTGGAAATTTTGTTTAAATTCAGTTTTTTAAATGGCTGTATATTGAATTATATTTTCTATAACTTTTTAATGTTAGTTTTGACAATTTATACATTTTTATACAGTTTCCATTTCTTCTAATGGAATTAAAAGGATTGAAGCCAAATTTCACAATTTCTCACTTCTAAATCTAAGTATCCACTGAAAGTATCCTCCTGTTTATTCCTTTAGAGATGCAAGCATCTATCTCTCTATCCATCCACACATTTACTTTTTAAAAAATAGTTCACAAATTTACTTACATCAGGTATTGTAATAAGTACTGATACACAATTAAGGATAACACAGTCTTAGCTAACCTTCAAGAAGGCCCTCCCCCGCAGGATCCTTACCTCCTGGTAATCACACCCTTGTGCAATCTTCTCCTCCTTGACTCTGTCACCAAGATATATGAGGGGGAATTGAGGCTTCCTACCCACGTGTGAATCAGCCATCTTGGAAGCAGATCCCCCAGACACAGTCCCTGCTCCAGAGCCCTGCATGCAATGTTCATACCTGGAGTTCAACTTCAGGAGACTCCTGGGGCCAGAATTACCCAGCCAAGCCACACTGGAATCTCTGACTTACAGAATCTGAGATAATAAGCATCAATTTTTTAAATGCTGTAAATTTTGGAGCGCTATTCAGCAATAGAAAACTAATATTTCCACAAAGCCTTTTTTTTTTACATTTCTCATAAAGGAATAATCATTATTTACCCCCCCAAATGTAATTTCTATCTGTTTCTCCCAAGCTTCCAGACTGTTACAGAAAACTTTTCTTGAAAATCAAATATCAATGCTAAACTAAGATGTGTGGTTCATCTCTCATGTTTCTCTTTTTACCCTGAAGAAAAAAATTCCAAAAATTTTAGGCTGATTGCCCAGTGCATCTTATCCACCAGAGGGTCATGGATCTATCATGAAAACAATCCCTGGCAAAAGGAAATGGAAACACCATAATTATTTCAGATGATTCATGGTTTATGCAAATTCTTACTATATGAATAAAATTTAGGTTCTCTTAGCAAGGTGAAAGGATGAGAAATGCTGGTTTTATCTTGTCAAGCTGATTTCTCTGCCTTGCTCCTTTCAGTTCCAACCATTCTGAACTACATACACTTCCACACCTGTAAGCATGCTGTATCCTCAGTCTTCCTTTTGTTTCTATTTGACATTATTATCCATTCTTCCAGATTGGCTCACAGGTTTTCGTATTTGGGGACTAGACCGGGAGAAAACTTTGATTTGCATCTCTTGTTGAGAGAGTGGTCTGAATTCTAAAGAACCACTCACTCTGCAGAAGATAAGCACCATGGAAGCAGAGGGTTTGCCTCAATGTTAGAAGTGACAAATCTCTTACTTTCTGGCTTTTCTTTCTGAAGAATCAGAGCAAGATCCGAGGATTCGTGTTCCCTGGATTTGATATGTATTCTTTGGATTAAATGAGGATCAGAAGACCGCAGGAAGCAAGCCAACATCTTCACCCTTCAGTCCTCTCAGTTGCTAAGAGTGGAAGGAATTTACTTTTCTAACAGAAATGCCTTCATTGGCTCCTTGTTTTCTAAGAATAGTTGCATAGCGGTTTCTGGAGTCCAGGAATAGGATGCAGAATTGAAGACAGTTTGGTAGGTTTCATAATTAAAGACAGTCATTGGCAAAGTATTTTTTATCTTTCCTGTAAGGGATTTTCCTTTGTTTCACACACCTTTTAACAAAAGAGAAAAGGGCTCTGAAAAGAAAGGTCTGGGAGGCTGTTGCCTACTCAGATTTCCGAGCTCATTGTATCTTCGTCAGTCTCTGAATGTCTGCAAGATACAGGTTAATCGGAATTCCTTGGTAATACAGTACTATAAAATCAAGGGTGGGCATTGTATCTTTCGGAAACTAGCAAAATAGTTTAAAATGTAAATTTGTTTTATTTCATGAAGATAGTTTAGAAAAGCTTGCTTATTTAGAGTGGGGATGTAGCTCAGTGGTAGAGCGCATGCTTAGCATGCATGAGGTCCCGGGTTCGATCCCCAGCATCTCCAGCCTTTTGTTTCTTTTCAGCTCCGAAAATACACCTCTCCCCTCCCAATGGAATGATCACAATCCATTCCTGTAGAATCTAAAGATTAACCCTTCTTGCCGCCAGGTACTTATACTTTGCTCGGGTTATGCTAGTAATCTTTCGTTTTAAAATTTTATTCCTTTCCATCCTCAGCAGGGATTAGAGATGTTTTCCACAAAGTGAAATCAAAAGTGACGTTGGTCGCTATTCCATGGCGGAGGACAGCGGGGCGGGGGTTGACAGTTATCCATTTAAACTCTAAATTGGAAGATTTAGGATTTTCACTTAGTTTTGCTGCTGGGGTTTCGGGTGGGGGATGGGATGGTAGGCTGCGCTCCAGTCTCAGGTTTCGTACTTAGAGGCTCAATAACAAAGATGGATTTCACCGGAAGCTCTCTAGAAAGAAAATACACTCTTCCCAGGCTGTGAAAGCATTGGATACCTTTCGCTTCTCAAAACGTGACAGTTCTCTCAGAATCGAACACAAAGGAGTGAAAGTCAAACATTTTGATACAGACATGTTTTCCCCTCATTGCGTTTTGCCAGTGAGTTCGCGGCATTCACACCAGTGTGGATTTAATTCCTTCTATACTGATTTCTTTTGTAATCTCTAAATTTGCCTCACTGATTCTAAAGGTACTGACTTGAACGCTCTTAAAAAAAACAACTTATTTTCCTAAACCCAGACCTTTTATACCATTCATGTGGGTAAGGACTTTCCTTGGCCGGCTCCTTTGTTTAGATGAAGGGCTAGTCCCCTTTGGAATGCAGCATTTCTTGTATCTCGGTGCTTTTGTCTCAAGTTCCAATTCGTGACACCCTGTCACATGAGCAAGTGAAGCAAATTTAGAAAACTGTTTTCTGTACTTCTGTTTATTTTTCAGTGAGGCCTCTGGGCAGCTCTATGTGGCCCCTGGAGGCTGTGATCAAGGGCTCCAAATTCTTAGAGGTACAAGGGTGCAGTGTTAAAAAGATAATAAGGGCAACCATCCTTTCTGTTGATCTCTAATGATTTGGTCTGTCGTTCATGGGTGACTCTAGTGCTTGTGCTTCCTGACTAAGAAAAAAACTACGAGATTAAAGAATGCGTCTTAAAACGGGCCTTTGAAAGTGTGGCGCTCTGAAGTTTGCACTCTATTAGCTAAATCATTCTCTGCTGTTATTTACTGAACGATTGCTCTTGTCAATATTTATTACAGGCCTACAATAGTTTAGCTCCAACACAGCTCTAAAGATATTAGAACACTTTGGACAAACTTAAAATAGTAGCCATAGCATTTGCCAGCTAAGCCATCAATAAGGAAATAGTTCACAAATTATTTCCTTCCTTGTTCCTCCCATTTCCAGTGTGCCATATACCCACAAACAAGGCTAGCAGTTGTGAGATATCAACAGTTCTGCCTAGAAATCAGTTTTGAGTTGTAATGACCACCTGCTTTTGTTGTCACTTTAGGTCACCAGACTGGTCACCTACTCCATCAAAGGTTTTTTGTTTGTTTGTTTTTTAAGATTTCTCTATCACAAACCACATGAAAAGACCCTCCTTAATTTAACCAATAAAAAAAGTTTAGGTGCAGTTTCAGAACAGTGTCCTGACTAAATTATTTTATCTGGTAGGTAAAGTGTGCACTGGGTGATGGAAGGGATAAGAAAAGATAAAAATCAGTACAGTTTCCCCGAGCTCATAAATTTCTTTAAGCTGAAGCAGTGATTCTCTAACTTGGCTGCACATTGGAATCACCTTGAGAGCTCTAAAATTGTCTGATGCCTGGATTCCACACTGAGAGGTTCTAGTTTAATTTGTCTGGAGGGTGGAATGGACACCAGCATTTTAAAAAGATCTCTAGGTAATTTGAATATACAGTTACAGCTAAGAACTACTGGCCTAGAAAATCTCTATTTAAATTATTTCCAAATATCCACAAAGGTAGGAGGAGACATAAGAGAGGTAGACTTGCAGGCTTATTCCTTTCTCAGTCTAACCTTATCTTAGAGACACCAGACACCACTGGTGACTGAGGTGGTCATAGATACATGAGTAGTCCCCAGATTGGCCAAGTCAAGGGCAGATGGGGTGATGGATGGGGATATAACTTAGTTTCACATAGCATTCTGCTAAATAGAGAAAAACACTTCTCTCTCTCTTTTTTAATTTTACCACAGTTGTTCAAGGACTATGAAATGAGAACTGCTATTTCCTGAGATCCCTGTGTTTGCAAAGTTCATCACTGGGCAGAAAGTGGATCACTTAATAATTTAAGGCTATCCAGAACAAATATACTCTAAGCTTTCCTCCCTAAAATTTAAATTTGGGGATATCTATCAGTGATAATGAAATGGCTCTGACCTAGACCTAAAGCAAGGAACAGCACTATATTTTCTGAAATAAAATTACCTCAGGAAAGGGGAGTTGATGTTGACAACTTGGAGCTAAGACTTCATAAGGCAAGGCTTGTTTTAATTTATCGTATGACTCTTGTTTCCTAAGAGAAAAGTAATATTGGTTTCAACAATATTACAAGTGAAGACTATTTTAGAAAGTTAAAACTAGATCTCATATTCTGTAGGGTTTCTTTTCTCCCAAATAATATTAAGAGGAGCAAAGATTAAAAAAAAAAAAGGAGCTATTTTCTAAGAACACACAGAGCAGAGGGCTGGGGGAAATTTTCTATTTGTGGATCTTTATACATTAGCATTGAAGGAAAAGACTAAAAACACTCCTTTTATTTACCAGCAATGAAATTCCTTTGAGCCTACCCTGAGTTGGACTCCATTTAGTAATTTCTGCAGACTTATGGCCAAAGAAAACTAGATATGAACCCAGGGTCATTTAGTGAAGAACACACCTCATTCCTTTCATTTCACGGAGAAATGAGATCCAGTAGACCTACACTGTAGCGGAGGGCAATCCTTGCATAGTTTAATCCTAAACTGTGACTAATGACCTCTCAGTAATTGAAACAAAATATGTCCTGGTATGTAAGTAGAAAAGAAAGCTAGTCTCTCTTCTTTCTTATCTATATTGGCCCTTCAGATCCAAAGAGAGAGCACACTAGATCAAGGGAATGAAACCAACTACAGCTCTTCTACTCACAAAGACATAAGCTGTACAACAGGACCTCAGGAAAATGTGGAAGATCTGGGAGAGTTTAAATATTCAGGGAAGGCGATCAGATGATCATGATTTGAATTCCTATAGTATGAGGTGATCAAAGGAGAGGAAGGTTAGATAAGGGGACTGGAATAGCTATTTCACAGTTGCTACAAGTGGCAACAAAAGGATTAACTTTTTGTTCTAATGAACAAAGTAACAAATGTGCTAGATGCTTAAAAATGTGGGATTTGTATTTATTGGTATTCTAAATAAGTTATTCACCAATAAAAGTTAAAAATTAAAAAAAAACTTGAAGAGACAGAAAAAAATATACTGGGAAAAGCTAATTTGCTCACATAGAACTCCCCGTGCTTAATCCTCAAAGTGTCCTATTTCTTCCCCCCAATTTTTCTTTTAGGATAAATTCTAAGTTATTTGGAATGATTTTTCCACAAGGTGAGGAAATTTTAATCACTATTCCAAGTCATTGCCTGTATTTTTCTCCCCTTGTATTATATTTCTGGTCTGTTTGACACCTCCTTGTTAGCTTCTAATGTGTCATTTTGTACTTCTTTTATTATGATATTTGACATTCATTAAAAGTTCTTGTTTAATTTTCTGTCATCTGTGGCCATCTTATACCTAGTTGTATCCATAGGACTGACTTCAATGGACTTGGGTTTGAGCAAGCTCTGGGAGTTGGTTATGGACAGGGAAGTACATGGGGTAAGTCAGACACAACTGAGCGATTGAACTGAACTGATTTCAACACCTGACACATAGTAGGTACAAAGTAATATCACTCTTGTTGAACATACTTCTCTTTAAATGCTATCCTCCCAACTGTACTTCTGTGACTGAAATTTATCCAGTCCTGATGGTAAATAATTCAGCTAACTAGAATTCAGAAACACCATGATTCCTAGCCCATTATTATTCTGAAGGTGTTGTTTCCCAAACTCAGAAAATAGAAAAGTAACTATAAATAGAGTAGAAGTGCAGTCCTAATCATGGAAGTTTGTTAGTATAGATTAGATTAAAAAGTGACTATCCCGGTTAGCAAGAAAAGTTTATATTCACTATAAAAACATTCTGAAAGTGAAGTCGCTGGGACTCCTCCGCCCATGGAATTTTCCAGTAAGAGTACTAGAAATAGTACATGTTGCTATTTCCTTCTCCAGGGAATCTTCCTGAACTAGGGATCGAACCAGGCACTACCCGCATTGCAGGCGGATGTTTTCCCATCTGAGCCACCAGAAACATTCTGAGTAGGACACAAAATGGCAATACCAGAACATTTGACTCAAAAAAAGCAATTAAAAAAGACTTTGGGGTTCAAAGGTCTTATCATTCAGAGCTCCTTTCAGCCTTTACTTAGTTAAATAAAGAATTTTGCGGTCCTTCCATTTTGTGTTTTAATCAGGCATTGGAAGCTGGGTAAATGCACAGTGGCATCTGCTAAGTTGAACTCACTCCCTTTCAGCACTGGTCTTACTCCAATTAAAGGCAGAAAAATCAGGGACAGTTTAAGAATGGATTCTTAGTTTCGTGATTGTACAATCAGTTAATGTTTGTTTAGCTTCTACAAGTTGAGGGACCCTGTGGAAAATACTAATCCTAAAGAACATCTGTTTGAAGAAGGCAGTATAGAGAAGAAAGAGTCTGATGCCTCCCAAAGCCAAGCCAGTAGTACTTTCCGTCTGTGCACCTTCTAGGAGCTGCAGGAACAGAGGCCATTCCCCAGCCTCCGGCTGGCAAAGACTCCTGGGATTTGAATCGGAAAACCGTTAAGTGAACTCGGACTTAACTACCTCCATGCTGACGGTGTCCTGCTTCCTCAAGCAGAGCGAGCACAAGCTGACAGCTGCTAGCAGTCTGAATGTGTTTGAAGTTCTGAGATGTTTGTTTTTCAGTGCACAAGTGTGCCATCTAACAACCAGGAATGTCATCAGTTGGATTGAAGTTCTAACTGACCTATTTTGCTAGAAGAGCCTTTCACTCTACTTTTAGAATATCCACTTACTTGAGGATTATAAATTACTACAATCCGGTGAAATATAAGAGCGTCTCTGGCCTCACTTACAGAAGCCCCTTCCTGCACAATGAACACTCAGCTCGTATCCACTCTTTCCCATTGCATGGTTGTTCTCAGTACATTTTCTCCCTTACGGTGCGAGAGTAAGTGTTTTGTTGCTTAAGTTCCAGGAGTCTTCATCGCGGGTCTGTCTGTTTTATAAGGTCGATTTATTCGAGAAGAGAGTGAGCAGTGTGGATGTGTTCTCAGTCGTGTCCGACTCTTTGCGACTTCATGGGCTGTAGCCGCCAGTCCCTTCTATCCACGGAGTGAGTAGTAACTCTAATTAACTCAGCCTTTCACCTAATTGAGTAGGATTTGATCAGAAAGGAAGCTTGCACAGCCGAACAGCTGGCTCTGTGGCTTAGCTGGCTAAAGCGCCTGTCTCGTAAACAGGAGATCCTGGGTTCGAATCCCAGCAGGGCCTGTTGGTTTCTCATCTCAAAGCTGAATCTTTAGTTTTAACAATAAATTAGAATTCTTAGTCTGATGCCGTCTTTAATCATAGATCAACTTCACTGATTGGAACTTTTTTTCCACAACCTGTTCTCATTGCACCTGCATTCCCAATGACTCTCAGGCTCTCTACTAATGGTCTATCGTATGGATCTACTACTTAGGTGTTCTTTAGTTCTTGTTCGCTTTCTGCCATAAGGGTGGTGTCATCTGCATATCTGAGATTATTGATATTTCTCCCGGCAATCTTGATTCCAGCTTGTGCTTCCTCCAGCCCAGAGTTTCTCATGATGTATTTTGCATTGAAGTTAAATAAGCAGGGTGACAATATACAGCCTTGACCTGCTTCTTTTCTGATTTGGAACCAGCCTGTTGTCCCAGGTCCAGTTCTAACTGTTGCTTCCTGACCTGCATACAGATTTCTCAGGAGGCAGGTCAGATGGTCTGGTATTCTCATCTCTTGAAGAATTTTCCACAGTTTGTTGCGATCCACACAGTCAAAGGCTTTGGCAGAGTCAATAAAGCAGAAGTAGATGTTTTTCTGGAACTCTCTTGGTTTTTCTATAATCCAACAGATGTTGGCAATTTGATCTCTGGTTCCTCTGCCTTTTCTAAATCCAGCTTGAACATCTGGAAGTTCATGGTTCACATACTGTTGAAGCCTAGCTTGGAGAATTTTGAGCATTACTTTGCTAGCATGTGAAATGAGTACAATTGTGTGGTAGTTTGCTCCTTTGCCTTTTGCTTCTCTTTTCACATGTATTTGTAAGGCTTCTCAAACAACCATTTTGCCTTTCTGCATTTCTTTTTCTTGGGGATGGTCTTGATCCCTGACTCCTGTACAATGTCATGAACCTCTGTCCAGAGTTCTTCAGGAACCTATCAGATCTAATCCCTTGAATATATTTCTCACTTCCACTGTATAACCGTAAGGGATTTGATGTAGATCTTACCGGAATGGTCTAGTGGTTTTCCCTATTTTCTTCAGTTTAAATCTAAATTTGGCAATAAGGTGTTCATGATCTGAGCCACAGTCAGCTGCTGGTCTTGTTTTTGCTGACTGTATAGAGCTTCTCCATCTTTGGCTGCAAAGAATATAATCAATCTGATTTTGGTATTGACCATCTGGTAATGTCCATGTGTAGAGTCTTCTCTTGTGTTGCTGGAAGAGACTGTTTGCTATGACCAGTGCGTTCTTTTGGCAAAACTCTATTAGCCTTTGCCCTGCTTCATTCATAGAGGAAGAACTAAAGAGCCTCTTGATGAAAATGAAAGAAGAGAGTGAAAAAATTGGCTTAAAACTCAACATTCAGAAAACTAAGATCATGACATCTGGTCCCATCACTTCATGGCAAACAGATGGGGAAACAGCGGAAACAATGACAGATTTATTTGGGGGGGGCTCCAAAATCACTGCAGATGGTGACTGCAGCCATGAAATTAAAAGATGCTTGCTCCTTGGCAGAAGAGTTATGACCAACCTAGACAGCATATTAAAAAGCAGGGACATTACTTTGCCAACAAAGGTCTGTCTAGTCAAAGCTATGGTTTTTCCAATAGTCATGTATGGATGTGAGAGTTGGACTATAAAGAAAGCTGAGCACCGAAGAATTGAGGCTTTTGAACTGTGGTGTTGGAGGAGACTCTTGAGAGTCCCTTGGACTGCAAGGAGATCCAACCAGTCAATCCTAAAGGAAATCAACCCTGAATATTCATTGGAAGGACTGATGTTGAAGCTGAAATGCTGATACTTTGGCCACCTGATGCGAAGAACCGACTCATTTGAAAAAACCCTGATGCTGGGAAAGATTGAAGGCGGGAGGAGAAGGGGATGACAGAGGATGAGATGGCTGGATGGCATCACCGACTCGATGAACATGAGTTTGAGCAAGCTCCAGGAAATGGTGAGGAACAAGGAAGCCTTGCATGCTGCAGTCCATGGGGTCAAAAAGAGTCAGACACAACTGAGCAACTGAACTGAACTGATACCAGTAGTGTACTTTTATGATTTCTTCTAAAATGAAATGAGAAACAAAATGTTTGTTTATGACCTAGTAAGACAGAAGCTCTTATGACAAAGGTCAAAGAGTTTTTTGGGAAAAAAAGACAGGAGTGGAAACCAATCTATTCTTTGTCTCAGGCTGATTTGCTCTCTGACCCCTCACACTTCTCATCTCCTCCAAAAGAGGGTTGGTTATAGGATCAATCCGATGGGACCTTGGCAATAAAAGTAAGTTAAATGTTTTTCAGTAGAGCATTGCTTAAACTTTAAATTGCTCAGAAATATCCCAAGTGCGAAGAATGACTTTGTCAGTTTTTATCCAGCCTGTAAAAATACCGCTGAGAGGATACTCAGTAAGAGACTGGAGATGCCGGGGATCGAACCCGGGGCCTCATGCATGCAAAGCAAGCGCTCTACCACTGAGCTACACCCCCAAACCTGTAAATTTACTGTGGCCTTCAGGTACTTTTCTTTATGAATATATACGATAAACTTTCCACATTAAAAGAAAATATATGTACATATTTTTTTTACTTTGTTGTGCAAGTATTTTAGAGGCCTTGAATGTTGGAAAGAAGATGTCTTATGCAAATCAATGTCATTAAAGCCTTCAGATTCTATTGAATCTGACTGACAAGGCCCAGTTTAAAACAAGCATCTGTATTGGCTTTTACCCCAGCAGGACCATGCATAAAAGTCATTCAGATCAAAGGCCTTTTGGAAAGACTGATATTTAAAAAAAAGAAAAAAAGAACCATAGATGACTACAGCAAACCACTGGGATATTTCCTGTAGTACAAAGGAAAAGGAAATAGCAACCCACTACTGGGAAATCCCACGGGCAGAGGAGCCCGGAGGGCTACAGTCCGTGGGACTGAAAAAGAGTTAGACATGACTTAGCGACTAAACAGCAACAACACAACAAAGTACAAAGCCAAACTGTAATCTGAGGAAGAACTGTGAGAAAGCCACCCTGCAGGCTTCTTTCAATCTCAGGTTCTAGGCTTGGAATTATCCACAGTCAGTATGCATATAAATCTCAGCCTGGTCCAAGAAGGAAAATCCTACTCAGTAGATTGGGTGAGGAAACCTACCTATATCCTGTGAAATAAAAAATTGTAAGCGAGATGCTGAAGATTCAAATGTAAAGCTAGGCTATAACACTTTAGAAACAGATTTCATTGTGAGACAGTGGTTCTCAAAGTGTGGTCTTTGGACCAGCAGCATCAGTATCTTCTGGGATCTTGCTAAGAATGCAAATTCTAAGGCCTCACCACAGACCCATGAGTCAGCAACTCTGGGAATGTGGGTCCAGAGTTAATAATCTATGTTAAAAACCCTGGAGGTGATTTTGATGTATGCTAAAGTTTGAGAAGCACTGGTGTGAGGTATTGATGAATGCTTCATTACTATACTATGACAATAGCACAGTTGTAAGGTGTTTCCAACATTTAAAGATAAAATAGATCCACAAAGGTCATGTAACTTTTCTGTACTGTTAAACTTCATTGTAACAAAATGAGAGAAAAATTAAAAAAAACTTTACAGATAAAATAATTTAACATATTAGGCATGAATTTTTATAGCTGGATGCTAAATGTTTAAATGTGTATGGGGTATCTAAGTTTTTTAACTTAACTTCTTATATATTGTGAAAATAGTATGTGAATATCCTGAAGTATTAATTTTTAAAAATGAATGAGTTGTATATTAATTACAAACAGCAGAAAATTTCTCTTGATATATGAAAGCCTCTGAACATTAGAGAATATAGCCACTAGTTATAGGGAGAAAAGGAGAGAGAAAGATGAGTAAGAACAGATTAAGAAAAGCAAAAAGCCTTAATAAAACACATCTACAGGTAAAGGCTATCTTGCAATGGGACACAACTGGACACACCAGAGATCAAACCCAAGATCTCATGCATGAGAACAAGCTCTACTACCAATTGAACCAAGGGACAAAGGAAAGAAAGAAAGAAGGGACCACCCGCCGCAACACTTCACTCAGCTATTCAGCCTCCAATAGATCAGGAACAAGGGACAAGGTCTAAATCACTCAGTTTTTGACCCAAATTACAAAGAATTCCTCTTTTGTGGGGAATAATTGGAATCCCGGATACTCATCACAAACTGGATTCAAAAGCACAAAGGTTAGCACCTTCCAAGCTGGTCAGTGCAGGCCACATGTGGAACCCTTAAAGGCATTTAGACCTGGCACTGCTCAAGTCTGGGAGGATGGTTCTCTAAGAATTTGGGAACACTGACTGCTAGGCAATATAGCATAATAGTCACCACATCTGAGGCTTGTTTCTTACTGCAATTCACCAGAAAAATCACTCTATCACTAAAAATGGCCTGGCACCACCATTCTCCACGGATTGGAATAAGAGCCACCAATGTGTCCATTCTTTCCATATTGGGGCCCTGACATGCTTCCTGAGTTACATCCGATACACAGTTTCCTCAGTGCTTGCCTGGGTGGGAAGTGGATCATTTGCATGCCTGCTGCCTCTTTGAATGTGGCAGCCGGTGTATCAGTCTCCCTTTTTGGAATCGAATCTTGATTATGGCAAAAGCTCATGGATGCAAATTTTTCAAATGTACAAGGTGAGCACATTGCTTGGGACCTTTCCAAGGTCTTAGAAAGTGCAGGTTATCCTACCCTCCCTTCTTGCCAACACAGCTGGACCCAGAGAAATTTGGGGAAGAAGTAGGGCACTATCACTGCACTGGGTATTTCCCAGGAGATTTCCAGTGCTCCAGAGGCCCCGGGAACACCTCGACTGGGACAGAACAAGATTTGTTCCAATGGTAGAGAAGCAGCCTCCATGGGGAGGTAAACCAGGTGAAGCCAAGGAACCTGCAACAAGAGGAAAGGGTGGGATGGAAGGTGAGGAATTGTGCCCATGCCCTCCACAGTAGTCAAGGCAGGAAAGAGCAGGGTTGAGAGGCAGGAGGGGCACAGTTGGAAATGTGACCTAGCTTCAAATGCTAGGAGTAACACCAGAAAGTCAACAGAGCAACCTAAGCTGATTCTTAGACGGGCCTGGCAAGGAATGTTGGTCTGCCTAATATGCGCTCTGAACGCTGAAAGTAAACCTCTGAAAAAGAGCAAGGACTATGTTTTTGTTGCTGAAAAACAGGAGGACAGATTTTGGCAGGTGTGACTATGAACAATTCTGAAAAATACTCAACGATTTGCTCCAACAACACAGTGATCGTCTGCACCAGAGAGAGGCAGTTCTGAAGCTTGGAAGTCCACAATGTTAGGCCTAACCCGTCCAGTCTCCAGCAGAATTATCAAATACACCATGTCAGCACCTTGTCCACTATCCATATCTCAGTGTCACAGAGAGGCTGGGGCCATTGACAAACTGGATCTCGTTTTTCTGTGGATCTTTGCCAAGGGCAAATCCAATAAAACCAACTATTGCATCTCAGACCTGCAACTCTTGCCTTAGGCCTGTTGGCCAGCATAGTCCCGCCATGAGCCTGAGCAAACCGCTGCTGGGCACATTGGGCTTCATACTCCACCAGAGCCTAGAACTATGGTGGAAACGTGAGAACAGCCACTCATCCTGCAAGGCCAAATTGGTCCTCAAGTACAACTCTTGGCCAAGTCTTGTCTTTCAAGACTCCTGAAGCCATCAATTTATGGCCAAGAATGTGGTATACTTTGTGTCTGCCACTATAGTTACATAAGCATTTCCTTGCCAGAGGACTTGTCATACTGAAATCATTTGTTTACATATTTGTGAATCCTCCTCTCCCACACACACTTCACTGCAAGAGTCTCTGTTCTGTAACATACATCCTGAACAGAATATGCCTGTAATTTATTTCTCACCGCTCTTTATTGAGTGGCCGCTCTCTGCAAGGCTCTACGCTAAGGGCTTGATACAAAGTTAGGAGAGAAAACAGCACAGGCTCTGCCCTATTGAAGCTATCTTGCTAGAGAAGGAAACATCTAATCAAATAACAAATCTACATGATAAATTCTAAGAATATTAAGGGAAAATGAAGGGCATCTATGTATGGTATTATTTAATAGACCTGATTGTGTTCCTACGAGTGTAGGTTGAAGGAGCGCACAACCATAAACCATATTCACTATTGGTCAACAGAGGAAGAAAATCTTTCTTCAGTTGTGGGGATGTAGCTCAGTGGTAGAGTGCATGCTTTGCATGTATGAGGTCCCGGGTTTGATTCCTGGCATCTCCACTTTAACTGAACTACAGTTTCAGCTGACATCTCACCCTTTAACCCTTGAAAGGATTAATATTAATACATAAGTAAGGGAGTCTTTTAAAGTTAAGTGTATTGAGTTATGGGGAAAGTATTGCTCAAAGCCCTTCCACCCACCCATCCTTAATAAGGATTGTAGCTCTAATATATCAAGAACAGTTGCTTTTAAATAATATATACCATAGAAAAGACATTAGCACAGGCAGAATGAGTTCTCAAGGGAGGTTAGAACATTTCTTCAATTATGAAAGCTGGTTTTGAAGGAAAAAAGCTACATTCATAAACTAGTCTTCCATATTTGCTCCACTCTGGCTGTCCTATTAGTAGACCAAAAGTCATAGTTACGTTTTTACGACGTATTTTTATTCCACTCTTTCATAGTGATTACTGACATGATCAAATTTTTATGAGAATTAATAACAATCCAAAACTTCTCTCTTCCCTATTAAGAAAATTGTATGTATATCATCATGTTTTACACTTTAAGTATATCTTACAACTTTGCAATTTGTAATTGTATAATTACAATTTTGTCAATTATACCTCAGTGAAGCTGAAAGAAAACTATATACGTTACAGTGAATTTCAAGAAACAGAAGCTATATGTAACCAAAACTAATATCATGTTTTATGCCAATTATCTCAATTCAAACTTTTTTAAAAAAGAAATACAAGCCATTCTTTGATGAAAATAAAAATTAAAATGTATTTCATGTAAAATATAAAGCATAAAGATATATTGAGAACTAAATTTTTAACTTTTCATTTTGGACTTTTTTTTTTACAAATAAATAATACAAACATCTGGTCCCATCACTTCATGGGAAGTAGATGGGGAAACAGTGGAAACAGTGTCAGATTTTACTTTTTTGGGCTCCAAAATCACTGCTGATGGTGACTGCAGACATGAAATTAAAAGACGCTTACTCCTTGGGAGGAAGGATATGACCAACCTAGATAGCATATTTAAAAGCAGAGACATTACTTTGCCAACAAAGGTCCATCTAGTCAAGGCTATGGTTTTTCCAGTGGTCGTGTATGGATGTGAGAGTTGGACAGTGAAGAAAGCTGAGCGCCGAAAAATTGATGCTTTTGAACTATGGTGTTGGAGAAGACTCTTGAGAGTCCCTTGGACTGCAAGAAGATCCAACCAGTCCATCCTAAAGGAGTTCAGTCCTGGGTGTTCATTGGAAGGACTGATGTTGAGGCTGAAACTCCAATACTTTGGCCACCTCATGCAAAGAGTTGACTCATTGGAAAAGACCCTAATGCTGGGAAGGATTGGGGGCAGGAGGAGAAGGGGATGACAGAGGATGAGATGGTTGGATGGCATCACCAACTCGATGGACATGGGTTTGGGTAAACTCCGGAAATTGGTGATGGACAGGGAGGCCTGGCATGCTGTGATTCATGGGGTTGCAAAGAGTCGGACACGACTGAGTGACTGAACTGAACTGAATACAAATATTTATTAGAGAAAGAGTCATATGATGTGTACTGGTCTCACTTTTAGTGATGAGAAATTGATCATTGATTTCAGGTATTTCAGCCTGTTCCATGCATTCTAGAGCTCCCTCATCCAATTTTACCTCATGATTGTAGCAGCCACTGATGATTGTGACCTAGATACATTAAAGCAATATCAGTTGCAAAATGTTGAATCTAATTTTATAATTCCTCCTGCATGTACTAGCAGTGATTATTCTACAGAGAAAAAGTTTCCCTCATCAACTGTGTGCTTATCCTGAAGTCCACTCCAGATAAGAGAGGTGGTATAAATACTTGATTCTTTTCCTTCATTTGTCAGCTTTCAAAATAATAAATCAATAACCAAAAGCCTCCAAAGCCTGGGTCTAGGCATACTAGTGTATATATTAATTTTGCAACCAGGTTCTTTACTAAATTGTCCATTTGGAGCAGGAAATGGCAACCCACTCCAGTGTTCTTGCCTGGAGAATCCCAGGGACGGGGGAGCCTGGTGGGCTGCCGTCTATGGGGTCACACAGAGTCGGACACAACTGAAGTGACTTAGCAGCAGCAGTAGCTTTTCTGTTTTGAGGAGTTGTTTCTAGGTATATAATCCTAACAGAGAGAGCTTTATCCCCTCCTATCTACTAGTTACTCCTCTAATTACTGTTTTATGCTAAATGTCTTGATTAGTACCTCCATTACAACATTAAAATAGTAAAGACGGTAGATATCCTTGTCATGAAAAAATTAAATCTATGTGACCACAAATATACCTAAAAGGACTTAAACAGGTGATACAGATCATAAAAACTTACTAAAAAATATTGTATGGAATTATTTTCAATAAGAAAAACTAATTCCTAGAAACTAACAGGTTTAAAAGGGACAACCAATTCTTTTTTTTTGCCTCTTATATATTCAGCCAGTATTTCAGACTAGGTCTGGTCTAAGCAAATCAGCTCTGATTATTAGGTTGGTTAAGACACACAGTGGGATACTTGCTTCTGTTGTGGAAGTAGAAGTGAAATAAATTTCACTCAAATTTATTTCTGAAATGAGCCCATGTCATTTATTTTGATTGAAATTTTTTCAACAGGAGATATTTAGATGCTTGACCTCTCTCACTTTCAATCTTAGTAAAACAGCAATGGTCTGAATTCACTGAAGCAGCCAGTCTCCATTCAATTCAGTCTGTCATTCAGTTCAGGCTTGGAAGGCACCATATAGGATGACAGATAACACTTTGTTGTTTCCCTATGCATAGAACCCTGTGGTTATAATTGAGGACCACTGCTTCCACATCAAGTGATTCAAGAAAAGAAAGAAAGCATGGGGTGCTCAGATGTTCATTAGGAAGAAATCAATGATATTTTTCGACTATTCCACCTCCAGTGTGTTTTTTGCTCTAAGAACGCTCAGAATTCAGGAGAAAGTGAATGAAAGTGCGAGTCTCTTGTTGATCTTCTTGCTGCTTTCTTCTTTTCTGCTTTCAACTTGGAATCCAAAGAAATTAGGCCAATTATCTTTCAAAATCGCTTGGACGTTTCTGGTGGTGGCAGCACTCTCGGGGCAGAAATTGGATACCACAAAGGCAGTGCAGATAGAAAACTGAATGAAAGAAGATACCGGTTTTAAAGGGTGAGACGAAAGGAAAAGCGGCTTGATCGCAAATGCATCCCCCTCAAAACTGGTGGAGGTGCCGGGGATTGAACCCGGGACCTCGTACATGCTAAGCACGCGCTCTACCACTGAGCTACACCCCCAACTGCCAGCAGTTTTCCTTGGATTCCTGTCGTGATTTATAATCATTAGCCTTTGCTTCTCAAAGATTTAGTAAACTGCCTAGGAAATGCCCATTTGCGAAATCGACTGCGCAGCGGCCTCAGAAGAAAACAACAGAATGAAATTCTAAAGGAAAGAGGCTGAAAAGAGACCATCTGTTATCTCTTACTCTCCAACCTCCATTCCTGCCCTTTCTACCTGTAAGGCGTCAGGAGACCGAAGCAGGTAGCTGGGCAGCCGGAGTACCCGCTGATGAGGTGGCGTTGGGAAGGGAGCAGAGGTGGAGTCAAAGCGGGTCCGCTCCAGCGCCACCTTCCTTGGAACAAAGCCCCTCAAACCATCCGCGTTTCCGGAAGCCAAAAAAAATCCCCTGAGTTTCGTGGTGATGGCAGGAAACATCCCAGCGAGCTCACGATGTCCTGGACGGATCGCTTAGGACTAATTGGAAGCATGAGCTTGGGTGCCTGGCATCACGTAGGCGCCCAGGTCATCCAAAGGAGCAACATTTACCTCGCGCAAATCCCTGGCGTCCCCCTGCTTTGCCGAGCTTGGCCGAGGCTAGGCTGGGCTGGGCTGTTGCTTAGAACAAAAGGTAAGCAGGCAAGGCAGGACTGCTACTGCTGCTGCCGCCAAGTCGCTTCAGTCGTGTCCGACTCTGTGCGACCCCATAGACGGCAGCCCACTAGGCTCCCCCGTCCCTGGGATTCTCTAGGCAAGAACACTGGAGTGGGTTGCCATTTCCTTTTCCAATGCATGAAAGTGAAAAGTGAAAGTGAAGACGCTCAGTCGTGTCTGACTCTTAGCGACCCAATGGACTACAGCCTACCAGACTCCTCCGTCCATGGGATTCTCCAGGCAAGAGTACTGGAGTGGGTTGCCAGTGCCGGACTGGCTTCTGTTTATCCGCGACCAGTCCTTTAGAAATCAGGGAGCTATCAAGAATTATTAGTACCTCGAATGATTTAGGAAAGGGAAGAGTCTCCTATATTTTAAAGAGTGAGCCCAGCCCCAATTCACAGCCTTCGATTTCTCGGGCACGTCCAGCGCAGTCTTTCTTCTCTTTCCCTCTGAAACAACTTCAAATAATTAAAATTTTGAAAAAAATAAAAACAATACCCCTAAATAACATATACCTTTTATCCAGAGTTAGTGACTGTTAATATTTTACCCCATTTGATTTATCATTTGCTTCCTCTCTCTCCCGTTTGAAAGTAAGCTGCAATACATCTTTGAAACAGAGCAAGACCCTATAGTCTTTGTCCCCCATGTCCTCTGCCCGCCTTTTGCCTGTGGAAAATCTTTAGCCAAAGAGTTAGTTTAGAGAAGTGAAAAAAAGCAGAAACAAAGGGAAAGAGTCCAACAAGACTAAATAATAACTGTCTAGTCATTAAAAGAACCTTAGTCCCTGGGTCAGGAAGTTCCCAAGGAGAAGGGAATGGCAATGTACCCCAGTATTTTTGCCTGGAGAATTCCATGGACAGAGGAGCCTGGAAGGTTACAGTCCATGGGGTTGCAAAGAGTCGGACAAGACTGAGCAACTGCACTCCTAGTTCCTTCTCAAAACTATAGATAATATTCTGAGCCATATCCTGTGAGCTGTCTTGTAGATACTGAAACCCCCAACAGGTGGAGAGGTTAACTATGTGATGACCATGCTATAGCCATGACATAAGCTGCCAGAGTTCCAAGAATTGGCCTCAAGGAAACGGGAACAAACTGGCCCTGAAACTAAACATCAATTGTACTTAAAACAATCAAGATGATATTCTTCAGACCACTGATGACCAATTCCAAGATGACTGTCAAAGCTGACTGTGCTGTTTCTGCATGTAGCTCCTTCCCTCTGTCTATAAAAGCTCTTGCTCACTGGTTTTGAGTGGTGAGGAGTTGGCCTTTGGGCAGGCGACTGTACCCAACTCTTTGCTGGCATCCAAAATAAAGCAAACTTTCCTTTCCTCCAACCTTGCCTCTTTATTGGCTTTTGCGTGGGGAGCAGGTTAGGGTGATTAGTCATAGAGCTCTAGATGTGGGAGTCTTGCCTAGAGTGGCTGAGAGCTGGAGACTTTGAGAGCAAGAATTGTAGAAAGCCGACCTGGATCAGCAGAGGAGAGGTTATCCTGAAACCAGGCAGCAACAGAAATACAACTCAGAAGAGCAGAGAGGTGGAGGAACTGAAACTGACCTTCTCCTTATGGGCCAAAACCTGCAGTGAGACAGAATTTGTTCAGAGTGTGTTGTATGTTGAAGATTCTGTGAAATCAGTAAAGGAATATGAGAACGGAAAGAAGAGGGTAACTCTTGCCGTACGATCCAAAGCAGAGATTTCATGAGCAGAAATAGCTACAGCATTTTAGCATGTGAGAGTCTTTTCAAATTTATCTCCAAAATTCTGCACTAAATATAGAAAAGCAGTTGAACCCTAATGAGTGGAAGCGGTTTCTTGATACTTGGTTTATTTGAAGTTGTCAAGCTCAACTTCATCCTGCAGGGGAAAGAGGAGAATTGTGGAGGTGAGACAGAGAGAATGGGTATGGAACTGGTGAAGCGGCCTGCCCAAGGCCACATGGTGAGTGGGATAGAACCACAACCAGTAGGTAGGTGTCCTGGCTCCTGCACGAGCAAGGATTTCCTTTCCTGGCCTTTCTTTGTGTTTGTGGCAGCCACGGTAAATCAATTGCTCACTCTAAGACTCCAATCTACTCTATAACCAAAACAGCCCAGCAGGAGGCTTGCGTTTTTCTACTTCTGTCCAACCACCTTTTCACTGGTTGCTGTGTGTCACGGATTGATGAATGCCAAGCCCCAGAGAAGGTAACAAGGCAGAAATGAAGGTGACTTTTTAGCAGTCCAGCATATTTCAGAAGCAAACATAAGAATCACAGAGACAAACTTTATTGTTTCTAGTTCTTTCCCAGAAAACAGGAATCCTGGGACATGTTCTAATCAGGATGTAGGTAATTCGGCCCTTCGACTGCAGAGTGCAGCCGCTGAGGGACCCTAGTCTCTGGGAGAAAACATGGCAGATGACTGGAGCCGTGATAACAAATTAGGATTGAAATCCTGGCTATGTTCATTTATTCATGTGTTCAACAAGGATCTAGGTGTTTAAGCACCGAAGTGTACTGGTTTTACCTGGTCACTTTGTATATGCCAAGTAACTGGACCACTCTAAGCATCATTTTCAGTTTTATGGTTGCTGTGAAATGTTTCTTAAAAATCTGATCACAAGAATTAAGTCAGGATTAAACCAAGAGAAAGAAAAAAAAAGGCAATTTGATACAATGCTCCAGAATAGAACTGCAGTGATGAAAGGCATGATTTTACCCTGTTATCATCAGACGAGGTGGCCGAGTGATTAAGGCGATGGACTGCTAATCCACTGTGCTCTGCACGCGTGGGTTCGAATCCCACCCTCGTCGTAGGGTTCTCTTTGGACTTCTTTGGTCCCTTCAGAACAACTGCTGTATGGGAACAGTGTTATTCAGTAACTAGCTTTCTAGTTGCCATGTGAATGGTGTTTATCATCACCTGAAATGGCAACTTCTTCAAGGGGCTTTTTTGAGGAAGAGTAGTTAATTTAGGGATATAGAAAAACATTGCCTAAAATCATCCACGGAAGTATACACAATAAATTATTATATGTTGTACTTGCAGGAAATTTTCAGCCTATTTTTAGCTGTACTGCAATATTTCACAAAGTTTGCTAATTTAAACTGTCTCCCCTCCAATAGACTACTTAACCATCACTAAGGATCTCTTGCTTTAAGGAGGAGAGTATGCACCTACTTAGAGACAAAACTGAAAATACATCCGGTAGAATATTTCCTGTTAGATCCAAGGATTCCTCCATTAACAAAACAGAGAAGAAAGTCAGTATTGTGTAGCTTCTCTTGTGATCTCCATCTCCATCTTGTCAGAACTTTGGGAGAGAGTATTGTTATACATATATAAAATATTATATTATTTTATAAAATCATTTTATTTAATTCTGTATATATGAAATTCAGTTTAACTTAGAATTATTAAAATATTTATAAATATATAAGGTATACATGTATGTGAAGCTATATAGCAAAATTTTGCATCCATTCTTATTTTCCAACCACCTAATTACATTCCCCACAAATAGCCATTTTATCTCTTCCAGAATCATATTAAGCATATATGAATATATACCACATGAAATAAATATAGCTTTTTATCTCAGATAACACAAATGATAACATTCTATGCACACTAGCCTGTGCTTTCCCTCTTTCCCTTAATCAATATATCTTAGAGAGTTTTCCATATCATCACAGTTTATTCTTTTCCAAGGATGTATGGTATTTCAACACATGGGTTACTGTATATTAGTTAACCAGATCTCTATTGGATATTTAGGTTCCCCATCCCCATCTTTTGTTTTTATAAACTATGCTAAAATGAATAACTTTGTACATTTATATATAATAATATATAATATTATATATAGACATTTATATTACTCATATATACGTAATTTTGTATGTGTGTATTTGTAACACTGTGACATTAAATTTTTTAAAAGGCATTTGCTGTGCCCTAACATATAAGCATTTGCAATATTTACACATGCTTCCAAATTGCCCTTTAAAGGAATTTTATTAATCTACACTCCCAGACAGTAATGTCTGAGGTCCTTGCTCCCCTCACCCTCCCCAATATGCTATGTTGCCAACTTTGGCTTCTCTGTCATTTTAGTAGGTGGAAGTGATACTGCAGTGTAATTTAATTTTCATTTCTCTCATTACAACAAAATATTTGTTACATTTATAAAAATAGAATATTCTTTGCTTTAATTAATTTAAATTTTGATTTTTTTTTTTAAGGTGAGAACAATTTGAAGTATTATTTCTAGGCTGCTTCAAGTGTGTGTAGCGAATGAAGAATTCTGGGCTTCACTCTTGACCTATTAAATTATGATGTCAGGAAATGTGCTCTGAAATCTCTAATTTAATAAAGCATCCAGATGTTTCTCATGTTGATCTTAAAGCCTCATATCTGGTTGAGGTATATATGTATTACATTCAATTAGCCAGAATTCTCTTTATTTCTGTAAATATTCAGCTGAGGAAAGCTGCTCCTGCCATCAGTGTTCCCAGTCACATTCTCATCTCTTGGAAAAATTAAAAATTTTGTTTCATATCCTCAGGAAATTGGCCATCTTTAATCCATTCAGTCCTCTACACTGGACACATACTCTATGTTGATCGTATCCTCAAATTCTGAATTAAATCTTTTTTCTGCAAAAGCAATTTTCCTAGGATATGTCTATAAGTTCCTTGAGGCAACTGTCAAAGAAAAATTGCACTAGATGGAGTTAAGGCAGGAAGGAAGATGGGCAAGGAAGATTTGATTTAAGACTGTTGCAGTAGGGAAGCTTGAACTCAATCTAGAATACAAGAGAGGCAGCTGAGGATTTATAGCCAAATGGGCAGAGTAAGGAGTCATTAGGTGGAAAATTACTAAAAAGAATTTGATTAAATATCAAGAGTGAAGAAAGGGGAGCTTGACTGGATATCAAGGATGCTGAGGGGGATTCTAGATAAACTGGCTTAGCAAGATTCTTGCCCAAATGCTGGGAAGGCCAAGGTTGGTTTGTAAGAGGACTCAGAAAAGCTTGACACAATTTTGGTCAAGTAGGGAGTTTTTGTTAATATCCACAGGGATCCCTTCAGCTTCCTGAAGGGATGGGAGACCAACAGAACAGATAAGATTCCCACAGAAGTATCCACATGTTCTCCCAGTCTCTTGTGTATCTGTTACTTAATCTGCCTCCCAATAGCAGCTGTTACTTGGCTTTCTCTTGAGTCCTGGGTCACTTGAGTGCGCTTATCTCCTACAGCCAGGTATTTTTCATTACTTGTAATTTATAGACTTTGAATAACATGTGAGTTACTGAATTTGAGCTGCAACAAATGGGTCCTTGATGCTCGATATGACCATAATGATTACATCATTAAATTCTCTGTCAGTTATTGAAATGAATTGGTTCTCCCTTTTGTTATGTCATTTCCAGGAAAGTGTCTATTTGGGTTACTATGTCACTGATGCAGATGTCTGAGAACCACAGGCTAGAAATGGAAGAGGTTGGAGGAGCTGCAGTTAGAAACTTCCTACATGGGGAAGGCTATCAAGCCAATTCAGAAGAGAGAGAATATTTTAGAGGGGGTACTTTTGATCATATTAGCATCAACAAGGTGGAAAGAAAACAGGAGCATGCCTGCTAAGGTACCACCCCAAGCAGAAATGTTATTTCCCCCTCTAATTAGCATCATCACAGATCATATAAGTGGAGGTACAGTCAAGTGTCTATAGTGGGAAATAAAAGAATCTGCTTTCATAAACTTAGTAACCTTAATTTGTTACAGAGTCTTGCATAACCAACAGTAATTCATAATGAGTCAATGAAATGTTTATAGTTCAGTAAGTTATTGTAATTGGTGAGAGTAGGACTTGATTTAATTTTTTTTTGTTACATATTGTTGCTCAGGCTCTCAGTCATGTCTGACTCTTTGCAACCATGTAGACTGCAGCACGCCGGCCTTCTCTGTCCTTCACCATCTCCTGGAGCTTGCTCAAACTCATATGCATTGAGTTGATGATGCCGTCCAACCATCTTGTCCTCTGTTGTCCCCTTCTCCTCCTGCCTTCAATCTTTCCTAGCATTAGGGCCTTTTCTAATGAGTCAGCTCTTTGCATCAGATGGCCAAAGTATTAGAGTTTCAGCTTCAGCATCAGTCCTTCCAATGAATATTGAGGACTGATTTCCTTTAGGATTGACTGATTTGATCTCCTTGCAGTCCAAGGGACTCTCAAGAGTCCCACAGTTCAAAATACCACAGTTCAAAAGCCTCAATTCTTCAGCACTCAGCCTTCTTTATGGTCCAACTCTCACATCCATACATGACTACTGGAAAAACCACGGCTTTGACTATATGGGCCTTTGTTGGCAAAGTAATGTCTCTGCTTTTTAACAGGCTGTCTAGGTTGGTCATAGCTTTTCTTCCAAGGAGCGTTTTTCAATTTCATGGCTGCAGTCACTATCTGCAGTGATTTTGGAGCCCAAGAAAATAAAGTCTGTCATTGTTTCCACTGTTTCCCCATCTATTTGTTATGTAGTGATGGGACCAGATGCCATGATCTTAGTTTTCTGAATATTGAGCTTTAAGGCAACTTTTTCACTTTCCTCTTTCACTTTTATCAAGAGACTCCTTAGTTCCTCTTCACTTTCTGCCATAGGGGTGGTGTCATCTGCATATCTGAGGTTATTGATATTTCTCCCAGCAATCCAGATTCCAGCTTGTGCTTCCTCCAACCCCAGCGTTTCTCATGATGTACTCTGCATATAAGTTAAATAAGCAGGGTGACAATATACAGCCTTGACATATTCCTTTCCCTATTTGGAACCAGTCTGTTGTTCCATGTCCAGTTCTAACTGTTGCTTCTTGACCTGCATACAGATTTCTCAGGAGGCAGGTAAGGTGGCCTGGTATTCCTATCTCTTGAAGAATTTGCCACAGTTTGTTGTTATCCACACAATCAAAGGCTTTAGTGTAGTCAATGAAGCAGAAGTAGATATTTTTCTGGAATTCTCTTGCTTTTCGATGATCCAGTGGGTGTTGGCAATTTGATCTCTGGTTCCTCTGCCTTTTCTAAATCCAGCTTGAACATCTGGAAGTTCTCGGTTCACTTACCTTTGAACCCTAGTTTGGAGAATTTTGAGCATTATTTTGCTAGCGTGTAAAATGAGTGCAATTGTGCGGTAGTTTGCAATATAGGAGAACATTAAAATGTCGAAGCAAGAAGGAACCTGAAAATAGATCACTGGATTTAAGGGTTGCCTCTTATGACATATAAGAGGTTAAATTCTATAGAACATAGACACCTGTCTTCTAATTTAGTTCCGGCCCAGCTGATGGAAATCTTTCTTCCCACATGCCCACCTTTCTCTCTCTAATGGCACAGTGTCTTCCCAGAGCTAACCGGACTTTCCAAGTTTGATTAGGTTTATCTCCAACTTGATTCCGGTCTACACAAGGAGTACTTTTTCAGGGGGACATTTCTTGTCCCTGAGCCTCTGCTCGGGGGAACTGTTTCCTGGGTGCTTCGGATGCGGATGTTTGGCACTTTCCGAAGAGGTCTGGATCAGAGCTTCGCTCCATTTTCCGCGGGTCCAAGTGGCGGAAGAGGGAAGACACCGGGAGAACCGCGAAGGCAAAGGGCGTTGCACTCAACCGCAGCCTCTCTCACCCGAATTTACGCTCCTCTCCGGGCCCCTCCACCGCGTGCAACACTTTCTGTGCACTTAACTCTCTTCAAATGTGGATGTTTTGTAATGAATCGGGAACGCCTGCTCCCGGGGCAGTGAGGCCAGCGACCGGTCGAGAGGTGAGTTTTTCTGCTTGGACTGCAGGGACCGCGCTCTCTGCGGCTGCAAGTTTTCGAGGAGTTTCCCATCCGGCTTTGCATTTGGGGTGGATAATGAGAACGAGAAGAAGGAATGAGAGAAGACAGACGAGAGTGAATTGTCTGGGTGAAATGGGAAAGGGAAGAGGGGTTAAGAAGTGACCCCGGGCGTGTGTGTCACAGCGAAGAAAGCTCGCTCCGGGCCGAGGCTCAGCAACTTGGTACGCGGGGTTTTCGGCTTAGGAGCCCGCGTGGCGGCGAGGAGGCCTTCGTACCTCGGAGATTTTGAGATGCTGTCTGCATCAAGGAATTGGAGCTGCTGGAGCCTTTCCGCCCGGCCCCTGAGAAGTTCGTGAGGTTACTGGGAACCGCCACCATTTCTACTCAGCCTCCCTGCTGTTGAACTTTGTGTGCTTGGAAAGCTTGATTTTAAAGAATCTGTTACTTCCCAGGCAAAGTATTCGGTACTTTGGTTTGAACAGAGTAGGAGAATCCAGTACGACCACGTTTGTGTAAAGCAGGCGACGTTTTTTCTCCATTTCCGATGTGAACTATAAAATGTGCCCCTGAGAGGTCCCACCGAGACTCGAACTCGGATTGCTGGATTCAAAGTCCAGAGTGCTGGCCATTACACCATGGGACCAACCGAGAAGTTAAGACCCTGTCCGCAATTATAGTTAAATATTCCCTCCGCAGTAGGTTTTCAGGAGCTTCAACCCAGGCGAGTTAGATCAAGTTTCATTGAGTCCACGCTGATAATGAAATCTGATGCTTTATTGCTGCTGGGGAAGAGGCAATGGGCATAATATAATTCGAGACAATTCGTGCACTCTCTCTTCCGCTTCGGTTGGGAGCATAAATTAACTTTCAGAAGACCAGCAGAGGCGGATCCAAGTTCTGTGAAGTTTGAAACTTACACGAGTTTCTTAAGAAGGACACAAGGCTATTTTTTAAGAGAAAGAATAGACATTCTCAACACAAAATTAGACAGTTACTCCAAGACATATATGATGTATCTGAGGGAAAATTGGAGGAAAAAGAGGCTGCGGTCTTAGCTAATTTCCATTACAATATACTTTTACAAGTTTTACAAAAATATATGTTCAAACAGGGAGACACCTCCCAGGGCCTTAGAGAGGGGTCTTGACGCCCTTAGTGAAACATGATAAATACCCCTCCAAGGAACAATTTGGCAATATCTGTAAGAATAATCTACTCAGCAATTTTTCTTTAAAAAAGCCATTCTACAGAAATAAAAATATTAAAATTTTAAAAATATATCTAATGATGCTCACTGTAATATTTTTTAACATCAGAAACTTGAAAATATGCCTATCCATTCAATAGAAATAATATACTAAAAAGAATGGAATTGATATAGGTACACATGTTGGCTTGGCAGTTTCTGGATTTAGTCTAAGACTAGTAAGCAAACTCAGCAATTTGCTGAAATGCAATATATAGCATGACTCAATTTTTGTCATAGTTTGTGAATTTATATACTCATTTTTAAATAGGTTAAGATTTTCTCCTTTTCCGTTTTGTGATATATAATTACTTCAGTAATTAAAAGTGGAAAATGTTTTAAAAAATTTAATGCCCTCCAGTAGAGGACTTAGAAGTTGTGTTTACTCTGTGCTGACTGCCTACTGTGCTCAGTATGGTGGTGATCAGAGCGTGCAGAAAATGAAAGAGTAGAAGACAGAACTCCTGACTGCAAAGGATTAACAGTTAGGGAGAAACCACAAAAGATAAATGCAACATGTTAATAGTAACTAGGAAAATGAGAAACTGAGATGAGGAGATCCACCTCAGCCCTTTTGAGGTTCTGATGACTTGGGCACATGGACAAAATTTTATATACAATTTCATTGACTTTAGCGACTCACTCAGGACATGTACAGATCTCAAGGGTAAGAAGTTTTGATTTTGAGATCTCCAAAAGAAACTTTCTGATTCTTAAAAGTCTCTTAAATCAGAAATGCCGAAATGTGAGTAACTAATAGAGATCAAAGTAGAACGAAAAAGAATGGGGAAAGGAAGACATTCAGCAATTCAACAAATATTCCTCAGGCATCTATTATTTATTGAGTGCTCTTCACAAGGCCGTGGGGGACAGACTGGGTGGGGAGGAGGAAGAGGAATTAGGCTGGCACTTGCGATGATGCCTGGGCTTTTAGACCTCCAGCAGAATCCACCGGTGCCTCAGCCTCTTCCTCTTGAAACAGAGTTTTCTCTTTGTTCACCTACATCCATTCTTTGAATACCTTGCCTGGCAGAGCACACTGTCTGAAGGAGCTTGAGCCAGGTATGAATGTTCTGGTCGCCCAACTCTAGCGACTGCTTACACTCTGAAAACACGTTCAGATTTTCCTTGTTAGTTTTCTGGGGCCAGTTTTCCATGATTGCTTACAGCATGGCTCACAGAGCCAAAAGTAGCACGAACAGCTACTGCTGTCATTAGGGGGTAAGCTCACTATATGGATCTTGATTTTTTCCCCCATCTATAAAAGGGAAAGAAGGAGCTAGATTTTACATTTCCTTTTCGAGTCTGAATTACGGCTACTGGGAAGGAAGACAGTGGCCCACATCTAACGTGAAAAGGCCAGGTGGAGCCTACGAATTCGCTAACGGCAATCGCGCAGAGATGCTCTTCTGCTTTTGTTTTAGGTCGCGGCGATGAGTGCTGCAGATCTTAGTGCAGCGACAGATTATCGCTGTGACAAGAAAATCCAGTGCAGCCCCCTCATTAGCTCTACTCACACAGTGAAACTCTTCACCGGTAACTGGGTAACTCGGGAGTTAAGTCTCTGTACAGTTTACAGAGCACTTGTGACCTCGTGTTCACCGCTCGGATTTACCATGACCACCGAGCTGGCTGCACCACCTGGAATCCTAGAGCGGACCGGAAGTGAGCGCAGCTCCCTGGGCCTGGCTGGAACGAGCTGGGGCCTGAGGCGGGTATGTGCGACAAGCCACCGCCTCGCCTGGGAGTGTCGCCTGTTGCCCACTTCTGTAGCTTGGCTCGAGAGGGTCCGAGCTCCTTTGAGGGGGAAGTGGCGGAGGGGAAAGGGCGTCTGCGCGGCGACAATCGGGCCTTCCCCGCCGACGGCTAACGGTGTGGAAAGAGCCCCTCTCTCTCGACCCCCATTCCGGGCCTGCGCCTCGGAGCGCCGGTTTCTAAGAGACCTGTGTGGTTTTCTTGTTGGGGATAGTAGACCCAGGCTTTAGGGCCAGAGTTTCCTCAGTTTTCTGTCTCGCAAACAAGCTGCCGCTCAATTTGTGGTCCTGGAGCTTTAGTGAATAGTTCTGTACTCACAATTTCCGGTCTTGTCAGAGAATGGCTTCACTTTCAATGGAATTGCTCAAGTAACTGCCCTGTTGTCACCTAAACAAAAAAAAATTCTTAGCTGTGTCTGTAATTTGTCTGTGTCAACAGGATTTTCTTATTAAAAAAAGCTTTCCTGACCAGAGACTGGGTGGGGACCTCAAGTAAAATCACGCATCTGCTTAGATCCTTGTTGGAGCAAGGCCAAGCTAAGGATGGCAGCAGCCCCCGGGGCCATCCCAGCATGGGCTGGGCAGGGTTCAGAGGAACAAGGGGAAATTATCAAAATAAAGGTTAAAGAAGAAGACCCTGTTTGGGATCAGGCACGCTTCCTACAGAAGAATTTGTCTCGTAGCAGGGAACTCTCTCGTCAACGTTTCCGGCAGTTCTGCTATCAGGAGACTCCCGGACCCAGGGAGGCTCTGAGCCAACTCAGGGAACTTTGCCGTCTGTGGTTGAGCCCAGAGACACACACAAAGGAGCAGATCCTGGAATTGCTGGTGCTGGAACAGCTCCTGACCATCCTGCCGGAGGAGCTCCAGGCTTGGGTGCGGGAGCATCATCCTGAGAGTGGCGAGGAGGTGGTGACTGTGCTGGAGGATTTGGAGAGGGAGTTTGATGAACCTAGACAGCAGGTGAGAAATTGGAGGTGCCATCTTTTGTGGAGAATTTGAGTGCTGTGGGTCCAAGGTGGAGTGAGTGGAGTTCACTTCACACTGACTGCTGCAAATTTGGATTCTGGGCATTATCATTTGATCACTGGTGTAGATGAATAGATTCACGCTTCTGGGATAACAATTTTTATGTTGGTGGTAGCTGATTCTAATAAGGAAATGGGAAACCAAATGGGAAACCTTGGTCTAGTGCTTGTGAATAGAAAGTATATTTTATTTAGTGACTGTGAGACAAAAGTAGCTATCTTCTTATGATGCCCACTACTTTGACCATATATGGGAGCAAATCAGTGTAAGAATATAAGGAATACCTTCTAGGAGAGACAAATAGAGAAGTAGCCTCATTTAATGGAAATATCAGGAAATGGTGAATCGTAAGATCTAGGTTCTATAATAGGCTCTGTCACTAATTAACTGTGTAACCTCAGGTACACACCTTCTCTGGACTTTGATGACTTCATCTGTACAATGAAGAGATTAATTGCATCATTTTCTAGATACTTTTCAGTACTTGCAGTTGTTGGTATGTGAGGTCCATCACACTAGAGGTTATTTTTAAGAGCATATATTTGCTTTTTATGACAGTAATTTTAGAATATTATGGGTATTGCCAAACATTCCCATTTCTGTTAAGATACTATCCATACATTTATCTGAACTCTTTTTTTAATATGAACGTTTTATGTATGTATAAAACATTTTAACGTTTTATGATCTGTTAACATGTTTTTCTGGAATGTAAAATCTTTCATATGAGACTGATAAATAGGGAAATAAGTCAATATAATGCTGAAATTGTGTCAGCTCATGTATGAGTTTTCCCCAAAAGTTGATGTTTTGGGCCACCTAAGTAAGAGCAGGTGAATGCAAAGTATATGACTATAGCCAAGTACAGCAAGTTGTGAAGACATACAGTACTGTACATACTGCCCATTCACCTCCACATCCTTCCTCTTTGCCCCAGTCTCTGGTTTAGAAGTGCTTATGTGCATAATTCCTCCCATTTTCGTGCAATTTTTGCTAAACTGTTTTGTGTTCCAGAAAATGAGCAAGCAAGGGGGTTTGCAAGTGCCACAGAAGCGTGCTGGTGATAAAATTTCTGCTAGTGAGCATGAAAGAAAAGATTTAACAATTAAAGAAAAGCTCAAAATTATAAAATATTTTGAAACAAATGAAAAAAACATGCAATTGAAATAGAAGAGTCAACTTTATGAACAATTAGAGACAATGCTGGGAAAATAAAAGAAAGTTATCTAGCTGGAACAGCTACAACTGCTACAAAATTTGTTAGAACAAGGCATAAAGAAATGGAAGAAATGGAACATTTGTTTGAATTTTATACCAAAGAAAGAAGCAATGAGAAGCAGCCTTTCTTAAAATTAAAGAGAAGACATTAGCAATATATATGACCTTAAGAAGAAAGTGCAGAAGTGCCTTCATTTAGTGCAAATAGTGGCTGGTTTAGTGGCTTCAAGAACTGCTATGATTTCTACAATATTTAGCTCTCTGGTGAAGCTGTGAGTGCAGAGAAGCTGAAAAGACATTTCCCCCAGTGTTAAGAAATTTGGTTGACAAAGAAGTATATAACCTAGATCAGGTTTTTAATTTTGATGAAACCACTCTCTGTTGGAAGCATGTGGTCTCAAGGGCCTGTATCTTGAAGGAGGAAACAGAAGGTCCAGTATTTAAGATGGTGATGCTGGGTGCAAATGCCAGTAGGAATTTAAATCTAAAGCAGGTGTAATTATTATTCTGCCAACCTACAAGCTTTAAAAAGAATTGTAAAGATTAGCCTGAGTGTCTACTGTAAGTCTACAAGAAAGGTTGGATGGCAGGACAGGTATTTACTTATCTTCTAGGTGATGTTTTTTTGGATGATTTTTTAAAATATCGCAAGAGGAACAATTTTTCTTTCAAAATTCTTGTAATTCTCAGTAATACACTAAGCCATCCTCCAACAGTTGATGAACTTTCTTCAACTATTAAAAGTTCTCTTTTTACCTCCTAATACAACTACTTTTCTTCAGCCCTCTAATCAGAGTATGATCACAGTCATTAAAGCTTATTATTTAAGGATAACATTCAAGGTGTTTATTGCATCTACACCAGGTGGTGATGCACACACAGTTTTTGAATTCTGGAATTGATAAAGCATTAAACTTGCAATTGCTATTACTATAGGCTTGAGATGATGTCACAAAAGCCTACTTGCATGGGGTGTGGTATGATTCTCCCTGATTGGGACTTCCCTGGTGGTCCATTGGTTGAGAAACCACCTTCCAATGAAGGGGGTATTGGTTTGATCCCTGGTCAGGGAGCTAGGATCTCACATGCACAGGGCAGCATAGTCTGTGGGCCTCAACTAGAGAACTCGCTTTCAGCAAACTGCAGAGCCCACGTGCCCTGGAGCTGGCACGCCATAACTAGAGAGAAGCCAGCATGCTGCAACAGAGAGCATGAGTGCCACAATTAAGGCTTGACACAGCCAAAAAAAAAAAAAAAGAAAAAAATATTTTTCTCCCTGATTTAATTTATGATTCTAAAGGCTTCGAACCTTCAGAAGAGCTCTGCTAAATCAAAGCAAGTTATATTGCTCTTGAAGAGGAGGTTGGATTTGAAAAAACTGAGTGGAGATATTGAGGAACTGCTGCAGTTTTATGCAGAAGCTCTCTGCATACAAGAACTCCAACAGTTAGGTGCTGAGGCTCAAATGGAAGTCTGTAAGATGATGATACAATTCAACAATCTACCCCACAAGAGCTGTTTACTTCTCAGTTATCTTCTGCTCTAAGTATCATAGAGAAGTAGTTGCAGTAGATAGACAATAACTTGACTACAATGTAGAATGCAGCAGGATTTCATTTCATGGCATAAAGTCCTATTTGGAACCATGAAATAGCTTCCTTATGAAAGAAGGAAAATATTTAAGCAGGAAAAACTAAATATCTTTTTATAAGCCAGCATCAAAAAATAAAAACAAGATGATGAGCCAGAACTGTCATTATATATTTTGTAGTTTCACTACATTTCTTGGAAAGTATGCAAATGCTTGTCCATCTGAACTGATGATGATGATATCCCTTGATTGACCCTTGCTTCACCCTTTCCTTATACCTCTAACAAGATACCATCACTTTTCTAAAGTAAAAATCCTTAGAATACTTAATATTTAAAAAATACTTTATATTTTTTATCTAATATGTTTTTTTGTCTCTGTTTGTAATTTTACTGGAATTTCTGTAGTTTTATTAATGTCTCCTGACAAAGCTGTGTAGAATTTAAATAATCTACCCTACAACTTTATTTTCTCCATAAATCCTGTTAGTTTTTGTGTACTTTTACAGAAAGCATGTTGCTTTATGAGTTAATATGTTATTGCATAGATGCCTATACAGGCAGTCTCTTTCTTCTAGCCATCATACCTTTTCTGTTTCAAATAAACAGTATTTTTTTTCCCCTTAACATGTACCTGTTACTTTAAAATTTTCCTCTTTTAGCTTTGTTGAAAAAATGCAGCCATTGGTAGGACTTTGTCTTTGGTCAATACTGGGTAATGTTTAGGGTTATGCTCTGATTATATTGGATTGTTTTTCACATGACTTGGGGTTAAATGTCAAATTTCCATAATTGCATAAATGTTTTTCTATTTTTGTTTTGTTTTGTTTCTGTGTGATTTCTGAAGGAAGGGAAAATGCAATTGTTGCAAGTGCTTTTAACTGCCAACCCAGTATCTATTGTACACCCCTTCTTTCTTCCATAAAAAATACTTCATGTTGGCTACATTAAGTTGCTCCACTCGTATGCAACTCTTTGTGATCCTAGGGACTGTAGCCCACCAGGCTCTTCTGTCCTTGGGATTCTCCAGGCAAGAATACTGAAGTGGATTGCCATTCTCTTCTCCAGGGCATCTTCTGTACCCAGGGATCAAACCTGCAGGTGATTCTTTACCATTGAGCCACCGAGGAGCCTAAAAGTCTATGCCCAAAAGGAAAGGCTACCCACTCCAGCATTCTAACCTGGAGAATTCAGGACTCTATATAGTCCATGGGGTTGCAAAGAGTTGGACAGGATTGAGGGACTTTCACTTTCACGTGTGAACAGGATTTGAACCCTGGCCCCTCAGATTAAAAGTCTGATGCTCTACTGACTGAGCTATCTGAAAAACTCTAGAGCAACACCTGAACAGGGACTTGAACCCTGGACCCTCAAATTAAAAGTCTGATGCTCTACCGACTGAGCTACCCAGGCCCTTTTAAGAAGAATAGAGGCTCAGATATAGTCTTTGTGCTCAGTTGCATCTAACTCTTTGTAACCCCATGGACTGTAGCCAGCCAGGCTCCTCTGTCCATGGGATTCTCCAGGCTCCAGGCAAGAATACTGGAGTGGGTTGCCATTTCCTATTCCAGGGGATCTTCCCCGTGTCTCCTGCCTGCATTGGTTTCTTCACCACTGAGCCACTGGGGAAGCTATCTACCTAACTGTTGGCTATGTACCTAATTAAATGCTTTTCAGCTTTCCTTATACTAGAATTGGCCATTCAGTATGGTTCTGGCCAAAAAGAAATAAGCATATTTTCTAGGAGTTTCTGGGGAAGCTTATATTTTCCTTATAAAATGGCACAGATGTGTTTAGTTCTGTCTTTTCCTACTTCCTGTCTTGAACACGAATGTGATATCTGGAGCTATGGTAGCTATCTTGTGATCATGACATGATGACAAATGTTAGGATGAACACCAATATGTTATGAATGAAGACAGCTCTGGTCCCTGACAACTGTTAGGTATGTAAATCAGTGCCAGCAACTGCCCTCCTCTGGATTTCTTAGCATATGACAAAAATAAACCCCAATTTGTTTAAGCCACTGTAAGTTAGATGTTATAATTAATTGAGAAATGCATGCATTTCTAATGAATACAGCCATATTTACTCCACTATTTTATGACCAAAATTTCTTATTAGAAATTTAAAAAATAAATCTAGAAATTATATAGTGAAAGACAAATGACTGTCATAACCAGTTTGAGGTAATTTCACCTTTGTAATTTGTTTTTGCCATCCAAAGGCACCCTTTACACTTCTGTGGTAAAGGCTGAATGGAATTCCTCCCATTCCTTCCCAGATCAGGCCCACCTGCCTTGGACTAGTCTCTCAAATGGAAATGCAGAGGAATCAAGAGGCTAGATGTGTGTGGGTACATGGTTGTGGAGGAGGAGGAGTCAGTGATAAATGCATCACAATAAGCCATATCTATATTTTGTTTCATGTCTTAGTTGTTCTGGTTGTGCTTGTACCAACTTTCCAGAATTGATAAGACTGTTTAATTATAAATAGGTTTCCCTGTCTCCCAGATGACTTATGTCTTTCCCTCCAGGACCTTCTTTACCTCAGTTATGGAAACATTTAGGCAAACTGAGATGCATGCTATTATACTATATAAAGAAATCTACATAAGATCTTTTATTCTTAAGACCAGAGAAGGGAAAAACTTACCAAAGGGAAATGGCTCAACCATTTATGAATTTTTGTTTTAAAAGAAAATTGGTTTCTTCTATACTTTGCTCTGTCTAAGAAGAGGAAGTAAGTTTATAACATGGTGTCCAGCTTGGGGAAAAGGAACATGACACATAAATTCCTTAAATCCCACCATAATGTTATAATACATCTTGGCTTTCATTCAGATATCACTGACTGTTTCCTTTTGGAATTTTCTCATTTATGTGCAGTTTGGGCTCAATATCCATGGACCCAAATTTTCAAGCCATCCCATAGACTACTGACATCTGCTGACACCTTTTACTAGACTTTATTTGAGCATCTTGTTCTGCTTGGTGAATATGAATTATTAGAGTTCATAGTTCTGACAGTATTTTGCCCTCTGGACTCTGAATCCAGGGATCCAAGTTCAAATTTTGGTGGCACCTGAGGCAAGTCTGTTTTGGGCTTCCCAGATGGCAGTGATAAAGAGCCCATCTGCCAATGCAGGAGACGCAAGAGATGTAGATTCGATCCCTGGGTTGGGAAGATCCCCTGGAGGAAGAAATGGCAACCCACTCCAGTGTTCTTGCCTGGAGAATCCCACAAATAGAGGAGCCTCACGGGCTATAGTCCATGGGGTTGCAAAGAGTCAGACATGACTAAAGTGACTTAGCACGCACGCACACAGTGATCAGTAAAATGCAAATTAAAACAAACTTGGTAACCACTGCTGATGTGACCAAATTTGAGTAAGGATGTTGAGCTAGTAGAATGCCTGTGTACTACTGATAGGAATAAGTTGTTATGACCGTTTTGGAAATATCTACCGAGTGTAACCACACTCCATGATCCAGCAAACCTACTACAAGGTATATATCTTACAGAAACACATTCAAAGACATGCAAAATAATATTCATAGCAGCATTATTATAATTGCCAAGAACTCTAAACAACACAGATGTCCATTAAAATTGTAGTGGATGAATATATCATGGTGTATTTGTATAATTGAATACTATACAATAATGAAAATGAACGAACAAGTGCTACACTCAACAATGTGGATGAATTTCACAAATATAATGTTGAACAAAAGAACCCAGACAAAAATAAGTGTATATTATATGATTCTGTTTCTGTAAAGTCCAAAAAGCAAAATGAATCTTTGATGATAGATGTCAGAGTAGTAGATAAATTGAGTGAAGAGGGTGGGACACAAGTAGCTTTCTGAGATGCTGGTAAAGTTCTATTTTTTTAAATGAGTAGTTCACTTTGTGATGTCATTGAGCTCTACATTTATGAGTTATGCACCTTTTTCTAAGTTTATAACACTTACAATAAAAGTTGTATTAAGAAAAATATTTATTTCTCATTTGATGTCTCCTGCATGATAGGCTAGGATGCTTGATTTTATGCACATTTTTAGAGTCAAATGTCATGTGAATGAGAAATTATTTTTGTAAAACCAAAGCCCAGTGAGGGAAATTTTAAAAATTAACCAAGTTAAGAATATTTGGCAAGGCAAACTGTTGAAATGTTCTATTTGAGTGCAATATGGCTTCTACAGGGCTATTTGCAAGAGAGTGGTTTTGTCAGGGATGTGAAATGGCCAGGCTACTTCCACTGTAAGTGGCACACTTAAAGAATTGGAACTAGATGCCATACTCAAAGCCTCCAGTTTTAGAGTTATTTGTGTTCTTTTCACTTTAAGGTATATTGCTGCTGCTGCTAAGTCGCTTCAGTCGTGTCCAACTCTGTGCAACCCCATAGACGGTAGCCCGCCAGACTCCCCCATCCCTGGGATTCTCCAGGCAAGAACACTGGAGTGGGTTGCCATTTCCTTCTCCAATGCATGAAAGTGAAAAGTGAAAGTGAAGTTGCTCAGTCGTGTCCGACCCTTAGCGACCCCATGGACTGCAGACTACCAGGCTCCTCCATCCATGGGACTTTCCAGGCAAGAGTACTGGAGTGGGGTGCCATTTCCTTCTCCGTTAAGGCATATTAAATAACTATAAATCAGAATTCTGGTTCTTAAGAGATAACAGCTCCTCCCCTCCTTTTAACGTTCATTCTTGCTCAGTTTTAGAATTAACCATGGAGATGTGATTAGTCCCAGAGGCTGCTATTCTCTTAAGACAGCCTTGGGAAGTTATTGGCTGTTGAATACTTATTTTCATTAATGGACCTATTTTCATTAGAATAGAATAGAATAGAATCTACCTAACACATCTCTCTCCCAGTTTACCTGTTGCTTACATGACTAACAAAGATCCATGTGTAGAAGTGAGTAAAAGATCCAGAAGTCAATGAAAACTCTCCTAAACTAAAATAGTACAACACACTATAACACAAGTTTTATTACTTTTTTTTTCTTTTGGTGAATGGCACTGAAGCTTTAGACTTCATCTGGTAAATTATAGGCAAAGACATTATTTAAAGAAAAAGCTATAGTAAGCTGATAACACAAATAACAACGTTAAAATGATTGAAAGGCCAGACAGAAACAATATAGATTACTGATAACAAACTGTGCCAAACCGTTGGCTGTTAACCACCTTCCTGGATTATTACAAAATTTTCTTGTTGTCCGCTGACTATCATTTCTAGACTTAGCACAATCAGATATTAGACTGTAACACAGTCCAGATAGACATACCTATTGAATGGTATGATAACTGATTTACAGAATTATATTTTACAAAGGTTTAATAAATCAACTTATATAAAGGCTGAAGGAGGGATAACATTAGAGCTTTAAATAGGTTCTTACTTCTGGTTTCCCAAGAATATGGTAAGCAAATACCAGTGTAACAAGCAGTACCATATAGATAACTTCGAGGTAAACATGTTTATATGTGTGTGTGTGTGTGTATCTATCTAGTATCTTGGTTCCTAATTCTTCAACCAGGAATCACATCCAGGCCACTGCAGTGAAAGTGCTGAGTCCTAACCCCTGGACCACCAAGGGATTCCCAAACATGCTTTTATATTAAAGACAGTGTTTATTTAAAGTCAGTGGCAATAACTTTCACTCTCCTCTTTCACCCTCATCAAGAGGCTTTTTTGTTCCTCTTTGCTTTCTGCCATTAGAGTAGTATCATCTGGATATCTGAAGTTGTTGATATTTCTCCCGGCAATCTTGATTCCAGCTTGTGATTCATCCAGTCCAGTATTTCTGTGACGTACTCTGCATATAAGTTAAATAAGCAAGGTGACAGTATACAGCCTTGACTTACTTCTTTCCCACTTTTGAACAAGTCTGTTGTTCCATGTCTGGTTCTAACTGTTGCTTCTTGACCTGCATCCCTATACACGGTTCTTCCAGATCTGCTCCTGCATGTGCAGATCCAACCAACCAAGGATTGTGTAGTACTGTAGTATTTGCTATTGGAAAAAAAACTCCTTTGTAGATAGACCCCCTAAGGGTCAAACCAATATTGTCCAAGGATCAACTGTATATTTGGAGACAATAGGGTGAATTTAATTATACACGAGTACTATATGATTGGCGTAAGGCAAAGATAATATTTTCTCTTCACCCAACACAGTTACCCACTTTGATTGGCTTTTTCCCCTCCATCCATACATAACACAGTGGGCTAATGTTTTCCATGTTTGGTCTAAAACAACTGTCTGATTTCTTCCTGGGTTCATTAGTCATTATTAGATAATTTCACCCCAAATATTTACTTTAAATTGCTCCTACTGAAACTCATTTACAATTTTCTTCCAGTTATCACAGTTTATGGAATATTCCTTTAGTGTGCTTCCATTGTTAGTCCCCAAAACAAAAACCATAGGTTTGCATATCTACTCCTGTCCAATTTCTGTTGTATGGCTCTGGCCTTATTTGTTCCAGCATTTTTTATTTCTCTTCTTACTCTATCTAGCACTCCTCTTAAGAATTCAGTGAAGACTTTTTCTTCTTTCATCCTTTCCATTTCAGTAGAAAAATGTTTTAAGGATTAGCCATGGTTTATGCAGTGATATTATTAACATTATATTAATTTCCAAATGTACCTATTTATTCCCAGGTCCCACAGGGCACATACAAGCAAGAAGTTCCTATGGAAGAAAAGACTCTTCTGGATACTGCAAAGGAGTCCTTAGGTACCCATCTCCAGTCTATAGAAGACAGAATGGACTGTGAATCTCCAGAGTCACACCTACTTCAAGATAATGGTGAGGATAATTTAGTCTTTGGAAAGAGGATGAGATTTGGGAGAGGGAAGGGCCCATTCATTGAAAGGTTATCAAACTTTATTCCATTGCAGCTTCTACTGAATATAGCTGAAGGAAAGGTCAACCAGTGTAGTGTAATGCTGTTAATGAACTTGACTTAAGCAATCAGACAATAATGTAAAAAATAATTGAACACAGTATTTTTTATGGATAACTTGCAATGGAATTAAGTACCTGTGGATAGATAAATCAGAGATGCCTCTGTATATAAATGTGGATCACTTGTCAGTATAGCCATGGGTCCCATTTCTATAGCCTCTGCTACCCAGTTCTTGTTACATATGGCTGTTTAAGATTGGAAATATTACTTAGAAATCCTACCAAAGAAAATGGAATCTCTGAAGTCCATGTCCACTAGAGATCTAAGAACTATTAACAGTGTAACGTGTGGTAGAGGCAGCAGTGCAGGCTGGCTTGGTTTTGGAGCACCTGTCTTTTCCAAAAGGCCTAAGTATAATTGATTTCACTTTTTCTTTTCTTATATCCCTAGCAACTCCATATTTTCTGTTTATCATAGACCTACTAATATTGATTGTACTAATTTCTGAAGCTCATATTCTCTTGGTTCTCATTTACATTGCCTTATATTTCTTTCTTCCCCCTGGTTTATCCTTGTTTACCTTCCTTTATGTTCATGGCTCCATAGCATGATGCAAAATGTATCAGTGTGGAAAGAAATACTATCTATATAATGGTCTTTTCAGTCACATTTTGAAATAGCACTTTTCAGGAGTGTTGTCATCTTCATTATAAAGCTAATTAACAAATTTTTATCCAACACTTTTTTTTTTTTTTTTTGGCTACACCCCAAGGCTTGACTTGCAGAATCTTAGTTGCCTGACCAGAGATTGAACCCAGGCCACATCAGTGAAAGCACCAAGTCTGAATCACTGGACCACCAGGGAACTCCCTATCCAACACTTTTCTTTGTAGTAAAATGTTAAATAGTGGAAGAAATACTAGAAGGAAAAGTGATCCCTGCTTCTTTAGAAACTTATAGTCTTGTCAGTTGTACATATGAAACAGTGAAAGAAAAAAGTGCTACAGTGCTAGTTTATGTTACTGATAAATTATATTTTCAAGAAAGGAGAATTCACTGTAAGCTTAAATGATCAAGGAGGTCTTGTTGGAACAATTGAGAGTTTAAATGAGGCCAAAACACGCAGTTTTGAAGCTTTGGAAATTATGAACATTTGAGAATTATTTCAATTTACCAGTTCAATATTTGGTATGCAAATTATCAAACAATGATGACTTGAGAACAAGTATTTTTTCCAAGCATCTATAAGACTTTTGAGCTTATATGCTGATTCCAAATTATTCTTTTTTATTTTTTCCAAATAGCTTCCTTAAGACTAGCCAAATTTGATTTATTTAAATGTTTCTATTATTATGAATAGTCTAAACATTTATTTTAATATGTTATATTAAGCCAGAGATTTTTCACTACTTCAGGCTTATCTGCTGCTCTTTCTTTATCAAAATCAGTAGTAAGCATATTTATATTGGGTTTATAGCTTTACAAGCACCAAAAGGGAGCTGATGTAAATATATGATGTTTCAACTTAAGCCCCAGATATCGCTATACCAGCTAATATGACTGAATAAAACAAAATGTGGTATAGCCTGAGACAAAAAAAAGACAAAAACACCTATTAGGACTTCCTTGAGGTCCAGTAGTTAAGCATCCGTTCCCTGGTGGTCCAGTCCCCTTGCAGTGGAGGTCAGGGAACTAAGATCTCCTGTGCCATGGAGGAACTGCTGAATCTGTGGGCTCCAGAGCCTTGTGACACAGCTAGAGAGTTGGGGTGCTGAAACAAAAGATCCCCCCTGCATGCTGTAGCTAAGACCTACCTGGATGCAGCCAAAAATAAGTAAATTAATTAATTAAAAAACTACCATGCTATAAAAAATCCTATTACTGTATTTCTGATACTTCTCTAGCCAAAAAATAGTTTTTGTGTAATTAATAAATAGAAAATAATAACATCAATTTGTTTTCTGTTTTACATAAAACAGTGCTTTACTTTAAGGTTAACCCTGGATACTGCTCTGGAAAGTCATAACCTGGCTTTCTACTCTTTATCAGAACTTTTTGTTCCTGGCTACCTCTCTTTATTCCTCCAAAGGTAGACTTCTTAATCAAAATTGTGTTGCCCCTCTTGTGTGTTCATATATACTTCTAATCCAAGTTCTAGTGGTTATTTGGGCAACATGGTATTTAGATTATATTCCCAAATATTCTAATTGGTTTTTCATTTATCTTTTAGGATCATATTTGTGGCTTTCCATGATGTCTCAAAGCATGGGTGATGATAACTTTAGTAGTTTAGATACTAATGAAGCAGAAATCGAACCAGAAAACATGAGAGAAAAGTTCTTCAGAAGCTTAGCAGTGTTACTGGAAAACAAGAGTAATAACACCAAGATATTTTCTAAAGCAAAGTACTGTCAATTAATCAGGGAAGTGAAAGAAGCTAAGGCTAAGGAAAAAAAAGAATCGATTGACTACCGGCGCTTGGCTAGATTTGATGTGATCATTGTACAAGGTCATGAGAAGCTAATTGAGGCTATAAATGGGGAAACAGATAAAATACGGTATTATTTACACAGTGAGGACTTATTTGACATATTGCATGATACACATCTCAGCATTGGACATGGTGGACGTACTCGCATGGAAAAAGAGTTACAAGCAAAATACAAGAACATCACAAAAGAAGTTATAATGCTATACTTGACACTCTGCAAACCATGCCAACAGAAGAATTCAAAACTCAAGAAAGTTCTAACATCAAAGCCAATTAAAGAAGTTAACTCAAGATGCCAAGTGGATCTTATAGACATGCAGTTGAATCCTGATGGAGAGTATAAATTTATTATGCATTATCAAGATTTTCATACAAACTTGAGTTTTTTGCGGTCATTAAAATCTAAAAGGCCTAAAGAGGTTGCACATGCTCTTTTAGATATTTTTACAATTATTGGAGCTCCCAGTGTTCTACAGTCTGACAGTGGAAGGGAATTTTCAAGACAGATTGTCAGTGAACTTAGTAATATTTGGCCAGAACTGAAAATTGTTCATGGGAATCCTCAGCCTTGCCAAAACCTAAGTTCTATAAATCAAGTTAATGAGGATATCCAAAATCAGATTATCTCCTGGATGCAAACTAACAATTCATCACACTGGGCTGAATTTTTGTGGTTTATTCAAATGACCCAAAATCAACCCCATCACAGAGGCATGCAACAGACTCTATGTGAGGGTGCATTTAGCTCGGAAGCTAAACTGGGCCTCTCTCATTCTCAGTCAACTGAAGAACTTGTTGCCAGCCTGAACACAGAAAATGAATTGGAACAGGCTGATAAAGAATCAGAAAATACTCTAAGAGCCCAGTATGAAGAAAACATTGAGATTGGAACAGATAGTAGTGATGTTGAAGAGATTCTTTCTATTACTCCTAAGGTAGCCCAAAAAACTGTTCCTGAAAGCAGACTGAATTTTTTATCATGTATGGGTTGTGGAAAAGAATGCATAGGTGCTAACAGTTGTGAATCATGTTGTAGAAACATCCATCCAATCTGTGGAGTGCCCTCTCAACAAGAGACTGAGGGTTATTGTAACAAAATAACTTGTAGTCTTTGCTACCAGTCCACTACAATGAAAAGGAAACATGATGAGGTTCCAAGAAGTTTGACAGTTCAACCTTTCAAAATGTTAAAGCCATCGGAGACACCGTTTTCATCAGACAAAGTAGGAGATTGGGTAAGAATTTGAGTGTAGATCAAAGAATTTGCTGTAGATCAAAGCAAGGCAAGAGCCTCTTTCTACTTTACTGTGATTATGATGAGTGAGAAAGTTTTGACATGGCACACTAAAGCACAATGATGGCCATCTTGGATATATTTTCTCCAGAAAAAGGTCAATTACTTTTAACATCCTCCCTCCACTCATTTTTCAAGTTGGAAGTTATAATCTTGGATGCTGCTTTGTTTATTGTTCTGGAGTGAGCAGCAGTAGTATCTCTTCTTTCTGATGTCAAGCATTTCTTGGGGGGATGAGAAAGCTCGGATCCAGGGGACAAATGGTATGCCTGGTGGTATGTTTCTACAGAAGGATAAATTTGGGAACAGATGAACTTACTGTTACATTGTTTTAGTTGTATGTAAGTTTGGGTGGAGAGGTAAGCTAAGAAGGGGCATCTCAGGTCAAGTGAAGAAATATTTAGGAAGGGCAGGGAATGATAAACTTGGGTTGGGAGACGTGAGTTTGTGTTGGGAAAGTTTGGTTTTATGATTAAAATGCAGAGTGTGAAATAAGGCCAAAGAGATTTTTCAATCAGTAGGTTTTATAAAGTAGAGCTAATATGTGTTCAGGTTAGTGTTTTGAAATATGAAGGTTACACATGAATTGGGCCAGTGGTATTCAGAGTTTGTTCTTCAGACCAGTACTAGTCTGCAAACTGTCATACTAGTTCATAATGAGGTAAGTACACATATTGAGAGTACTTGGAAATTACAACAATATGACATTGCTGATACCAAGCACATGATTAATGAACTCGTCTTTTCAAATTGAATATTCAGTTTTGATGTTAAACTCTCAAGGTGAATCACATGTGATAGCAGTTGTAAATTAGTCAAGCACAATAGGTTCATATTAAAATGTGTGATATGCTGTTTAGCTTGTCAGTTGTAACCCAAAAGTGTGTAAAACTGAGAAAATGTAAGCATTTACTTATCTTTATAACTTAATTTTAAAATCACTTTTATGTTTTTAATCAAGCGTGGTTTTGTAAAATTTTTAAAAATTGAAGTATAGTTGATTTATAATATTATGTTAGTTTCAAGTATACAGCACAGCACAGTGATTCAGTTTATATATGTATATATACGTATATGTATATACATGTTGTGTGTGTATATATATATATATATACACACACATTCTTTTTTCAGATCCTTTTCCTTTATAGGTCATTGCAAAATATTTAGTATATTCCCTATGCTATACAGTAGGACCTTGTTGGTTATCTATTTTATATATAGTAGTATATATATGTTAATCCCAATCTCCTAATTTATCCCTCCCCTGTCTTTCTCCTTTGGTAACTGACCATAAGTTTGTTTCTATGTCTGTGAGTCGCTTTCTGTTTTGGAAATAAGTTCATTTGTATCTTTTTTTTAGATTCCACTTATAAGCAATGTCATTTATTTATCTTTCTTTTTCTGGCTTACCTCACTGAATATAATAATTTCTAGGTCCATCCATGTTGCTGCAGATGGCATTACTTCATTCTTTTTATGGCTGAATAATATTCCATTGTATGTATGTACTACATCTTCTTTATCCTTTCATCCGTTCATGGACCTGTAGGTTGCCTCCATGTCTTGGCTTTTGTAAATAGTGCCTTAATGAGTATTGGGGTGTATGTATCATTTTGAATTATAGTTTTCTCTGAATATATGCCCAGGAGTGGGCTTGCAGGATCATACAATAACTCTATTTTTTGTTTTTTGAGGCACTTCCATACTGTTCTCCATAGTGGCTGTACCGGTTTACATTCCTACCAAGAGTATAGAAGAAGAGTTCCTTTTTCCACATCTTTCCAGCTTTTATTATTTGTAGATTTTTTGATGATGCAAGCCTAGTTGTTAATTTTTAGTTTAACATTATTAATAAAGAGGAAAGTAAAATTTGTATTGCTTATTTTTAATTCTAATTTGCAGATGACAAAACAAGCTTCACTGGACTTTTTTGTGAAGAAAAGACACACCTATTCTGAATATGGCGATAGTAGCAAAAGAAATGGTAACAATGGAAGTCATCTTGAGGGAGTGAAAACCAAAAGAGTTCATACTAGCTTCACTCGGAAGTATGATCCCTCATATATTGAGTTTGGTTTCATAGCCATAATTGATGGTGAAGTGCTGAAACCACAGTGTATTATTTGTGGAGATGTGCTGGCTAATGAAGCGATGAAACCATCGAAACTTAAGCGGCATCTATATTCAAAACATAAAGAAATAAGTTCACAACCAAAAGAATTCTTTGAAAGAAAGAGTAACGAATTGAAAAGCCAACCAAAGCATGTGCTCAATGTTTCTCATATAAACATTAGTGCTTTGAGGGCTTCTTATAAAGTAGCACTTCCCGTTGCTAAGTCTAAAACACCATACACAATTGCTGAGACACTAGTGAAGGACTGCATCAAAGAAGTTTGCTTAGAAATGTTGGGTGAATCTGCAGCAAAGAAGGTAGCTCAAGTACCACTTTCCAATGACACCATAGCTCGACGTATTCAGGAACTGGCGAATGATATGGAAGACCAACTCATAGAACAAATAAAACTAGCCAAGTATTTTTCATTGCAACTTGATGAATGCAGAGATATTGCTAACATGATAATTCTTTTAGTATATGTGAGGTTTGAACATGATGATGATATAAAGGAAGAGTTCTTTTTTTCAGCCTCTTTACCAACAAACACAACTAGCTCAGAACTGTATGAAGCTCTGAAGAATTATGTTGTCAACAAATGTGGTTTGGAATTTAAGTTTTGTGTAGGAGTGTGTTCTGATGGTGCCGCTTCAATGACAGGAAAAGATTCTGAAGTGATTACCCAGATTAAAGAACTTGCACCAGAATGTAAAATAACACATTGCTTCATTCATCGAGAAAGTCTTGCTATGAAAAAAATATCAGCTGAACTGAATAGTGTGCTTACTGACATAGTAAAAATTGTGAATTATGTAAAATCTAATGCATTAAATTCAAGATTATTTTCTTTATTGTGTGACAATATGGAAGCTGATCATAAGCAACTGTTATTGCATGCTGAAATACGGTGGTTATCCTGGGGAAAAGTTCTATCAAGATTGTTTGAAATACGAAATGAACTCTTAGTATTTCTACAAAGCAAGAAGCCAGTTTGGTCCCAACTTTTCAAAGATGTGAATTGGATTGCCAAACTTGCTTATTTATCTGATATCTTCAGTATTTTTAATGATCTTAATGTTTGCATGCAAGGAAAGAATGCTACATGTTTTTCAATGGCAGATAAGATTGAAGGACAAAAACAAAAGTTAAAAGCTTGGAAAAAAAGAGTTTCTACAGACTGTTATGACATGTTCCATAATTTAACAACAGTTATCAATGAAGTAGGTAATGATTTTGATATTGCACATCTACGAAAAGTTGTCAGTGAACATCTTACAAATTTGTTAGATTGTTTTGAATTGTATTTTCCTTCAAAAGAAGATCCCCGCACAGGAAACTCATGGATACAAAATCCATTTGTTTCATCAAAAGATAATTTAAATTTAACTACAATCCTACAGGATAAGTTGTTGAAGCTGGCTACTGATGAAGGATTGAAAATGAATTTTGAAAATACAGCATCACTTGCTTCATTTTGGATAAAAGTTAAAAATGAATATCCTGAGCTTGCTGAGATTGCTTTAAAATCTCTTCTTCTGTTCCCCTCAACATACCTCTGTGAGACTGGGTTCTCTACCTTAAGTGTTATTAAAACAAAACATAGAAACAGTTTAAATATACATTATCCCTTGAGAGTAGCATTGTCATCAATCCAACCTAGATTAGACAAATTAACAAGTAAAAAGCAAGCTCACTTATCACATTGACAATTTTAAATACTGATTTATAATTTGTTAATTCAAAATATACATATAGGCATTATGGAACTATGAAAAGTTTTGATTAAATTAGCAATTCTGTATATAAATTGCCTATGTGTACACTGAAGTGTACATTTTTTATACTTCTCTTATTTTCCCTGTTAAATTTGTTATATTTATTAGGATGTAATTTTAAATCTGTTCATTCTAACATTAAAAATTTTGGTCTTGTATATTGTACGTATTTTTATTATTGTATTTTATTAAGTTATTAAAATTAAAAGATGACTTCAAGATGGGGAATAGTTTCTTTGAAATGGCAGACTTGATCAGTGAAGTGAATTCAAGGGGTAGAATTAGAATTTGAATGCAAGGGTGGGTGTCAGTAAGATGTTAAATTTGTAAAACTGATCTTGGGTGGTTTGGTTGGAAGTTGATGATAAGTTTGTTTTGTAGGTGTATGTTTAGATGCAGTGTTTAAGTGGGTAAAGTGGGGGAAAACCATCAAATGCTTATAAAAATTCAATGGGAAAAAACCTTAATGTCCTTTCACAGAATAAAATGTATCATGTTTATTCAACAGGAGTTGAATACAGTAGTAAAAGTGAGGTATTGTGGAGAGAATTCTGGGGGGTGATGAAATGTTCTATATTCGTTGTGATAGTGTTCACTATTAATAGTGTTTACTATTAGCCATATGCAAAGTAGTCAATCACAGTCTCAGATGAGAGTGTATCTGGGTGTACAGCTGCTGTCAAGAACTACCTTGTTCTTACTCTTCTTAACTAACTGTGGTTTCATCTTTCATCTTTTCTCCTACTTCCCAACCCAAATACATAGCAATGATAGATTATATTGACTGAATTTCTACAGTGCCCACATTAGCCCAGCTTATCTTTACAAACTGATACTCGTGTTTCCCAAACTAAAAACTTAAAAGCCACAAAATTGAACATTTTCAACACAGACAAGGAAGAGATGGACAAATACATTTTTAAAAAGAAAAAAGTTCTGAGTTTCATAAATGAGACTATATGGGATGGTAGTTGTGAGAAATTATTATTTTCAAAAGTATTTACTGCCTCTTCCTGGGATATGATTGTACTGCCTCACTCCACAGATATGAGATTTGACTTATTTCACTCTGGATAATAAAATGTGAGCAGAATTGACATGTTACTTTTGGGCACCAAGAAACAGTTCTTGATTTGCCATATTATTTTTCTTCATTTGTCAAGAGACCATCAATGTTTCAGGTAGAGGTGGCTCCCTCATCCTGGGCGGAGTCACAGTAGACAAATAGCAGGAGCAGCGTGTGTTACTCTAAGCTGCCATGAGTCTTGGAGTTGTTTGTTTCTGCAGCATGCGAAAATGCTGTACTGACAATGTGGTTGAATTAGCATCAGAGGGCTTCCCTGGTGACTCAGATGATAATGAATTAGCATCAGAAAATAAATTCATCTTAACTCCAGTTCTTTGCTATCTGTGCAAACTTGAACATGTCCTTAAACGTTTTTGGAATTGAATATAAAATAGGAATGATAATATGCTCAGTATTGGGGGCTGTCTTTGATGTTCAGAGAGGCAAATTTTGGTAAATTCCAAAGTGCTATGGAAATATAATGTGTTACAATATTTTTACTCAAATTCAGGACTCGGATGTGGTGTCTGTGGCCTCATTTTAACTTCTAGGTCGCTGTGAGGCATAGTAATCATCACATTGTCAAGCCCTTTGTTCAGTCACTGAAATGGGCACAACCTATATATAAGTAAGTTTGGAAAAGAGCTGGATATTTTTCAAAGTAACAAAGAAAATTGATGATTTAAAGTTTCTTTCGGAGATTATATCTTGTCTGGCTCTATGGCTTAGTTGGTTAAAGCGCCTGTCTTGTAAACAGGAGATCCTGGGTTCGAATCCCAGTAGGGCCTATTTTGCATGCCTCTTTGTTCCTGAAAAAGGATGAAGATTTCAGTACTACAGTTCTGTTCTGTTCTGATTTCAACACCCCACTGCCTCCTCCCGATCCCGAAAAAGAGAGACCCCTAAGAATGATCGTAAACTTCTGCAACCCTCTTCTTCCCGTCACAAAAAGGCAAGTGAACTTACGAAGGTCATTTTCTGGGGAAATAAATAAACCTGCTTCACCTCCATTATGGGATGGTTGTCCCCATCCCGGGAGGGGTCAGAGAGGTGTTGAATACGCACATTCTCGCAGTTTTGGGCAACATGGATTGACTGCGGTTGTCAGAGGGGAGGGGCGTGGAGGGATGAGTGAAATAGGTGAGGGAGATTAAGAGGTACAAAACTCCAGTTACAAAATAAATCAGTCATGAAGGTAAAATGTACAGCATGGGGAATACAGTAAAAAAAAAAAAAAATCGTAATAGCTTTGTATGGTAACTCGCGTTATGGTAATTATTTTGTAATAGAAATATCAAATCACCATATTGTGCAACTGGAACTAACATAGAATTGTAGGTCAGTTATACTTCAATTAAAAAAAGAAACTTTTCTGTAAACAAAAGAAAACCTGAATCAACATAAAATTTTTTTTCATTAGCCCAGCGGGCACTAGCATTTCTATAGCATTGAAACAGAGTTGAAATAGAGTCTTGCATTCACCAGCGGAGTTTGTTTGGTTATGGATAATTGTTTTTCATCTATCTTTTAATCTAGTTTGTCATATTTTATTTTTTCCCATTTTCAGGTTGTCCATTTCTCTTACATGTAATTACAGATATATGGAAATCATATAAGCCACTTGCAAAAAAAAAGTGTAGTAAAGTCACTTGTTGTGACTCTGTAAGTCCACTCATGAGTGCACATCTATCTTGCAATCATTCAGCTGAAATGAAATGGTCACCGTACCCAAATGATTCAAATGGTGAGATCGATAATGCTACATATGTTCCAGGGAGATATGAAAACATTAACCTTTCACAGAATGAAGTTTTCTGGGGAGACTAGGGGAGGCTCTCAGTTAAGTCCAAAAATGGCTTGGAAGAGCAAGGAGGAGTGATGGGCTTTGGTTTTTACAGGGTTAGAGGGCAGGCTGTGGAGGGGAGAGAGGAGTGAAGATTCCTGAGTAAGAACCAGAACTAACGTGATTTGATCTTCCCTCTGAGAGAGCTTAAGCACTTATGGGCTGGCTTAGATGTGAGAGTGATGGGTCTTGAAAGCTGTCAGCAAATATCAAAAATGGGGTCAATTTCTTAATTACAGCTGTCAATAGAAATCTGTGTACAAGTCCACAGAAAAGTATATACAGAAGTGTTCCTAACAGCCCTATTCACAATTTTCACAAACTGAAAATAACTCATATATCCACCACTAGAATGGATAAGTTGTGGCATATTAATACAATATGATTATATATGTGTATGACTATAAACACAAATAATATCATTGAATGCAACAAGATGGATGAACCTCATAGTGCTGCACAAAAGTAGCCAGACATGAGAGTACATATTGTAAAATTCTTTTTATATGTTATTTAAAATGTGCAAAGCTAATAGATGATATCAGAGTCCAAAATGTGATTACCCTTAAGAAGAAAGTAGTTAGGAGGCACATGAGAGGGGCTTCTGGTATTTCTTGACACAAACAACTTAGGTGACAAAACTTAATTCTTGATTCAATTTGATAGAAATAGTGGCAATAAATTGGAACAAAAGATCTGAGTGAGAGTTCATAGACATGTTCTCTTTGTAAATATTCAGTGATATATACATTTATAGATACGTATATAAGGGCTTCCTGGTGGCTCAGCTGGTAAAGAATCCGCCAGAAATGGAGGAGACCTGGGCTCAGTCCTTGGGTTGGGAAGATCCCCTGGGGAGGGGAACAGCTACCCACTCCAGTATTCTGGCGAGTAACTTTCACTCACAGACATATATATTCAGATATACATCTACATAAATGTAAGTATTCTGTATATGCTTGTGTTTGGACACTTTTCCTGCATGTTTGTTACATTTCAATTAAAAATAATTTAAAAAGAAAAACAAAGCCACAAATTAAGAAAGAACATTGCCTTTATTTTATAAGTTCCATTTGCCCCACTCCACTTTACATCTCTCTCTCACTTGAGATAACTACTATATTAATGCTTGTGATTATCATTCCCTTGCTGTTTTTTTAAAACCTTAAAATAACAACAAACATTTGTTCTCAAACAATTTTTGTGCATCAGAAATCTAGAAGCAGCTTAGCTGGGTGGCACTGGCTTCGAGATCTCTCATGGGGTTGCAGTTAATTTTTCAGCCAGGAACTGGATGCAGCCATCTGAAGGGACTGGATAATTTATTCCCAAGATTTCTCATGCACATGGCTGAGTTCTTAGTTCTTTTTTTTTAATTTGATTTTCTTAATTGGGTATAATTGCTTTACAGTGTTGTATTAGCTTCTGCTGTACAATAACATGAATCAGCTTTAAGTATACATATATCCCTTGCCTCTAGAGCGTTCCTCCCATTCAGTCCCTTGCCTTTAAGCTTTACTACTAATATATGTATTTAACACAATAGATTATTTAATATGCTTAGTTTGTAGTTTCTATAGATGAAACCATGTTGTATTTGTTTTGGGATGTTTCCTTGTTATTGAAATATTATCATAATATCTCATTTTGTGTGATTTCTAGACATTTCTTTATTGCATATAACTAAATTTTTATAGCTGTCATGAAAATGTGGTAAAACTTTGACACTATTTATAATAATTTTTCTGTTTGATCTTTGTACGTAAGCATATGTATGTGTGTGTGTTCAGTCACTGAGTTGTGTCTAACTCTTTGTGATTCCGTGGACTGTAGCCCACCAGGCTCCTCTGTCTGTGGGATTCTTCAGGCAAGAATACTGGAGTAGGTTGCCAACACGATCTGTTAAAAAGAAAAAGTCGGTTCTGTTTCTTCCTTTCTAGTCATCACAGCTGGGTTTTTTTTTTTTTTTTTTTTTGGCTTTCCTTTTGTCTAGTAGAGAATCAGTTCAGTTCAGTCCCTCAGTTGTGTCCGACTCTTTGCGACCCCATGGACTGAAGCACACCAGGCTTCCCTGTCCATCACCAACTCCCAGAAGTTATTCAAACTGATGTCCATCCAGTTGGTGACGCCATCCAACCATCTCATCTTCTGTTGTCCCCTTCTCCTCCTGCTTTCAATCTTTCCCAGCATCAGGGTCTTTTCTGGTAGAGAATACAAGTGGTAATTTCTGGTTTACTCAATGTGTTCCTAATTTCAAACAGAATGTTTTGAATTTTTTGCCTTTAAGTATTATGTTTTCTGCAGACTATTTTTATATTTTAAAAATCAGGTTAAAAAACTTTCCTTCTGTTTCCAGATTGTTGTTTCATTAGTGGACACTGAAACTTATTAAATGCTCTTTCTGCCTGTACTGAGGTAAACATTTTCCCTTTAATTTCTTCATGTTTCCTGGCTTTGATTTCATTAGAATGAAAGTAGGCTTATAAAATGAGATGGAGAGGCTTCCCTCTGTTACTATACTTGGGAGTATTTGCATCCAATTGAAATTATTTTCCCTGTAATGTTTTATAGAACTTTCAGATTAAAATATCTGTGTTTGGAGTTTTCACTGTGGGGAAAATCTTTGAGTATTTATGGATTAATTTAATGGTTTGGGACATTTTCTAATTGCTCAGTAAGTTGGGGTTTTTACTAAGGTGTCCCTGGAGGGTACTCAGTGGGCCTGTTCTTCGTGGTTTCCAAGAAGGGCCAGGCCTAAGATGACTGAAGATGATGCTATTTTTTCTTTAGTGAAATTTAATTGATTTTTTGTTGTTTCAGAATTTATGATTTCATTTAAAACTTCAAATTAATTGGGCAAAATTTCTTACACCTTTGCACATTCTGATCCACCTTTTGGATATACTCTTCTTTTGCTTTTTATTTTATTTTTTGCTAACCTTTCTCATCTTTTAGATTTCAGTTCCTGGATGCTTACTGAAGGCTGGGTTGAGGACAGACTCCGGACAGTCTGTCGCTTTGACCTGCTGTGGACCACAGAACCAGGGTGGTGCTTTCCTGGAAAGCAAGCAAAAGAGAGCAGCCTCTTCAGGATGCAGTCCCTGCTCAGAAACTTTTGAGAAAACGCCGTTTCTCCAGCATCTCTAAATTGTGAAAAATCTATGTAACCTCAACTTTTCAGCGCGGGGAGCCCGAATGCTCTGAGAAGACAGGGTGGATGAAGACCAGTATCAGGCCCTCGCAGTTCCTAATAATGGGGGATGAGGCCCCCCAAATGCCTCAGATTCCATCTGGGTTGCTTTCACCGCGCCCACCGGACCCCTCAGGAACAGGGTCCAAAGCAGGCGGTGTGAGTAACTCCTCCGGGCCTCCCGCACGCCTTCCCACCACCCGTGTGCTTTCCTCGCCCGCACCATCACTAACGGGGGGTCGAGATCCGCTGAGATGAGAGTGGCTGGGGGAAATGAGCCGGAAAGAAAACAGACAACCACAACAAACTGACTCAAAATCCAACCTTTCTAACTTGAAGAATAGTTTCTTCCCTCTCAGTCACACAACCCCGAAACCCAGTGGCTGCACAAGAGGAGGGACATTTTCTAATTGCTCAGTAAGTACAATCGTTGGGGTTTTTACTGGTGTCCCTGGAGGGTACTCAGTGGGCCTGTTCTTCGTGGTTTCCAAGAAGGGCCAGGCCTAAGATGACGCTTCTCAATTCAATCCTAATTGAAGACGCCTTGGCAGGATTGGGCGCCCAGCTGAGAGGATGCCAGGAGCGGTGGGTTTTGTTTTTTGGGTTTTTTTTTTTTTTTTTGTAATTTTCACTTATTCCCATAGGGTCTTAATTTTGACTTTGTCTTCATTCTGAAGGTAAATCGAGCCTTTGTAGCCGTGATTACAGAAGGACATTTCAATCCTTTTTTGCTTCTTCTTTTTTTTTTTTTTTTTACAGGTTAATCAACCGACTGAAGAGGCATTACAATGCAAGTGTAAGATTTTGTTCAGAAAAGAAATTTGGTGTCAGGCTAAGAGTAGGAGTTTGGAGAAAAGCGGAATTTCCATTTTGCCCTAGTCTCTAACCATAACTTCTTAAAAGAAGTTACTTGGGTTTTGTACCAATGACACCATCTTTTAAGTAAAGTTGATGGAAAAATTATCTTTTCGTAAGAGTTACAGTAACAAGAATAGCCCAGATTCTCAATACTTGTAATATTTTCCTTCACTCTAGGAGCGGAGGACCACGTGGCCTAATGGATAAGGCGTCTGACTTCGGATCAGAAGATTGAGGGTTCGAATCCCTTCGTGGTTGTGGCTCGCTTTTTTCACACTCCTGCTACCTTTACCCAGATATCACTGTCTCAGCTCTCAAATTCCAAATTATAGCATCAGAGTACTCCAGAGATCTCCCTTTGGGTATAAGTGATTCAGTATGTGGGGTCGGCACCAGCCCTCTCCATCGAGCCTTTTGTACTATAGGAGTCCTTGGTCAGGCAGGCACGCAGGTGTGGGGATTGCGAAGAGCGCCAGCCCTGGTCTTCTGGACCCTCTTCGAGGGGTTGGGTGGACCCAGTGAGTGAGGAGGGTGCCACAAGGCACGAATGTCAAGGAATTCTGCTCTCCTCGTCCGGCAGTGTCTGGACGTCTCTTACTTTAGCGTACGACTCTTCCATTGGTTTTCAGGTGCCTCTCTGTACTTTGACGCTGAAAATGTTGAGATTTGCTTTTTGGAAGTCAGTTTAAATGGCGCCCCCTTTCGACAGGAAAACTCGCCACATTTTAGAGGAGCTGGCTCCTGATTCACATGGATGCCACCTGAGACGGGTACCCTCTTTCTGTGTGTTCTCAAAGACCAGCTGTGGGTTCTCCCACACGTTGCGGGATGAATTAGTTGAACGTTAAGCAGTATCCGAGGAGCCAGGGTTAAAACAGAAACCTGGAACCATGAGAAGAGATCAGTCAGGCAAATTATAATGAAGAGGGAGCAGCTTCTGCACAAGTGGAAAGAACGTGGTCAAATACATTTGAATATTTAGGTGTAATGGACACATTCATATAACAATATGACGGTTCAAATTAGATTCAAGTAGGAATTGCAATTTTAAATGATCTTAAACCATGAAATATTTTGAATTATTTGTCAAGTCTTCCTACTGAGAAAATTACATGTCCTTCTGTTTACTGAGAACTTCTTTAAAACATTCAAAGAAGAAATAAGTCTAACCAGACACAACTCTTCCACAGTATAGGAAAGAGAGAAAGAAAAAAAAAATCTACAACTGCTCATGCTGAATGCTGTAATGATTTTTTTTCCCGTAAGTGTACTTCTTTAACAGCTTAATTGAAGCATAATTTTCTTAAACTGCATGTATTTAAACTTGTAGTTTGACATATGTATAACTCATGAAACCACTACTACAGAAGAGATAATGAACAAAGACACCATCCTCAAACGTTTCCTCAGGCCCTTTTGTAATATGTTCATCTGTTGCTGGATTTTGTTTGTTAGTATTTTGTTGAGAATTTTTATGCCCATGTTTATAAGAGATATTGGTCTGTAGTTTTCTCATCCCATGATGTCTTTGTTTGACTTTAGCATCAGGGTAATGATGGCTTCCTTTTCCAATTTTCATAAGAGTTTGTAAAGAATTAATATCAATTTTTTAAAAATGGTAGAATTTAATAGTAAAGATGTCTGGACTTGGGCTTTTCTTTATGGGTAATTTTACTCATTACATCAATCTGTTTACTTGTTATGGATTCTAATTCCATGCTAAATGCTTATGTCAGTCATCTACATCTTTGTAACAAACCTCACCCAAATTTTGTGGGTGACTTAAAGCAATATTTAGTTTACAATTCTGCAGGTCAGTTATTGGGCTGTGCTCAACTAGGCAATTCTTTTGCTGGTTTTGCTTGTGGTCACTCATTGGTGGCAGTTATCTGGCAGCCTGACTGAGACTAGATCGTCCAAAATGTTCCCACTCACTGTCTGGGGTGTCTTCTGGAATGGCTGGGATGACTGGGACTCTCTCTTCACATCATCTTCCATCCTTCAGGAAGTTAGGTGGGATTTCTTCACATGATGTCTCAGGGTCCCAAGATGGCAAAGGGAGAAGTTATAAGGCTCTTGAACCCTATTATTGAAACTCCCACAACCTCACTCCCACAACGCCATTACCACAGCGTTCTATTGGCCAAATCACAAGGTCAGCTAACATACAAGGAGGGAAACAGACTCCATCTCTTGATGGTAGCTGCTGCACAATCACATTGCAAAGGGATATGCATAGTGGGAGTTTGTGATAGGACTTGGTGACTGAACAACAACAACAATCAATCAAACAATGATTTGTTATCTCATTTAACACTAAAAACAACACTGTGAATTGCCGCTACTGATATATCTTGGTAAGTAAATTATCCATTATCACTTCTTTACCAGTGTTAATCTGAATTGGTCTGTGAACCTTGTTTTGAACCCACGTTTACCTGGTGGGCAGCTCAGGGTGGGGCCAGGGAGAATGTAAGCATTCCAAAGTGTAGCAGCAGCTGAAAAAGCACTGATAGTGCTGAGCATTTGATCACATGCAATTATAAATTTTTGTAAAGCCAGAGAGCTCCATGTCCTTGTCTCAGGATGACTCTGCTAGTGTTTAAGATCCAGAGGGTGAGATTAAGTGACCCACACACAGACTCCTAGTTCAACTCCTTTTCTGAGACTGAGTACCTGAGTGTCTGATATATCTACAGGCAGCATGGACTCATAAAGAGTAATAAGCCCTGAGGAGTGGAGAAACTAGGAAAGCAGGCTCAAATACAGGAAATTTTCCGCTGAGATACGTTTAAAAACTAAGATCGTCCACATTTCACATAACTGACAAGTCAGACGTAGTTTATTACTGTGGAACAGTCTTGGCAAGAGACAAAAGTTAAATTGCCCAAGTGTCGGAAGAAGGAAGGCACCTAAATCAGCGGGATGGTACTTGGATCATGCATGACCGTATGCAGAGAATTTTAAGACAAACCACAACCAAGCTCTAGGAAGTAAATCCCAACCGTTGATCTCTTTGTGGGGACCTCAAATTTAACCTATTTCATATGGGTAGAGGGAAGCAAAATTTGCTCCAGGTGAGGCTCGAACTCACAACCTCGGCATTGCTCACAAATGTACTGTCTTATAAGTACCGCGCGCTAACCGATTGCGCCACTGGAGCTCGGCTAGGTAGGGGTTTGGGGTGGTGTAAGTGAATATACTTTCACAGATGAAGATTTGTTTAAGGTAGTCAATATTATGAATAAAATGGCGCCTTCTGATATGAATCTGTGAATCTGATATCCGATACACAGCAGCAGTCTTTGATCAGTTGATATCAGCCAATTTGCCGCCGTTTCCCCCACAGTAGAGAGATGCAGCCGCGGTTGAGCGTCGCAGTCATCTCCATCTTGATTTTCCGCTCATATTCCCACGGCTTCTCTAAATTCAGACTTATTTGAAAGGAGAAAAAAAAAATTACATTGGTTCCACAAAGGCAGGAATCTTTCCACTCAGGAGTGTGTACTCCGTCTGTAAGACCACAATGCATTTTCATTGCTTCCGAATTCCCGAGGATTTTTCATCTCAGCAGGTCTATTTTCTTGCATCATCTCTGTCTCGGCTCTGCCCTACGCTCGGAATTTGAGGGGTTTTCTCTTTATCGAGTCTATGATTGTTGAGTAAATGGTTATAAGTCCATTTAGGAAAGAAATGGGGGAATTATATACTATATATTTTCAGTGGCACTGCAGGGTCCTCAGGATTTGGCTTCTCCTTTAATCCAAGACGTCAGATCTGAAAACTGGTTTAAGATCAGAAACTGAGCAAGGTATTGTGATTTTATTTTTAACTGGGGCAACTACCCTCAGTCTTCTGATTAACCTTGATTTCTTCTGTGTAGACAGTGATATGCTTGTTGGCTGCCCATCTATTTTGTTTCTAGGGATGCTGTATTTTATTAACTATCTCAACAGTCTACAAAGTTGGCTACCCCTCTGAAATTGTCTTTCATTACAGTAATTTTGCACACCCACACCTGGCGCATGCACATGCACACACTGACCAGATTCTGACCAATTGAGTGCTGATATTTCTGGGCTGAATTGTCTCAAGATCCTGTAAGTCCCATTGCTGTCAGTGAAGCCACTCCTGTAGCAGAATCTTGTATCACCAGCGCAGGGCCAATAGAGGACACTCACCATGGAACTTCTTAGTAATGGTAGTGTCCCTCTCCCAGCACATGCCTTCCCCCACCCTCAAACAGAATATCCTTTGGCTCTCCTGTTACCCATTCATCTAGTGGGTTTTCCAATATTACATGGTAAATCCACTCTAGCATGTCCACTTCTTTGAGTTTTTGATCCCTCTTTCTGCCATCAATCTCAAGAGTCCTGGCATTCTTATCACACTTAGTGAGAGCTTTTGCTTTTTTAAGCAGGAGAATCCTAACAGTATGTTGAGTTCTTGCCAGCGTATAAAAATTCTGTACTTTGGGAGAATGCTCTAGTATCAGTGTATTCTACATCAACTAACTTTGCATTCTACTCTCCTTGATCCAGAACACTTAGAATTTATTCTGAATGGAAGGATGCTGAATGGGTGGCAGAGGCACATGTTTGGCAGAGGAGAGATCTCTGCATTGTCTTCAAGGAAGAAGGACTAACTAACCCTTGATAAGGAGGATTGGGCTACGTCTAAAAAACTCAAAGGATCTTGGGAAATCTGGAGATTTAGATGTTCTAATGCATCCCCTGGAGAAGGAAATGGCAGCCCACTCCAGTATTCTTGCCTGGGAAGTCCCATAGACCGAGGAGCCTGGCAGGCTACAGTCCATGGGGTCGCAAACATGACTTAGCGACTCAACAGCAACAAGAATGCATCCCACCAGATGTCTCCATCCAATGTCTCAATATTCTGTTCTTTTCCAATTGAGGCCATGACCTAGGCATAGAAGATAATCTAGTTTGAGAATTTAACCTACTTTGGAGTCCTACTATTCCTGTGATTAAATCTTGTAGCTGAACTTTAGCTTTTTGTGCCCTTGAGTTGCAGGATATGAGAGTTTCTTTATACCCTCCTTTGGAGACTCTGGCTTTCACATTAGCCTCTATTTGATGGGCTTCCTTTGTGACTCAGCTAGTAAAAGAATCTGCCTTCAATGTGGGAGACCTGGGTTCAATCCCTGGGTTGGGAAGATTCCCCTGGAGAACGAAAAGGCTACCCACTCCAGTATTCTGGCCTGGGTCCCAAAAAGTTGGACACAACTGAGTGACTTTCACTTTATTTGATGATTTATCATCCTCAGCATTTAAACATCTCTCTCCAAGGCATCAGTTTCTTCTACTGAAGAATTCTATTACATTATTATTACCATCTCTCCCATATTTATCAAACACCTGATACATCACATCTGCTTTTGCATATCCACTGGTATAGCATCTCAGTTCAGGTTGGGTCAAAGTTTTAAAAATTGCTACTTTGTGCCAGTGGCTGTTTGTGTTCCACCAATCCCTTCACTGCCAACCAGATGGATAATCCAGCTTCAAAAATCTCATTTTAGGGACTTCTCTGGCAGTCCAGTGGTTAAGACACTGCACTTCCACTTCAAGGGCATGGGTTCCGTCCCTGGTCAGGGAATTAATATCCCCACTTGCTGCATGGGTGTGGCAAAAAAAACCCCACAAAACACAAAACTCAGCATTTTCTTTCTCAGATACTTTTGGTACCAACTACTGCATTTTGTGTTCCCTGGAAAGACTCCAAGATGGGGATTTGCATTCAGAAGCTTTACTGAGGCACTATCTCAGGGTGAACACCTGAGAAGCAATGAAGAATCAAAATTTGTCAGAGGAAAAAATGGGGCTGCAGTGCAAGTGCAAAAGGGCATTTATCTACTCCCGGGGGGTCTCCACCACTGGAATGGGCCCTTTAGATGTGTCCCAAGTTGAGAAGTCAGATCTTGGCTCTTATACCTCTCATAGACCAATAATTGGATATAGGCTACCCTTGAAAAGGAAATGTGACCTTGACCTGAGACAATTCCTAAAGAAGGATGACAGTTGAGAGTCATCAGGTAACAACCTTCCAAGGATCTAGGAAGGTAAATCTTCTATCCAAAGGGTCCAGGTATTTAGTCAATACACCATCTGTGACAGTCACAGTGAGGAAGAAGAGAGAGAGAAAATGAGTTTGAGCTCCAGATAGGATTTGAAAACCATTACAGTGATTCCAGATGCTGTAGGAAACATTTTATTGGAGATAGTTGCAGGGCTGGTTCTGAAGCTAAGGGTTCTAGGGTTGAGAAGGGAAAGCCTATCTTTCAAAGGATGCTCTGCCCAAGTGTCATAATCTGAATACACTAAAGATCAGACAGAGGAAAGTTTTTGTAGGGTCTGAATTAGAAAGAGGCTCTGACTGCCACCATCATGGAGATACTCTTCCCTTCATGTGAGGTGATTTGTTGTTCCCACTCTATCTAGGGCTGTTACAAAAGAGTGACAGATCACTGGAGGCAGAGATGGGTGGAGTGTCATGGAAAAAGACTGACCTGAAAATATTTGGAAATTGACTTTACATGTTTCTTCTAGGGGAAGATAAATGTTATGAAGTAGAACTTAAATTGTATGGCTATTCATTGCATTGTCAATTCTACACATTTAGGGTAGAGAGTGAAGAAAGACTCAGAATGTGTAGGAACATTCTTTCTCAGGATATCATGGCAAATTGACCTATCCTCATGGATGAATGATTTTCCTTTGATATATATATGTGTGTAGACATGTACATCAACATATATACTGCGCTTAGTCGCTCAGTCGTATCTGACTCTTTGAGACTACATAGACTGCAGCCTGCCAGGCTCCTCTGTCCATGGGGATTCTCCAGGCAAGAATACTAGAGTGGGTTGCCATGCCCTCCTCTAGGGATATATACATATACATATATACATATATATATATATATATATATATATGCTTTATTAAACTTTTTACAGATAGCTGAGGGTTTAGGGTTTCCATTCTTTTCTCTTACTCAAATACTCCTGCAGGGGGAAATAATAGTAGCCTTCTGAACATAAATCCGCTTGATAGAGAGTGGGAATTTTGGCACTATAGAGGTGATTTAGTCAAGTGGAGGGCATTTAGGAAGAGAATGTAGAGAAAAGATTTTTTTTTAAAACAGGTCTTCAGGTAAAGAAGCAGGATGGCTCCTGCCCCCAACTTGATCTTCTTATTTGGTTTTGAACTGTTTCATGTATGCCAGAATATCTGACTTGACTGTACTGACTGGAGTCCGATGAAACCAGCGAATGACAGGGATGCCATCAGGTCCCACTAGGAACTTTTCAAAATTCCAGCGGATGTCATGGACCATGATGGGTTCCCAGGATATATGTTTGATTGAGCCCATAATCTCAGAAGGGTGAGGACAGGATTGCTGCAGCAGAGAGATGGAAAAGAGAAATGACGGAATCATTTCTGCTCATGGATGATCCAGGCTATTTTCACCCACAGATAATCCACTTCCTCTTATATTGAGATATTTTCATTTCCTATGATTCTTAATATATTCTCTGAATCACAACCATGCTAACTACCAAGAAAGTTGTAGATATTATAGCAAAAGTCTATTCCCTCTGTCTGTTTCTCCCTGGGACCCTATCACAAAATCCTGTTCCTATGAATGAGATATGTCACTTCTCTAGCTTTAAATTTCCTTTTCTGCAAAGTGAATAGATTAGAATGTGGTTTCCTAGATGCTCCATGGGCCAGTTATCTTTCAAAAATACGTTTTGGGGGCCAATATGGAGTTCCAATATTTTGTTTTGAAAAATAAGAGAAAAATTTTAAAACACCATTACTTCATTCAGTTTTAAAGAGATAATTATAAGAATAAATTACATATGTGTCCTAATCTTAGAATAAAGGGCAGCTCTATAAATCAGTTAATGTTTATGAAACCCTCCTTACATTGCCCTGTTTTTTCAATTTACTGAGTATATATAAAAATCTCAACATGGGTCAACCTTGGCCCACAGTCCAGCATTTAAGAACACTAAACTCTGATGATTTTTAAGGGCCCTTCTCAGCTCTCATATTCTCTGTATCTAAGAGCCAGTGTTTCATAAAAGGCACTTATTGCGTTGTATTACATCTGCCTTTTTTTTTTTTGTCTTCTCCAGTATGAACTCATCAAGGAACAGGGACTGCGTTTGTTCATTTTTATACCCTTATTGTTTAGCAAACTGCCTTATAGATAGCAGGCACTCAACAAATGTTCCTTGAATGAATGAATGTCAATGAACAAAAGAGAGTGGTCCCAGTGAAAGGTGGCACTCTACACAATGCTTTGTAACACAAAGCCAGAGCATCACAGATACTAACAAATTTAACCCCAGTCCCTATGCTTATAAGGAGATCTCTTCCAAAGAGTCCAACCCCTCCTCCAGGCAGGAGCCCTTGTATCCATTTCTACCACACCAAACTCTATGTTAGGAATATTAAGGAAGAAGCAGCTTAGGTCAGTAATTAACTCACCTTTAAGAAGGTGAAGACTTTCTGCTCCGTTTCACCATTCACATCCCCTTTCTCAAACAGCTGGAAATTAGGTACGTATCCTCCTCCTGGACGGACATACCTGCAATGAACCATAATGTTCCCAGGAAGCTCCAGAATATAAGAGAGAAAATTATAATAGGGTACCAGGATTTGAGGTTACGACAAAGGGGCAACAGATGTGAAGATATAGAAAACAGAGCTGGGAAGGGAAAATAAGACCATTGTTAAACTTTGGGCTCCCTGACACTTTATTTTTCTCTATTCCACATGCTGTCACTGTCTCCCATCTATATTGTTTCTGTACCAGCAACACCAGGAGCTATTTCTGTGCTCCCACTCCTCCACCATCCATCCAGGTCTCACTTCCCAGGGAAGGGGAGAGCATCTCTGACACTGCAGGACTCACATCAGTGGAGGCCAAAGTTAAAATCAGTTAGTAGGTGCCCCAAGCCTATTAACCCACTGCCCATCCTGGAAGTCCCCAACATGGAAGTACCTCTGGAAATGGAGGAAAGGGAGACAGAGACATATCTCTATAGGGTTTTAAGTAGGCACTTACTTCAGTCCTGGAAGAATTTCTGAGTTTTCTCCTGGTTCTTGCTTTCCGAATTGGTTACAGGGAAATCCCAACACAACTAGTCCAAAGGGTTTCAGCTCCTCCTGTAGTGCGTTCAGTTCTATGGGTAGAGAATGGACAATATGGTGGCCTGGCCAGAGAGCCTGCCTTGTGTATATAAACAGAGTGATCCTTGGAAATACCCATTTTACAGAAGGAAAAACAGAGGTCCAGGAAAAGGGGAAAAATAAGCCAGAAAGACTCTTCATGGCAGGGCTGAAATGAGATACTAGATCTCCAGACATGTATGCAAAAGCCCTTTGTTATAGTGCAGTATTTCCCAAATCTGCAGCACATCAGAATCATATAGGGGCCTTTTCTTAAAAATAGGGATGCCCAGATTCCTTTCTAGAAGTTCTTCTGGTTACATTATTCTGAGGTGGCTCCCCAGTCATCTTTATTATTCTAAAGCTCAACAGATCACTGCTGGTGGGATTGTAAAATGGTATAACTGTTATGGAAAATAATATGGAGGTTCCTTGAACAATTAAAAATAGAACTACCATAAAGCAGCAGTCCCAATTCTGGGCATATATGGATAAGAATTGAAAACAGAGTCTCAAAGAGATATTTGCACACCCATGTTCATAGGAGCACCATACATAAAAATCAAGAGATGGAAACAACCCATATGTCCATTGATGGATGAATGCATAAACAAAATGTGGTATATCCATATACAATGGAATGCTATTCAGTCTTAAAATGGAAGGAAATTTTGTTACATGCTACAACATGAATGAATCTTTATGCTAAGTGAAAAAACTAGTCATGAAAAGACAAATACTTCAGGTAAGACAAATACATGTGGTATTTAAAGTAGTCAAATTTATAGAAACAGAAGGTAGAATAGTAGTTACCAGGGGCTGGGGGAAAGGAGAAAGGGGAGCTGTTATTTAATGTATACAGAGTTTCAGTTTTGCAAGATAGAAATATTTTTTAACACTGCTGAACAATCTTCTTAAAAATGGTTAAGATGGTAAATTTTATATTTTTTCTTTTTGTACCACAATTTAAAAATGAAAATTTTAATTTAATTTTAATTTTAAACAAAACCACATTTAAGCATCACTGACCATCAGTTTGCCTTCCCTGATTGGTTAATTGGTAGATTGAATCTTTTTTTTTTTTAAAGGAAAAGACATGCACAATGAGGATGGACTTCTCTCTCTTCAAGGCTAATTCACCCTGGGTGGAGTGGGGGTAAATCTGACGGGGCAAAATGAACCAGAGAAATTTCAAGTTGAGCTTTCTGGTGTTCTTTAACAATCTTCAGGATGTTAAAGATGCATTCTACCTAAAAACCCTCAGTGATATACCAGAACACGAGCTGCCAATTGCCTTCTTCCCCAAGTTTTTCAGTTTGTTTCCCCGGACTTTTATAATCATCTTCTTTTTCACCCTTTGTGAGCCAGATATCTTCAGTTCCATAACAAACACTAACTAGTCCCTAACTGAACAGTCTGCTCAGGCAACAGTGTCAACTGATATCTCCGCTGAGTCCTTTCATTCTTATTTTCTGCAGTATGAGATTGCTCTCTTATTTCCACATGGTTCCTAAGTACTTTTCCCCACATCCTCTCCTCTTTTCTTTAGTCACTATAGATAATAACTCCTCTAGGAAACAGACTATTAATTAGGAAACCTGTCTTCCAGTTCTTGAGAAACTATTCCCCAGTTCTCGTACCTATTACATACAGAGTTGGAACTGAATAAATTGATTTTTAAAATCCCTATAAACTGGCAAAATGAAGTATGGTCCAATAGAATATTATTCAATCTTAAAACAGAGGGAGGAAACGATCCAAACTCCAAGGTATCTTATTAATTTAAAAAAGCAAATTGGCAGGTTGTATTTATTACTTGTTTGGAGAAGGAAATGGCAACCCACTCCAGTATTCTTGCCTGGAGAATCCTATGGACAGGGGAGCCTGGCAGGTAGAGTCCATGAGTCAAAAAGAATCGGACATGACTGAGTGACTATCATCATCATCATTTATTATATGTCATCAATTGGTAGAAAAGTAAAAAAAAAAAGAATACATATATATTTTGTAAACATGATAATACTGGTCATCAGGGGGGAAGGAAAAGAGATGAAAAGACTTTTTACTCTAAACTTTTTTATTCCTTTAATTTTGAGCCTTGTGAATATAGTTCAGTTCAGTTCAGTACCTATTCAAAATATAATAATGAAAAACTTAAAAATGAAGTTCTTATTATTCAAATATAAGAAAGGCATCTATTTCTGATAAAATTTAGTCCTGTTCATTATTTATTGGCTTTTAATCAATATGGCCTAAGATATGAGAAAGATAACATTCTACTCTGAATAATGCACAGAGAGGGGAAAAAACTACACCTAAAGGAGGTGTTGAGGTTGGAGAGGAAGCTTTTGCCTCTCTTATGGCCTCCTCTCCAGCCCTCACTCCAGTCAAATATGCTCCAGGTATAAAGCCCTTTTTTCTTATCCCTGTCTTTGTAAGTTACCTGGAAAAATCTCAAAAACATCAATCTTACCTCCTCTATTTGCCAAGAAGACTTGAATCTTCAGAGAGGCTGCTAGCTCTCAAATACATTATTTGTTCTCCTGGAAATCTCAGGAGCAAAGCAGAGGCAGGATGTAGGAAGGGGTCAGCAAACGTTGTCTGTGAAGGTCCAGATTAGTCATTTCAGATGGCCCCTGGCACCAGCACTCATACTACTCAACTCTGTTTTGCAGCATAATATCAACCATAGACAATCTGCAAGTGAATGGTCATGGCTGTGTTCAGTAAAACTTTATTCACAAAATTAGGCTGACTGGATTTGCCCTGTGGACCATAGTTTGCTGACTCCTGACATTAGGGAATAAAGTCACTTGATCATGAGTATTTATTTTGATATGTAGAATTAAAATTAGAATATAATACCAATATGACTTGAAATATAACAAGCTAGAAAATTAGTCCCAAGGAGATTTGGCTATGAACTCTTACCAGGATATTGAGCTGTCAGACCACAGTAGGTGGCCACATTGACAAAAAGGACATGCTTGCCCGCATACTGCTTGAACTGAATGTGCTCCTTTCCATTAAGAGTGAAAGCGTCATAATCATAGATGGTGCCTTTCACATCTTTGTAGCAATCCATCTGGAAGATTTTAAAAAATCATAATTTTAGTAATAATAATTCCTAATGTCAGTATAATCTTTCAAACCATTCAAAGAACAATGCATATATTAACTGAGATCCAGAAAACAAATACAAGCCATCTAATGTGTCAATGACAAGATTGAAACTAGGTTTTGTGACTTGAAAGGCAATGGTTTTTTTGAGGAAAAGGCAATCAAGTCTCTTTATTATCTTTGCAGAGGTAAAATACCAGGAACTGCTTGGATGAATGGAAAAAAGCAGAGATTCATGGGCTGGAATGGGATAGCCTGAAAGTAAGTGGAGTCAAACTGAAAAGCATACTGCCTTTCTTGCTTCTCTGAAAATGAAGCTACTCCTTGTCTCTGGGTTGAAGTCATCTTGCCTGGATTCCCTCAGTGAAGGGAAGGTTTTTAATTGCCCAAGTGTTTCAGGATAGCCTTATTACTTCTTTAACTTTCCCTAGGTCTTCTGACTTCCCGCCGCATTTATCAGCATGGTGGCATGGAAAGAGCTCTACCTGGGAATCAGAAGCTTGCTCTATTGTTAGAGTTCCTTGTGATCCTGGGAAGTTCTCATCCTTGGCCCTAAGTTTCCCCACTGGTAAAAATGAAGAAATTTGTCTAGATTTCTATTAGATCCTGAAAGTCTTCCAGGTTTTACATTCTAGAGTCTAATATTACTCCTACCTTGAGTAGTTTTCTCTCTCAATGCACTCTTACTCATATGATGGTCTTGTAAGCCAATACTATGAAAGTCTAACTTATTGTAGCTGCCAGGAAAAGAGATGGAGATCTCAAAAATCCATCTGTAAGCAGGTCACTAAACTGTGTCTGGCAGTATCCAACTTATCACATGCCCAACTCCTTACCCATTGTGCTCTAGCTATCTAATACCTACCTTCACCACCAGCTCCATCTACCTTAATCCTTATCCAATCTATGAACATATTTGAGCAAAGTTCCACATAATAGAAATAAGTTCAGCATGAAATTGTCATTGCCTGTCCTTAGGTGAAATTCCTCTACAGGCAGATCTCATCTTATCTCTCCTCTGTCTTTATCTATGCAGGGTCCATGCAGTACCCAAAATTTGCTGACTCCACAGGGCTCTTACCAGCACATCCTGATTTCCTTCTCTATATCAGGGAAGCTGCTATAAATGGCTTCTGGAATATAGGGAATGTAAAATCCCAAAGTATGAAGAGAAAGCTAACATCCAAACCACCCAGTCAGAAAAAGGCAGAGAGGTACTGACCAGAGAAAGGAGGGAAGGACATAATCTACTAAGAAAAGTCCAGACTTAAACTAGGATTAAACTAGACTCCCTGGAAATGCAAGGACTAGAAAAGATTTTAGTCAGACACCATCTGCCCCACCTAAAGGAGTGATCCAACACAAAACCAAACCAAACTCTACCACTGATTCTATCTCTAGCACACTTAGCTACTCAGCTTTTACTCCTGGGGAGAGAGGCATTTTCTTTATGCAGGCTTTTGCACCTTTCCCTAAATGCACGCACAAATACACACCAGCAAAACTGAGACATATATAAAGAGAACATTATGTCAGAGTATCCATTCCTATCTCTATGATGCCTAAACATTTTTAAGAATTTGCCTTTTTCCTGCCTTTGCTACTGTGATGAAAATTTCTGAAAATCATGTTGGGTACCAGAATGCATGGCCTTAGACTCTGATCTTGAGGACTCCTCTAGGTCCAGTCCAGCTTACTCCTGGTATTCATTGTTATTTCACATTCATTTAGGTCTGCATGATATGTCTCAAGTATCTCCAGACTTGGCCTTTATTAAGCAAGTTCTACAGCCAAGGGTCTCCACACCCAAGTAGCCAGCACCGTATAGCAAAAACACTGTATCAACTTTCAAAAATAAAGGAAATCATTCAAGAGGTTATCTAATCAAGAGGAAGGAAGATCTTACTAGAGTTGCATTTATAGACCACATCATATGCATGATAATTTTTGCTCACCCCCCCCCACCCCATAACTGGGTGCACAAGTGGGTAGATACTCTTATACACACATTTATGGTGAGAAAGCAGAGACTAATGGAGGTGAAGTGACTTGTCTAAGGCCAAAAATGATAACCCATTATGTGAATGAGAGTTTGCTTGCCCCTAACTTTTGATTGCTTTTTGCTTCTGGGTCTTCTAGTTTATTGTTGTTCTTTCCTAAACTGCCCCTGCTGTTGCCATACACACATTTTTATCAATAAGGCACTTTTAAAATTTTATCAATAAGCCATGAATTGGAAGTAAAACTGAGGCCAGAATTCAAGACTTCTAACTTCAGATCCAATTATTTTGGCCTCCAATTATTTTTTTCCATATGTTTTATGTTTCTCTGATAACTCTGATTTTATCCATCCCTAAAACTTCCATATTCGTTTTTCCACCTCTTCATATGTTTCCTGCTTAGCTGTGTCTGATGAGATGACTCAACTCAAACTTTCCTCCAAACCCTGATCCCCACTCACTCTGATGCCCACTACAGCCCATGCCTCAAACTCAGCTCTTATGCATACTGATGGGTGGCTGGAGGGATGTCCAGGCAACCTCTATCTGGAGAAGAAGGGGAGAAAGGACCACAGTAAAAGGGTTCCTTGTCCCTACCCATATTCAGTTCAAGGAACACCATAGAAGTGAAGAAGATTCGAGGAGATGCAAAGCAAGGTTTAGAGGGAAGAAGCAGAGGTCAGAGCCTTACAAGAAGGGCTGAGGGTGGGATCTTGGAGCAGAACTCAAGACTCCACCTTTGAACCCTGTCCCACCCTCTCTGGAAGTCACTCACCTTCTCTAGCTTGGAATTTGTCTGCACAAAGCCGGCTAGGAAAAGGAGAAAAAGACAAGAGGCCCTTAACTGTACAGTCATGATAGTATCTTCAGATCACTGGTCTGAGAGTCTGAGGTCGTTGGGCACCCAGTAACCTTTTGATACCCTGCCAGGGACTAGCCCAAGCCTATGTAGGCCAATCACAGGGCAGCAAGGATTTCTAGGGCGTGAGTGGGGCAAGAGGACATAGAATTCAAACCACATCCTCACCTACACACACCCCCGTGAGCACTCAACGCTCACTAGTGTGATGAGGACCTGGGACTCACATAAATTCTGGCAGAATTATGAAAAGGTGAGGGCGAGCACTCCACACTCCTTCAAGTCTATTGCCTATTTTTTCTGAGTGGATAGCCATGTCTAGGTGCATATGCAGTCCCCTAGACATCTCAGTAAAGTCAATGCAAAAACTCATGACATGGATATTCCAAATACTATTCCTAATATTATTACTTGAGCTTAAAAAAAAAAAAAAAATCAAAAAATAGATCACATGTGATCTCTCTAAAAGAATTGGAAGGAAACTGGGCCTGAGGAAGGGAAAAATCTTTACACATTAATATGTTCACTATACATTAAATGTTTTCATATGCTTATAAGTCAGTAAGAAAAACCAAGCAGCCCAAGAGAAACTTGGGCACCAGACAGTAAACCAAATGGCATCTGTGGTAGGATACAGTGTTCTCCCTTGCCAATAATCAAAGAGGTAGAAACAAGAAAAGTTGCATTCTGCATTTATCAGATTGGCCTAAGTTCAAAGGAATGGAGGTACCCAGTCTAGGTGTCAGTCTGGTATAGAAGTCTCTTATACTCCAGGTGAGGGCAGAAAGTAATAGCCACCAACTTTCTGGAGGATAATCTGCCATTTTAAATACAATGCTTTTTTTTAAGTAAATAACTTAAAAATACTTTTATTTTGAAATGATTATAAATGTACTGGAAGTCGCAGACACTTGTGTTAATCTCCTGGAAACCCCAGGGCCCAAGAAGGATAATGGAAGTGAGACTCACATTCCTCTAAGGATAAAAATGCTTTGCCTCTCAACCATCCTAAGAACCCCCATCCATTCAGCAAAAGTTTCTAACCACTGCTCAATAATATCAGCCAAAATTTTGAATAGATGAAACAGGCCTTGAGCCCTTGGAATTGCTGAGTTTCTCACATAAATAACATATATCTAGTTCCCACAAACCTCATGGCAAAGGTGCTGACCAATAACTTTCTCCCTCTTATCTACAGTATGATTTTACTTTCTGGGCCTCTAGTGCTAAGGTTTGAGCTAAACATACTCCTAAATTCATGATTATTTGTTCTTGCAAGGTCCCCCCTCTTGTTTTATAGTCATACTCTAACTTCATTGTTTTTTTAATTCTCCTCTCCCTATAGGTGAAATACGTTTAATATGCATATTGTTCTTATTCTTGAAACATCTGTATATTGTATATTATCTCTTTGAAATTTAAAAAATTATTTTTTAAATTTGGATCTCAGATTTAAAGGTTGAATTAATCACACTTTTAAATTTATGGCACTATATCATCATTAGGCTGTGCGATGATTTTCTTCTTACATTAATTAAAAACATTTTTTGTCCCCAATCCAATCCCATTTTCCTACCTCTCAGAGAGGAAGAGTGGCAAGGCAACAGTTACTACAGACTGGAAAGTTGGCAACCTTTGTCATGTTGCAACAAAACATTTGGTAAAACTGTTGTCTGATGACTTAGAAGGCAAAATGACTAAACCAAGGATTAATGTGTTTCCTAGTGCTGTGGGATTAGAGAGGTGAGTTTAGCAGCTAACTGTGCTCTAAGGAGATAACTTGGAGAAGGCAATGGCAACCCACTCCAGTACTCTTGCCTAGAGAATCCCAGGGACGGGGGCGCCTGGTGGGCTGCCGTCTATGGGGTCACACAGAGTCGGACACAACTGAAGCGACTTAGCAGCAGCAAGGAGATAACTAACAAAGAGATGTTGAAAAATATTTGGATTAGGTGCAGAGGATCAGATTTGTTTGTCTTTACCGCTCTCCCACACTCTTCCTCCTCCCATAGGATTTGCACTGAGAACTCAGCTTTACTAACTCCCACATTTATTGAAATGATAAAGTCTTCTTTAAAGTAAACTCTGGGAGATGGTGAAAGACAGGGAAGCCTGGCCTGCTGCAGTCCATGGGGTCGCAAAGAGTTGGACACGACTGAGTGACTGAACAACAAAAGTCTTCCTTTCCAGTTCTTACTCTTTTTTAACCAGCCCCAGCCCTCTCTTCCCAGTTCACATAAATAGCTGCCTCCCCCTCCTTAAAACTGAAGTCTGAGTGGGATTTAATTCTTGCAGCTGGTGGAGTCTGGGCATTCATGAATTCTTTTGGAAAACAGAGGCTTTTTGTTATCCCAGATTTCTGATCTCTTCTCAGAGGCCTCTAATCTAGAGGGAGGGGCCCAAAACAATGACTGCTGGCCCAGCTACAGAGCTCCTAAAGCCCTTTAGGGCAGAAATACAGATTTCCTGCTTCCTGGCACCTTCCTGCCCACAGCTTCTCCTGCCTTTGTCCAGTCACAGTTAGCACTGGATTTAGCCCAAGGCAAATACCCATCATTAATTTAACAGATGAAGGAACTGATGCTCAGATAGAAAAATTGACTTATCCAAAGTGGAATTACACTCTGCTTCTTTCCTGCTGTTATAAATTCCTTACTTTATTAGATACATTATCTTTGCTCATCACACAATAACTAACTCCTAGAGCAGAAGAGAAACATTGTCATAATTCTTCCTGAGTGTGCAGATCAGATCAAGTGGCCTAAAATCTCTGCCTTCCCATCTCTGTGTCTCATTGTTTTAGCTTCGCTGGAAATAAGAGCTCCAGTCAGGAGAAGGAAAAGTTTAGGAGCTCAAGCTCAGCAGCCAGGACTGCATGAGGGTCACTTCCTGTCATAGTCTATCTGACTATATCATTTTTGTTCTGACGTTATCATTTCCTATTTGTCTTCCCTCTTCCAAGTTATTCCCCTTCAATGCTTTTTTCCTCTTCCCCCTGCTGCCACTGAAGCTGCTGAACTCTTGTCTCATGATATCCCTCCACCAATAGTGAGCCAATAAGGCTAACAGTTTGTTATAGAATCAAATCCAGAATCTCCAGCATGGTATCCAAATTTCTCCTGTGATCTCAGCCTCCTTCTCAGTCTTCATTCTCAATAATCTCAGTCTTCAGACAAGCTAAATACTCTCCATTCCCTGAAACATATCTCTTGGGATTTAAGTTGTTGCTCTTGGAGGCCAGTTACTCGGGTATTCCACTCTCCTTGTCCCAAATTATCTATATATTTATTTCCATTGATAGATCAAGAAAGCAAATTCATTTGTTTTTACCAAACAAGATTTTTAGGTAGAAATGTTTAGACCTGAGCCACAGATTAAGTCTGAAAACCAGTCCAGATCTAAATTACACAATAAGATCTCTCTCCAAATTACTCAATAAGATCTGATTAAAAAAAAGAAAACAACACACGTCTCAACAACTGCCTATTTTTCCTAGTCAGACTCCAATATTTCCTTGAGGTAGATTTCTTATGAGGATAACTTGTTTGCCAAAGGTCATGCAACTACTGGGTGGCCATTTAAAGACTGAAATAAAGCCTTTCAGATTATCTTAGCCTGTGTTAATGACTTAATCCTACCTGAAAATCAACACCAAGTTTCTTATGTTAGTTTCATTTTTTTTTTTTTTTGAGTCAACATTTATTACTATTTATTGATTTGGTTGTGCTGGCTCTTTGTTGCTACACGAGTAAACCAACTGGGCTTTCTCTAGTTGCGGTGGGACGGGGGGACAGCTGCTCTTAGTTGTGGTGCATAGGCTTCTCAATGCAGTGGCCTCTCCTTTGTGGAGCACAGGCTCTAGTCATGTGGGCTTCAGTCGTTGCAGCATGCTGGCTCAGTGGTTGTGGTACATGGGCTTTACTTGCTCTGCAGCATGTGGAATCTTCCTAGACCAGGGACTGAACCCATATCCCCTGCATTGGCAGGTGGATTCTTTGTTAGCTTCTTTGATCATAGAGGAAACAAGTTAAACTTTTTTCGAGATGTAGTCCACCTTTTCAACCCAGATTCAATCACAGCCTCAGTTCAGTTCAGTTCAGTTCAGTTCAGTCACTCAGTCGTGTCCGACTCTTTGCCACCCCAAGAATTGCAGCATGCCAGGCCTCTCTGTCCATCACCAACTCCCAGAGTCTACCCAAACTCATGTCCATCAAGTCAGTGATGCCATCCAACCATCTCATCCTCTGTCGTCCCCTTCTCCTCCTCCCGCCCCCAATCCTACCCAGCATTAGGGTCTTTTTCAGTGAGTCAACTCTTCGCATGAGGTGGCCAAAGTATTGGAGTTTCAGCTTCAACATCAGACCTTCCAATGAACACCCAGGATTGATCTCCTTTAGGATGGATTGATTGGGTCTCCTTGCAGTCCAAGGGACTCTCAAGAGTCTTCTCCAACACCACAGTTCAAAAGCATCAATTCTGTGGTGCTCAGCTTTCTTCACCGTCCAATTCTCACATCCATACATGACCACTGGAAAAACCATAACCTTGACTAGACGGACTTTTGTGGGCAAAGTAATGTCTCTGCTTTTAAATATGCTATCTAGGTTGGCCATAACCTTCCTTCCAAGGAGTAAGTGTCTTTTAATTTCATGGCTGCAATCACCATCAGCAGTGATTTTGGAGCCCAAAAAAATAAAGTCTGACACTGTTTCCACTGTTTCCCCATCTATTTCCCATGAAGCGATGGGATCAGATGCCATGATCTTAAGTTTTCTGAACGTTGAGCTTTAAGCCAACTTTTTAACTCTCCTCTTTCACTTTCATCAAGAGGTTCTTTAGTTCTTCACTTTCTGCCATAAGGGTGGTGTCATCTGCGTATCTGAGGTTATTGATATTTCTCCCGGCAATCTTGATTCCCGCTTGTGTTTCTTCCAGCCCAGCGTTTCTCATGATGTATTCTGCATATAAGTTAAATAAGCAGGGTGACAATATACAGCCTTGACGTACTCCTTTTCCTATTAGGAACCAGTCTGTTGTTCCATGTCCAGTTCTAACTGTTGCTTCCTGACCTGCATACAGGTTTCTCAAGAGACAGGTCAGATGGTTTGGTATTCCCATCTCTTTCAGAATTTTCCACAGTTTATTGTGATCCACACAGTCAAAGGCTTTGGCTTAGTCAAAGCCTCTACAACCACCCAAATATCATTTAGAGATTTTTGTCCATCATTTAGCTTTACTTGGATATTTTCCCTGAATTAGACAATCTTCATTGTCATCTGAGATCCCCATTCAGACCTCTAAGATTTTCTTTGGTTGCAAGTGTGGCTTACAAGTGTGAAACATAGGGTCTACTTTTAAGCCTGCCATTTTAAAGTTATATTGCTCATGTTTACATGGAATTCATAGTTGACAAATCTCTTTTACATCAAGAATTTCATCTGGCCTTCACAATCAGCCAGTTGTAAATGTAGAACAAGCATTATTTGCTCAGATTTTCAGTGGAAAAACGAGCTTAAGAGAGAAAGTGACTTGGGTAAAGTCTCATTAGTAGCATAGACCTAGACTGTAAACTTGAGTTATTTCAAATCCACTTGTCTCTCCACTTTAGGTTCAATTCTCCATAAAATATATGTTTGGAAAAGGAGGGAAGTTCTAGAGAGACCACTGTCCTTTTGCATTTAATTTTCATCCTCATGTGTTCTTAACCTTCTGGCCTCCTTCTTCAAACATGAAGAGGAAGCTCACCTCTCGTCCAAGCTGATTCTGGCTCTGGGCCTTCACTAAGACACCTGGACCTGACACCCAGGCTTCTGAAGGGTCTGTCACTAGTGCCAAGCTTTCCTCCTCCAACCTGCTACAGGAAGAACTCTGCTTCTTAGAGGTTGGGGTGGGGAGGCAGTGAGAGGAAGTATGTGTACTCCCTTGGGTGATGTTCTTGTCTATTACCCCTGTCTTAATGGCCAGGGGAGGGCGTGGGAGAGAGAGCTCTGTGTCCATGCACAGCCACAAGAATTGGAATAACCCACACCACTCAAACTCAAATGTCCTCCCACCTCCGGTCTGAGTCTCAGGCCATTGCTGCTCCCAGAGAAAAAATAAATATGCCCATATCACCAACACACATTGCAATCCATCACCAACAACTCAACATAACTCTGGGACATTGAGAAAATACATTACCAAAGTCCTTTCTAAGGCTGACATTCTTAGTTTATTTTCTTAGATTTTGAGAGATTCTGAACACCCTTAAAATTGATTTGATCAGTTATTACCCTAGATGATTAGGAAACAAGAGTAGGAAGACAGAAATTTTACAAATTTTAAGCTCTAATGTGTCTTATGGGTCATATTTCTTAGGCCACAACTCTATACATGAGAAGAAGATGCTCAGTAAAGTGGAGAGATTGCCTCCTCCAAGTCACAAGGCCAGGGCTAGGCACATCCACAGCTCTGCCCCCACAACAGTCTCTATCCTTGTTGCAGTCAGATCAGGTTTAGAATAAGCAATTTATCCAATACTTCTTAAACTGATTGAATAACTTTTCTTTCAAACCTAGATTCACTCAAGGTTCATGTGTTGATACTTATTATGTCTTCTTCATATCTTTTAAGTCTAGAACAATCCCATTAAGTTTCTCCTTTATGGCATTTTTGAAGATGGAAGTTCAGTTGTCCTGATAAATATCCCACATTTTTGTTTGTCTCATTGTTTCCTCAATGTGTCATTCTTCCTTTACACAGCAGACTTTGTTTTTATTGCACTTTCACAGATACTGTATTTTTTATAAACTGAAGGTTTGTGGCAACTCTGAGTTGAGCAAGTCTACTGGTGCCCTTTTTCAAAGAGCACTAGTTTTTAAAGCATGTACATTGGGTTTTGGGTTTTCTTAGACACAGCGTTTATGTTATACATTTAATAGACTACAGTATAATATGAATATATCTTTTGTACCCACTGGGAAACAAACAAAAAAAGTTTATGTGACTCACTTTATTGCAGTTGTCTGGAAGGAATCAAGCCCACAGTATCTCCAAGGTGTGCCTATATTTCTTGTTTGGGAAGTGAAGTTGAAGACTTAGATGGACTGGAATTTTGTGAATGGTATAGTCATCTTTGGGTATCTGCCAGAGATTTGTTCCAGGAGCCCCTGCGAATACAAAAATCTGCGGATGCTCAAGTTCCTCATGGAAAATGTCATAATACAATTGCTACAATCAGCCCTTTTTATCCATGTGTTTCACATCTATGGATTTAACTAACTGCAGATGGATGCCTGTTTAAGGTAGAAATAAAGTTCTAATTTTTTTTCTCATATATATCCAATTGAATCATCACTATTTATTAAAAGACCATCCTTTATTTTTCTATTACTTTATATTGTACTTTATGATAAGGGGCTTCTCAGGTGGCTCAGTGGTAAAGAATTCACCTGTCAATGCAGGAGACGAAGGTTTGTTCCCTGGGCTGGGAGGATCCCCTGAAGTAGGAAATGGCAACCCATTCCAGTGTTCTTGCCTGAAAAGTTCCATGGGCAGAGGAGCCTGGCGGGCCACAGTCCATGGAGTTGCAAAGATCCGGACATGACTGAGCACACACATGCAAATGCTTTGTCCTAAATCAAGAGTCCTCATAAACACAAATCTATTTTTGAGCTCTCTGTTTCTTTCCATTGTTCTACTTGTTTGTCCTTAAAATAAGGCTTAATGTATCTTATAAACATGTAGTTTTTAAAATGAATTTTGATATTTTATAAAGCAAGTTCTCCCACCCTCTTCAAAAGTGTCTATTTTTTTGTATTGACTATTTTTTTAAATGTTATTGTTATTATTTTTATTTTTTGGCATGTTGGATCTTTGTTGTGGTGCAGGGGCTTTTCATTGTTGTGTGTGGGCTTTCTCTAGTTAAAGACAGAGGAAGCTACTCTCCATTGGGGTTCATGGTCTCCTCCATGAGGTGGCTTCTCTCCTCACAGAGCACAGGTTCTAGAGCGTGAGGGCTCAGTAGTTGTGGTGCACAGGTTTATTTTCCCTGCAGCATGTGGGATCTTAGCTTCCAGATCAGGGATGGAATCCGTGATCCCTGCATTGCAAGGCAAATTCTTAACCACTGGACCACCCAGGAAGTCCCTTGACTATTTTTGACCATTTACACTTCAGTATCTTTTTTTTTTAATACACTAAAGTTTCTTAAGCATCTTTTTCAAATTCCTCAGGAATGTCTGTTAGGATTTTGGTTGAGATTGTATTGAATCTATAGAATGGTTTGGGTAGAATTGACATTTTTACATTGTTTGCTCTCCTAATGATATACCTCAAAATTAACCTAGAGCTCTTGAAAATTGTGGCAATTAAGACATATTTCTTATCATAAAGATCTAGTACATCTTTTCTTGAGTTTACTAGTAGGTATTTGATTATTTTTATGTAATTTTAATTAAATTAAAATAAATATTAAATAATAAGTATTAGATTTATTTTTAATGGTTTATGAAAATATACAGAAATATAATAAAATTTGTATTGATTTTTATCTAACAACTTTGTTAAATTCACATAATAATTTATTGCTCGTTTCTTTTTAAACTATATGGTTGCAAGGTGGTAGGCTTCTCTGGTGGCTAAGACGGTAAAGAATCTGCCTGCAATGCAGGTAGACTAGGATTCAATCCCTGGGTCAGGAAGATCTCCTGGAGAAGGAAATGGCTACCTACTCCAGTATTCTTGGCTGGAGAATTCCATGGAAAGAGTCTAGAGCAGGAGACAGCTGACTGACTCACTTTTACAAGGTATGCTAACAGTAGTTTCATTTGTTTCTAATCTTTGTACATTTAATTTCTTTTTTTTTTTTGCCTTCAATTCACTGTCCAGTTTTGCCAATACAATATTGAATTAAGGTAGTAGCAGAGATTCTTTCCTTGAACATTATTTCAAGGGGTAATGATTACTTGCTAGATACTCTTTATCAGGTTGAAAAGGTCTCTTGTTTTCTAAATTTGCTGTAAGTTTCAAATATGAGTTGTTCTGAAACAAACAGGCTGCCAGATACTTCTCCAGCAAAGATGAGTCTATTCAAGATGAGCAAAGAATTGCATTTCAAGATTTGCAATTATGGCAAGCCACGTGCAAGTCCCCACAGGCATGGAAAAGAGATTGATTTTTATAGAGAGGAAAAGGAAGTTGGAAGGGCTACAGTAAAAGAGTCCATGGCTTTTCATTGGCTGAGTTCAATTGCCAGAAAAGTTTTTCTTCTTCCTGCTGGGCTCTGCTGTGGCCACAGAATGTGAGAGCTCCCCCTTCTGGTTTCCCAGCTCTATTTAACCGCTGCTGCTGCTGCTAAGTCGCTTCAGTCGTGTCCTACTCTGTGCGACCCCATAGACGGCAGCCCACCAGGCTCCGCCGTCCCTAACTGAGGCTTCTGTTATTAATTTTTTTTACAAATTATATAATTATATGTTATATCACTGGTATATTTGAACACAGATATTACTATCTAAATATATAAAGAGAAATATGTTTACACAGTCTTTATAATACATTTACTTTGTTGTTATTGTTCAGTTGCTAAGTTGTGTCCAACTCTTTGCCACCAAATGGACTGCAGCACACCAGGCTCCTCTGTCCTCCACTATCTCCCAAAGTTTGCTCAAATTCACATCGACTGAGCTGGTGATGCTATCTAACCATCTCATCCTCTTCTACCTCCTTCTCCTTTTGCCTTCAATCTTTCCTAACATCAGAGTCTTTTCCAGTGAGTTGACTCTTCGCATCGATGGCCAATGTATTGGAGCTTCAGCTTCAGCATCAGTTCTTCCAATGAATATTAAGAGTTGATTTCCTTTAGGATTGACTGGTTTGATCTCCTTGCAGTCCAAGGGACCCTCAAGCATCTTCTCCAGCACCACAGTTCACAAGCATCAGTTCTTTGGTACTCAGCCCTTTTTACATTTATACATGCCTACTGGAAAAACCATAGCTTTATCTAGATGGATCTTTGTTGGCACAGTGATGTCTTTGCTTTTTAATATGCTGTCTAGGTTTGTCATAGCTGAGTTATAGCTTATATTTGTCACAGAGAGGAAGACCAGGTTGTTATTAGAGAATTAAAACGTCCAGCCGCACCCTCCCTCCAGGGAATGGAAGCCAGGAGAACGGATTCAATTACTCATAGTCGCTGATTTCATCAATCATGCCTTTGTAGGAAAGCTCTGTAAAAAACTCTAAATGACAGAGTTTGAGAGCTTCCTGGTTGATAAACCCTGGAAGTATTGGGAGGATGACATACCTAGAGAGGGATATCTGCATACCCCCCATACCTTGCTTTGCATTTCTTCCATTTGATTGTCCCTGAGTTATATCCTTTACAATATACCAGTAAATCTGAGTAAAGTGATTTCCCAAATTTTGGGAGTCATTCTAGTAAATTATCAAAAGTGAGTAGAGGGTCCAGGGAAACCCTGATTTCAGTTCAGTTGCTCAGTCATGTCTGATTCCTTGCGACCCCATGGACTGCAGCACGTTAGGCCTCCCTGTCCATCACCAACTCCTGGAGCTTACTCAAACTCATGTCCATTGAGTCAGTGATGCCATCCAACCATCTAACCCTCTGTCATCCCCTTCTCCTTCTGCCTTCAATCTTTCCCATCGTCAGGGTCTTTTCCATTGAGTCAGCTCTTCGCATCAGGTAGCCAAAGTATTGGAGTATCAGCTTCAGCATTAATCCTTCCGATGAATATTCGAGACTGATTTCATTTAGGATTGACTGTTTGGATCTCCTTGCTGTCCAAGCGACTCTTAAGAATCTTTTCCAACACCACAGCTCAAAAGCATCATTCAAAAGTTTTCTTTATGGTCCAACTCTCACATCCAGATGTGACTACTGGAAAAACCATAGCTTTGACTAGACAGACCTTTGTTGGCAAAGTAATGTTTATGCTTTTTAATATGCTGTCTATGTTGGGCATAGCTTTTCTTCCAAGGAGTAAGTGTCTTTTAATTTCATGGTTGCAGTCACCATCTGCAGTGATTTTGGAGCCCAGAAAAATAAAGTCTGCCACTGTGTCCACTCTTTCCCCATCTATTTCCCACGAAGTGATGGGACCAGATGCCATGATCTTAGTTTTCTGAATGTTGAGTTTTAAGCCAACTTTTTCACTCTCTTCTTTCACTTTCATCAAGAGACTCTTTAGTTCTTGTTCACTTTCTGCCATAAGGGTGGTGTCATCTGCGTATCTGAGGTTATTGATATTTCTCCCGGCAATCTTGATTCAAGTCTGTGCTTCATCCAGCCCGGCATTTTGCATGATGTACTCTGCATAGAAGTTAAATCAGCAGGGTGACAATATACAGCCTTGACGTACTCCTTTCCAGATTTGGAACTAGTCCATGTCCGGTTCTAACTGTTGCTTCTTGATCTGCATACAGATTTCTCAGGAGACAGGTAAGGTGATCTGATATTTCCACCTGTTTAAGAATTTTCCACAGTTTGTTTTCACCCACACAGTCAAAGTCTTTGGCATAGTCAATAAAGCAGATGTTTTTCTGGAACTCTCTTGGTTTTTTGGTGATCCAGCGGATGTTGGCATTGTTGATTTCTGGTTCCTCTGCCTTTTCTAAAACCAGCTTGAACATCTGCAAGTTCATGATTCACATACTCTTGAAGCCTGGCTTGGAGAATTTTGAGCATTACTTTACTAATGTGTGAGATGAATGCAATTGTGCAGTAGTTTGAACGATTTTAGCATTGCCTTTCTTTGGGATTGGAATGAAAACTGACCTTTTCCAGTCCTGTGGCCACTGCTGAGTTTTCCAAATTTGCTGACATATTGAGTGCAGCACTTTCACAGCATCATCTTTTAGGATTTGAAATAGCTCAACTGGAATTTCATTACTTCCACTAGCTTTGTTTGTAGTGATGTTTTCTAAGGCCCACTTGACTTCTCATTCCAGGATGTCTGGCTCTAGGTGAGTGATCACACCATTGTGGTTATCTGGGTCATGAAGATCTTTTTTGTATGGTTCTGTGTATTGTTGCCACCTCTTCTTAATATCTTCTGCTTCTGTTAGGTCCATACCATTTCTGTCCTTTACTGTGCCCATCTTTGCATGAAATGTTCCCTTGGTATCTCTAATTTTCTTGAAGAGATCTCTAGTCTTTCCCATTCTATTGTTTTCCTCTATTTCTTTGCATTGATTGCTGAGGAAGGCTTTCTTATCTCTCCTTGCTATTCTTTGGAACTCTGCATTCAAATGGGTATATCTTTCCTTTTCTTCTTTGCCTTTAGCTTCTCTTTTCCCCTGATTTATAGTTAACCAATTAGTAGATGGATGCTCTCAGGCTGGAATTTACAAGGGGTCCCTGAAGTAGGGGCAGTCTTGTGAAACTGGACCTTTAAACTGTGAAGAGTTGGGAGTTGGTGTCAGAATTGAATTGAACTGTTGAACACCAAATTGATCTCTGGAGAATTACAGACCCCCTAGACACAGGAGGCCTTCAAGTCAGAAACTCAAGACTACCTGCAGAGATACTAGCCCTTCTTGAGAAAATAAATGCTAGTAGTGTTAGTTTCTTTTTTTGCACAATTGGCTTTGTAGTCCATTATCATCTTGCCAGTTCTCAAGTGCTTTATGAGAAATATTAGACTACAGACAGAAAAAGAGAAGGCAATGTGGCCATGAAGGCAAAGATTACAGTGATGCAAGCCACAAACCAAGGAAAGCCAGAAGCCCCAGAAACTGGATGAAGCAAGAAAGAGATTCTCCCCTAGAGGCCCCACTTGATTTGGTCCAATGAAATTGACTTTGGACTTCTGGCCTCTAGAAACTATGAGAGACTAAAGGTTTGCTCTTTTAAGTCATCAGCTGTGTGGTAACTTTTTATAGCAGCCAAAGGAAACTAATACAGATTTTAGTACCTAAAATCAGGGTGCTACTATAACAAATACCTAAAAATATTGATATGGCTTTGGAATTGGTAAATGGGTTGAGGCTGGAATAATTTTGAAATACATGATGGGAAAAGTCTAGAATGCTTTGAATTAACTATTGGTAGAAATATGATATTCAAGGATGCTTCTGGTAAAAAATCAGAAGGAAATAAGGAATATGTTATAGAAAATAGAAAAGGAGGTTTGTGACTCCTTTTTGGCATCACTCCAACCTCTAGCTTCCATCTCCTCTGTCTTCTATAGTAAAACCTCCATCTGCTTTCCTCTTAAGAATACATGTGATCATATTTAGGGCCCACCCAGATAATCCAGGATGATCCCTTCATCTCAAAATCCTTTACTTAATCACATCAGCAAAATCTTTGCCATATAAAATAACATTTACCAGTTCCAGGGATTAAAATATGATATCTTTGGATGCTATTATTTAGGCTACTACAGAGTTTGGGTTTGTGATCAGAACACACTTGAATGTGAGTTGCAGTTTGACATTGATCTGTAACTTAGGAAAATTAACTATTTCTACTCTGTATTCATACCCATATTTATAAAATGGAGAAAATATTAACCTTATGGTTATGTTGGTGCTGATTAAGAAAATCTATATAAATATGCCTGATACAGAGTAAGAAGGGAGTCAGTGCATGTTAGTTTTCCTTCATACTTTGTTCTTTCCCCTCTTTCTTTTTTTCCTTTATCTCCCATCTCTCTTTATCCCTCCCCTCCCCATTCTATCTCTGGGGCCAAATTACTCCTAGCATCTCTCCTGTCTACTGACTTTTCTTCTTGAGGCTGTTCAGGGAGTAGACAGAGTTGGTCCTGAGATCAGCTGAGAAGTGCAGGAACCTACCAGCTAGTGTTGAACAGTTGTAAGTAAGAAACAAATGGGAGGAACTTCCCTGGTGGTACAGCAGTTAGGACTCCTCATTTCCACTGCAGGGGGCACAGATTCTCAGATCCTCCCCCTACGGGTTCGGTGAGGCAAAAAAAAAAAGTCAAATGGGAGATGTCAAACTTGGCCCACTTCTTTCAGTTGCCCCTCGCTTGACCAAGCATGGTCCACTGAAAGAGGCTTTCCCAAGTCAGAAGTTTCAATCACTCCAGTTTCTGGGCCTCTGCTTTTCCATACATGAATAAGGAAACTGCAGTACTTGAGTACTAAAATTTTAAGAGTTTTCTGGATCAATATTCCCACTCCTCAGTCTTCTCAAGGTGAAAATTGGTCAAATTAGATGACCAAGAGAACTGAATCTCCTAAAAGATGAGACTATTAAATGTGAAAGAGTATGAAGGCAGTCATCTTTCAGTCCAAACCCCTACCCCAAAGGTTAACTGTTGGATTGTGGTTTGCAGTATTGATGAGATGGGCATATTTTTTCCTTCTGTGGGAGTAACAAGGCCTGAGTCACAGAAGCTTTGGGACTACGCCTGTGGGGATATCTGATTCTGAGGCCAAAGGAGTTGCTCGGCTCCTATGGGTGCTGTGGGGTCTCAGATGCCCATGGCTGTGCATGGACGCAGTGGCACCTCCCTGGTACATTAAGGTAGAAATAATGGACTTGGGCCTTACCTGGGACAGTACACATTCTTCTTTACACATTATCCCTTTTGTTTCACCAGGTCCTAGAACTATTTTTTGGAGCAGATGAGGTAGAAATTTGGACAATAGGGGCAGAGCCTACAGGAGTACTTTGCTTCAGGGCCAGCTGCCTTAACAAAGACTTAGGATTAGGGCCATAGCCAGCCTGAATCCAAGGTGTCCTCAAGGATAGAGCAATAGTAGACACAAATATGGATAAAAATGTAACAAAAAGGGAAGTATAGCATACCATCATTCATCTCGTTACCAAGTCCAAGCTCACACTGCTCATCATACAGCAGGCCAAACCGTAAAGAAATAAGGTGTTGGAGCAAGGAACAGAGACTTTATTCAGAAAGTCTGCAAACCAAGAAGATGGCAGACTAATGTGCTAAAGAACTCTTCTTGCTTGGTTTGAATAAAGCTTCTTTTATGCTACAAAGAGGAAGAAATTGAAGGGAGAGAGGTCAAGAGGTGATGAATTGTTGCAGACTCCTTGGTGCCAGCCAGGTCTTGGAGGGGACATGGTAATCCTTTGTTTTTGAATTGTTCAACAAAGGGCTGGCCATGTTGCAACTATAAGTATTCAACAAAATGGATGTTATTTCCTGTTCTGCAACTCCTTATCTCTATGTGGATGAGTGATCACCAAGCAAGGGAATATAATCTTTCTAATGATTAGTATACCTACAAGCTAAGCAAAAGTAGTTTAACTTTAAAGTTTAGGCATGGGAGGCAGAGTTTCTGGAAGGGGACTATCCTCTATACTTCAAGCTACAGGCCACATTCATTTTATGATTAACACGTGTATGTACAGAGTTAGCAAGGCTGGACAGGAGGCAATTAGCTATAGAGTGCAAAGTCTAGAACTTAAAGAAATAGACTCGATATGGAGTCAGGTTTGTTCTTCCCTGTTACACACTCAAATTCCCAATATGTGTAGTTAATGAATTTAAAGAAGTCAAAGGAGATTTTTAAAACAGACAAAAATAGTTAGATTTGAAGTCAAGTGTCTCTCTATTTTTAAATCTTACATTTATCAATTGAGGATGCTTTCCCTATGTAATTTCTACTCTGATGGTGAGGGCAAGATGAAGTGGTAGATATGAAAATATTATTTACAATATGAAAGGGATGGTATTACAAAATTGTGGCAAATCTGCAATGAGAATCTATGTCTTTCCTTTGCAAAGCAGAGAAGAAAATCCCTAGAGTCCTGAGAGGAAGGCCCATGTACATAGGGAGATAAAGTAAATCAGAAAAATATTTCAGGCAGGATCAAGCATAGGCTTGAATCTCTAAGTTGAGATTCAGGTTAATAAAGTAATAATTTCATTCTGGAACTAAAATGAAGGCTTGTATGGAAGTAATAAAGAATCTTGTTTCCTTTATGATCAAAGAAACTGAGAATGAAAGAACTTTATGGTGAATGTAGAGTAGACATAAAGCAATGGATGAAACTTGTCAGAAATCAGAGAAAACTCAGTTCTTATCTCTGAACTGAAACTTACTTGCAAGAATTAGTTTTCTAGGGCTGCCATAAGGAAGTGCCACAAACTAAGTGGCTTAGAGCTATGGAAATGGATGGTTTTACAGTTTTGGAGATGAGAAGTCTGAACTCACGGAGTCACCATGGCCATGCTCCCTCTGAAACCTGTAGGGAAGGATCCTTCCTTGCCTCTTCCAGCTTTTGCTAAGCCCAAACATCCCCTGGCTTGTGGCAGCACAACTCCAAGCTCTGTCTCCATTTATAGGACATCCTTTACAAGGCCAACTTTTTATGAGGACATCAGTCATATTGGATTAGGGGTCCATGCTACTCTAGTTATGACCTCATCTTAACTAATTACATTGGCAGAGATCCTATTTTCAAATAAAGTCACATTCTGAGGTCCTGCAAGGAAGGATTTCAATATATCTTTTGGGGAGAATATAAATCAGCCTGTAACATCCTGTAACCTTGTACAAATCATTTCTTAAGAATTCTATGTCATCTAGACTGCTTCATCCTGACTGGGTCAAAGAAATAGTGGTTGAGACAAATTGATCTGAATCTACCAGTCTTTTCTGCCCTAGCCCTATCTAGGCTATTTGAGAAAGGCAGCAAGACTGAACTTGAGTCCAATTCAAGGCCTGGTGAAGCTCCCCAGAACCCTGATTTGTGACTCAGGCCTCTGAGGTCTTGCTTAATAATTGCACTGCATCATTTTAAATAAAAACATGTAATTCATGTATCAAAAAAATCTTTTAAAAATGACCCCAGAGTACTGCCCCTGATTTTACATTAAAGGTCAAGAATTAATACCTAAATAGATGGATTTTGAGTGTTGAAGACAGTTCAATGTGCCAGAAATGTAACATTTATGGAGGGAAGGGTACACATGAAAATTTTAACTAATGTCAAATCAGGAAGGGTGACTGCTCCATGGGAGAATTTAAAATTGAAAGTGTAAGAATTAGGGAGGAATCAAATTATTTTTAATAAAAGAGTGATGTCAACAAAACAGACCTTTAGAAAAGTCATAGAATAAAAGCTGGGTGTAGAAGAAGAGAGACTGGAAAAGATCTAGGAAGTGTGAGGAGGAGGAGGAACCTTCCTCCCATCCCTCTTGAATGATTGTGGCTGGACTAATAAAAAGGAAGTGACCCAAGACAGATTGACAGGAGGAAAAGAAACAGTTTAATTTGTATGCAAGGAGGTCTTATAGAAATGTGTCCTCAGAAGGGGTCAAAGCAGGCAGCTTTTATACTTTTCAGACAAAGACAATAAACTTGTGAGGAACTGACAGGACAAAGAAACTTGGGCTTGGGTGCTTAATTAGTGAAAAATCTAAATAGAGTTTGGGCTTGGGGTAGTAAATTAAGGAAGTAACAAATTTGGTTAATACAGATTCTCTGCTCTTGCATCAGTCATTTCTTTCTTTATTATAAAGAAATATTCATTTACTTGGCTGCGTTGGGTCTTAGTTGTGGCATGCAGGATCTTTCGTTGTTCTGCGTGGGCTCTCTAGTTTTGGTGTCTAGGCTTAGTTGCCCCACAGCATGTGGGATCTTAGTTCCCCAGACAGGGATACAACCCAAGTCCCCTGCATTAGAAAGCAGATTCTTAGCCACTGGACCAGGTCTGCCTCCTTTCCTCCTGCTCACTGTGTTCTGTACCTTCGATTCTCTTTGCCAAAGGCCAGGACCCAAGGTTATCAAAAGCTTATGAGGAATATTGGAATAGGAACCTGGGCAGTTGGAATTTTAGACTATTTGACTTACTGATAACGTCTATTCTGAAGTGTCTCCACACCACTCAGGGGCTAGTTATTGCAAAAAAGAGCAAATGTAAATCACCTCAGACAGTGAAGATTTAGTTGCAACAATTGATTATCCATGTGGAGAAGGCAATGGCACCCCACTCCAGTCCTCTTGCCTGGAAAATCCCATGGATGGAGGAGCCTGGTAGGCTGCAGTCCATGGGGTCGCTAAGAGTCGGACATGACTGAGCAACTTCACTTTCACTTTTCCCTTTCATGCACTGGAGAAGGAAATGGCAACCCACTCCAGTGTTCTTGCCTGGAGAATCCCAGGACAGTGGAGCCTGCTGGGCTGCCATCTATGGGGTCGCACAGAGTCAGACACGACTGAGGTGACTTAGCAGTAGCAGTGGAACCAGAGCGAGAGTCAAGAGTTTGCTTTCATTTCATTTACTAACCTGTGACCTTTGAGATGTCACTCTCTCTGTGAGCTTCTGTTTTCTCATGCAAAAAGATGAACATATGGATGATAAATAGTTGCTTAAATGTTTCAGGCCCTGGGCTGAGTTCTTTACAGTTAGAATCACATTCCCTTCTCAAAGCAGCCCTAGGAGGTAAACATTGTTACTACTTTGATTTTACAAATGAGAAAACTAAGGTACAGAGACATTAACTTTTTCCGAGATAAGGAGCTAGTCAATACCCTTATCATCGGTATACATCATAGTCTAAGGTTTAGCCATTTTTAAAAATGAGAATGGTGAGAGGCTAAGGAGCTCATGAATGTGTGTAGGCCTGTGTCAAGAGGAGGACACTTTCTCATGGCTGCTCCAAATGCCTGAGGACCTGCTTGGCTGGATCAGATATCAGTGAGCAGGCCACAGATTATAAGGTCTTTGAGAAGAAATTTGAGATAACAGAAAGCTTATCTTCCAACAGAGTTCATGAGAATTCAACCCCATCCAGACTTCAGTTTCAGGAGCAAAGAAAGCCTTTTGTGTGAACCTGGAAGAGGCAGGGCAGACGGAAGGGACTGGATGTAAAAGGGCTTAGAACTGAAGAGGAAGAAGGTATCACTTCAATAAACAGGGGAGTTCAGTAAAGCTGAGCTGTCAGAGAAAAGCTGGAGGGGAGCTGGTGGGAGTGAGGATGGGTGGGAGAAATAACTCTGACTCTTCACCAATTCAAATATTAATGCTTTTCAACAAATTTCAGATGGTTACCTTATTAGGACCTTACTAGAAATGGTTTTATGGAGTAAGTAGGGGTAGAGATGATTATTTACAGCAAATGAAGCTTAGTCAAGCCCAAGGCAACCAAGGAGGATTCTCCTGCTTACATGCTTAGTCTTGTCTGACTCTTTGCGACCCCATGGACTGTAGCCTGCCAGACGCCACTGTCAATGGAATTTTCCCACCAAGGATACTGGAGTGGGTTGCCATTTCCTTCTCCAGGGAAGTTCCTTAACTCATATTTTAGAGCTTTCTCCCAGATAACTTGCCCTGTGAATGTGTATCCATCATTTGTGTTACTCCTACATTAACAAGCCCTTCTCCAGGGGACAGATTCAAGAATGTCTGAGACACTCAGGCCCCCCACAGCTGGACTTCATAGTTAGAAAATACAGTGTGCTGTGGACTAAGTGATGAAAGTTTGAGGGGACAGGACAAAGGATTAATAGTCATCTGGGACAATGCTCTTCAAACTTTAGTTTGCATATAAATTACATGAGAATCTTGCTTATAAAAGCAGATTCTGATTCAGTAGTGATGACTTTACTTCCTGCATGCAGAGCTGGCACCTGGAAACTGCCAGGCACTTGGAGAAGGTAGAGACAGTATTTCAAGTTCCAAAGGGGTAAGCCTCCACCTTCACCTGCCAGGATACGGGTGCCAGAACCACCAGTGGGTGGCCTGTTAGGGGGAGGTACTGGGTGCACTGAGCCTTCAGGGCTTGTGGTCTGGGGCGGGAGAGTGAGGGGGGAGGTGGTTGTTCGGGAGAGGGAAGAAAAGGAAGGGGGAGGGATCGCACAGTGGAGGGAGGTTTGCCCGTGTGTTAATGCTTCTCTGTGATTGGAGGATGAATCTTCACTCTGGTCCCTGCAGGGAGCTCAAAAGGGGTTGAGATCCCTGGGGATCTGAGACTTGCCTGGAACTCCTAGTTCGAGCCATGATCCTGCAGCTCTGGGCCTCCTCTCTTTTCCCACTGTTCCTGGTCGGCTTAGCTCAGCTGACTCCGAAGCAGCAACAGATGAAGGTAAGTGTCCCGCGGGGAACCCAGGTGGATTCCAGCAGTGATGGTGAACTAGGCTGCCAAGGAAGCCAGGAGTTCTCCCTTCTTCTCTCCTAGGAAGGACGAGATTCATCTCCCCAGCCTTTCCTAACTGACATCTGCCATTGCCACTGCTGTTCTCTGAGGCAGAGGCTCTCCTAAACTGCTTGTCTTTATGTGGATCATCTCCCCTTAGCCTGGCGGGTCACTGGGCGGAAAGTGGAAAAGTGGGTGAAGGACGAAGGCTGCTCTCCCTGCATTCTGCTTTGCCACTTGCTATTGGTAGCCGCTGGATAGCCCAGAACCCATCCCCTCCACCCTGGTCTGGAACACTGGGCATTCTTGCAGGTCCGGGAAACAGAGATGTGAAGTGGTAACTGTATTGAGAAGAAGGCTGAACTGGCAGCTCTTGGAGAAGCTGAAACCCTTGGGCAGGTGGAAAAAGAAGCTGCTGCTGAAATATGCCTTAAGGAGTTCCCGAGTCAGGAAAGAAGGGCTTTTTTTTTTTTTCCTTTCAGGCAATAATAAAAGGCAAAAGGCAAGGAGAGTTGCTTGCTGATTTTAATTTCAGGGGAAGTGATGTGGCAAGAGCTCAGATCAGAGTAAGATCTTTGCTCTTAAGTCTTGGTACTGCTCCAAATTACCCAATGCTTCCCCCACCCCCAGGAAAAATGTCCACATTTGCTGTCAGTAGCACCCTGTTAAAGGTGTATATGTGTGTCTTAGGATGCAAAGTTGCGACTCAAGTAAATGACTTGAGGCAACAAGTTTTAAGTTTAAAATCAGGCATATTCATTCAAAAACACAGCTTCACTGTGACGTTAAGCCAGTTACATATTTTTTATCGACCCCTTTCTTTCCTCTCTAAAAGCTGGAGAAAACCTGTCTTGTAGTGCAGTGATCCCCAGATTTCAACTCACATAAGTATCACCTAGAAAGTTTGTTAAAGCACAGGTTACTGGGTCGTATCTCCAAAGCTTCTGATCCAGTAGGTCTTAGTAGAGTCCCAAATTTGCTTTTCTAATTTGTTTTCAGATGATACTTGTGCAGGTCCTCAAGCCACACTTCAAGTGCTCTATTATTGGGTTCATGCGAAGCGTAAAATGGTGTATATAACATGAATCTATTATAAGTGTAATAGCAAGACTGGTAGCTGTAGTAAGATCATTTCCCTTCTCTGAAATTAAAAAAAAAGCATCCATTGAGGGCCATCCAGGTCTGTGTTAGCAGCTGCTGCCTGATTGGGTGTGGAATTTCTGCTGTAGAATATTATCTTGTGAATAAAAGGCTGTGTTTTAGGGTATCCTGATCTCTTCAAACAGACCTAAGCAAATTGGAGCAGAACTGAAAGCCAAGAAGGAAAGATCGGGCTCTTTCAAGCTGCAGTATTCTTGGGATTCTACACCCCAGTTCACAAGGTGGCATCCATACGTGATAAAGGCAGCCGGAAGTTGTTGAGGCATTTTAGTTTTTTGTTCCAGATCCTGTTGGCTTTTTTCCCTTGCCGTGCTTGTAGTTAGGAAGTCTGTTCCCTTTGCTTCCTATTTTACACAGAGATAAGAAAGGGCACTGAGGATGAATTTTGTAGGTACCAATAAGCCCCTACTGGCAAAGCTTTGGAAAATGCCTCTGGGATCTAGAGGAGGAACAAGTTATTTGCTGGGCTCTGGGGGAAGGAAACTACAATGTGAGAACATATGGATGAGAAATTTATGTAAAACATATTTCTGTTATGAGAAACTCTGCCAAAATCTGTTAAAAATATTTGCAAAGAGATAAGATGACTGGAATGGGGTGTTAGGATATGGAAGAGAGTGCAGGTAAACTGTAAATTGTCAATTGGAAGGTTGCAGTAAATTGTATTAAGATTCCAGGAATGGAAAGATGATTATAAAGTGCTTGTCCCGCCATTACAAAAGCGGTTTTAAATTAGAAGGTATAAATTCTAGTTGTGGCATTGTTTAGTCGCTAAGTCGTGTCCGACTCTGTGACCTCATGGACTATAGCCCACCAGGCTCCTCTGTCCATGGGACTTCTGAGGCAAGAATATTGGAGTGGGTTGCCCTTTTCTTCTCCAGGGGATCTTGCTGACCTTGGGATCGAACCCAAGTCTCCTGCTTGGCAGGCGGATTCTTTACCACTGAACCACCTGGAAAGTCCCAGCTGTGGCATTAGCCGTAACTTAAACTATTACTTGGAATATTCTCTTCAGTTCTTAGAGTTTCAAAAAGTCGACAGATGTTAAAGATTATCATTTGCTGTATCATCGCATCGCTATGGTTATTTTTGTTATATTTCAGGTGGATTGCTATAAGGGGGTGACAGGCACCATCTATGAGTATGGAGCCCTCACCCTCAATGGTGAGGAATATATCCAGTTCAAGCAGTATGCGGGCAAGCCTGTCCTGTTTGTCAATGTGGCCACCTATTGAGGTTTGACAGCTCAGTATCCAGGTAAGAACTTGTGTTTCAAGTCTCTTGGAACTAGCTTTGTCAGATGGCCATAGTCTAATTCCAGAAAGTGAGAGTGAAGTCGCTCAGTCATGTCCGACTCTTTGCCACCCCATGGACTGTAGCCTACCAGGCTCCTCCGTCCATGGGATTTTCCAGGCAAGAATACTGGAGTGGGTTGCCATTTCCTTCTCCAGGAGATCTTCCCGACCCAGGCATTGAAGCAGAGTCTCCTGCATTGTAGGCAGACGCTCTATTGTCTGAGCCACCAGGGAAGTCCTAACTCCAGAAGGTTTTGCTAATTTGTTATTGGGAGGAAACAAGGGGCTGGGGGAAGGTAGGTGATCATGTGACTCTATCCCCTACATCCTGCCACTGCTCTGCTCCTTAGAAATACCAGGAGAATTATCTTGGGATTTGAGAACTAAGATTCTCCCAAAGATTTAGCAAAGACCACCAGGAATGTATCTGTATTTGAATTTGTTGCTCAACGTTCTGAGGGAAAACATACACTGTAGGGAACCATGGGGCTTCTCAGTAAGATGTTATTAATAGAAAGACTTATTTGAGGATCTGAGCTTGTGTTACGTGATTTGGGGAAGGGTTCAAGGCATTGAAGCTTGGTTCTGGATTGGATGCTGTCAGGAAATGAGGAAACGGGCACAGTGAAGTGATTGGTATCTTAATAAATCATATCTACAGAGTAGGAGGAATAAAACAAGGATAGACAAATAGCAATCACTTAGATTGGTAAGAATAGGGTGATACTTGGTCATTTTTGTGATTTGAATAATGTTCATGTTTTGTCTGGTTAAAGGTCACTTGTATGATACTGATCTTCTGTGAAACTGTTTATGTTCAAGAGGAGAACAACAAAGCTCTAGCTATAACTCCCAGGCCAGAATCTAGCTTTCAGGGGCTAATTTTATCTTTCTCACCGGTAACTTCTGCTAACAGGAGAGAAGACTGACCTTTGAGCCTCTGGAAAAATACCCTTGGGTTCCACAGGCACTTCCAAATGGCAGAGAAGAGGAAATGTAGTTACCATCTATGCACTCTTTAATTGGAGTGAGGGCTAAGAGGAGACGCCAGAAGATAGAACTGAGTCTGATTAGGACTGGCTGGTGCTGGTCATGAAGTCAGTAAATCTGAACTGAAAATGACTGAAGTTGGAAATAATGGCACAAGTCCAGACAGACACTGGGAAGCTTCCTGGCAGTGGGAAAGAGCAGTTTGGAGTTTGTAGCCTTAGAATCCCAATGAGTCTTTCAGGGAAATGCAACATTTATGTCACTGGAACTGACAAAAAGAATGCTCTGGAGCTAGACTTAGCATTTCTCTGATTCCCTCTATAACTCCCAGGTTAGAGCACCAAAGAGTGCTCCTGGAAGGGTGACTGGAGTGTAACATTGTGTCACCATGGGGCAGAGTGGGAGGATGGGGATAGAATGTCCATTTTGTTTGCCATTCCTTAAAACATTTTTAGATCAATCAACTAAGGAAGGCAATGGCATTTAAATCTGACTTCTCTTCAGAATCAAATGGGACCTGCCTCCAACACACCCACACCCACACCCACACCCACACACATCAATCTAAGCAATCTGTGCTTTTAAAGAAGGGCGCCTATCGGATGACGAAGTGGAGCCACTTATGAGAACTTCTGCACAAGAAAAATGGCAGCTGTTTGGATGTGTTTCTGGAAATCTGTGTTCTAGCCTTTTGCTCTGTTTCCTCAAACTTTGTGATCTTGAATCTTTCCCTTCATAGTCCTCAGCTTATTCATGTGATAGACAGATAAATTAGTGGTCTTTTACTGCTCAAGATAGAGCTACCCATGCTGTTCACCCTCTGCTTACAGAATTGAATGCACTACAGGAGGAGCTGAAGCCTTTCGGTGTAGTTGTGTTGGGCTTTCCCTGCAACCAATTTGGAAAACAAGAGCCAGCAAAGAACTCAGAGATCCTTATGGGGCTCAAGTAAGTGCCTGCTTGGGACCCTGCGAGACCCTGTTAGAATTTTCCTTCCACATTCCACCTAGAGGCTTCTCATTCTGGAGACTTCTGAGGTGATTGACAGATTAATTGGTTCAAGAACATTTTGATGCCTTGAATTCAGTTATGCCCTGCTGGTAGTGCTCAACAATTCTCTGTACCTTTGAGTTGTTTAATGATAAGACTACAGGAAATCTAATGAAAAAGAAGCACATGAAGAAGGAGAAAACCTAGGAAATAGAAATGAATCAAGAATTTTAACCTTAAGATATTGCTTTCCAATTTTCTTTTAAAATATTTTTTATTGGAGTATAGTTGACTTACAGTATTGTGTCAATTTCAGATGTATAGCAAAGTGAATCAGTTATACACGTACATATATCTACTCTTTTAGATCTTTTCCCCATATAGGTCATTATGGAGTATTGAATCGAGTTCCCTGTGCTATACAGAAGATCCTTATTACTTTTCTATTTTATATATAGTAGTGTGTATATGTCAATCCTAATCTCCCAGTTATCCTTGGTAACCGTAACATTGGGCTTCCCTGGTGGCTCAGATGGTAAAGAATCTGTCTGCAATGCAGGGGACCTGGGTTTGATCCCTGGGTCTGGAAGATCCCCTGGAGAAGGGAATGGCAACCTGATCCAGTATACTTGCCTGGAAAATTACATGAACAAAGGAGCCTGGTGGGCTAGAGTCCATGGGGCTGCAATTAGTCTGATAGGACTGAGCACACACAACCATAAGCTTTTTTCCACATCTGTGACTCTATTTCTGTTTTGTAAATAAGTTTATTTGTACCAGTTTTAAAGATTAGATATATAAGTGATAACATGATATTTGTCTTTCTCTGTTTGACTTAATTCACTGTGATAGTCTCTAGATCCATCCATGTTGCTGTAAATGGCATTATTTCATTCTTTTTTATGGCTGAGGAATATCCTGCTTCCAATTTCCTTGGAATTTTCTATTGGCTCCTTAAAGCATATGCATGAAGTCCTGATTCCCAAAGACCACTCTTTCCTCATCTTCCCTGTCTACAACCTCTCTTTCTTTATCTCTAATTTCACTTTGTGGCCAAATTGTGGTGGCCATTATTATCCACCCTTTTCTTAATTTGAATGGTCTCAGGATTGTTCTGGTTCATTGTAGGTATGTACGTCCAGGTGGTGGCTTTGTTCCCAATTTTCAGCTCTTTGAGAAAGGGGATGTGAATGGAGAAAAAGAACAGAAGGTCTTTACCTTCCTGAAGGTAAGTGAACATAAACCTGGCAAGAATTGGTCAGGTAGAAAACAATGCCCTGAAAGCATGGGGCTCAAGTCTCGGATTGAGTTTGGACTCCTTGGAAAGAAATTCTCAGATAAGTTCATGGACAGGTGGCAATATTTGTTGTGAAGCTTTAGCTTCAAGTAACAGAAACATATAAACATGATTGCTCTAATATAGACTAACTTTCCTTACTGAATGGTAATGATCCATTTATTCAACATTTATCAAATCTTTAGTTATGTGCAAGAACTGTGCTATACAATGAGTTAACAAATGTTAATAGGGCATAATTTCTTCCTTGAAAGAATTCATATCTAATCAGGGAGACAAACACAGAAATAGGTAATAAAGAGTGTCATAGAGTATTAGAACCACAGAAACCCAGAACAGAAGGACCCCCTTTTTTTTAGCTAAAGAAACTGAAGCTTTAGAAGTGTTATGACTTACCAAAAACAAACAAACAAACAAACAGAAGATAGTCTTTCTTTGAAGCACTATGATATAATCATGGGATTGAGGGAAAAACAGAGAAAGGAATAAACTTTTCTATTTGCTATCATACGAACTCTTGGTTGTTGATTGGACTAGTAATGATGTATTGAAGTGTCTATGGTTCATTAGGAGCATGTTGATTAGTTAATATACTGAGATACATACAAGTGAGTAGACATTCTAGGGGTAGGGATAAGACGAGACCACACAGAAACAGAAAAAACATTGTCGATTTCTCTCTCTCTGCTCCAGAACTCCTGCCCTCCAACCTCTGATCTTTTGGGCTCATCAAGTCAGCTCTTCTGGGAGCCCATGAAGGTCCATGACATTCGCTGGAACTTTGAGAAGTTTCTAGTGGGGCCTGATGGCGTCCCTGTCATGCGTTGGTACCACCGGGCTTCAGTCAGCACAGTTAAATCAGACATGCTGGAGTACCTGAAGCAGTTCAAAAGTGAATAGGAAGGGCCAGACACCGTCAGAAGTTGCCTCCCACCTGAAAAACATGTTTAAGGATCCCATCTTTGCTTCAGGTCCTTTCCCACTCAGCCTCCACATGACCAAACCATCCTGTACAGCCCAAATGTGTGTGTTTGTGTGTGTGTGAGAGAGAGAGACAATTAAGGAAAAGAAAACCTGTCTCCCAACTCTCTGATCTCAAAATATCAATTTTTTTCCACTCCATTCCAAAGGAAAATCATATTCTAGATAGGGACTACCCATGTCCCTAAAAATGCAATCCCCAGAAGTCCTGACACCCATCCTTTCCCAATGCTCAAGGTTTAAGAAAAGCAGAAAGTGGCAGCAAGACTCTCAGGATCTCCTTAATAGCCTCTTCTCTCCTCCAAGACAGGCATGCATTGTTAAATTCTTCCTCTCCCTAGTTAGTTTTCATTTAGTCCCTGACACCCTGAGTTCTCTTGTAGGATCTCTGAAGGCAGAGTGAGAGCAGAAACTTCATCTCACATGAGTGGAGGGGCATCTCCATGATGGTGGGTCCCAAAGCCCCTGTGGGCAGGACCCAACCAGAACCTTCCTTGGTGCCTGTCCGTTAGTGCATTCAGGTCATGGCACCTGGGCAGGGATGTTCCTTCATTCGGAATGATGGGTTTCTCTCCTCACTCTTTAAACTCATCCTTATCACTGTCTCAAATTAAAAAGAATTCTGCAGCAGCTGGTTTCCCATGGTGTGTTTCTAGTCCTACATTATGTGTGGAGTCATACCACTTCTTCCTCTCACTTTGTTTCTGCTTCCTTAAGTATCTAGCTCACCTAGCTCTTAAGTATTTTGTTTTTCTCATAAGTACTCTAGACATTTTGTTGGCTCATCCAAAAACATTGGGGGGGACTGGCTATACACAGAGTTGCTGTGACACGAACACAGAACTCTTGGAGTCAGCCCCCTTGTACTTCCTCATTCTGATCCCCTGGGGAGTCCCTTCTTGAATCTTCTCTCTCTCCCTAACAAATATGCATACATTTTTGTTTGAAAAATTAATTTCTGCTCGCTATTAAAAATCTAAAAACACATAAAATAGAAGAAAAGCATACCAAAACCCACTTTTAATCAGAGGAGTCAAAAATATACTGGAAGCCCTGTCTAGCCCATGCTGTTTTATAATTAAACTTCAATCTTTATATGAAGACAAATTTCAGAATATCAGAAACAGGAAAGAAAAGATTGTATGAAGAATAAAATAGGTGGTTTTTTTCTTTCCCTTTTCACAAATTATTATTTACACAGCTACTTGCACTTTAAAGGGTCTTTTTGTCCTTAAAAAAAGTACACAAAATTAAAGTATCAGTGAGTAATATCAAATATAATCCTGATTTGTACCTAAATAGATGTGATCCCTGACTTAATCTTTATACAGCAACATGAAAATTGACAGACTAAGTCAGAAATGACCAGGAAAGTGATTCTTAAGACTCTAAATATTCATAGATGATAGACACACATGAGAAATGGAAAATATTTTCAAAATATTTGGGTGTTTTGTCTTCTTGAACTCAAAATCTAGTAAGAAAAGAAATGGATTTAAAAAAACAAAGCTGGGGGGGACTTGCCTGTGGTCTAGTGGCTAAGACTTCATGCTCCCAAGACAGGGGGCCCGAGTTCAATCCTTGGTCAGGGAACTAGATCCCACATGCTGCAACTGAAGGGCCCACACGCTGCCACAAGGTTGAAGATCCTGTGTGCTGCAGCTAAGACCCAGTACAGCCAAAAAAAAAAAAAAAAAAAAAGCTGAGGCTTCCCTAGTGGTTCAGTGGTATAAAGAATCCACCTGCCAATGAAGGAGACACAGGTTCGATCCCTGATCCAGCAGGATCTCACATGCCCCCACATGCCAACAGAGTAACTAAGCCAATGCGCCACAACTATTAAGCTTGTGCTCTAGAGCCCAGGAGCCCACAACCACCAAAGCCTGAGCACCCTAGAGCCCATGTTCCCCAACCAGAGAAGCCACAGCAATGAGAAGCCCAGGTCCCGCAACTAGAGAGTAGCCCCTGCTTGCCACAACTAGAGAAAAGCCCTCGAAGCAACAAAGACCCAGCAGAGCCAAAAATAAATACAATTATATATTTTTAAAAAACTGAATGTCCTTGAACATGTCTGACTCTGTGACCCCATGGACTATAGCCTACCAGGCTCCTCTGTCCATAGAATTTTCCAGGCAAGAATCCCTGAGTGGGTTGCCATTTCTTACTCCATGGGAACTTCCTGATTGAGAGATCAAACCCACATCTCTTGCATCTCCTGCATTGTCAGGGGGATTCTTTACCACTGAGCCACCTGGGAAGCCTGTCCTTGATTATAACCCATAGGATTTGAGACACCATAGTAAAACTAGGCACTAGGGTAATTAGGGCAGTGACAGGATTGCAGAACCAGCTACCAATGGTGTTGAAAAATGTGTGCTTCATTTCTTAGTTATCTTGAAATCTCTGCAGTTCTTGAGAACCCCCAAGGACATGAACAGTCCTCAGAAGGGTTCCAAATCTGTCACTCTTTTCAGATCAGAATACTCAAGGTGCCGGAAGTGGGTGGAGGATGATGGGATGATACAATGTATAAAATCCTCTCAAGATACTGGTCCAGCCAAAACCAGGAAACTAGATGGACAAAAGTGGATGCCCTGGGGGAGCAACATCCCCTGTTCCACAGTGAAGACCTAAAATGACGAAGGTGGAAAACTGTAGCTTCAACCTAAGTCTGTTATACTTGAGTGTCTACGAGGTCTCAATCCTGCCACTGCTCTGGAAAGTCCAGGTGTCATACCCCTTATACCCTCCAGTGGCTGGCCCTGAAGAGAAAAAAGAGAGCTTGCTCTGGGGATAGCCAAGACCAGAGAAATGAAAAAAAAAAAAAAAATTCCCTTGCACTGGGAGATAAGGGCAGGTGAGAGACAGGTGTGCAAGCAGCAGTCATGATCAGAATGTTACTTCTGATGATGATGATGGTAGTCTTTATAAAAAGAGAAGATCAAGAGATACAACTTTCCACTTCTCGATTCCTCACCAATCCATGGATCTTAGCCCCAGAGAAAGCCACAGGCAGAAACTTTGGGGAGGGGCAGACGGCCCAGGAGGGTCTCAGGAACTCTAGTCTGTTACAGCAGTTAAAACTTGACTGTGACTATCATGGTGATCATCATTCTCATTACTAGCACTACTACTGCTGTGAATTTTTTTTTTTGACCCAGAGGTTCGTACAATCTATCATGGAAAGACCTGAGCTAATTGTTTCCAAAACCAGTGTTGTCACATGAATCTACCACCCTTACACACCACCCAGCAGGCATCTAGAATCAGTAAGGCTCTGCTAATCACAAAACCTTTGAGGAGAGTCCCTGGGGACAGTGTTCTAAAGTCCCAGAGAACCAGAACTCAGACCTTCTCAAACTGTCCTTTCCCAGTTTGTTAGGCAGCCCATCCCTGGAAGTAAGACCCCAATACAGTCTTCCCCATGAGTGATGCTGCAGAAGTGTGGTATTTTCCCTGTGGACTGTGTAATTCTTAGGCTTTGAAAGTCCCCACGGTAGTTCTGGAAGCTGGATTCCCCAAACCTGATAAAGAGTAGCCAAAGTCTCTTCCACAGCACATTGAATCTTGCTCTGTGATCTCATGAATACTCCTTGACTTGGCTTCAGGTCCCAGTAGACAGAAGCTGAGACTAGGATTCAGGTACACACAATTTATTGAGACAGTAGTTTAAGAAAAGGGAATCAGTGAAGAAAGATAGGATAGGGGAAAGAGAGAAGTAAGGATGCAATTTCTGATGGAGTTTAGCTTCAGATAAATTGCACTATAATTATTTCCACCGTGAAGGAAGAGGGATGGACTTTAGCAACTCACGTCCATCAACCATTAGCTATGGGCTCACCCTCCGACCCCAGAGGCATAACCAGTGTGAGACGGCTCCCCTTGGTAAAGGAAATTCTCTGAAGAAGATGGCAGCTGAGGATAATGAGACTTGACTTTGGAACTGTGACTACCCTGAGAAGAGTCTCAGGCTTGCCGGCGGAGTTTAGGGGTCCGCGAAAAGAAGTTACATTTCTTGTCCGCAACCGGAAAACCGACGAGCTCCCCTCCCACTCCCAGCCCCCTCGTCTCTAACCACCTGGAACTCGAGGCCCGACCTTTTGAAGAACCTGTTGTAAAAGATATGGAAAGAAACATCTGTGCGACAGAAGCACTTTTTCGCTGAATACCTTCATGGCCTTAATTCCCAAAGTTCAGGGCTGGGATCCGTGATGCGCATCTTCGTACCCACCCGGGTCCTGCGGGTTTCCATCCTAAGGACGCAGTCTGGACCGCTCCTCGGGTCTCTCCCCCCCTGTCTCGGGCCTCCCTGCCCACGTCACCTCAGTCGTCTCAGCTCCCGCCTGTCCCTGGGGCCCCCAGACCCACCCCAGCTCCCACGGCCCTTCCCCCACCCACACGGGGCCTGCTGGGGACGCGCAGCTACGAGCCTGTGCGCAGCGCCCCCTAGTCCGGCTTTCTGCTCGTGCCCCCCAGGAGTGGGAGGGGATGCGACAGGGAGTGGAGGGCACCAGGGAGGGGGAGGGGCTCACCGCGGGGTGCAGGGACTCGGTTAGAGGGGAGAAGGCGTTACCTTTTCTACGAGCTGATTTTCAGGACAACCCGAGTCCGAGAGGAACAGAGGAGGACAAGGAGTGGGGGGGAACTGAAGTGAACAGACTTTTTCCGGGTTGGACTTTTTCAAGCGCTCACCAAATTTCCTGAGGCGGAAGCTGCCGAGGTTCCTGCCGACCCCGATCCCCACTCCCACCTCCACACCCGTCTCAAAAGGCTCCGTGTGGAAAGATGTCACGACAGATTTTGACCGTGCTCTTGAGAATGACAGCGCGTGATTTGAAGAGAAACTGCACGGGCTGACACCTGTAGCTGAAGGAAGATGGCCCTTGGGTCCAGCCACTCGGCTCCACCCGAAAGATGCAGTTTCCTCCTCCCACCAGTCTGGCGCCTTCAGGTACCTCAAATGAGTTACTTTATCCCATATGGCCCATTATTTCCTGCAAATCCTTGAATTTTTTTTTTAGATTACATACATTTTTAAAAATACTTATTATAATACTCTTTATCACTTATTTCCTAGCCTTGACTTTCTGTGACTCTTTTCCTTGGGATAACAGAAATATCCTTGTCTAACGCTCCACCTGCCTATTACCGTTGCTGTCCTATTTTTCTGGCTTCAGCGCGTTCTCAGAAAGTGAAGCATCTCTCTGGAGTTGGCATAGTACCGCATAGTTTCGGAAGGCAACAGATTAACAACTGGATTGTTGTTGTTTAGACGCTAGGTCCTGTCTGACTCTTTTTCGAACCCATGAACTGTAGCCCACCAGACTCCTCTGTCCATGGGATTTCCCAGGCAAGAATACTGCGGTGGATTGCCATTTCCCAGGCAAGAATACTGGACTGGGTTGCCATTTCTTTCTCCAGGTAATCTTCCCAACCCAGGGATGGAATCCCCGTCTGGTGCATTGCCAGGAGGATTCTTTACCACCGAGCCAACAACCGGATAGTTGTTGTTCAGTGACTAACTAGTGCCCGACTCTTTGCGACCCCATGGACTGCAGCTCTCCAGGCTTCCCTGTCCTTCACTATCTCCTGCAGTTTGCTTGAACTCATGTCCATTCAGTCCATGCGACCATCCAACCATCTCATCCTCTGTCACCTGCTTCTCTTGCCCTTCCCCAGCATCAGGGTCTTTTCCAATGAATCAGCTCTTTTCATCAGGTGGCCAAACTATTGGAGCTTAAATATCATCAGACCTTCCAATGAATATTCAAGGTTGATTTCCTTTAGGATTGATTAGTTTGATCTCCTTGCTGTCCAAGGGACTCTTGAGAGTCTTCTCCAGCACCACAATTCCTAAGTATCAATTCTTCATCGCTCAGCCTTCTTTATGGTCCAACTCTCACAGCTGTATGTTATTACTGGAAAAACCATAGCTTTGACCATACAGACCTTTGTTAGCAAAATGATTTCTCTGCTTTTTAATATACCCTATAGGTTTGTAATAGCTTTTCTTACACGGAGCAAGTGTCTTTTATTTTTGTGGCTGCAGTTACCATCCACAGTGATATTGGAGCTCAAGAAAATAAAATCTGTCACTTTTCCCACTTTTTCCCCATCTATTTGCCATGAAGTGATGGGACCAGATGCCATAATCTTAGTTTTTTGAATGTTGAGTTTTGAGACAGCTATTTCACTCTCCTTTCACTCTCATCAAGAGGCTTTTAGTTCCTCTTTGCTTTCTGCCATGAGTGGTATCATCTGTTTATCTGAGGATTTTATTTTCTTGGGCTCCATAATCACTGTGGATGTGGATGGTGACTGCAGCCATGAGATTAAAAGACACTTGCTCCTTGGAAGAAAAGCTATGACAAACCTATACCAAACCTGCTAAAAAGCATAGACATCACCTTGCCAACAAAGGTCCCTATAGACAAAGCTATTTTTTTCCATAGCTTTTGTTGATATTTCTTGATTCCAGCTTGTGAGTCATCCAGCCTGGCATTTTGCATGATAAATACTCTGTATATAAGTTTAAACACGGTGACAATCTACAGTTTTAATGTACTCCTTTCCCAATTTTGAACCAGTCCATTGTTCCATGTCCAGTTCTAACTGTTGCTTCTTATCCTGCATACAGGTGTCTCAGGAGGCAAGTAAGGTTGTCTGGTATCCCCATCTCTTGAAGAATTTTCCAGTTTGTCATGATCCACACAAAGGTTTTAGTGTAGTCAATGAAACAGAAGTAGATGTTTTGTTTGAAATTCCCTTACTTTTTCTATGGTCCAACAGATGTTGGCAATTTGATCTCTGGTTCCTCTGCCGTGTCTAAATCCAGTTTGTACATCTGGAAGTTCTTGGTTCAGAAGTTCCAGAACTTCTCAGTTCTGGAAGTTCACATACTGTTGAAGCCTAGCTTGAAGGATTTTGAGTATTACTTTGTTAGCATCATCTATTACTCACTGGAAAAAGACATCTTGATTCAGTTCAAGTGTACTTGTTCCTAGATTTGAGAAAAGTTTGGAGCCAGTCAATTAAATGGCATAAAACAAGTAAAAAGTGGAAACACTCATCCCAGTTCCTCTAGTTTGATGGGTAAAGCAATGTATGTTCTCTATAGAGAAGAACATAGGATTTTGAGGTAATTTCTTTTTTTTTTTTTTTTTTTAGGGTTATGAGCGCATCACATTTTTATTTACAGGTAACAGCCCCCCTCTCTCCCTGTGTTCTGTTCAGTGAATGGCTCACACTTCGACTTCATGTAGGCTCTGAGTGGGAGGAGGTAGGGGTGGTGAAAATCTCATGAGATAGAAAAACATAACCCAAATCTTGCCAGGTTTCGTAATTCTGTTCTTGCTTCCAAAAGGACAGTCATCTCTCATGGTGTGGTATGTGTTTTATATCCTGACCTTATATTTACAGCTTCTTGGTGTGGGGGGAGAGTGCCAGCACGTGGCACCGCCAAGGAAGACAGGTGGGAGCTGTGGGCCAAGGCCTCCACTTCCCAGTCACACTGTCCAGGTCCCAGAGCTCCTGGGAGGAGGTGAGAGTCCTCAGGATGTGGTTTGCGGCAGACACGATGTGAGGAAAGCCTGCCCGCTCCTCCCTGGGCACGGAGTTCTAAAAGGCAAAGAGCACGTGGTAAGGGGCCAGACCGAGACCCCCGTGTGGCGCCACAGTAAGCGATGCCGCCTGAGTGAGGCCAGGCAGGGGAGGCACACAGGTCCCTCCAAGAGGTGAGCAGTGAGTTGGGGCGGAGGGACCGATTCCGTGTAGCCAGGAAGGCTGCAGATCATAACAGTGAGTACTGATCTGGCATCAGAGACATGACGTCAACACGGCGATGGCTGACAGTGGTGCCAACATGCTGTGGTTGGAGAAAGTGAGTAATCAGCATTTGTTTGCAGAAGACATGACGCTCTGCGAGCGGCTCAGCCAACAGCTCAGCTCAGCTTCTCTTGGACAATGTCTCCTGTAAAACCTCTGAGGCACTTACATAGCATATTTCTGTGTCCACTCTCTTGCTAGTCTGTTGTACCTCAGACGGGTGAATGAATGAAACAGACCGCCTGGAGCAGGAACATGCCATTCGTGGCCATAAATCCTGAGCTTGGTGAGTCCTAGCAGTTCTTCACAACTATCTGCTGTGGGAGATTTAAGCGCGCAATAGACCTCCTCCCTCCGTCTCTCCTGATTTTCAGCATGGATGCATTCGGATCAGGAAGAGATACATGGAGGTCAGCTTGGGACAGTCCCTGGTATCCAGCACACGGGCTCCATGAATCTGGCCACCATCAGTGCCACCCTCGGCAGCCACAGAGCAGGTCTGGTGCCCGTTGAGAATATGTGCATTTAGCCACATTACTGTGATGAAACCTGGTGCCATGATACTGTGAGAGAGCTATGTAATCAGAGGGGACAATGAAGAAAATGACTTCTGGTATATCTAAAATATATCATCATGAGTGTTGAATAAATACAAATTAAGATCTCGTCGATTAAAAATCACTGTCATACAGGAAAACGGAAAGGAGGGAAATAATGAGCTCTGTAAAGGTTTATGTTGGAAACACCACGTTCCATTCCAATCTCTTTAGACAGAAGAGAAGTAATGAACTAAAAGACCTTCTGGAGAGTTCTTTTAAAAGCCAGCAACTCCGCCCTCCGCACCCGGCTCCTGCCCGGAGCTGCTCACAGGGCCGCCTCTGCTGACGCCTGGGGCCCTGCCACGTCTGGCCCTTCCTCACAGAGCTGTCAACGCTCAGAGGTTTTCACACAATGGCCCTGCCTCAGCAGCCACAGACATCGGCTCAGGCTGCAGTGCTCGTGGTTGTGTCTGGCCACAGGAGTCAGAATTCTACAGCCACGAGTCTGGTAATCAGTACTTGAACAGAGAGTTGGCGGTGAGGGTCTGTCAGTAAATCAGGAACACACTGCTTACTTCTTAGCCTCAACTAGCAAACTGAGCACAGCAGCGTTTCCCACCTCAATCAGCCTGGGCCTCACCCTGGGTGTATCTGGGCAGATACCCCATTATCTTGTGATAAAATCCCTGTATTTTAATCCAGAATTTTCGTGTGTCAGATTCTTCTGAGTCCATTGTTGGCTGACCACTGAGATTATTGGCCTCAAGGGCAGGTTTGGCAATGATATTTTAGGATTCAGTACTGGCAGCTGTGGAGAAGGCAATGGCGACCCACTCCGGTACTCTTGCCTGGAAAATCCCATGGACGGAGGAGCCTGGTGAGCTGCAGTCCATGGGGTCGCTCAGAGTCGGACACGACTGAGCGACTTCACTTTCACTTTTCACTCTCATGCATTGGAGAAGGAAATGGCAACCCACTCCAGTGTTCTTGCCTGGAGAATCCCAGGGATGGGGGAGCCTGGTGGGCTGCCGTCTATGGGGTCGCACGGAGTCGGACACGACTGAAGTGATTTAGCAGCAGCAGCAGCAGTGGCAGCTGATGAGCTATCCAGGAGGGCAAACTGCTTTTATCTCCTTCTCCCTCCTCAGAGTCAAAGGATATGTTAGTGAGAGAGGCGGGAGTCTCAGCCCCGCTCAGAATGGGCAGGATGATGTCCATGGGAAAACCTCGTTGGCCTGGAAGCACCAGGTCAGGGTATTGCTGGGAGCTGCCTGGAGCAGCTGGGGCCCAAAGGCAATCCAAAGAGGACACATACTTCTCTCTATCAGCCTTGTAGGTATGGGCTATCTCTGGCACCAGAGGGTCATCAGGGTTGGGGTCGCAGAGCAGAGAACAGATGGATAAGAGAACTTTGGACACAGTCAGTGCTGGAGACCACTGGGACCGCAGGATGTCAAGGCAGATGCTGCCGTTGCTGTTGATGTTGGGATGATAAATTTTGGTTGTGAAAACAACCTTTGGGGGCTTGAAAGGATAATCGGTAGGGAAGTGGATGGTCAGGAAGAAAACGCCTCCTTGGTAAGGACTGTCATTCGGGCCCATGATGGTGGCCTGCCAGTGGAACAAGTCATCTCCCACAGGTCCTGCGGAGCACTGGGCAGGGGGGTCCCTCTGCAAGTCAGTTAATTCCTCTCCCCGCAGGCGCCCGGCACACAGCGTCCAAGGCGCAGGGAGTCCGCACCTCGCCGCAGACGCCGAGATCGGAGGCGGGGAGGCGTGCGGAGCGCTCACCCTCCGAGGCCCCCGAGGTAATTTCAATGAAAGAAAAAAATCATCCCAGTGAAACTACTGGCTACATTTTTGTTCCCTCAGCTTTCTCCCACCGTATTCTACAAGGCAGTGAATCTGGTGATCAGTTCCTGGTGTTCAGTCACTGCTCCCAAAGTTTCCTGCCTATTCAAACAATGGAGCCATGACAGCAATCAAGAGATAATCGCCCTGTTTTAAGATGGTATGGTTACTTGTATCTTCTAGCTCACCAGTCTTTTAGGCAACATCGATGATCACAAAATGGCCCTAGATTTTTCTATGAATGAAATCACAATGAATGTATGGAGTCTTACTCTAGCCAAAATACATGAGATTGTAGAACTTTTATTCAACAAGTGTCTGACTAGTTTGTTTGGGCACTGGTCTCTCAAGTCAAACTTAAGCTGAGGAAGTCCCCAAGTTCTTTGACAGACATCATAACCACTCTTTACCATGCTCAGAGAAAAAGTTGGGGATCTTTTTATGCTGGCCACCTCCTCATTCACACCCAGTAATTCAATCATCTTGTCTAGGAATAAGTTGTTCAGATTTCTAATTTATCAGTGACTTGTAAAACAAAAATCTTAACTGACCTTTCCTAGTTTACAAATTCGGAGAAGGCAATGGCACCCCACTCCAGTACTCTTGCCTGGGAAACCCCATGGACGGAGGAGCCTGGTAGGCTGCAGCCCATGGGGTCGCGAAGAGTCAGACATGACTGAGCGACTTCACGTTCACTTTTCACTTTCATGCACTGGAGAAGGAAATGGCAACCCACTCCAATATTCTTGCCTGGAGAATTCCAGAGACGAAGGAGCCTGGTGGGCTGCCTTCTATGGGGTCGCACAGAGTCGGACACGACTGAAGCGACTTAGCAGCAGCAGCAGTTTACAAATTTCCTACCTAGTTACTTTGTTACTACATTGCTCTAAATTTGTAATCTTCAAAGCAATAGTGTCTTCTTTAATGTTGTGAGGAACCTTCCTTAAATCAACTATATCCCTAGAGTAGAACAGAATAAACCACTGCAAGTCAGTAGATGTTATTCTAGTGTCTAGCTCTTCATACTCTTATAGAGCCAAGAGCTCCATGTGAGGAGGGCAAATGCACGGACAAGATTCTCCAGAACAGAGCTGGGTTGTACTAGGCTAGGGTTCTTGAAAAATAATGCAGACAGCTATTGCCATTAAATATTTTCCACAAAGTAGATGACAGTGTAGGGGGTGTAGCTCAGTGGTAGAGCGCGTGCTTAGCATGCATGAGGCCCCGGGTTCAATCCCCGGCACCTCCAGTTCGGATTTGGCTTCTTCTGTAGCAATTCTTCAGTGCTACCTGAAATGGCCCTGGGTTTTCCTACTTGTTGAAACTCGTCTCTCATAATTCGTGCTGATTTGCTCAGACTTATTTGTCAACCTTTCTTTTGTAATTGGAGAATGTTGCTTTACAATATTCTGTTGGTTTCTGCTGTACAACCATGAGAATCAGTCGTAATTATATACATATTCCCTCCTTCTGGAACTTCCCTCCCCTCGCCCTAGACTTCCCACCTCCCATCCTCCACCCTTCTAGGTTATCACAGAGCTCCAGGCTGGACTCGCTGTGTTATATAGCAACTTCCCACTTTACACATGATAGTATTTATATATGTCAATGCTACTTTCTCAATTCATCTCAGAGCCAACTACAGAATAGTGTAGTCTTTCTTTTTATTCTTAAGCCACCCGCCCCACCCCCACTCCCTATTGGAGCGAAGTAAAATGAGGTAGATTTAACTCTCCTGTAGGCACTCAGGTGGCTCTATGGCTTAGTTGGTTAAAGCGCCTGTCTCGTAAACAGGAGATCCTGGGTTCGACTCCCAGTAGGGCCTTACCCTTTTGCTCAAAGGTAGGGCAAACTCCTGAAAATTCTATGTTGGCTAGTTAACTGTGTCTTCTTACTGATCCTCCACAAATTCTCGCCAAAGTTACAGCCCTAGAACTCTATCAGATACATTACAGGTTATTTGATTGCAACTTCCTCAGATTCCTTACTTTTAAAAAGAAGTAAATTCTTAGGAGATGACAATTCAAATGCAAATCACCTAATACTGCACGTGACTTTATACCTCACTTTTCAAATAGGTTTTGCATTAAACTGTGGTAAAATGTTTTTGATCACCTACAGTGTGTTACTGTTTAAAGTATCCAGACAGAAAGATATTTATAAATCTCTCTAGACTCGTAACTGTCTCTAGCTCTATAATTGATTTCATTAAATAAGATAAATTAATGAACAATGAATCTATTACTAGCTACAAAAGAAAAGAATAGGATATTCCCATGCTCTCTGTCTTTCAGAAAACATTAGAGTATTTCAGGAATGATGATCAACTGGAAGGAAAAATGTCCTAGATACAAACACCCTAGAGCTAGGACAAAGTCACTGTGAAAAGAGCAAGCTGGAGAATTCTGCCAGATATCTAAAGAAACTTAGATTCAGCCCTAGAGACTTATGGAGCTCCCTTGTCTTTTTGTCTCCTATTGATTCATCAATTAATTCAACAATGTAAGCTGCTGGTTTTTTATGTACCAGGCATATTTCTGTCTTTCTTTCCTTTTATTTTCAGTTACATTTTTTCCCATGTTATGGGAACTTTTAAGATCTGCTGTCTTAGCAACTTTTAAATATGCAATTCAACATTGTTAACGATAGTCACCAACCTGTGAATTACATCCTCAGGATTTATTTATCTCATAAATGGAAGTTTGTACCTTTTGACCACATTCACTCATTTTGCCTGCCACCTCTCATTCCTGCCTCCGATAACCACCCCAGGAATATTTCTAAGGGCAGGGAATACAGCAGCAAACAAAGCTAACAAAAAGCACTGCTGTCATGGATCTTACATTTTCCTGGGGGTGATACGAAAAATAAAGAAATTAATATATAAAATAAGTAAGCATATAAGATACTGATGAAGTCTGTGAAGAAAAATAAAGCAATGAAAGAGTATGAGGAGAGCACAGGATAGAGCGGGACTAACCAGAGTGTCATCTGTTCTTTAATAAGATCACTGGCATGTTAAAATATAATTTTTTCACTTTTAATGAGAAATAGTTACGAAGTGGCTACAATTATTACTCTAAGTACTTGAGTAACAATGTTAAATAGAAAACTGATGCCCCTCCCCCCAACAATGTCTGGATCTCACTTCTGTTCATTTTGATTAGGGCTTTATTTAACTAGTTCCCACTGCCTGTATTCAGATCTCAACTGTTCCACTTATTAGCTATGGCTGCTGCTGCTGCTAAGTTACTTCAGTCGTGTCCGACTCTGTGCGACCTCATAGACGGCAGCCCACCAGGCTCTGCCGTCCCTGGGATTCTCCAGGCAAGAACACTGGAGTGGGTTGCCATTTCCTTCTCCAATGCATGAAAGTGAAGTCGCTCAGTCGTGTCCGACTCCCAGCAACCCCATGGACTGCAGCCCACCAGGCCCTCCGTCCATGGGATTTTCCAGGCAAGAGCACCGGAGTGGGGTTATTAGCTATGGGACCTTTGGTAAATTGCTTTCTCTCAATGGGCATCACTATCCTCATGTATAAAACAGAAATAGTAATGAGCCTACCTAATAGAGTTAATGGGAGGACTTGTGGAGTAAATACACATAAAATATTTTAGAAGGATATCTAGCACGTAAAGAAGCAATCAATAAAATAACAATTGATTATACACAGAGCCTCACTCATTCCAAATCTGGGTGATTTAGGTGATCATATTTGGAAGTTTTGAAAGGACAAGATTTAGATATGTTGATGGTGAAATGAGTTAAGATTTGGGGAGAGATTGGAATGGAGTGAATATTTTTTCATGTGGCACAAGTGTGAATCTTTGGGGACCAGTAGGTAGACTACGGTAGGTGTAATTATGTCTCGCACCCCCCACCCTGAGATGCCCATTTCCTAATCTCTAAAACCTGGGGAATATGTTACCTTGCCAGGCAAAAGGAATGTGATTAAGAATCTGGAGATAGGGAGATTATCTTGGATATTTGGATGTCTCTATGTAATCAAAGTGTCCTTATAAGAGGATGGTAGCTGGGTCAGAGTCAGAGGTGATGAGACAACAGAAGCAGAGGTCAGAGTGATGTGAACATGAGTCAAGGAATAGGAGCATCCTCTAGAAGCTGGAAAAAGCAAGGAGTGATTTCTCCCCAAGACCTCTAGAGAGATGGCAGCTCTGCTACACCTTGATTTTAACCCCACAAGACGCATTTCAGACTTCGGACCTCCAGAGTTGTAAAATAATAAATTTATGCTATTTTAAGGTAATAAATTTTTGCTAATTTTCTCTTTGCTAAGAGACAGTTAATCCAGATATATGGTTATAGTCAACATACTGAAAAACTGCTTTGCTGCCTAAGGAACCTGGTTTGAAAGAAATCCGCTAAACTTCTTGAAGGACTACAGCCCCATTTATAATCACATCATGTTGACAGGGAGTTAGTTCCGGGGCCTAGATTTCACACAGAACTTGATTGGCGGGATAGGGAATTTTGTTCGTTCGCCTGCTTCTTTCTCAAATAAAAGTATGTAGGAGCGACAAAAGCTACTGTGTGCCTTCTCTGAGGCTCGAACTCAGGACCTTCAGATTATGAGAAGTATGTAGGAGCGACAAAAGCTATTGTGTGCCTTCTCTGAGGCTCGAACTCAGGACCTTCAGATTATGAGACTGACGCGCTGCCTACTGCGCCAAGAAGGCTCTGAGGCAAGATAGTTTCATTAGAATTATCGATTCTCTTTCAGGTTTATACAGATTTTCTGAGAAGTTATATTTTTCAAACAGAGTGCAAAATAAGAGTATGTGCTGTGGCGTATTTATTGTTGCTCTGAGTATGTCACAATGATCAAAATTATTTCAGGATTTCATCCTTGAATAAATATGCAACACAGTGAATTTTTTTCTCCCACTATGCTTTAAATACCACTTACTGCTGGCAAACATCGGACTTCATTAGGTTTCACTGTGCCCTACTTCACAACTATGTGTGCAGAAAGTGGCATACAGATATGAGGGGCCTGAGTTGGGTCCACGGGCCAGAAGATTTCCAGACTGAAACAATGAGGGACACAGAAATGTGCTCAGCTCTGCTGAGGCGCCGAGAAGCTGGAGTCTCCTTATCTAGCTCTGCATCTTCCTTGTCTACCAGTATTCCTTGTCTGCCAGTATTAAAATCGATGTCTGACCGAGTCCGTGATCTGAAGGTCTTTCTATTCTGGCTAGAAGTCCAGAATAACGTAAACAGAGGCGAGATAAGGTGGAAGAAATGAGGTGAGATGATTGAAAATGGAAAAACAATACACTGGATTTAAATCTGGCAAAGTGAAAAATGTCCTAAAATAGATATTGTAGGACTGAAGTGTAAATCTGTGTGTGCCATCTATTAAGTTAGGAAAAATAATTCACTTGGTTTTTTTGAGAATGTCAATTTTTAAAAACTTCATTATCTGTAAAATAGGATATTTCACAGTATTATTTAAAACACTGAACGCGACATACAAAAAGTTGTTCACTGAATACTAATAATTATGATACAAATGATGATAGCAAACTGTATTGAGTGCATATTACGGGCAAGGTACTCTTTTAAGCAGTTTTTATGTATGTTACATGTAGTGGCCATCTGCCTATCACTGTAGGCAACTTTTATTATTGTCATATTATTTACATATGATAAAAGTAAGACCAAATAAGTTTAACTGACTTGCCGATAGGCTTGTGGCTACTCAGTAGATGAGAAGCAGTAGAACTTGGGCTCACTTAACTAAGACTACTGTGAAGTCACTCAGTCGTGTTCGACTCTTTGCGACCCCACGGACTACATAGCCACCAGGCTCCTCTGTCCATGGAATTTTCTAGCCAAGAATATTGGACTGGATTGCCATTCCCTTCAGGGAATTTTCCTGATCTAGGGATCAAACCCCAGTGTTCTGCATTGTTTATTGGCTATCTTTTCCTCTAGAATATAAGCTCGACAAGGGCAGTGACTTTGTATTTTTCTTGTTCACTGTTCCCCTCCCAGAACTTAAAATAGTAACTAGTACATTGTACAGTTTCAGTAAGTTTTTATTGGATGAAAACCCCTACCTTAATGTACAGGTACTATACAACTGACTAAAATTTTACTGAGTATCTATGATGTGTAAAGCCCTGTGCTAGCAAGGTGTAGTGACAGAGTAGTTATCATCTGTGATTTTACAGAGCTAACAATCACAGATAAAATTTCAGACAATTTTCTACTGAATAGGAATATTTTATTATCAATAAAATGTTATGTGATTACTTCGCTAAGATTCTACATAATTTAGTTCATTTAGCAACACTTTATAACAAAAGTTTATCTTCAAAATGCTGTACTTTTTACCCTAAGATCCCAAATATTTCACAAACTATTTGTTACTTTTAAAAATCATCCCTGTTCCTCCATCACGGATTAAGTGATGTCAGCAATAGTAGTAGACTGGATATATCCTAACTAGTTTACTTTCAAATTGCTCTCAGGCACTCTCCTTTGATACTTTTCCATACATTTTCTCTTTAACTAAAAAATATAGGTAATTTAATCTCATTTGGTTTTTAAAGTTGAGCACTTCTTCCCTGTATATAATATATTCATAGAGATAATCAGACCTTTTGAAGAATTACACACCACTTCCCCTGATCATAGTAGGGCTCACTTAAACGGTGCAGCGTAAAATGGATCAGGTTGTTCAGCGAGAGGATGAGCCGTCTGGAGACAGGGATTCGGTGGGGAGGAGACCCGGGGACTCGCCCAGTTCGCATAGGTGAGGTTGGAGCGGGTAGAACAAGTCCTCTCTGGGCTTGGAGAGGATGCTACACCACGTACTGAAAGCAAACTAATCCCCGCCCTGAACTTTGTAAATTAAGACTACGATCACATTCAGCGAAAAGTAGGTCGATTTGCGCGGTTGTTTTCTTTAGTAAGAAATAACACACAGACACAAACTCTGACTCAAGTTCCGTGTGAGCGGGGAGGAGAGCGTCTCTGTTTTCTAGGTGAAGAAATCAAAAATAACTTCCCACTGCTGACTCCCAAAAGCAGTTGACAAATTGGAGACTCCTGATTTCTGCATCCCGAGTTTCGGTGGGTGCTGTGCCAGCTATTTCTAATTTTTTTTTTTTTTTAATTTAAATGACTGATTAGAGTTTACGACTTCGAGCTTGAGGGATATTATGCATTGACTGCTTCTCCCTTTACTTTCGAGTATCGGAAATATAGCACAGAAGGCAAACGTGAATCTCCCAAAGTAGGAACCTATTTGCGGATTTTATTCGTGGATGAGATGACCGAGTTGTATGTGGAAGGGGAAGTGCTCTAGAAAAATAACACAGGCTTGTGCAAGTCTTTTAAACTGCTAAGAAGAAGTTTGAGTCGGGTGTTTACGTGGTAGCGTGGCCGAGCGGTCTAAGGCGCTGGATTAAGGCTCCAGTCTCTTCGGGGGCGTGGGTTCGAATCCCACCGCTGCCATCTCTATTGTAGACCTACTTCTTTGAAGCAGTCGTGTGAACCCTTTAAAAGTTCCTACAAAAGAGAGCTAAATGGTTTTGAAATGTTCTTGCAGAAATAAGAAATAAGCAGAACTTGGTTGATTAGAATGTATTAGAATTAGATTAAATCAATAATCTAATTAAATGATTACAATGTATTAATTGAAAATCAATCTTCATCCTATTTCATTCCGCTCCAGCACTGGATTCTGATTCCTCACACAAACATATAAGGAATGATAACTTCACACCTGAAGTTAAAGGTGTGCTTTTTGCATGCAAACCAGAAGAAGCCTATTATTTTTCTCATATTTTGCACTTTTCAAATCTATTCTGTTGCACCTTGCCTTTCAGTTCAGTTCAGTTCAGTGACTCAGTTGTGTCGGACTCTTTGCGACCCCGTGGACTGCAGCATGCCAGGCCTCCCTGTCCATCACCAACTCCCAGAGCTTATTCAAACTGATTTCCATTGAGTCAGTGATGCCATCCAACCATCTCATCCTGTGTCATCCCCTTCTCCTCCCACCTTCAATCTTTCCCAGCATCAGGGTCTTTTCCGATGAGTCAGTTCTTCTCATCATGTGGCCAAAGTATTGGAGCTTCAGCTTCAGATCAGTCCTTCCAATGAGTATTCAGGACTGATTTCCTTTAGGATTGACTAGTTGGATCTCCTTGGAGCCCAAGGGACTCTCAAGAGTCTTCTCCAACACCACAGTTCAAAAGCATCAGTTCTTTGATGCTCGGCTTTCTTTATGGTCAAATTTCCACATCCATACATGACTACTGGAAAAACCATAGCTTTGACTATAGGGACCTTTTTAGCGAAGTAATGTTTCTGCCTTTTAATATGCTGTGTAGGTTTGTCATAGTTTTCTTCCAAGAAGCAAGCGCCTTTTAATTTCATGGTTGCAGTCACCATCTGCAGTGATTTTGGAGCCCAAGAAAAGTAACTCTGTCACCGTTTCCAATGTTTTACCATCTTTTTGCCATGAAGTGATGGGACCAGGTGCCATGATCTTCGTTTTTTTAATGTTGAGTTTTAAGCCTCTGTTTCCATACCAGCATTCAGTACAGTCGCTCAGTCGTGTCCGACTCTTTTCAGCCCCATGAACCGCAGCACGCCAGGCCTCCCTGTCCATCACCAACTCCTGGAGTCCACCCAAACCCATGTCCATCAAGTCGGTGATGCCATCTAACCATCACATCCTCTGTCATCCCCTTCTCCTCCTGCCCTCAATCTTTCCCAGCATCAGGGTTTTCTCCAATGAGTCAGCTCTTCGCATCAGGTGGCCAAAGTATTGGAGCTTCAGCTTCAACATCAGTCCTTCCAATGAACACCCAAGACTGCATAGAAATAGCTTATTTTTCTTTTGTCTCAAAAATATTCCATGTTATGGATATATTTTTATTTAACCAGCCACATTTAACAATATAAACAACACTGAAATAAATAATATCCACATTTCATAAGTGTGTGTATTAGAGAAATTTCTGAAAATGCAATTGCTAAATTAAATATGTGTGATGGTAATTTCGGTGGTTCTTGTCTTAGTCTTTCCTAAATGTTACTAATTTATCCCCAGAGAGCCAAGGAAGGGCTTGTTTCCTTGACACCATGACCCACACAGAACATTGCTATGACATTGAGAATTAACAGCCATTAAATTCTTACAGAGCCCCAGATAGTTCTGCAGTTCTTTACATTGTCATAGTATATTCTCAGTAATATATAAGAAAGTTCATATTATTATTCCTATTTTATTAAGAGAAAGAAACTGAAGTTATAACGAGTTAATCTCTTGTCTGTAGGTGGAGGAATCAGGATGTCACTACTGTAGGGCAGACTGAAAAAATGATCCTCCAAAAAATATTTCCATCCTACTTCCTGGAAGCTGTAAATATTACCTTATATGGCAAAATAAATAAATAAATAAATAAAAATGGGAGCGTCTTTGCAGAGGAGATTGAGTTTAGGCTCTTGAGATGGGGAATTTATCCTGGGTTATCCAGATGGAGCTTGAATGCCATGCCAAGTGTTCTTAAAGGAGAGAGGCATAGGGAGATTATGCAACAGAAGACGATGTGAATACAAAGGCAGAGGTAATGCAACTACAAATCAAGGAAGGCTGGTAGCCACCAAAAGCTGGAAGAGACAAGGACAGATTATCCCCTACAGCCTCCACAGGGAGTATGACCCTGCTAAAACCTTGATTTCTGCCCAGTAATACAGACTTTGGACTTCGGCCTCCAGAACTGTGGGGAAATTAATTTCTGTTCTTTAAAGCAACTGAGCTGTGGTAATTAGTTACAGAAGCCACAGGAAACTCATACAATGACTTCAAGTGCTAATAGGCAACACTACTACAAGCAATTATTTTTGTTTGTTTGTTTACCAGTCTGCTTGATAGAAACTATTATTTCATTGTAGTTCTTTAGTTTGAAGGTCTCTGGGAAACTCCACGAACTAGGACAGAGGAAAGGACTGGATTAGGAAGGTTTCCCACCCTAGAGAAGGAAATGGCAACCCACTCCAGTATTCTTGCCTGGAAAATCCTATAGACAGAGGAGCTTGGTGGGCTACAGTCCATAGGGTAGCAGAGTCCGACACGACTGAGCTGCACACACATACCCCCTCACCTTTAGCTACTTGCCTTCGGTGAAAGAACTCTTATCTAAACTAATTCCAGAAACAGGAGTTTTCCTTTAGCTTTAAAGGAAGAGCCTATTTACTTAGGTTCCATTTGCCGACCTGTGGGGCCTGGGATATGGCAGCGGGATCTGAACCCATGTTTCTAAAGAAATTAGAGACTTAATTCTGCATCCTAGAAGGGCTCCCACACTACCTCCAAAAGGGCTTCTAACTAAACATTTTTCTCATTTCCAAAACATATTAAGAAATTTCTGTAGTCTGTATGTTTAAATAGACTTTGCTTTTTCTGCTTCCTTTGTACAAAATAGGAGCTTTGATTCCTACCCTTGGGAATATCAGAGGCCCACCTGCGAGCCTCACCTGCCTTATCCTACCACGATCCCCCCAGTCAGCTACCTCTATCGCCTATTGGGCGTTCAGGTGGACCGAAGTCGCGATCAAGATACTAACATCAGACCTAGATCTCGGCCTGTCCCCGCCGGGGATGCGACTTGGGAGAGGGAAGGGCGGGTCATAGCGGAGTGCAGGAACCCGGTTAGAGGAGGAAGGCATTGCCTTCTTTGAGAGTTGACGACCTATTGCTCTGGAAGGCGGGCCCTTGGTGGGTAGGGTTCAGTGGGTGGTTCTCTGGAACTGCAAAGCTCTCCACCTAAGGAGGATGGTACCTGGATCCAGTGAACACTCTGTGGTCCTCAGGGGACCGTTAGGCCCTCTCCCGGTTCCGCACTCTCGAGGGGCTTTACAACTGTGGTTGGGTGATCTGAGTCTTTACAACCACCTTGACACTGGCGTTTTTGGATTTTTAGAGAGCGATGTGCCTGACTCTTCCAGCCGCCTTCTCCGCCCGCCGTCCTTCCCCTTCAAGTCACCGCTTGCTGAGTGCAAACGTGTAGGAACGCTAGTTGCTCGGACTCGGCGGTCTAACGGGCTTCTAGTGGAGTTCCGTTTTTAGAGTCCCTCACTTAGGATATTCTAATGAAGAATCTTAGTTACGAAAGTCGAGGTGCAGTAACAGCGAAGTTTGCTTTTAGAAGAATTTATCCCTTTTGGAAAAAGTGAGTAGCTTCGACTTTTATTGACGATTCCCATTGAATTAGTTGAAGTCCTGTTGGTTCCAACAATGAAGCTGCCCGAAACTTTTCCCGCTTGTATTTGTTATGCAGCGCGTCTAAGTAAGCAACACGTCTTCTTGAAGTTTGTCTTTTTTCACAGTAAACTGCTCTAAATCCCACAAATTGCCTCAAGAATATTTAATCTCGCGGTAAGGACAGACCGAGTACTAACTTGGGATCGCGTGCGGGCTCCATGGCTTAGTTGGTTAAAGCGCCTGTCTTGTAAACAGGAGATCCTGGGTTCGAATCCCAGTGGGGCCTCCGCCTTTTTCCTCTCCTCTTCATAGGAGCCCAAATTCTTAATTAACCTCCCACTGCTTCTCATTCTCCAGTGTACTAGGTGTTACTGTAAATTTTGATTCAATCACGCAAAAGCAGCTGTAACTGCAAAAATTCTCAGTTCTAAAGAAAAGGCGAGGAATTCCTGACGTTCCAGCCTCAAGACACTGCCCTTCCAATGCAGGAGATGAGGGTTCATCCTTGCAGAGTTGGAGCCAGAAACAAGCAAACAAACAAACAAAACTTGGAAGAAAAGATGGTCGGTCACTTTATGGAAACAAAGAAAGTGGCCTTTTTTCATCTTTCCCTGTCCTCTCATTTTTAACTGGGAGGTGGGGGACGGGGGGTGGTGACAAAACTGTACCAACCCTTCAAGCCTATTTCTGAACTCTCATGCAACTTATTAGTGATTCTAGGGAACTCAGCATTATGTTATCTGTTTTATATATGATTTTCCAAATATTACCACATTATAATAATGGTAATTTACATTTGCTTATATGCCTTCAGTCTTCATGGAAGGGGTTTAGTCCCAAAGGGAATACATAAATTGGCCCCGCTAGAATCTGAACTTTAATTTTATAATTAAAAAGAAAACAACAGAATGATTCTATAATGCAATGATTACCAAGCCCAGTATACATTTAAATTGCCTTGGGAACTAGCTAAAACTCATCCCCAGAGGTTTTAATTCTGTTTTGGTGGACATCCCAGAAATGTGTGTTTTTCACAAGCACTCCAAGTGATTTTGAAGTAAGTGAATCACATTTGCAAGTATCCAGCTTAAAATATTTCACACAGAGCAGAACTGAAAGTGACGTCTACCTGCACTATTAGCACTTTTGTACTGATTCATGAACATCTGCTTACTCTCATTATCATCACGTTACCATTATTGGTAATGGTAGGCCGGGCCGGGGGCCGGGGGTGGCGGCGAGAGGAGTTACCCAAGGCCCAAGGAGCAGGGGCTGCGTGGGCACAGGAGGGCCGAGAGGAGTTACTCCACATTCAAGGTGAGGAGGGGCCATCGTGAGTAGATACCCCTTGTCCAAGGTAAGGAGCAACGGCTGCACTTTGCTGGAGCAGCCGTGATGAAATACCCCACGTCCAAGGTAAGAGAAACCCAAGTAAGACAGTAAGTGTTGCGAGAGGGCATCAGAGGATAGACACACTGACACTAAAATTACAGAAAACTAGCTAATCTGGTCACACGGCCCACAGCCTTGTCTATCTCAATGAAACTAAGCCATGCCTTGTGGGGCCACCCAAGATGGATGGGTCATGGTGGAGAGGTCTGACAGAATGTAGTCCACTGGAGAAGGGCATGGCAAACCACTTCAGTATTCTTGCCTTGAGAACCCCATGAACAGTATGAAAAGGAAAAAAAGATAGGACACTGAACGATGAACTCCCCAGGTCAGTAGGTGCCCAATATGCTAATAGAGATCAGTGGAGAAATAACTCCAGAAAGAATGATGGGATGGAGCCAAAGCAAAAATGATACCCAACTGCGGACGTGACTGGTGATAGACACAAAGTCCGATGCTGTAAAGAGCAATATTGCATAGGAACCTGGAATGTTAGGTCCATGAATCAAGGCAAATTGGAAGTGGTCAAACAGGAGATGGCAAGAGTGAACGTCGACATTCTAGGAATCAGCGAACTAAGATGGACTGGAATGGGTGAATGTAACTCAGATGACCATTATATCTACTACTGTGGGCAAGAATCCCTTAGAAGAAATGGAGTAGCCATCATGGTCAACAAAAGAGTACGAAAGGCGGTACTTGGATGCAATCTCAAAAACGATAGAATGATCTCTGTTTGTTTCCAAGGCAAACCATTCAATATCACAGTAATCCAAGTCTATGCCCCGACCAGTAACGCCGAAGAAGCTGAAGTTGAATGGTTCTATGAAGACCTACAAGACCTTCTAGAACTGACATCCAAAAAAGATGTCCTTTTCATTATAGGGGACTGGAATGCAAAAGTAGGAAGTCAAGAAACACCTGGCGTAACAGGCAAATTTGGCCTTGGAGTACAGAATGAAGCAGGGCAAAGGCTAATAGAGTTTTGCCAAGAGAACGCACTGGTAATAGCAAACACCCTATTCCAACAACACAAGACTCTACACGTGGACATCACCAGATGGTCAACACCGAAATCAGATTGATTATATTCTTTGCAGCCAAAGATGGAGAAGCTCTATACAGTCAGCAAAAGCAAGACCGGGAGCAGACTGTGGCTCAGATCATGAACTGCTTATTGCCAAACTCAGACTTAAATTGAAGAAAGTAGGGAAAACCACTAGTCCATTCAGGTGTGACCTAGATCAAATCCCTTATGAGTATACAGTAGAAGTGACAAATAGATTTAAGGGACTAGATCTGATAGAATGCCTGATGAACTATGGACAGAGGTTCGTGACATTGTACAGGAGACAGGGATCAAGACAATCCCCATGGAAAAGAAATGCAAAAAAGCAAAATGGCTGTCTGAGGAGGCCTTACAGACAGCTGGGAAGAGAAGAGAAGAGAAAAGGAAAGATATTCCCATCTGAATGCAGAGTTCCAAAGAATAGCAAGGAGAGATAAGAAAGCCTTCCTCAGTGATCAGTGCAAAGAAATAGAGGAAAACAACAGATTGGGAAAGACTAGAGATCTCTTCAAGAAAATTAGAGATACCAAAGGAACATTTCATGCAAAGATAGGTTCAATAGAGGACAGAAATGGTATGGACCTAACAGAAGCAGAAGATATTAAGAAGAGATGGCAAGAATACACAGAAGAACTGTACAAAAAAGATCTTCATGACCCAGATAATCACAATGGTGTGATCACTCACCTAGAGCCAGACATCCTGGAATGTGAAGTCAAGTGGGCCTTAGAAAGCATCACTACGAACAAAGCTAGTGGAGGTGATGGAGTTCCAGTTGAGCTATTTCAAATCCTCAAAGGTGATGCTGTGAAAGTGCTGCACTCAGTACGCCAGCAAATCTGGAAAACTCAGCAGTGGCCACAGGACTGGAAAAGTTCAGTTTTCATTCCAATTCCAAAGAAAGGCAATGCCAAGGAATGCTCAAACTACCACACAATTGCACTCATCTCACATGCTAGTAAAGTAATGCTCAAAATTCTCCAAGCCAGGCTTCAGCAATACGTGAACCGTGAACTTGCAGATGTTCAAGCTGGTTTTAGAAAAGGCAGAGGAACCAGAGATCAAATTGCCAACATCCGCTGGATCATTGAAAAAGCAAGAGAGTTCCAGAAAAACATCTACTTCTGCTTTATTGACTATGCCAAAGCCTTTGACTGTGTGGATCACAATAAACTGGAAAATTCTGAAAGAGATGGGAATTCCAGACCATCTGACCTGTCTCTTGAGAAACCTGTATGCAGGTCAGGAAGCAACAGTTAGAACTGGACATGGAACAACAGACTGGTTCCAAATAGGAAAAGGAGTACGTCAAGGCTGTATATTGTCACCCTGCTTATTTAACTTATATGCAGAGTACATCATGAGAAACGCTGGGCTGGAAGAAACACAAGCTGGAATCAAGATTGCCGGGAGAAATATCAATAACCTCAGATATGCAAATGACACCACCCTTATGGCAGAAAGTGAAGAAGAACTAAAGAGCCTCTTGATGAAAGTGAAAGAGGAGAGTGAAAAAGTTGGCTTAAAGCTCAACGTTCAGAAAACTACGATCATGGCATCTGGTCCCATCACTTCATGGGAAATAGATGGGGAAACATGGAAACAGTGTCAGACTTTATTTTTTTGGGCTCCAAAATCACTGCTGATGGTGATTGCAGCCATGAAATTAAATGACGCTTACTCCTTGGAAGGAAGGTTATGGCCAACCTAGATAGCATATTTAAAAGCAGAGACATTACTTTGCCAACCAAAGACCGTCTAGTCAAGGCTATGGTTTTTCCAGTGGTCATGTATGGATGTGAGAGTTGGACGGTGAAGAAAGCTGAGCGCCGCAGAATTGATGCTTTTGAACTGTGGTGTTGGAGAAGACTCTTGAGAGTCCCTTGGACTGCAAGGAGATCCAATCAATCCATCCTAAAAGAGATCAATCCTGGGTGTTCATTGGAAGGACTGATGTTGAAGCTGAAACTCCAATACTTTGGCCACCTCATGCGAAGAGTTGACTCATTGGAAAAGACCCTAATGCTGGGTAGGATTGGGGGCAGGAGGAGAAGGGGACGACAGAGGATGAGATGGTTGGATGGCATCACCAACTTGATGGACATGGGTTTGGGTAGACTCTGGGAGTTGGTGATGGACAGAGAGGCCTGGCGTGCTGCAATTCATGGGGTTGCAAAGAGTCGGACACGACTGAGTGACTGAACTGAACTGAACTGAACTGAACCATTATTGGAAGTCTACTACATTCCAAGAGTTTCCAGACATGCTGTCATCTAATTAGCCCAACAATTCTGTCAAATATGTGTTATAATCAGTTCTTTGAAGATGAGGAAACAGATTCAATAATATTCATGGTAACAAAGTGACAAAATTAAAATTTCAAATTCAGATCTAATTCTGGAATCCATGCTTTTCTCAGGATATCTATCTTCTATTTCATTAGAGTCAAGAATGAAGTTTTTGGCCATAAATAAATAAATAAAATAAAATTAAGCAACTTAGACTGATCTCAATCCTTAGTCCTATGGGTTAGGGATCCTGAGATAACTTTCTGTTTTCTGCTAGAATATAATAAGCCCAATGAACAGTTGCTTAATGCATTTAACTTAGGGAGGAGGAAAATATAAAACCTCAGAAGTCTATGTCGGAGGTTCTCCATGAAAAAATGAGCAGGCCGTATAGACAAACTGAATTAATCTTCTCCATCTCCTAGACTCTGTTTACTTGGTTGGTTTTGGTTTTGTTTATTTTTGCTTTTTGCCTTGGACATGCTCTCTTCATGCCCTGATTCTTTAGATTTAAACATAGTGTATTAGTAAGCTAGTGAAAAGTGATAGTCTTTCAGTCATGACCAGCTCTTTGTGACCCCATGGACTGTAGTCAGCCAAACTCCTATGTCCATGGAATTCTCCAGATAAGAATACTGGAGTGGTTTGGAGTGAGTAGCCATTCCCTTCTCCAGGGGATCTTCCTGACTCAGGGATCAAATGCAGGTCTCCTGCATTGCAGGCAGATTCTTTACCATCTGAGTCACCAGGGAAGCTCTATTAAGATGGGATTAATGAGTGGAAGAACTGATGCAATCTTCAATCATGACCAAAAGTGTAAACAAAAGACAGAAGCTATCTCCAAGGAGATTAATTCACCAATGATAGCCCCTATGGGATCACTGGCACACTGGGTGCAAACTGGTTTTATCTGCCTTTAAATCAAATTTGGAACCAATACAGATTATTCAATGCCTGCAGAATCACATTCACCCTACTTGCATATTAAGACCCTTAGTGACTTTTACCGAAGCCCTGACCTTATCATATTTGCTTCCCTCTCTCAGAATTGTTGGAATACAACCCTTTTGCAACCTTTCTCTTGACTAAACTTCTATAGCTAAAGACATCTCCTAAATACAAATTCAAATAAGAAGAGGTGAGTTCTAGTGATGTCTCTTTCTATTCACACCATCCTAGATGATATTGGGTTTTGTTCAGTTTTATTTTGTTTTGAGATAGAAAATGAAGGTTCTGAGTTTTGGACAAGATCTGGCAGGATAAGATACCTCTATGAGCTAAATGATTTCTCATTATGCCAGACCAGTGGTTGTCATTTGTTCAAAATTATGTTGATCCCAGAATTATGTCCAAAAAAATACAATTATCTAGGAGATGGGGAGGAATCAGAAGGCAGGTCAAGTCACTAAAAATCAGTTCTGTAAAGACCAATACTGTCATTTTTGTTACACCCTAATGTGAAGATCAGAAAGAATTTCTCAGTAATAAAATTTTTATCTTTTTGCTTTAAAATGAATGAATGAAGGCCAGTACGCTGAAGATAAATTTGAGGATCAAAAAATATAAAAAATAACCAACGGTTAAAGAAAACTGAGGATTTGCAAAGTGGAGTGGGGGCAATGGGATCTTGGTTTTCAGCCATTTTATACTCAAATGTATGAACTTCCTGGCAAATGTAGTCTATTATCTTTTCTGGAGACATACTCTGTTGCCTCTACTTCTGCCTCTTTCTATCTGTGTCCCTGTCCTTGGTGGTTAAACAACCACAACAAACTATCCTAGTCATGAATTCAGGTAGCTGTATGGTATTTTATAAATAGGTAGTTGGTCAAGATGAACTAGAGGTGTCTGGGTGAAGCCGGAATCTATCCTCTGGTGAATGGATCCTCAAGGCCAATTGTTACAGATCAAGTTTTAAATTTATTTTTTTTCTGAGCCCTTTTCTTGGTTAAATCGTATATTCCTATCAATTCTCATATATATGCTTCTTTCTGTTAACTGAATTTTCATTCTCTCAGCACCTCAAATTGAAACTTCAAACGTTCTTTCAGCTCTTTCCTCTCTCCGACATTCTTACTTTGCTCTTCATTCCCACTGCCACTATCAGAGCTAACATTCTTAGCCTCTCTCCCATAGACTCTTGTAGTAACCTCCCAGCTGAGCTCCCAACTTCCGGTCTCTTTTTGACTCTCTCATTATTCAGTCATAATAAATGTTTTAAAGTGCTGCTCCAATCATTTCACACCTCTTCTTTTTTAAAAAAATGAATTTGATTAGATTCCTTAGCCTAGTATTCAAGATTTTCCATATCCTGGACCCAAGCTATTTTTACAACTTGGTTTTCCACCACCTAACATTGTGAACCCTATGCTGCAGTAATTGATGATATGTGCTTTCCATGCTTTCAAATAATGTATATCCCTTCAATGCCTTCACCATCATTGGTAAATATTCAGATCCCTTCCATTCCTTCATACTTAATTTTCTTTTATATTAAAGACATATATGTTTAAAGTTCAAAAAATAAAATAATATATAGCTTACAATGAAAAATAGCAATTCCCTTCCTCATCATTTCTCACTCGCAATTCCCGTCCTCCTGAGGTAACACATTTTTAATAACTTAGTGTTTTCTTCTATTTACCCATATGTCTTAACAACATGCTTTTATTTTATCTGAATTTTTAGTTTTAAATATGATTTATTACTACAAAAAATGAGAACTTTTAACCCTTACATAACAAAGAGAGAGCAAGAGTGAGAATGAGAGAGAGAGAGATCTATGCTTCACTCTCCAGATCCTCTTATATCTTTTTGGTTTGATCATCATGGAGTGTATACACTTTCACGACCTTATAAACATTAGCCACAGTGGAATCATGTAATGAACTATTGTTACCTAAAAAATAAATCTCTCAGTTCTCATAGATGATCAAATTGTACAATTCCTGTTGTTTTTGTTTGTTTTTGGAGACATTACAAGGAATCTTGTCCTCATCACCAGTCTGTTCTCATCAATCAAGTTAATGCAAATATTACATAACCCACACATGTCTTCAGAGTCCTTCTACTATATGCTAAGGGAATTCTGATAAGTCAACATCATTTAGGTGGGACCCTTTAAATCCAGGTTTTAGTGTTAACTAAATCAACAGGGGAAAAAAAATTAAAATCATACCCATGGCTCCAGCCAGTAAATTGAAACAAGCCTCTCTGGTAAAGGTAACAATGATGGCAAATTCATAACTAATTTTTTTGTTCTAACAATCTCAGAATTCATTCTCGTATACTGTCTCCAAATTTCTGCCCCAAGTTAGCCAGGACCTGTAGTGTTTCTTGCCCTGGCAGAGCCTGCAGCAATCTTAACCCTGTTTACTTGGTGGAGAGGGCCATGAGGAGAATTGTTCCTTTTACTCTGCATCCCACTCAGTAAGGAAGTATTAGGATTTTTAAGATTTTATCTTTATAGCAGTTTTATATCACAGCAGAACTGAGCAAGAGTACAGAGATTTCTCATATAACCCTTACTCCCCACACATGCATAACCTCGTCCTTTATCAACGTCTCTCACCAGGGTGGTACAGTTGTTACCAGGACCTACCCAGGAAATCATAATCATCCCAAATCCATAATTACGTTATGTTCCCTCTGGTATTGTACATTCTGTGGGTTTGGAAGAATGTATAATAACATGCATACACCATTATATCATACTGAGTAGTTTCATTGCCTAAAAATCCTCTGTGTTCTACCTACTCATCCCTCCCTTCCTTCTAAACACTGGCCACCACTGATCTTTTTACTGTCTTCAGAGATTTGCATTTTCCAAACATACTCTATGATAGTTGGAATCATACAGTATATTATGTTGCCTTTTCAGATGGCTTCTTTCAATTAGTAATTAGCATTCGAAGTTCTATGTCTCTCTGTGGCTTGACAGCTTGTGTCTTTTTAGCACTAAATTGTTTGGATGTACCACAGTTAATTTACCCATTTGCCTTCTGAAGGACATCTTGGTTGCTTCCAAATTTTGGCAATTATGAGTAGAGCTGTTACAGACATCTTTGTGCAGGCTTTTGTGTGGATATAAGTTTTCAGCTCATTTGGGTAAATACCCAGGAGTGTGATTGCTGGATCACATGATTAAGAGTATGTTGAGTTTTGTAAGAAACTGCCAGACTGTCTTCCAAAGTGGCCATACCATTTTGTATTCCCACCAGTGAATGAGAGTTCCTATTGTGCCACATCCGCACTAGCATTTGGTGTCACTCTTCTGGATTTCATTCACTCTAATAGGTGTGTAGTAGAATCTGATTGTTGTTCTAATCTGCATTTCCCTGATGACATCTGTCTTAGTCCATTTGGGTTGCTGTAACAAAATGTCAGAGACCAGGAGACCTATTTACAACATTTATCTCACAGTTCTGGAAACTGGGAAATCCAAGCTCATGGTACTGGCAGTTTCAGTGTCTGATTAGAGCCCACTTTTTGGTTAATAGATAGAACCTTACAGCTGCAACTTTGTCTTGTGGAAAGGACAGGAATCATTGTGGGTTCTCTTTTATGAGAGCACTAACCCCTTACACGAAGGCTCTACCTTCATCATCTAAGCATCTACCCAACCCCCCACCTCTTAGGTCATGCACTCGCTTAGCTGCAAGGTAGCTAGGAGAAGACCGCCTCCCAGTGGCTTCTTTAATTATACAGAAGAGCCAAAACAAGTGATGAATGTCCACTAACCTCTCACATAGGGCATTGATATAGGGGGAAAAAATGAAGCCACTTTCTCTACTGAGAGGATTTTTTCAAATGTGACTTTTAATATTAATTTTAATTATTATATTCCTTAATGTTTCTATTGAGGATATAGCCCATTGCTCCCCCATAAAGGTATAATTTTTTCCCTGGTATCGTCAAAACTTCTGCCAAGTCAGGGATTTTTTTTTAAGATATGTTTTTATTCATTCATTCATTTATGGATGCTATGCCAGGTCTTAGTTGTGGCAACCTCTGATCAGGGGTTGAACTCAGGCCCCTCGCATTGGAATATCTTGAGTCTTAGCCACCGGACCACCAGGGAAGTTCCAAATCAGGGTTTTTAAAGTCATCCTTCTTTTTCTTGATTTTAGCAGGTGACTCCCATCAAAATTCAATGAAGCACATGAATGAAAGTTTTCCAGAGGATTTCATTCTCATGGGCTTTACCAAATATCCATGGTTGGATGTTCCTCTCTTCTTTGCCCTCCTAACCTCCTACATGTTCACACTATTGGGAAACATTGCTATTATTCTGGTTTCTCAACTAGATTCCCAACTCCAAAGTCCGATGTATTTCTTCCTCACAAGCCTCTCCTTTCTGGACCTCTGTTTCACCACCACGACTGTACCACAAATGCTGTTCAACTTAGGTGGACCTAACAAGAACATCACTTATATAGGCTGCATGACCCAGGCCTATGTATTTCACTGGCTAGGCTGTATTGAATGTGTCCTGCTTGGCACCATGGCCTTAGACCGCTATGTAGCTGTGTGTAAGCCTCTGAGATACTCTGTAATCATGAACCACAAGCTCTGCTGGCAGCTCTCCAGCACTGTTTGGCTCATTGGTCTGGCCAATTCACTACTGCAGTCCACACTCACAGTCCAGCTGCCCCTGTGTGGGAACCAAGAACTGGACCACTTCTTTTGTGAACTGCCTGCTCTAATTAAGATGGCTTGTGTGGACGCCACAGTCAATGAGCTTACTTTAGAGGTGGTGGCCACCTTCCTGATAATGGGTCCCCTCTCTATGATTCTTGTCTCTTACAGTTATATTGCACAAGCTGTATTTCGAATCCTTTCTGCCGATGGGAGACTTAAGGCCTTCAACACTTGTTCTTCGCACTTATTAGTGGTGTCTTTATTTTATGGCCCTGGCATCTACATCTATATGCAGCCTTCAGGGGACAGCCCTCAAGACCTGATCAAAGTTCTGACGCTGTTTTACTGTGTTATTACTCCCATGGCCAACCCATTCATCTACAGCTTGAGGAACAAGGATGTTAAAGGAGCTTTGAGGAGACTTCTGAGGAGGGCCATTTTGTCCAAGAGAATATGATTCTTTACTCTGAATAGGAAAGCTCAACAATAATGTGAAATATATCCTTTTTTAAATAGATGTTCCACCAAAATCATGCTCAAAAGTCAAGTCAAGAAAACCTTTGTATGTTCTGTTTACCACTTCTGATACCAAACACGTTGGGTTTTTTCCCCACAATAACTGGTTCTCTGAAACCAACTGGATGTCCTACAGTTCAATTCTTTTTTTTTGGTTGTGCTGGATCTTCCTTGCTCAGTGCAGGCTTTCTCTAGCTGCGGCAAGTGGGTGCTACTCTCTCTGGCTGCAGTGAGAAGTCTCCTCATTGCAGCGGCTTCTCTTGTTGTGGAGCACAGGATCTAGGGTGCATAGGCTTCAGTATGGGCTCCAGAGCACAGGCTCATTAGTTGTGGTGCGTGGACTCAGCTTCCCTGGACACGTGGGGTCCTCCCAGGCTAGGGATGGAACCAGTGTCCCTTTCACTGAAAGGTGGACTCTTAAACCACTGAACTACCAGGAAAGCCCCCTCAATTTAATTCTGACACTACCCAGAGTTAGCATAGACCCCACAGATTAAGGGCTCAATTCCACAAAATTTTATTATTGGAGAGTAGGTTCTCATCTTGTTGCAGTAAGAATTCAGAGTTGAGACAGGGAAGCTAAGACAGCAAAGTGAGAATTTATTAAGCAATAGTACACTCTCAGGAGGGAGAGTGGGCAGGATCAGGTGAGCAGCTGCTCTGAGTTCCTTCAGCAAGCTGGTTATCTGGAATGTGAAAATGATTGCACAGACATTATTCATTGAAGAGGCAGGGGTTTCGGGTCAAATCTCTGAGCTTCCTTCCCCAGGGGGGAAGAGGGATTTTCAACCCAAGTCTGAGGTTATCTGGATACTTCTTTTCTGCAAGGCTAATCACCATTGAGAGCATCCATTCACTTTCAGGGCACACCTCTCCTGCATCTCAGTGTGGTCACCAGTTAGGAAGCTCTACAAACTTCATTGCTCAGTTAATCTTTATTCCGGGTGCCAATGGACACAGACAAAAAATTCGAGATCTGTTATCTAATAAAAAGGAGCTACTTACTTAGTGGGCAATCAACAGCCTGCCTTAGTCCTAAATAAAGTCATGGCATTTTGAGTTCTAAAGTGCAGGTACCTACTCTTAATGAATGTGCTAAAAGATCAGTGAATAGATGGATGAATGGATGATAACAAATGCAAGGAACAAAATGAGAACCTGGAGATACAGTGGTTTAGTGGTTATTAAGAGGGGAGGAATAGAATAAGGAGAAGGAAAAGAGGAAACCGGGGAATGAGAACTGATGAAATTCCTGAGTTGGAGTGTCCTTAAATTCACTAAACTTCAGTAATGACAATATTTTTCAGTAATAATAATAATATTTAAAAGCCTTGAGGAAAAATAATTTAAGCCCATTCTCAGTTTCTTCATCTGTAAAAAAATAAAAGCTATTGAAATATAGTATATATATTTAAAAAGTACACAAATCTTAGGTGTATAGCTAAATGAAATTCCCAAAGTGAAATCACCCGCACAACCATCACCAACATCAGAAAATAAAACATTACCAGTTCTCTAGAAGACCCCAGTTGTGCTCCCTCCCTAACTATTCCTTTCTTACTCCCTGCTGTGGCTTCTGACACAGAGATTCATTTTCCTCTTCGTTTTAAACTTGATATAAATGGAATCATGAAATATGCATCTTTTGTGTCTGGTTTCTTTCACTCATCGTTACATGTGTGAAATTTATCACTGTGGCTTGTAGCTGTAGTTCATTCACTTTCATCATTCATAGTATTCCATTTTATGAATAAACTTACATTTTTGTACTCATCTTGCTGTTAATGGACTTTTGGATTGCTTCTGGTTTAGAACTATAAAAAAATGTGGCTAAAGTGTGTACTCAGATGTAAATATATATATATCGCTGGCAGCAATAGAACTAAAAGTGAAACTCTTGCATCATAGAATATGCACATGTTCAACTTCAGTAGGTATACCAAAGAATTTCCCAAAAATGGTGTTGCCAATTTACACTCTTATCAACAGTGTATGAAAATTTCCATTGCTCCATAATCCTCGCCAACATTTGGCACTGTGAGTTCATTTTTAACAGGGATTTTAGCATTTAGTTTGTAGTTCTTTCAGTTCAGCTCAGTCGCTCAGTTGTGTCCGACTCTTTGCAACCCTATGAACCTCAGCACGCCAGGCCTCCCTGTCCATCACCAACTCCAGGAGTCTACCCAAACTCATGTCCATTGAGTCGGTGATGTCATCCAACCATCTCATCCTCTGTCGTCCCCTTCTCCTCCTGCCCTCAATCTTTCCCAGCATCAGGGTCTTTTCAAATGAGTCAGCTCTTCACATCAGGTGGCCAAAGTATTGGAGTTTCAGCTTCAACATCAGTCCTTCCAATGAACACCCAGGACTGATCAGCTTTAGGATGGACTGGTTGGAGCTCCTTGCAGTCTCCTTGGACTCTCAAGAGTCTTCTCCAACACCGAAGTTCAAAAGCATCAATTCTTCGGCGCTCAGCTTTCTTTATAGTCCAACTCTCACATCCATACACGACTACTGGAAAAACCATAGCCTTGACTAGATGGACCTTTGTAGACAAAGTAATGTCTCTGCTTTTTAATATGCTATCTAGGTTGGTCATAAATTTCCTTCCAAGGAGTAAGCGTCTTTTAATTTCATGGTTGCAACCACCATCTGCAGTGACTTTAGAGCCCCCCAAAATAAAGTCAGCCACTGTTTTCAATGTTTCCCCATCTATTTGCCATGAAGTGATGGGACCGGATGCCATGATCTCAGTTTTCTGAATGTTGAGCTTTAAGGCAACTTTCTCACTCTCCTTTTTCACTTTCATCAAGAGGCTCTTTAGGTCTTCACTTTCTGCCATAAGGGTGGTGTCATCTGCATATCTGAGGTTATTGATATTTCTCCCGGCAATCTTGATTCCAGCTTGTGCTTCCTCCAGCCCAGTGTTTCTCATGATGTACTCTGCATATAAGTTAAATAAGCAGGGTGACAATATACAGCCTTGACGTACTCCTTTTCCTATTTGGAACCAGTCTATTGTTCCACATCCAATTCTAACTGTTGCTTCCTGACCTGCATACAGTACCTAATGACCTATCAGATTGGCAATATTCAAAGGCTGAAAACATACAATTAGGGAGGTTGAGTGAAAGCAGGCACTATCTCACATTGCCGTTTAAAGTGCAAAATGATACAACCCTTAGAAAGACACCTCTCTTCTCTCTTCATTGTTCATTGCAGCATTATTTGTTAAAGCAAAATACTGGAAAGAATCCAAATACCCATCCCTAAAAGATTGGTTAAAAAAACAATGGTGTGTGTGCTTAGTCGCTCAGTCATGTCTGACTCTTTGCGACCCCACAGACTGTAGCCCACTAGACTCCTCTGTCCGTGAGATTTTCCCAGTCAAGAATACTGGAGTGGGTTGCCATCTCCTTCTCCAATGCAATGAAGTACTGTGTCACTGTAAAAGAAAAAGACTATTTCCATCAACAGATTTAGGATAATTTCCAGCTTGTTCTTGGAGAAGGAAATGGAAACCCATTCCATTATTCTTCTAGGAAAATCCCATGGACAGAAGAGCCTGGCAGGCTACAGTTTATGGGGTTGCAAAGAGTTGGACACGACTGAAGCAACTGAGCATGCACACGCACCAGCTTATTCTATTAACGTAAGATGCAAAAGAGTATATATAACATTATTTATAGATATAAAGGCATAAAAGTTTGTTTTTGCACAAGAAAAGAAGGGAATGGATGAGAGAAGGAAGTAGGAAGAAGGAAAGGCTAAAATGAATAAAAATGGGGCAAGAGTATATATGAGATAAAAGAATTAGTGATGGAAACAAAACTCTGAATATATATATTTTTGTAATTTTAATTTTGAACTGTTTTGGATATTCAGAAAGGAGAAGGAAGAAAGGAAAGCAAATCTTGAAACTGAATAAAACAGAAACAAATGACTAACTGTATATCAAGTTTACAACATAACTACACAGAGAAAAGAATTCGGATAAGTTATGTATACGTACTCTATCTCCCTTAATGGGATACAATTCAAGAACAAATAAAGCAAGCAAAGAAATTTTGAACTGTACATAGTGGATGTGTTATTGCTAGTGATGTTGATATTTGAATTTTGAAAATTTAAAATATATATATTGTAAGAGCAAACTGAGTGACTATATGGATGTTGTTGAGAACAGGGTTTTTTTCCTGTGGAAGAAGGGAAGATCAAATGTGCAATGGTGAAAATGAAAAAGAAATCTGTGAAGTTGTATTTGAATTGGAAATATTTTATAAAATCCTTATCATATGTATATTTTATTCCAGCCCTAAGGTCTAATGATGACGTTCCAGGTGGCTGTAGTGGTAAAGAATCCACCTGCCAATGCAGGAGATGTAAGAGACGCGGGTTAGATCCCTAGTACAGGAAGATACCCTGGAGGAGGGCCGGGCAACCCACTCCAGTATTTTTGCCTGGAGAATCCTCATGGACAGAGGAGCCTGGCGGGCTATAGTCCATAGGGTCGCAAAAAAGTCGGACACGAGTGATGCGACTTAGCACTCACGCATGTGTTACTCATAAAAAAAAAAAAAGTCTAATGATAGGGCCTAAAAACATGATCTACCCCAGTAGCAATGAGTTTATTATTCAAAATTCAGATTTTAGTTTCTGTATATCATTCTACATTAAAAGGAACCACAGCTTCATAGAGCAATGGCGGATTCCAGGTCTAAGGCAGGAAAAGTATAAAATGAGCTTGGAATATCTTGTGCTAGAAAATAAGGTGTGCACACAAAGCTTTCTTTGCTGCTGCTGCTGCTAAGTCGCTTCAGTCGTGTCCGACTCTGTGCGACCCCACAGACGGAAGCCCACCAGGCTTCCCCGTCCCTGGGTTTCTGCAGGCAAGAATACTGGAGTGGGTTGCCATTTCCTTCTCCAATGCATGAAAGTGAAAAGTGAAAGTGAAGTCGCTCAGTCGTGTCCTACTCTTAGCGACCCCATGGACTGCAGCCTACCAGGCTCCTCCGTCCATGGGATTTCCCAGGCAAGAGTACTGGAGTGGGGTGCCATTGCCTTCTCCGGCTTTCTTTGCAGGAAATAGTAATTGATAAATGTAAGCAGAATGTGCCTTAGGTTTCTCATCTGCTAAACGGATATAATTATACCGAACCCACAGGACTGTTCTGCAGAATGAGTTAGTACGTGTAAATGAGATAGTGTACGGAAAACACTGTGTTGGACAGTTATTGTATTACCCCACCCCCAGCCCCTTGAAAGAGACTATGAAAGCCAGCGCCTCCCTACGCCTAGCCGGGGATTCAGAGCGGCGACCACAGAGGTGTGAAAACCTCCGGGCTTACTAGAAGGAACACACCCTGAGAGCCGCGGTGTGACGCACTTCCGGCCTTTGTAGTTTATCATTATCCAGGCTGCGGTTGTCAAGGATTCAGAGGTGGTGCCACGGCTGCCCGGTGAGCTTCGGAGTCGGGCTACCGCCGGGCCTTTGAAAAGTCCGGACTGTGCGCTGTGACTCTGGACTGGGTGTGGGGAGGAGGCAGCGGGTCTTCTTGGCCGGGGCTTGGCCAGAAAGGTGAGGGGCAGAGGAGGCTGCCCCGGAACCTGGAAGGGCCTTGTTAGTTGAAAGTCAGCGTCCGTGCCCGCACCCCCATCCCCTTCGTCTGTTCCTGAGCCCTTCAAACACTCGGTCCTAGCACTGGTGTCCTTCAGAACTCTCCTTCCCCGCATCCTAGGGTAAGATTAGGTTCCGATAGCCAGAATGGTTTGTATTTTCCCACGTCTGCCATTCTCTAATGGGGGCTTATTTTAAACAACGAGCATGATAGTTTTATAACATTGCCGCAGCCTCATTTAGCCTGATTCACGCAAGAATGTATAGGCGCTTGCCAACTGTTGATTTAAAAAAGCAAAACAAAACACGAATATTTAAATAGCACTTATGTGTCCTCCAGCACTGTTCAAAGCACTTTCCCGATATTAACTTAGTTACTTCTCATAACTTTATGAGGTAGACACTAGTAGTATGTTACTAGTGTCCTCCCACCTTTTTTTTTTTTTTTTTTTTTTAAGGTCCAGGAAGAAAATGAGTTTGAGTAACTTGCCCTGGGTCCTACAGCTGGTAATGGGGTGTAGTCAGGATTCAGATCCAGGGAGTCTGACTTCAGAGTCCATGTTCTTAAACCCTTTGCCGTGCTGACTCAGCTCTTTTCTGTATTAGCTTTGTTGTAAGGGAAGTGAGTTCCCTTATTTGAATCTGGCCCTACCCCTTTTCCACCTTAGTAATCCTGAACTTCTAGTTAGGATTTAAGTTTAGAGAGAGGAATATACTTGAGGACGTGTACCGTCTGCAAACCTGATGAAACAGCCATTTCATTTGTGTGTGTACACCTGTTTTCCCACCCACTCGCTGGTGTTGCGCTTTGATCAGTAGAAAAGGTGACAGAGAAGAGGGAAATTGATCTTAGTGAAACCGAGTCAAGATTTGAAACACCATGTACCAGAATAGCACCAGGTGGCGCTAGTGGTAAAGACCCTGCCTGCCAATGCAGGAGACATTAGAGACGCGGGTTGGATCCCTAGATTGAGAAGATGACCCAGAGGAGGGCATGGCAACCCACTCCAGCAGTCTTTCCTGGAGAGCCCCATAGATAGAGGAACCTGGCAGGCTGCAATCCAGAGGGTCTCAAAGAGTCAGACACACTGAAGCGACTAGCACCCACGCATATCAGAAATGGTTTTCTTTTGGCAGAGCTCAAAGCTTCAGTTGCATTGTCTCTGAACAGAAAAACTGACTTGAAATCAAGATGAGTGGGTAGCAAATAGGAAAAAGATATCTTTCAGGGGCCTGAAAGGTTGACAAAACAAGTGGTTGTTTATTCCTTTGAACCCATTCTTGGTTAATTGAGTAATTTGTACCCCAAAACTTTCTCACCCTAGAACAAGCTCAGCAGACCTGGTTCATGCTACCATCATCTCGCCCCTGCATTATTAGTTTATCTTCCTGCTTCTGCTTTTCCCCATAGTCTTTTGTACAGCAGCCAGTTATGTTTTTATATTAAAACTGAGTAAAATTTTATCACCACTCTTGCTTGAAACTTCCAGTGGCTTTCCTCCTCTCTTAGGGTACAAGGCAGAACCCTTATAATGGCTTTTCATGATCTGTTCCTAACCTGACTTCATCTCTTGTTCCTGTCTTGTTTGCCTTCTCTATTCTAGCCACATTGGTTAACTCATTGTTCCTTGAAAAATGCATACATGCTCCTGCCTCCAAGAGCTCAATGTTCCCATGCATGCAACAGTCTTTCTCCAGATAGTCCTGTGACTTGCTCCTCACTTCCTTCAGGTCTCTGCTCAAATAATAGTTTATCAACAAGGCCTTCCTTGACTAACCCACATAAAATAGAAACCTTTCTTCCCTCTTACTATATCCTTTACATTTATTCTTCTGCATAGGATTTATCACTACTTGACATACATTTAATTATCATCTGGCCCCTCTGAGCCCCTTTCGTCCTCCTGTCCCCTTCTTCCCCCTACACAGAGGAGAGATAGTGGTATAGTGATTGAGAATATGAATTCTAAAGGTAGGTTTTCTGGGTTTGAATTGCAGCCTCACCACTAACTACTTGTGATGCTTTGGGTGAATGAAATAGACTCTTTATGCCTCAGTTTTCTCATCTGGAATATGGGGTTAATAATAGTACCTTACTTATGGTTGCTTTGTGGATTAATTGAGTTAATATATGTGAAGCATCTAAAATGGTGCCTGGTACATTAAAAGCACTGTAAATGTCAACTATTATTATGTTGTTGTAAGACTGTAAATTCCTTGAGGTGAAAACTATTTTTGTTTGTAGCCCAGAAGAGTACCTGGAATATGGTAGGCTCTGAGTAAATATTTGCTAAATGAATGAATTGGTGTATGAAAAGTTGAACAGAAAAAGATAATGTGGTGGTCAGAGTGGTGGTGAGTTGGGGGAAAACATGAACTCAGGGATGCTATCTTTTGAGTAGAAACTGTCTCCACTCTTCCTGAGGTGGTCTATAGAAGTCAAGCAAGCCAAAGATGTTAGAAATTTTTGAAGGAATAATGTTCACATGTTACCCAGAAGGATGCTATCTCATACCAATGTGCTTTTTTTTTTCTTTGATGACTATAACCAATAATGGCAATATGAGTGTAACTTTTCTTTTAGTTGTAGTATGATCAGTGTTCACTAACAGCTTAAATAATCCTTAGTTTTTTAAATTTTGTGATGCCTGCCAATACTTATGAATGATGTAGGGATATTTCTACAGTGAATTACAGTAATTTTACTTAAACTTAGAACAAAAATGTTTAAAAAACTATAGGTCATGATGCCTATGTGGGTTGTGTAATCTATATAGTGGGCTATGACCAGGGTTTTTTGTTTTTTCATTTTACAAAATAGGATTTTAAAAATAAGAGTATATATCACATAAGGTAAGTATACATGGTATTTTGTAAAAAAAAAAAAATTATTTCCATTTTTGTGTTTGTGTATATCACACATGCACAAGCATATACTCATATGCACATGTATATGTGTTCTGGGTCACAATATAAAATGTTTCTTACTAAAGGTCCTGGTCAAAAAAGTTTGAAAGCCTGTGCCCAAAAATGGTGCTTGGAAATCACTAGGTCACATAATTATTTTTCTTTCAGAAAATTACCTTAATTAATTACTGTCCTGATTAAGATTGTTCATAAGGTTAAGTGGTCATAGACATTTGTCTCTTTTTTTAAAAAATATTTATATTTATTTCCCTTTGCTGGGTCTTAGTTTCAGCACACATGATCTTTGACCTTTGTTTCAGCATGCAGGATCTTTAGATGTGTCATGTGGGATCTAGTTTTCCAACCAGAAATCGAACCCAGGCCCTGTGCATTGGGAGTGTGGAGTCTTAGTCACTGGACCACCACTGGAAATTCCACCACTGGAAATTCCACCACTGGAAATTCCAACATTTGTCTCTTTATTAGCACTTATTTTACATACAGTTGCCCACTCTCCATCCTTGAGGAGCTTCAAAGAGAAACAGTTTCCAAGAAATTAAAAGGCAAGAAAGAGCTAGAATTCTGTATTTTAAAAATATTAAATCTAATATTTCCTTCATTTTACTATCTATGAAACAAGACCACTCCAGTTGACTACTTTCTGATTCTTTTGCCATTGTGTTTAGATCACTAAGATATTCATTTAATCCTTCAATAAAATTTTAAAAAAAAATATGTGAAAATTTTATAAGAAAAATAGTAATAGTGATAATTAATTTTTTTAAAAGATTGTTTATTTATGGCTGCTGCATGCAGGCTTTCTCTAGCAGTGAGTGAGGGGGGTGCTGCTCTGTAGCTGTGGTGCTCAAACTTCCCAGTTCTATAGTTTCTCTTTTTTGCAGAGAAATGGGCTTCAGTAGTTGTGGCCCACGGGCTTAGTTGCTCCACAGAATGTGGGATCTTTCTGGACCCAGGATTGAAACTATGTCCCCTGCACTGGCAGGCAAATTCTTTGCCACTGCACCACCAGAGAAGCCCCACAGTCGTGGTAATTTATAATACTTTAGAGTTTACCAAACTGCCTGCTTCTTTGTGCTCTTTATCTGTGCTCTTATTTAATTTCTATGTCAACCTAGAAAGGTAGACAAGGTTGGCTTTAGGATTCCTATGTTACAGATTAAGTAGACTAAGGCGCAGGAGGTGAAGCCCAAGACTGTGGAGGGGGTACCTGGGGATCAGTCTCAATTTCAGGTTTCCCCACTCCAAGCAGACATCTCTTTCCTCCAGACCTAACCTGCTTCAAGGGATTCAGCTTCTTTTCCCCAGGCACATTTTTTTTTTGTTCCTATTTATTTATCTTCTTTACTTTCCCTCCCTCCTCCTTTTTCTTTCCTTTTTCTCCTCGATTCTTAGTGTCTTCTGTGACATCTTGGAACCAAAGTGTTTGTTTACCTCCATTCAACTAAAAACTTCCTGAGTCTAGTATCTTGCTATTCAAATGGAAACCCAGTATATTCAAACTGATTTATTTGAGCTGATTCATTCAGGAGGATCAAACAGTCCCTTCAGTAAAACTCAGGGAGGGGGCATTGTTTTGGTTTTGTTTTCCTTCCTATATTACCTTCACCAGTATTTGCATAAGCATTATTATTATTAATCATGCATTCATGTTCTTCATTAGAGTTACTGATTTGGGTATAAATACTTCCAGTGCCTACCAGCAAAAAGGATTTTCTTCCTTTTTTTTCCTGCAAATTATTTTTTAGATTTTGGAATTTCCAGAAGAAAAGATCAAGAGGGAATTATCAAGATTAGATTCTTTTTCTGAATAGCCACAGCCTTGGCCCTTCAGACTCCAGAGATGCACAAGGGACTTCTAGCAGTGAAAGTAAAAGAGGAAAAGGGGGACCACACAAGAATGGTCCAAGAATCTGGCCTGTCAAGAGATAACCCTCATACCAGAGAGATCTTTCGTAGACGCTTCAGACAGTTCTGCTACCAGGAGACACCAGGGCCCCGAGAGGCTCTTCGAAGACTCCAGGAGCTCTGCCATCAGTGGCTGAGACCAGAGATGCACACCAAAGAGCAGATCCTGGAGCTGCTGGTGCTGGAGCAGTTCCTAACCATCCTGCCCGAGGAGCTCCAGGCCTGGGTGAGAGAGCACCGCCCAGTGAGTGGAGAAGAGGCAGTAATTGTGCTGGAGGATTTGGAGAGAGAGCTGGATGAACCAAGAGAGCAGGTAGGAAGAAGGGAGAACAAGGATCTGCGCTTGCATGGTGAGGCATGGGGTTTCAGTGCAGTAAGAGGAAGAGGAGGAAAAGATGGATTTCTTTATACCTGACTTGATCTGTAATAGACTCTTTAATCTCTCCACCTTTTCTCTTTGCTGGTTTCTTGATCCATCTTTTCCTATCCATTGATTCTGAGAAGGCCTTGCAGTGTCTTCTCTGATATTTGGTTCCCAATTGTCCTTAATTTTTGACAGGTCCCAGCCTGTGATCATGAACAAAAGGAGCTTGTGAAGGAGAAAGCAGCTCTAGGAACAGCCCAGGAGTCATCAGGCAGCCAGCTCCACACCTTGGAAGAGCGGCCTCAGTGGAACTTGCGAAGGGTGTGCCCGATTCAGGAGATTGGTGAGGATTAGAATTTGCTCAGGAAGCCTAAGTCATTCCCCAAATGGTCATCAGTTCAGCACGTTTACTTGGTGTCTGCTATGGCCAGACACTGTGCTGGGTACTGGAGAAACAGTGGTGAGCAAGGTAGATGTGGTCCGTGCCCTTAGGGAGTTTACAGTCTGGTGGGAGAGGTAGACAATAAACAGGCAGTTGTGATACAGGGCATCTTCTCACTGAAGCCCAGGTATTATTGTTAAGAGTGGGAAAGTAAATATAAAACATGGTTGCTTGTCCCCTTCCACCCACTCTCCTGACCAGTATTTTTCTTTCTTTGGAAACACAACATTCACGTAATCCGTTTATTATTTCAGACAATGAGACTGGAACTTGGAATGTGGAGTTAGCCCCAAAGAGGGAGTTGTCTAAAGAAAAGAAATCTCTTGTGGAGGCACCTGAAAAACTGAATGGTGATACTATTCCAGTGCCTGAATGTGGAGAGACCTGTGACCATGAAGGTAGACTGGAGAGGCAACGGGGAAGCTCTTCAGTGGAAAGACCCTATATCTGTAGTGAATGTGGGAAAAGCTTCACCCAGAATTCCATCCTCATCGAGCACCAGAGAACGCACACGGGCGAGAAGCCCTATGAGTGTGATGAGTGTGGGCGGGCCTTCAGCCAGCGGTCAGGCCTGTTCCAGCACCAGAGACTCCACACTGGGGAGAAGCGCTACCAGTGCAGCGTTTGTGGCAAAGCCTTTAGCCAGAATGCTGGGCTTTTCCATCATCTCAGGATCCACACGGGGGAAAAGCCTTACCAGTGCAATCAGTGCAGTAAGAGCTTTAGTCGACGTTCTGTCCTCATTAAGCATCAGAGAATTCACACTGGAGAAAGACCTTATAAATGTGATGAATGTGGCAAGAACTTCATCTACCATTGCAACCTCATCCAGCATCAGAAAGTCCATCCCATGGCTGAATCCAGCTAGCTCCTTGGAACAGGTAGGGCAACATTTCCTGATGCCAGACCACTGGGCAAGGAAGCCAGGGTCCTGCTTCTTACTTTGTTCCTGAGAGAACAATGGTATTAATAATTTAATCCTCAAGTAATGGGAAGCTCCAGAGAAAGCCAGTGAAAATGTCCTGATTTTTATGCTGAGAGAAGCATAATATCTTAAATACAACTGTCAAAGTCTCTGGTCAGTGACATCCATAACTTTGCAACACTGACTAATATTGCATTGATTTCATAATTTCACACATATCTGTCCAAAAAGTTTTCTAGATATGCTTCAGGAAAACTTTACCCTAGTTTTTTAAAACTTATTTTAAGTCTTAAAAATTATATGCAACCTGAATACAAAAAGTCAAAGGTAGTATTTAAAAATTTATTTTAAAATAATTTCAGTAAAATCTATAATGTAAACTATTACATTAGTTTCTATTTGCACAAGATAGGAAAATTTGCCTTTTAACCTACAAAAGGAGGCACTTGGATCTTTCCATACACAAAAGGCTTCTCCCTATAGAGGTTTAGTAACTCAGCCTTCAGTTAAAAACCAAGAAATTGACACAACTATATATTATTACTAGCTCAGTGTCTACTCATAACAAATATTGCCCATGATTTTAAATTTTACAAAGACTAAGATACTTAGTTTAAGAATCTGATATCTCACTTAAGATTTTTGTTGTGAAAATATAGGCCTAACTGTATTTTTCCTGTGACTTTTAAGCATCTTGGGGTTTTTCTTTATTTAGCCTTTTGTTAAGGAAAATTTCAGACATATACAAAAGTAGAGAGAAGAGTATGATCGGTCTTCCACGTGGATTGCTTTTCATAGCCTCCATGATTCTCCATGCTATTTACTGATTATTACCAAAGTCATACATTAAAAAACTCCTTTCCCTTAACACTGAGTGTTACGAAGCTTTATACTAAGGTCAGGAGATAAAGAAGTGGAAAATCTATGGTGATAAAAATCTGGATTGGAATATCATATACACATGCAGGTACCTTAAGAGTAATAGAACACAATAAGTTACCTCAGAGTCATTTCTGCATGCCCTTATTTAACAGATACAGATACAGAAGCTCTAGAAGTGACTGTGTAACATCACACAGCTAGTTAATGCAGCTGGAACTAGAACCCTCTCTTTATTCTTAGTGCAGTGCTCTTTCTGCTAAGCCATCGGAAGCATTGTGCCATATGGAACTTAGAGCACTTACGAGGCATTACAGTTTTGCTTTTTAGTTCAACAGACCTGCCCGTTTATTTGTTTCAGTAGATGCACAGCCTATTTAATTTACAGTGGAGTTCCAAGAAAGATTCTTCCCACTTATATCTCATTTGAGGCATTTTATTTTTGTAATGAGTGATTATTTTTAACTTTAAATTTTAATTTACTTAGAAGGAGTTTTAAAAAAAGATAATTCATTCTGCACCTGGTTCTAATATCAAAACAACATTTAAAAAGGTCCCTATCTTTCCCCTTGTAGGTAGTCATTTAACTAGTTTTTTACTGCTTTTCAGGGTTTCTTTATGTAAATACAAGAAAATATGAATATAATTTTATTCCTTTGATTACACAGAATGATAGCATACTATTCACACCCTTCCACATCTTGTTGTTTTCGTGAAACAGTATAATCTTTAGATATTTCTGCCTTATAACAGAAAGCTTCCTTATTCTGTTTACAAGTTGGTGATATATATTTGTTGGTGCTCCATAGTTCAATGTACTCCTATAGATGAAAAATTGCTACTTCAAAATGTTATATATTGTTTTATTCTTTTCCCTAGTTTGGTCCAAGTCAAACTCTTTCTATTTAAAAACTAACAACATCCACATGAGCTAGAAAACGGGATTTGGATGACAAGAATTGCACATAATGCTTAGGTGGAGAAATGAAGTGATAGGTGATATTTTTGATTTCATGTATTTTGTTCTGTTATATATTCTTAGACCTAATGTTTCAAACTGTTAGTGTCACTACCTGTGACTAATTGTAGGTATTATCAACAATCTTAGAAGAAAAAAACCTTAAATTTCCTCAAGAGTATATAGTTTATTGTGTCTTGAGGCTTAAGGTATATCCAATAGAAATACATAGGGATTTTAGGATGAAGTTAAAGAAAATATAGGAGGATAAGTTAGCAGTAAAATCAACTTCTCAAGTTAAATATATACTCCATATAGTGATATAATAGGCTTCCCAGGTGGCTCAGTGGTAAAGAATCCACAGAACTATTGCAGGAGCCACAGGAAATGTGGGTTCGATCCCTGGATGAGGAAGTGGCAACCCACTCTAGTATTCTTGCTTTAATAATCCCATGGACACAGGAGCTACAGTCCATGGGATTGCAAAGAGTTGGACACGACTAAGCAATTGAGCACATAGTGATATACTATTATAATTTGAGTTCGTAAGTATTTTAAATGCTTCTCCAATACGCTAAAGCAGCATGTTTGGATAATTCAATTATATCAGCTTTTAAAAGATTTAAAATATGAACAGATTAGGATTTTAGAGGAAGTATTTCTAATGAACTGAGTTTTTACATTTGCAATTGAAGGTTGAATATTTGATTTGTTCTGTGCTTGTTTTTTTGTTTCATTTTGTTTATAGCTTTTCAAAAATTCTTAATTTTCTCAACAGCTGGTAAAACACCAAGAAACAAAATATGTTATATAGGCTGTAGAGACAGATGTACTCTTAGAATGAAATGATGGTTCACGCAATTAAAATGACTTACAGTTCACCAAACTAACTTTCCTTGTTTTCTGATACTGATTGTACTAATTCTCTTATGCTAATTCTTTTATCTAGGATCCACATTCCTCATTATTTGAGAAATAATATTTGACTTAACCTGTAGACAGTGGGTTGCAAAGAGTTGGACGTGACTTGGCGACTGAGCATGGACACAGACAATGGCATGAAGACCTTGGCTGTTTCTGTGATTATTCCAATCTTCCAGACCAGAAGTTCTTAGTTGTCTCTACATTTCTGAACTTCCCTCATTTCTCTTTTCCCACCCTGGCTCCTTTTATTCAACCTATGAAGTCTCTAGTGTTGATCTTGTTTCAAGTGTTCACTGGACCAGTATCCATCCCTCCTTGTGCCCTTGAAAAGTCCAATCTGAAAGAGATTTTTGGTTTTATGTTTGAGCCAGGTGTAAGAAATTCAGTTTTATGATTGAGCAAGGTATAGGAAATTTTGATTCAAATCCAATTAAATAGACTTATTGGATAGTCCAGCACCCCTTTGAGCAGTTAGGACAGTGGACACGACATCAAGAAATTGCTAAGTGGGATGTCCTTGGTGGTCCAGTGGTTGACTGCTTCCACTGCAGGGAGCATGGTTCTGTCCCTGGTCAGGGAACTAGGATCCTGCACGCCTCAGGTGCAACCAAAAAAAAAAGAGGAAGAAATGGCTAAGTATCTTGCAACTAAAACCTACCTAGAGTTGTAGATAGAGCCCTGAAGATTCTGTTTCACTATAATTTTGAGTTGAAGGTCAGGACTCTAGGAGAATCAAGACTTTGTCCATATTTTTTATATTTGGAAATGACTCCTGTTTTCTGTATCTGACAATACTTTCCTTTAAAAAAAAAGTAACTTATAGTAGAAGATTTTTTTATATTTTCCTAGTAAGACAAAAATTATTTCTGAGGAGATGCTGAATAAAAGTATACCTAAGGTCAAAATTTTATAAAATATGAAGATTTTGTTTTAGAATTTTGAAATATAAAATATATACCAACATATGTGGGTCATTGGTTAAATGTTGAGTTAATAATTGAGAGAAATGTAGAGTCTTTGCAGTGGGAGATGGAGGATAGAGGAAAGTGTTTTTGGCCGAAGGACTAGGGTGAGGCAAGACACCAATTTAAGACATGTACAAGAGGCAAGGGGTTTCCAGTTTGTCTGTGTCGCAGAGATCCTGCAGGGAAGTGCAGGATTGGGAGATTGTAGGTGGGGGCCAGATTGAGAGGGCCTTGAACACTATTCTAACGCGTTGAGTCTTTGTTTGATAGGCAGTGTAGAATCATCAAATGTGTGGTAGGAGCTTTTCAGTATATAGTCAGAGAACGCATATATGCATGCAAGTCGCTTCAGTCGTGTCCGACTCTTTGTGACCTCATGAACCATAGCCACCAGGCTCCTCTGTCCGTGGGATTCTCCAGGCAAGAATACTAGAGTGGGTTGCCATTCTCTGATTCTCCTATTCCAAGAATCAAAAAATACTGAGATTTAAAAAGAAATTTTGGAGTTTAGCTCATTTCATACCTACATGAGAAAAGTGAAACCCAAGTGGTTAAATAGTTATGGTGATCTGTTTTTTAATCACATTAAAAAAGTTTTAAAGAAAACTATGAACAAAGATCATTGTGAATTATATGTAGTTTCATGAACACTTAGACTTGGAGCCCTGAGACACATTTTAGGCATCAGCAAAAAAAAAAACAGATGAAAAGAGGAAAAGGATGGCCAAAATGTGAGAATATAAAAAGGAATCAGAAGGCAAAATCAGACGCTAAAACTCTGGCCAACAATGGTGTCCAAAGAGAAAAAAATAAAAAATAAAAAGATAGATGCAGAGACGTCTTTACCAAGTGATGTTCTGCATCTTCACAGTACGTATTAGAAATCCCTCCATCTCAGTTGTTTCAAGTGTCTTAGGTACTGGTGTCTCAAGCAGTGGTAATCTCTGCCTTTGGTTCTCATTTATTTTAATACTGTCCATAAAAAGGAGAACTGGGAGAAGTCTGTAAATTACCCTGTGATGTTTTTAGGTCTCTGGACCCACATTCAGATTTCCATGCTAGCTACCTTAGCTCTATGATGAAGCCACTGTTTCTTGGTGTCTACCTGTGTTAGAATCACCTGGGCTGTTTGAAGTGCAGTTGCCCGGCCCCACCCCAGACCGACAAAATCAGTGGTTAGGTTACTCAGAGGGACTCAATTATTCAAAGAATTAAAACAGTGGAAGGCAAGCCGTCGTCTGCCCTTTTTGTTGCCGCTCTTTCCGTAGGTGGGTGTTGATTATTGCTTCTGTCCCTGGGAACCGAGTGAAGGTAACTGACGGTTGGTATCTTAAGAGACTATGCGGGAGAGCGATCATAAGGGCTGGAAGCTCAGAGGACCCGGTGCTAAGGGAACCTAGGGCTGCGCGGCATCCGGTGAGAGTGGCCAGGTGTCCTCACTGGGTGGCTACAAAGAAAGGACTACCCACGACTTGTACCTGGTCCTGAGGGCATGGCGCTAAGGCACTTTCACTTTCTGAGCACGCAAAGTGTTAATTGCCAGACCAACCACCAAAATGACAGGTCGAGAGTGGCCCGGACTGTAACAGGGAGTAGGTGCAAACCTGCTTCATCCCGTGGCTGGATGCTCCATTTGCGGTTTAGTCGCCAAGTCGTGTCCGACTCTTTTTGAGACCCCACGGACTGCAGCCCGCTGGACTCCCCTGTCCGTGGGATTTCCCAGGCAAGAATACTGGAGTGCGTTGCCATTTACTTCTGCAGAGATCTTGGGGCTGGAGTGGGGGTGTTGTCCTCTTTTCCTAGGCCTGGCTTGGGGTCCTCTCCCTTGCCTTACATAGATCCCTCAGGACCCGACTCTATTCCATGTCGGCGCTTCTGTACGTTTCGGAGATGCAGAGAACTAAACACAAACACAGTACAGGGCTGGGGCTGTGCGGACTATCTGGTTTTCGAAGGAGATACAGATTTACTAGCGGGGGAACTCCTCCAGTGTCCATCGGCTGACGGACCCTTAAGGCTAAAAGATGGTTTCTTATACCTTTCGTGAACTTAGCAGTTTCTCAGTTTTCATGAAAATCTCTTATAGTAATGGTCATGATTACATATTTGTAGAGGTTTAGCTCTTTAAAAAATAAAATAAAAACTAACGTGATCCTCCCAGTTTTGCAAAGCAAAGGGAAGTGCTCGTGCATTTCTTTGGCTAAGAAAACATTCAGAAGTGTGACAGGGGAAGTAGAGGAGGGTGGCAGCTCATTACTTTCAGGTAGATGTAGAAGTCCAAGTTTTTACATGATTGCTATTTAGGTTCTCCTTACTGTTGGGTAGGGGTAGAAATTCTGACTTCCACCTGGTCACCATAGACACTGTGTGAGCGCTGATTAGTTTTTGCTGAGTGATGGTAAAAGTCCAGACTCCACTGGCCCTTTTCTGACGTTGCCTTAGTGTCACCATTCCCTACTTAACCTGCCACCGTAGTGTCAGGGAAAACCAGCTAAAACCTAAGATTTAGTTAAGATCCAGTCTCATAACACAATACAAAATAGCAATAAAAAATCCGAAATACCAAGAACCAGGAAGATCGCAAACGGAATGAAAAGCGATGCCAACACCAAGCTAATAGAGGTTTTAGAATTAACAAATTTATAACAACCATGATTTAAAAAAAAAAAATGCTTCAATGAGGGACTTTCCTGGTGGTCCAGTGGCTAAGACTGCTCTCCTGATGCAGGGGGCTCCAGTTCAATATCTAGTAGGGGAATTAGACCTCACATATTGCAACTAAAAATCCTGCATGCTGCAAGAAGATCGAAGATCCGGTGTACTGCAACTAAGACCTGGTGCAGCCAAATGTTTTAAAAAGAAGTTGCAATGGGAAACGGTGAACACATATAAAAGAAGTGAAAATATAGAAATCCTCAACAAGGAAATAGAAAGTCATAAAAAAAGTCAAGTGGAAATTTGAAAACTGAAAAATACAGTTATAATATTAAAAGCTCTGTGGGTGGTCTTAACAACAGGATGGAGGCTAGAGAAAATCTGAACTAGAAGACTAAACAACAGGAATAACCCAATTCTAACAACAGAGAAAATAAGCTGGAGGGGGGGAAAGGAGGAACAGAGGGTGGTAGGCTGAAAAAATAGTCACCCAAAGATACGTTCACTTCCTAATCACCAGAACCTATAAATATTATGTGGCAGAACAGTGAATATTATTTTATATGGCAAAATAAGTGATTAAGGATCTTGAGAAAAGGAGATTATCCTGAATTATCCAGAAGGGGTCTGGAATGCCATAATAAATATTTTTATGAGAGAGAGGCAGAGGGAAATTAGACACAGAAAAAGGTGATGTAAAGATGGAGGTAGAGATTGGAGTGATGTGACCTCGAGCCCCAGGGACACCAAGGAATGACCAGGAGTGGAAGAGACAAGAAATGGGGTCTCTACCTCAGAGTCTCTGGACAGAGCCTTGAGTTTAGACTTCTGGCCCCTAGAATTGTCAGAATAAATTTCTGTTGTTTGAAGCCACAAGTTTGTGGTAATTTGTTGTAGAAGCCGAAGGAAACTACTGCAGTGAGACCAAGAACCTCAGGGACTTGTGCAACTGTAGAAAGATATAATGATCATATCACTGAAGTCCCAAAGAGGGTGGGGCTTAAGAATTACTTAAAATAGTGGCTGAAAAGCCCCCAATTTTGGCAAGAGAAGTAAACCTGCAGATTCAAGAAGCTGATCAAAATGGAAACAGGACAAACCCAAGGAAATCCTTTCGAAACAGCACACAATTAAACTCCCCAAACCCTAAGACAGCAAAAAGATTTTGAAAGCAGCCAGAGAAAAATGACATCTATAGCAGAAAATTCAAATGACAGTGGATTTCTTATGAGTAATGAGGCCAGAAGAGACTGATACAGTATTTTTAAAGAGCTGAAAGAAAGGAACTATCAAGCCAGAATCCTATACTTGGTAAAAAACATCCTTCAGGAGTGAACAGAAAAATCAAGACGTCCTCAGATGAGTAAGACATAGAATTTGTCACCAGGAAACCTACATTTTAAAAAAATGGCAAAAGGACAATCTCTAAATAGAGTATAATCAGGAAAGAATATGGGTAAATACAGCAAGCTTTCCTACTTCTTCTGATTTTCTAAATTATGTTTAACTGTTGAAGCAGAAATTGTAATTTTATCTGCTGTGGTGCTAAATATATTTAGAGGAAATATCTAATTAAGAGAATTATAAGTGGGGAGGGCAAGAGATGTAAAGGGAAGTAAGGTTTCTATACTTCACTCAAACTGGTAAAAAGATGATACCAATAACGTGATAAGTGTGAACGTGATAACTGGAAACCTAGAGCAACTACTTAAAAAAGTGTACAAAAAGATTTACCAAAGATGGTAAAAGTGAAAGCAGTGGCAGATTTTATTTTCCTGGGCTCCAAAATTACTACAGATGGTTACTGCAACCACAAAATTAAAAGATGCTTGCCCTTTGGAAGAAAAGCTGACAAACATATGCAGCATATTAAGTAGAGACCTCACTTTGCCGACAAAGTTCCATATGGTTAAAGCTATGGTTTTTCTAGTAGTCATGCATGGATGTGAGAGTTGGACCATAAAGAAGGCAGAGTGCTGAAGAACTGATGCTTTTGAACTGTGGTGTTGGAGAAGACTCTTGAGAGCCCCTTGGACTGCAAGGAGATCAAACCAGTCAATCCTAAAGGAAATCCACCCTCAGTATTCCTTGGAAGTACTGGTGATGAAGCTCCAATACTTTCGCTACCTGACCTGATGTGAAGAGATGACTCACTGGAAAAGACACTGATGCTGGGAAAGATTGAGGGCAGGAGGAGAAGGGAGCGACAGAGAATGAGATGGTTAGATAGCATCACAGACTCAATGGCCATGAGTTTGAGCAAACTCCGGGAGATAGTGGAGGACAGAGGAGCCTATTTGTGGTGTCACAGAGTTGGGCACGAGTTAGCAACTGAACAACAACAAAATACCGAAAATAGATAAAATGCAGTTAAAAAGGAAAAAATGACTTCTTCTTGAAGTAACCTACAAGAAGCCAAGAAAAAGAAAATAGAGAAATCAGGGAATTCCCTGGCAGTTCAGTGGTTAGGACTCCGTGCTTTCACTGCAGAGAGCCTGCAGTGATCAAATCAGGTTTGATCCCTGGTTGGGAGACTTAAGATCCTACAAGCTGCATAATTCTGTCAAAAAAGAAATGAAAAAATAAATATGAAATGGCAAAATTATAGAAGCAGAGAACAGAGTCCTGGTTGCCAGTCATTAATAAGAAGATGGGAATTAGGTGTGTTCATAAAAGGGATTAATGTAGTGATGGAAATGTTCTGTATCTTGAGTGTAACAATGTGAATGCTCTGATTGTGACTGTACTATAGTTCTGCAAGATATTGCTATTAGTAGAAACTTGGTAAAGAGTAAATGAGATCTCTGCATTCTTTCTTAAAACATATGAATCTACAATTATATTAAAATAAAATTTAACTTTAAAAAACAAAATATAAGCATAGTGTTTTGTGATTAGAGAAAGTAATATTGAATTCAAGTTTCAGTGTTCAGAAATCAAGCTTTATTGGAACAAAAAAGTTAGTTCTCAACTAAGAAAACCTATCTTGAGGTCAGTTGGATATAATTAGATGAATTCTATTGGCAACCTGAATCCCTCTTGCCAGGTAACATAATAAATTCACAGGTTCTGGAGATTTGGTGAGGAGTAGACTTCTTGGTGAGGGTGGGGCAGGTGGTGTCATTATTCTACCTACCGCCAGTAGTCTGCTGGTCAGCACCCAACAGTCACTCTATAGCAGTACATCAAAATACTTCTCATTCTTTTTATAGCTGCCTCAGTAGTTACGCCACAGTTTATTCAATCAGTCACTTATGGACATTAGGTTTGTTTCCAGTCTTTTAGCTTGACTATCTAAATAAATAACCTTGTGCATATGTGTTTTGTAGATTTGTCAATATATCTTTCTGATGTATTTCTATTGCAGGGACAAAGAATAAACTTATGTAAGCAATTTTGCTACATTTTATTATTTTTCCAAATAGGGGCTGTACTATTTTGTGTTCCCATTGAGAGTGCATAAAAGCTCCTCTTTCCTCATGAATAGAGTATATTGTCAAACTTCTGAATTTTTTCCAGTCTGATAAAATGACTAATGGTACTTCAGTATAGTTTTTAGTTTGTATGTTTATATTTTGAGTAAAGTTGAGCATCTTTACAGACATTTGAGCACGGCTACAATTTCTTATTCTGTCAGCTCTTCATTCTGTCAGCTTTGTCTATTTTTCTCCATTGGGTTATTGGTTCTTTTCTTTTTTTCTCTCTTGTTTTTTAAAAATATTTTATTTGTTTGACTGAGCTGGGTCTCAGTTGAGGGACGTGAGGTCTTTGATCTTTACTACAGAGTGTGAACTCTTAGTTGTGGCATGTGGGGATCTAGTTTGACGACCAGGGATCAAACCCAGGCCCCCTGCATTCTCGGTGTATTAGCCACTGGACCACTAGGGAAGTCCTCAGTTATTTTCTTTTTAGGAACTATTTTAGGAACTCTTTATATATTTGGGATATTAGTCCTTTGATATGTTGCAAACATTTTTCCAGTGTGTCATTTTTCTTCTGACTTTTCTTTGTGGTATTTTTTGATAACCAATCCATTTTATTTTTAGGCACATTTACTGATATTTTTTTTTACTGCTTTTGGAAATTGAGGCAAGGTTTCCTGTTCCCAGATGTTAGAATTATTACTCATGTTCTTCTAATACATGTATAGGTATATTTTTTATGTTTGTTTTTTTGATCTATTTGGAATTTATCCTGATTGTGATATGTGATGGGCGATATTAATGCAATTTTACTTTTGACCAAATGGCTATCAGTTGTCCTAATACAACTTATCTACAAGCCCTTCATTTCCCTCATTGATTCGAGATGCCACCATCATTTACTAAATGTCCATATGTACTTCAGTCTAGTGCGTGATGCGTGCATACTCAGTCGTGTCTGACTCTTTGTAACCCAATGGACTGTAACCCGCCAGACTCCTCTGTTCATGAGGTTTTCCAGGCAAGAATCCTGGGGTGTGGTCTATTTCTGTCTGTTCTTACACAGTATCACACTCAATTGTAGGGACTGTATAACTTGTGGTGATATCTGACTAGTATGTCCCTCACTATTGTTCTTCAGAGGATATCATGGGTATTCTTATTTTCCCATATGAACTTTATAATCAATTTGTCTAACTCGAGAACAGTATTTGTTAATACTTTTATTTTAGAAGATTGACTTCTTCGTTGAGTCTTTTGAACCAAGACTCTCAGCAGTCTTTTTAGCATGTGGCTTTTTATTTGTCTGACTATACATTTGGCCGTTCAGGAGGTTTTCCCTACACAGGTTTTGCAATTTTTTCCTATGCTTAGTCCCACTTTCTTTCTTCCTCTTGTTGTTGTTGCTGCTGCTGTTGTTACTATTATAAATTAGGTATTCTCTTCCATTATATCTTGTAACTTTATCACTGGTTATTTGCACATAGGAAAGTACTGCTTTCAGTGTGTTAATTTTATATTTTTGCTAGTATACTAAATTATCTTTTAGTTTACCCATTGAACTCTATGGGTTTTCAGATGTATACCCATTATCATTAGCACATAAAAGGGAACTGTAGAAGGTGAAAAAGTAAGCAGAAACCGCCAGGTTGACCCTTGAGAAGTGTGTAAAAGAGGTCCCCTCCTGAGTCTGGAAGGACCTCGGGAGAAATCCTTTTGAGACATTTAATATCAAAGATGCTGAAACCCAAATAACGTGGGAGTGAAAAAGCATAGGATTTACCTAGCTCAAATAGGCTCGCCATGCCTCGACCACCCATCATTTCGGAGGAACGGGGATACTAGCAAGCGGAAGACTAGCAGAAAGCGAAAACTACCGTGAAACCACGGGCCTGTGAATCCTCCGAAGTCATCTCTCGAGAGTGCACGGGAGAACTACCGAGTAGTGAGCTCACTCTTCCTAGAGTGGCGGCGGAAGTGACCAGATGCTCCGTACTCCTTGGCTGCTTCCGGCCTTTGTGGGTAGCTATTGGTGGGTTCCGGTTCCGAAACCGTTCGAGACCTCACCCCCTTGAATCCGGGAGAGAAACTTATGCTGGCCCCCTGGGGCTGCTGTTGAGCGAGTTTTTGCTGCGGACGCGGCGGGTGGGCTGCTGGTCGTCATCGGGCCAGGCTGGAGCGGGGCGTCCTCTGGTGCTCACTTGCCTAGGTGGGTCCGCGAGAAGCTATTTGAGGCAGAAGCTAGTCCCCAGCCCTCTGAGAGGGGGTCACAGCCCGGGACGAGGGAGAGACCCGGCTGTACGCCTCATACCTCCCGGGCTTGCCTCGCGCCATGTACCCTTCTTGATTCTGCGCCATCTGACATTTCCGAACACTCATCGGTCACAGGCGCTGACCCATGTCCTAGGGCCTCTTTTACAAACATCCCTTTATATTTAGAATTACAGATACTAGGGTAGAAGAGGGCCTGAAAAGCCAATGTCTCCAGCTTTTTCGCTTGATAAAGAATCAGGAGCAGAGAGATTAAGTCCCTGCGGAAATAAATTCATGTAACTGCAGCTTTTATGACTTAATGATTTCCCATTATGCATCATCTGAGTTTTTAAAGAATTTAAAAAGCAACTACTCAAAGATGTCTCAGCTTTTTGTTATAATTTGTTTGCTCTAAATGTTTGTTTATTCCATTTAATTCTCATTTATTCTGTTACTAAGTGGAAATATTTCCTTCTTAGTCTTACTTTTCTTGTCCTGAAAATCCTGAAACAACTTAGCACCTTTTACTTATTCTTTTTCTTTAAATTAGCCTATTGAGTCTTTTTTATCAGAGCATTTCCCTGAGTATAGTAGATTACACTGGAGGCAGCTTTCAAAGTGCATGTTTAAATTCTTAGAATTTGCAATTTTTGTTTATGATGTAGTTTGGGTTAATGATGACAGCTTCTCCCTCAGTTCCAGCCAGAAAGAGACAACACAGGAGATCCTGCTTGAAGCATTGATAAGCTTTTGCATAGCAATGATGGCATATACTTGGTCTATCCAGGCCAACAAGGACCGGGATGAACTTTTGGAAGTAAAGATAGAGAAAGAGGAGCTGGAGGAGGAGCATAAATATGCTCCTAGGCAGGATCAGAACCTGCAAAAGAACAACACCCACAGCAGGGAGGTCTTCCGACGGTACTTCAGGCAGTTCTGCTACCAGGAAACATCTGGGCCCCGTGAGGCTTTGAGCCGACTCCGGGAACTTTGCCATCAGTGGCTGAGGCCAGAGACCCACACCAAAGAGCAGATTCTGGAACTGCTGGTGCTGGAGCAATTCCTGACCATCTTGCCTGAGGAGCTCCAAGCCTGGGTCCAGGAACAGCATCCAGAGAGTGGGGAAGAGGTGGTGACTGTGCTGGAGGATTTAGAGAGAGAGTTGGATGAGCCAGGATATCAGGTGAGAACATAGATGTGGTGTCTGAGAAGTGAATTAATGGATTTCTAGGCCAGAATGAAGTCTAATGCTATTTTACAAAATGTATCCTTGACAAAACTGGTGCATCAGAAAGGGGCCTGAGTGTCACAGAACATTGGTTAACGTAATCCTAACTTATTTATATCTTTTTTGTGGAAGGAGAATATATTTCTGTATTAAGCTACAAAATTCTGTTTGGTGAAATGCTGCCCAGAAACAAACTTCTAGTACAGAGAAAATATTAGATGATTAAAGGGTGGGCAGCAGCCTCTTGAAAGGGACATCACTTCTGCACAACACAAGTAATTAAGAAATAAGGTTTTGCAGATATATCCTCTGCCTTGTCTCCTTTAAAGGATTAAAAGATTGAGAAATCAAAGTCATCATCTCAGAGGAATGAGATGTAGGAGCAGAGTGGAAAGTTAGGAGGGAGGGGCATGGAGGGGAACCATGTTTCTTTGAGTGGTTGAAAGCCCAGTTGAGTTGAAAAGGTGAGATGTCAGTAGAAGAGTTGAAAATAGTGACTGGAGGACCTTGAATATCAACCTCTGGAGTTTAGATTTCATTCTGTAGGACAGAAGCTCCTAATCTGTTCTCCCTGAGTCTAAGTGAGTTTTACTAACACCAAGATACAAAAAAAAAAAAAAAAAAGAGGCAAAATATGTTGGACCATTTTGTATTACATTGATAAAGACAGTGGTTTTCAACCAGTATGTCAAAGGGCATTTGGCAATGTCGTGGGACATTTTTCAGTACCTCAAAGGGCATTTGGCAGTGTCGTGGGACATTTTTGGTTGTCCTAATGTTGAGAGGTACTACTGGTATCTAGTGGCTGAAGGATACTGCTAGATAATCACAGTGGTAATGAAAAGGAAGTATAATCTAGCATCAAAGTACAAAGCCTGAAGAGGGAAGGACCATGTGGCAAAAAGATCTAAGTTGAAAATAGGATCATGAAAGTGTGACTGCAAAGGAAGAGACATATCTTAGGTAAGAATTAATTGAAAATGATACAGAATGGAGGTATAAAGAAGGAAGAAAGAATGGAGAACTCTACTCAGCAGTCTATTCTAGGCTAAGCGCTAGGAATTTTCAATCTTGAAAGACTAGTATAACGGAAACACTCCTAACCGAGTTCAAGATCGTAGGGGAAAGTGAATTGGAAAAAGTTCATCATCAGCAGATATTTATTGGCCATCTGTTGTTTACTAGGCACTGGGAATGCACCAGTGAAAAAAGTATAGAGGGTTGCTGCTCTTTTTTCTTGGCCACACCATGTGGCATGCAGGTCTTAGTTCCCTAACCAGGGGTTAAACCTGTGCCCTCTGCAGTGAGAGCACAGAGTCTTAGCCATTGGACCACCAGGGAAGCCCCAATCTGACTTTTAATTCCAGTTTAAAGTTTTTGATTTTAACATAATCACTCTAGCTTCTGTGTTGGAAAAATTCCACATTGGGTCTCAGGGTGGGGAAGGAGAACATAGGGAACAAAGTAAGAAGCAGGGAAACCAGTTCAGGAGGCTATGGCTATAAGCAGTAATCCAGGCAAGAGATGCTGGTGCCTGATTAGGATAATAGCATTGGAAGTGGCAAAATGTAATTGGATTCTGGATACATTTTGAGGGTAGAGCTTGAGAGGATTTGTATTTATATAGGTATGAGGATGTGAGAGAAAGTGAGTTAAAGATTATGCCAAAGTTTTTGGTTTGTATATCAGGTAAAATGAATTTGTCATTCACTGAGATGGTAAAGATTGGGAGAGACATAGGTTTGGAGTAGAGGGACAGGAATCGAGCTAGGTTTTGGATGTGTTAATTTTGAGATTCTCATTAGAATCCAAGTGGAAAGTTTGAGCAAGCAACTAGATATAACGAGTTGGGATTCAATAGGGGCGGGGGGTGGAAATCTGTTCTAGAAATACAAAATTGGGACTTACCAGAATATAAATGGTATTTAGAGCCATGAGACAAAAAGAGGATCAGGGGAGTAACCAGCCTAGAAACTGGGGAGTGGCCAGGGAGGTAGGAAGAGAACCAAAAGAAGGAATGGGATTCTTAGGTGTAGGCAGAAGTAACTTGGTTTTAGTCATGATGAATTTGTATTGCCAACAAGTCCTTTCCTTTGAGGCTTGCTGTGGGTAGCTAGTGGTTTATGAGGCCTAGTCAAAGATCCAGGGACAGAATGCACTGTTCACTGTACTGGGCTTTTTTTTTTGCTCCCTTCTCCCCCAAATTTGAGGGCTTCTCAGGTGGCGCTAGTGGTAAAGAATCTGCCTGCAGTACAAGAGATTTGGAGACGTGTGTTCAGTTCCTGGGTTGGGAAGATCTCCTAGGAGAGGAAATGGCAACCAGCTCCAGTATTCTTGTCTGGAAGATACAATGGACAGGGTAGCCTGGTGGACTATATTCCATGGTGTCGCAAAGAGTTGAACAGGACTGAGTGACTGAGCGCACACACCCCAAAATTTGAAGTACGAAAACATCTTTTTCTGTACATCTGAGATAGTATTCAGCTGATTTTGGCTCTTATTCTGAGGGAAAGATTACAAAATGAAACTGTCAGAGAAGTAGTGTCAGTGTATGGTAATTTTTTATTTACAAACGTTAGCCATTGAAGGGTATGTGTGTGTATGTGTTAGTTGCTTGGTCATGTCTGACCATTGTGACCCCATGGACTATAGCCAGGTTCCTCTGTCCATGAGATTTTCCAGGTAAGAATACTGGAGGGGGTTGCCATTCCCTTCTCCATGGAATCTTCCTGATTCAGGGATTGAACCCAGGTCTCCTGCATTGCAGGCAGATTCTTTACAGTCTGAGCCACCAGGCAAGCTATTGAAGGGGTTGGGGAAGTAATTTGAGGGCCTACCATATGCCAGTGCCTGTGTGAGGTGCTTTACATGCATGTTGTCATATAATCTCAGAATAATTCCTAGCCCAAGGTGACAGAGCTATTGATACTAAACTAAGAAACAGAGTAAGTAATTAGATTCTGATTCCTGTTTTTATACTACCATGCTGGGGAAAGCTTTTTTTCTTTTTCTTTTTAAGTGCAAGAGGCAATGGGCCCATGGAGGAATGGAAGCTACAGAGTGGTTGAAATTGCTGAGTAAATGAGTTAATTGAAGGAGCAAGGGTCAAAGGGAAGCAGAAAGGGATGAGATTGAAGGCAAAAGTAGAGATACAAGCCTTGAAAAAGAAAAGACTTGTTACTCTAAGATAGAAGGAAAGGAGAAGAGTAAGAGGGTGGACATAGGTAAAGTGAAGGAGAGAGGATTTTTTTGAGATGGTCATGATCTTGGAGAAATAGAAAACAAGATCATCTTCCCAGAAAGAAGGGGGATGGGGACCTCAGAAGAGCATTGTCTATTAGGAATATGAGAGATTTCTCTCCTTTTACCTTTCCTTTTTCCTTCTCATACCCTCTTTCTTTTCTTTCTCTTTCTCCTTTGTTCCCTTCTGTCTTTCTTTGTAATCTCTCTCATTGTTTCCCTTTACTTTTTCCCCTTCCTTTCTTTCTTTCTCACTTCTGTTTTATTTCCCCATAAATTCTTTTCCACTCCTTTCCGCCTCTGCCTCTTTTTACCTTCTTTTCCTTCTCTTTGTCACTTCCCTATTTCTTTGAGCATAGACAAAGATGTAAAAATGATACATTTAATATACTTTAACTGTTAAGATAGGGGAAGTTACTTCCAACTGGGGAAGGGAAGGTTTCCCAGAAGAGGTGATATTTGTATTGGCCTTGAGTAGGATTATGGCAGGCTGTTATGTGGAAAGAAGTTTATTTCAAGTTTCAGAGAGCTGGGTGCCCTGGATCGTATATTCTTGTTTAATGTTACCAGAGCAAGGTTCTAAGCTATATCTCACTTACCTCAGGTCTCAGTCTGCACTGAGGAACAGGAGATGTTTTTACAGGAGAATAGAACAAGGAGAACAGAACAAGAACCCAGAATGTGCCTTCCATCTGTGCAAGCCCAGCCAAAGTGTGAATCTGCAGAACTTGAAGCCCAACAGAAGCAAGGTAAAGAAGGAAGACCCATCTTGGGAGGAAGGGGAAGACGGGAGCCAACATAGGACCTTGGGACTCTTTTGTACTTTGTGCTGTCTGTGAGCACTGAAGTCAGGAAGGTCTCTGAAGAACTCTGATGGCTCATGCACAGACCTGAGGCAGCCTGGTTTATATCACTCTGCAACTCTTTTTTTCTCTTTATGTTAATATTTTCTAAATCCTGGCTGTATTTTATTTGAAATCACTTAGTTTAGTCCTTCTGATAGTTATTTTCCTCTATACTGACTTCCCTCCTATGTATAGCCTTTATCCTACCAGACAATACCACTATCTTGCAATTTGACTATATTTTGTGTCCTTCAGTAAATAAATCTTTGCCCCATGATCTCTGCAGCTAACTTTCAGATGGTTCAGGGGAAAATACATGTATGTGTGTATGTATACACACACATATATATTATATATATACATATATATTACTCTTATAGAGAAGGAGTAGTAAAGCAGGTGTGGCAAAATGTTCAAAGTGGGTGAAGGGGTGAAAGAATGTACCTTCCTTGTTTCTACTTTCTCTGTTTTTTCACTTACTTTTTAAAAAACAGGTGAAAATTCACATGGTTGAAAAAAGTAATAACCTAAAGTTACCCAGTGAAAAGATTTCCTGCCACTCAATTACCCTAACCATTTGGTCTCCTTACCTCTATTTTGAAATAGGTTGTCACTGTTACTAGTTTCTTGTGTGTCCTTCTAGAGATTTTTAACCATATATGTATATTTCTCATATTCAAATATATTTTCCTCTCTTTATCACTAAGATTATAGAACCTTGCATTTTTCTTTCTTAACAGCTGCTTAATATTAAAATATATGACTATATCAGGCTCCCCAGGTGGCTCAGTGATAAAGAATCCACCTGCCAATGCAGGAGACAAGGGTTCAATCCCTGGGACAGGAAGATCCCTTGAAGAAGGAAATGGCAACCCACTCTAGTATTCTTGCCTGGGAGATCCCATGGGCAGAGAAGCCTGGTGAGCTACAGTCCATGGGGTCACAAAAGAGCTGGACACGACTTAGTGACTAAACAACAACTATATGGCTATATCATGCAGTTAACTTATCCTTCTCCTGCTAATAACATTTAAGTTGGCCCCACTCTTTTACTATAACAAATAGTGCTGTGATAAGTAACCATATGTGTGAATATATCTGTAGCATAAATTCCTTCTCGGTGGAATTACTAGGTCAAAGGTTATATATATATATTTTTAATTTTGATATATATTGTCAAATTGCCCTCTAATAAAGCTTGGATCAATTTACACTCTTAATGGCAACGTTTGATATTCATGTCATGAGCACAGTGTTACATCAAGCTTTTGGCAAATCCAGTAGGTGAAAATTATACTCAATATTGTTTAAATCTGCTTTTCCCTTATTGTGAGGGGGAGCATCTTTTCTTGTGTTTAAGAGCTGTTGTATTTCCTTTCTTGGAAGCCATCAGTTTGTTTCTTTGCCCAGTTTTATATTTGGTTACTGGTCTTTTTCTTAACAGTTTTTGGAGTGCTTGTGTTTATTAGTTCTATATTCTAGTGCCATTTTATAGTCATGCAGGATCTCTAAGTTCTTGTGTAATTTTTCATTTGAATAATTTTATGTTGCCTAATGAAAGTTGCTTTTTGCCACCACAGGAAACTAACAAGTGTGATCTATTTTTAATTTCAGATATTGAGACTGGAAATGAGTATAGGAATTTAACTCTAAAGCAAGAAGTTTCTCAAGAAATGAAACCATATGGCAATATAGCTAGCAAATTTGAAAATGAAATGTCTCAACCAGCTAGGTATGAAAAAACATATGAACCTGAAGAAAAAACAGGAGAGTCGTCTGAATATTCAAGGGAAGATAAAGAACCTGCATGTGATGAAAATGGAGGAAGTTTGACTGAGAACTTAGACCTTTCTGAACACCAGAGAATTTGTCCAGGAGAAAAGCCTTATGTATGTGATGTCTGTGGAAGAGCCTTTAGTCAACACTCACGTTTCGTAGAACATCAGAGGATTCATACTGGAGACAGGCCCTACAAATGCAAAGAATGTGGAAAAACTTTCCGTGGGAGAACTGTGCTTATTCGACACAAAATAATACACACAGGAGAGAAACCATATAAATGTAATGAGTGTGGCAAAGCCTTTGGCCAGTGGTCAGCTCTTAATCAACATCAGAGACTTCACACAGGAGAGAAACACTACCACTGTAATGAATGTGGCAAAGCCTTTAGCCAGAAAGCAGGCCTTTTTCACCATCTCAAAATCCACACAAGAGACAAACCTTATCATTGTACTCAGTGTAATAAAAGTTTTAGTCGGCGTTCAATTCTTACCCAACATCAAGGAGTTCATACTGGGGCAAAGCCCTATGAGTGCAGTGAGTGTGGAAAAGCCTTTGTTTATAACTCCTCCCTTGTTTCCCATCAGGATATCCACCACAAAGAAAAATGCTATCAGTGTAAGGAATGTGGGAAGTCCTTCAGTCAGAGTGGCCTTATTCAGCATCAAAGAATCCACAATGGAGAGAAACCCTACAAATGTGATGTATGTGGAAAAGCCTTTATTCAGAGGACAAGTCTTACAGAACATCAACGAATTCACACTGGAGAGAGACCCTATAAATGTGATAAGTGTGGGGAGGCTTTCACTCAAAGATCAGTCCTCAAGGAACATCAGAGAAGGCACACCGGAGAGAGGCCTTGTAAATGCGATGGGTGTGGGAATGCCTTCCAAGGAATCACCAGCCTCATTCAGCGTCAGAGAATCCACACTGGGGAGAAACCCTACCAATATGATGAATGTGGCAAAGCCTTCAGACAGAGGTCAGATCTTTTTTTTTTTCTTTTTTTAATTTATTTATTTTAGTTGGGGGCTAATTACTTTACAATATTGTAGTAGTTTTTGCCATACATTGACATGAATCAGCCATGGGTTCACATGTGCTCCCCCTCCCGAACCCTCCTCCCACCTCCCTCCCCTTCCCATCCCTCTGGGTCATCCCATCGCTCCATCCCTGAGCATCCGTCCCATGCATAGAACATGGAATGGTGTTCCGCTTTACATATGACAATATACATGTTTCAATGTTATTGTCCCAGAACGTCCCACCCTCACCTTCTCCCTCAGAGTCCACAGGACTGTTCTATGCATCTGTGTCTCTTATTCTGTCTCACATATAGGGTTACCATTACCATCTTTCAAATTCCATATACATGCATTAGTATACTGTATTGGTGCTTTTCTTTCTGGCTCACTTCACTCTGTATAATGGGCTCCAGTTTCATCCATCTCAATAGAACCGATTCAAATGTATTTTTTTTAATGGCTGAGTAATATTCCATTGTGTATATGTACCACAGCTTCCTTATCCATTCATCTGCTGATGGACATCTAGGTTGCTTCCATGTCCTGGCTATTGTAAACAGTGCTGTGATGAACATTGGGGTACACGCGTCTCTTTCAATTCTGGTTTCCTCGGTGTGTATGCCTAGCAGTGGGATTGCTGGGTCATATGGCAGTTCTATTCCCAGTTTTTTAAGGAATCTCCACACTGTTCTCCATAGTGGCTGTACTAGTTTGCATTCCCACCAACAGTGTAAGAGGGTTCCCTTTTCTCCACACCCTCTCCAGCATTTATTGCTTGTAGACTTTTGGATAGCAGCCATTCTGACTGGTGTGTAATGGTACCTCATTGTGGTTTTGATTTGCATTTCTCTAATAATGAGTGATGTTGAGCATCTTTTCATGTGTTTGTTAGCCATCTGTATGTCTTCTTTGGAGAAATGTCTGTTTAGTTCTTTGGCCCATTTTTTGATTGGGTCGTTTATTTTTCTGGAATTCAGCTGCAGGAGTTGCTTGTATATTTTTGAGATTAATTGTTTGTCTGTTGCTTCGTTTGCTATTATTTTCTCCCATTCTGAAGGCTGTCTTTTCACCTTGCTCCTAGTTTCCTTTGTTGTGCAAAAGCTCTTAATTTTAATTAGGTCCCATTTGTTTATTTTTGCTTTTATTTCCAATATTCTGGGGGGTGGGTCATGGAGGATCCTGCTGTGATTTATGTCGGAGAGTGTTTTGCCTATGTTTTCCTCTAGGAGTTTTATAGTTTCTGGTCTTACATTTAGATCTTTAATCCATTTTGAGTTTATTTTTGTGTATGGTGTTAGGAAGTGTTCTAGTTTCATTCTTTTACAAGTGGTTGACCAGTTTTCCCAGCACCACTTGTTAAAGAGATTGTCTTTTCTCCATTGTATACTCTTGCCTCCTTTGTCGAAGATAAGGTGCCCATAGGTGCGTGGGTTTATCTCTGGGCTTTCTATTTTGTTCCATTGATCTATATTTCTATCCTTGTGCCAGTACCACACTGTCTTGATGACTGTGGCTTTGTAGTAGAGCTTGAAGTCAGGCAGGTTGATTCCTCCAGTTCCATTCTTCTTTCTCAAGATTGCTTTGGCTATTCAAGGTTTCTTATACTTCCATACAAATTGTGAAATGATTTGTTCAAGTTCTGTGAAAAATATCATTGGTAGCTTGATAGGGATTGCATTGAATCTATAGATTGCTTTGGGTAGTATACTCATTTTCACTATATTAATTCTTCCAATCCATGAACACGGTATATTTCTCTATCTGTTTGTGTCCTCTTTGATTTCTTTCATCAGTGAGAGGTCAGATCTTAGTAAACACCAGAGAATCCATAACAGAGGTGATCCCTATACATGTAAAGTGCGTGGGAAGTCAACCAGAACAAACCTCCCACATTTATTTTTAAATAAGTTATGAACTGTATTCTATATAATAGCATAGTCCATTGTTCTGGGTCTTTGTTTATGGTTCCTTTACAGTTCTCTTTACTTGAGGGAACTGGAGGAACTTGTGGGTGGTTTGTTCTGGTTGTTTCTTATGCTTAAATACAGTTGTGCAAAAAAAAAAAAAAAGGGGTGCATTGTCATGGGATTTCCAGGTAGGCATCAAAGGGGTCAAACTAGTTGTCCACGATAAGGAGAAGGTAAAAGGTTACTAAATGGAACTAAATCAGCAACAGAGAAAACTGAAGGCTATGAGAGGGCAAGTGGAGGACATGTTAGATAAAGAATTGGAGAGTGCAGTAGCAGAGAATACCTTGTGACGAAGTCGAGTACATTTTTATGTATAATAGATGGCATGATAATGACAGGATCTAGGAAATCAGGGAAATCTAGGAAATCAGTTCATTTATGTGGATTTTTAAATCAACAAAACAGGAGGTGATATGAAAGTAAAGCCAGTCCACAAGAGCAGTATTGACAGTAATACAGCAGCCAAATAGAGCAGGTGGTGTAAAGCTCAAATGAATCATGAAGCAGCAGCTTAGAAATAACATTAAGGATGAGAATAAGATTGATTAGCTTTTCCTTTCTATTTGATTGAAGATAGCCAAGACAGCCTTGACGTACTCCCTTTCCTATTTGAAACCAGTCTGTTGTTTCATGTCCAGTTCTAACTGTTGCTTCCTGACCTGCATACAGATTTCTCAGGAGACAGATCAGGTGGTCTGGTATTCCCATCTCTCAGAATTTTCCACAGTTTATTTTGATCCACACAGACAAAGGCTTTGGCATAGTCAATAAAGCAGAAATAGATGTTTTTCTGGAACTTTCTTGATTTTTTGATGATCCAGCGGATGTTGGCAATTTGATCTCTGCTTCCTCTGCCTTTTCTAAAACCAGCTTGAACATTTGGAATTTCATGGTTCACATATTGCTTAAGCCTGGCTGTATATTGTCACCCTGCTTATTTAACTTATAAACAGAGTACATCATGAGAAACACTGTGCTGGAGGATGCACAAGCTGGAATCAAGATTGCTGGGAGAAATATCAATAACCTCAGATATGCAGATGATGCCACCCTTATGACAGAAAGTGAAGGACTAAAGAGCCTCTTGATGAAAGTGAAAGAGGAGAGTGAAAAAGTTGGCTTAAAGCTCAACATTCAGAAAACTAAGATCATGGCATCCGGTCCCATCACTTCATGACAAGTAGATGGGGAAACAGTGGCTGACTTTATTTTTGGGGGCTCCAAAATCACTGCAGATGGTGACTACAGCCATGAAATTAAAAGACGCTTACTCCTTGGAAGGAAAGTTATGACCAACCAAGACGGCATATTAAAAAGCAGAGACATTACTTTGCCAACAACGGTCCGTCTAGTCAAAGCTATGGTTTTTCCAGTAGTCACGTATGGATGTGAGAATTGGAATATAAAGAAAGCTGAGCGCCAAAGAATTGATGCTTTTGAACTGTGGTGTTAGAGAAGACTCTTGAGAGTCCCTTGGACAGCAAGGAGATCCAACCAGTCCATCCTAAAGGAGATCAGTCCTGAGGGTTCATTGGAAGAACTGATGTTGAAGCTGAAACTCCAATACTTTGGCCACATGATGTGAAGAACTGACTCATTTGAAAAGACCTGATGCTGGGAAAGATTGAAGGCAGGAAGAGAAGGGTATGACAGAAGATGAGATGGTTGGATGGCATCACTGACTCAGTGGAGATGAGTTTGAGTAGACTCCAGGAGTTGGTGATGGACAAGGAGGCCTGGCATGTTGTGGTACATGGGGTCGCAAAGAGTCGGACACAACTGAGCGACTGAACTGAACTGACTGAACCAAGACAGATGGTTATCACTGTCTTGGTGATATCAAAATCACTGCAGGTGATGACTGCAGCCATGAAATTAAAAGATGCTTGCTGCTTGGAAGAAAAGTTATGACCAACCTAGACAGCATATTAAAAAGCAGAGACATTACTTTGCCAACAAAAGTCCGTCTAGTCAAAGCTATGGTTTTTCCAGTAGTCACATATGGATGTGAGAATTGGAATATAAAGAGAGCTGAGTGCCAAAGAATTGATGCTTTTGAACTGTGGTGTTGGAGAAGACTCTTGAGAGTCCCTTGGGCAGCAAGGAGATCCAACCAGTCCATCCTAAAGATCAGTCCTGAGGGTTCATTGGAAGAGCTGATGTTGAAGCTGAAACGCCAATACTTTGGCCACGTGATGTGAAGAACTGACTCATTTGAAAAGACCCTGATGCTGGGAAAGATTGAAGGTGGGAGGAGAAGGGGACGACAGAGGGTGAGATGGTTGGATGACATCACTGACTCAATGGGCATGAGTTTGAGTAAACTCTGGGAGTTGGTGATGGACAGGGAGGCCTGGTGTGGTGCAGTCCATGCGGTCGCAAAGAGTCAGACATGACTGAGTGACTGAACTGAATGGAACCAAGACAGTGTTTACTAAGGCAAAAGCACTTGGAGAGGTTGGGGGAGAATCAAATTTCTAAAGCGATGAAAAGTAAAGTGAGCTTTAATCATAGGCTTCATATGAAAAGGTATCCTGAGAATCACAAAAGGGTTCCAGAGAGTGTAGTAGAAAGGGATTGAAAGGAAGGAAGATGGACCCCCTCTGATAAAAAAGAAAAAATGTGGGGAGGGGTTGACCAGGGCTCTAGGATTGAGAAATTTCCTGGGGGCATGGTGGGTGAGGATGGAGGTGGAGAGTGATCAGATGGAAGCACTTAGACAAGCTGTGCACTCCTGTCCTCACAACAGAAGTAGCCTCTTCCGTTAATATCCAATGATTGACCATTAGAGTTGTTACAGTTAAAACAAAGTCATTATTATTGGCAATCTTTAGGAATAGGTGAAATATTGTGTGATATTTACTAACTGCTTACTAAGGGCTAGACATTACTAAATGCTTTGCTCACACTATTTCATTTTTACCTGGGGAAACAGAAATCAGTAAAGCCACTTGAGGTCACAGAGTTAGTATGTGGGGGGCCAGGATATGAACTCAGCAGATCCAGAGCCCACTCTATTTCAGAAGAACAAACTGCATATTGCAGTGGTATTCAGGGCTTTGAGTTATTAGTGAGTAGTAGTAGTGAAAGTCACTTAGTCATGTCCGACTCTTGCAACCCCGTGGACTGTAGTCTGCCAGGTTCCTCTGTCCATGGGATTCTCCAGGCAGGAATAGTGGAGTGGGTTGCCATTTCCTTCTACAGGGGATCTTCCTGACTCAGGAATCGAACCCACGTCTCCTGCATTGCAGGCAGATTCTTTACCGACTGAGCTAGGAGGGAAGCCCTCTTTGGGTTATTACCTATAGAAAAATTTTCAACTCCTTTCAATATTATGGAAAATACTTAAACTCCAGAGTCCTAGAGTGATAATATCCCTATCCTCTTGTATACTAAATTTTGGATGAAGTTTGGCCAGTGTAAATATCTAATTCTTGTTGCCTGCAGAATGAGGATGTATGCAGGAGACATTTCAACTTAAAAATGGGCTCTTTATAGGAAAGGATCACACTCCTAGCTTAGAATCATTGTTTTATGCATTATTCTGACAGAATAAGGGATATTTGACTAATACAAATCATAGAGATTAGATAATATCCCCATTATAGAAATATCCAGTAACCCACTATGGGTATATCAATACCTTTGATGAGGGTTTTTAAAAGTGATTTTATATTTGTAGCTAGTACCATTTCTTGGACTTAAAAGACCATAGATAAGTATATATTATATATTTCTTTCAGTTACCCTTCCTGACTCCACAAGCCCAGAATTTATTTGAGCAATGAGCAATGGGGCTTCTCAGGTGGCTCAGTTGCAAAAAATCTGCCTGCCAATGCAGAAGTGGGTTTGGTCCCTGGGTTGGGGAGATCCCCTGAAAAAGGAAATGGCAACCTACTACAGTATTGTTGCCTGAGAAGTCCCATGGATGGAGGAGCCTGGCGGGCTTCAGTCCATGGGGTTGCAAGAGTCAGACATGACTAAGCGACTAAATGATTATTTTGATAAACTTTTAATTGAATTTTCTCAACTTTCAACCTTTTACACTGCAGATTTTACATTACAAAGCCTCTCCAGCAGTTCATCATTTTATAAGAATTTCTTTGGATCTTTTCTCGTTCTAAATGTTTCTGGGTATAACTGGTAAGGAGTTCTTGCACATTATTATTATTGCACATTATTCCTATACATAGTACTTTAATTATTTATAAAGTAATTATATTCATAATGTTTAATATATTTATAAACATAATATATATAAAATATATATTGTATTTAATTTTTATACATATAATCTGATTTTATATATATAATTTGATTTCGACAAAACCAACTTTGATAAGTATTTTAAACTTCTTAGTTGATTAGCTCCCTAGCTCACATTGTGAGGTCATTATTGAGAGCCAGCTGTTATCCATTGCTTTCTTGGAAACAGTTGATTCTCTTCACACTCATGTAAAAGACCTTTTCTAGGTCTGAAAACCCAGCAGTCAAGGCTCCCAGAGCTTTCCCCCTTCACAGTTCAAGGTGATCTTTGGGGATATATGTTTGCTCCACCAGTCATCTTCCTAAGCCCAAATGGCCTGGTCCTGGGTATCCCAAGGATTCCTAAGAGGAAGCCATTTGTTACCTCTGATTTGTGCAGATCTTTATTATTCCTGTTAGCACTTTATATACATTTCATACCTTTTGACCTAGTGCCTCAGCTCAGCCTACTTAAGTGAAATATTTAAGAGTATGTGTCTCACCATTTTATTCCCGATAAAGAAGGAGGCAGTTTAGGAACTCTACAGCTTGCTGTAGCCAAATTAGCTGAGTGACGTTGGGCCTCAAGTTTCCTCATAATGTAAAATATTGCTAAAGTACCTTCCTCTGCCTGGGGAGCGATAGGATAATAGTTATATGGATAAATGAGTTTTATATAAAAGTGCTTAGAACAGTGCTTAGCACCTAAGTACTTTATTTGTTGTTCAGTCCCTAAGTCGTGTCTGACTCTGCGACTGCGTGAAATGCAGTGTTCCAGGCTTCCCTTGTCCTTCATTATCTCCCAGAGTTTGCTTAAACTCATCCATTGAGTTGTCTTTGCCATCTAACCATCTCATCTTCTGTCATCCCCTTCTCCTCTTGTCCTCAATCTTTCCCAGCATTAGGTTCTTTCCCAATGAGTTGGTTGTTTGCATCAGGTGGCCCAAGTTTTGGAGCTTCAGCATTAGTCCTTCTAATAAATATTTAGGGTTGATTTCCTTTAGGATTGACTAGTTTGATCTCCTTGCTGTCCAAGGGACTCTCAGGAGTCTTCTCCAGCACCACAATTTGAAAGCATGAATTCTTTGGTGTTCAGTCTTCTTTATGGTCCAACTTTCAACTCTGTACGTGACTAATGGAAAAACTATAGCTTTGACTCTATGGCCCTTTGTCGGCAAAGTGATGATGTCTCTGCTTTTTTAATACTCTGTCTAGGTTTGTTATAACTTTCCTTCCAAGGAGCAAGCGTCTTTTAATTTTGTGGCTGCAGTCACCGTCTGAAGTGATTTTGGAACCCTAGAAAATAAAATCTGTCACCGTTTCCACTTTCCCCCTATCTATTTGCCATGAAGTGATGAGACCAGATGTCATGATCTTAGTTCTTTGGATGTTAAGTTTTAAGCCTGCTTTTTCACTCTCCTCTTTCACCTTCATGAAGAGGCTCTTTAGTTTCTCTTTGCTTTCTGCCATTAGAGTGGTATCATCTGCATATCTGAGGTTGTTGATAGTTCTCTTGGCAATCTTGATTCCCGCTTGCGATTCAAGAGCTTTATAGACGTTTGCTTTGTTTATTGCCCTGGTTTCTCTCAAATGCGTGGCCTCTAGAAGCTCCTCTCTCCTCTCCTCCTATCTTCTTGAAGGGGAGGAGAGGATGAGATGGTTGGATGGCATCACGAACTCAATGGACATGAGTTTGAGTAATCTCTGGGAGTTGGTAATGGACAGGGGAGGCCTGGTGTGCTGCAGTCCATGGGGTCACAAAGAGTCGGACACGACTGAGCGACAGAACTGACTGACTGACCGACTAGAATCTCCAGCCCCAGGCCAGAGATTACCTGTAACCATGCTGCAGATTTCCCAGGACTGCCACATTGTTGCCGCTGAGATGAAAGCTCCCTCTCTGCTCTACTTTTTATCTTGGACTCTGATGAACGGTGGACGGCAGGAGACAAATATCGCCTAAACTGCCTGGGAAAGATTTTCCTATCTTGTTCTACCTACCTACCCTTGTTAGTTATCAGCGATAACTAGCAGCCAGGGGGGCTCGCTTTTTGTCTTGGGAGCTGCTCTTTCGAAGTTCTGTAGCGGGAAGCCGAAGCCTGGGGGGAAGACTGTCGAGCCCCAGCCTCAGAGCGCAACCCCCTGGAGTTACCCAACCCAACTGCCCAAACCTGCGCTGCTCAGCAGGGGCGGGGATGCTGCCAGGCAACCATAGAGAGGAGAGAACCTCCGGTTCCTAGAGAAGACCGAAGGGTGAGGCGGCCATTGATTGCTGCAGGCTTAGAACTGCAAGCTCTTTCGGCCTTTGTGTTGTAGGGGTCGGTAGTCACCGGTTCGTAGACCCCGGCTTTGACTCCGTGTATATCTGGCGCTTTGGGACCTGAAGTTCAGTGTGATGATTGATATGCAGAGGAAAGTTAAAGATGGTCTCCAAGTCTTGAGTTGCAATAGGATATTGGGGATGTTGAGAAAGAGGAAAGTCTTGAACCTCAGTTTGGTAAAAGGAAAGTTGCATTCTTTTGAAATGATCCCACTCATGACTCGCCCTAGAATAAATAGGAACAAATTAGGACATAGAGTCCACTTACTGGTTGTGTGACTTTTAGCAAATAGCTTAATCCCTCTGTGCCTCAGTATCTTTCATGTGTCAGATGGAATTATAAAATCTTAGATGAGTTAAATTTACAGTCAATTTTCAATAACCGTTATTTTCTGACCTCTGGTGGTTTACTGTTTGAGATTCTCAGAAGAGGGGAACCAAAGGGAAGAGGATCATGGTCTTTCTCCCAAGCCTTTGTAACTTAAACATTTAGGAAGTAAGAGTTTTAGCAGATAGTGCTGGATAATAATTTGCAGTCACTCCCACTCATAAATTTTTTAGCTTTTCTTTCAGTGCATTACCAGGTAAGTGAATTTTGGGGTAAGAGCTAAATAAAATTCAGAGTTTCTGTTAATTGTATTGTTTTATGCCTCAGGAGGAAGACTAGCTACAAGGAAATACTTCTGAAAAATCAATGTGAACCACAGGCTGGAGTGAATCTTCTTCTGAGCTCGCTTATTCCAGAATGGCAGTCCTTTTGCAGAAAAGATCTCCACTAGTGACTGATGGTAGAGGGCCAGGGTTGTGCCTGTCCAAGAATCAGACTGGCAGAGCAAAATCTTTCTTCAGATTTTAAGTTGTTGCTACCAGGAAATAGATACTTGAACCTCACAGAGCTGTCAGAAGATGGGGAGCTCTGCCCACAGGTGCAGAGACCAGAGATACAGACTGGGGAGTGGGTGCTAAAGTAGGTCCTGACCTCTGCCTGGAGAACTGCAGACCTAGGGAGGATAATATCATCCAGAATGTGGAGAAGAGGCATCAGTTATGCTGGAGAAGTTAAAGAGACAGCTTGATGGACAAGCCTTAAGGTGGGAAGGGTTGGGAGGAGGATTTATGGCTTGAGTAGTGAAAGGAATAACAGAAAGCAGCAAAACCAAACTTCAGGATCCATCAGATGTAGCTGGAGCCATAACCCCGTATCACCTTCATGGGCTTTAATTCCCCTGGGTATTCATGTACACCTACAGAACCTTCTCTCTATATATTGGGTTTTTTATTGTTGGTGTTGTATGTTATTTTTACTGAGGGACTAGCTTCATATTCAATTTTCCAAGACCGTCTTCATTCCATTGCTTTTAGGGTCCAGGTAGAACAAGGATAGAACAAGATATGCTTTTGGCAAGATAGTACCCTGGAATCAGAAGTGTCAGGTCCAGCCTGTTAAAATGCTTAGTTTTACTCTCACAGTATTGCCTCATGAAATGAAAAGCAGATGAGAAAGCAAATCTGCTGAGAAGACATCCTTGAAAGGCAGCTTTTTAGAACTATTGTAAGTAGTATGTTTTCCCTGGGAACCGTGCACCTACCCATCTCCTCATTGCCCAATTCTTTAGGTAGAAGCTGTTATTCGTATTTATGGAGGTGTTTGTGTTCTGTTGTTTTGACTTTTTCAACTTCTTTAACTTCAAAATGTTTTTCTTCTTATCTTTTAATCCTTAATATTACCTGAAAAAGTTATTTTCCCCACTGTTATTTTTCCAGTTTACTTATTTCCCCACATCAAAATAGTATGCATTTTTGAAACTAATTTACCTGTTGCTTCAAGTTAACTTTTATTATATGCCATTGTTTGTGGATCCACTTAACAAACATTTATGGAACATTTTGTTTGTAGTAGTGGCCTTGATACATTTCATTTGGTATAAATGGTACTTATAATTACCCGTTAGCAAACTAAATTTCTCTTGGTTTCATGATATTCTCTTTTTTTCATGTGTGGATTCAAACTGATCTCTTCTTAACTTTTTTGATTATACCTTCCTGATTCTTTGTCACATTTTGTGAAAAAATTCTCCGTGCTCTTCCAGTTTCTTTCTGCCCAGCTCTCACTTCTCAAACTGGAACCTCACATGCCTTCTTGGGTATTTTTAAAAACTGAGTTGGCAGTTTAGGGAAACTGAAAAAGCATGCACTTTAGGTAAAACTTAGTTTTATCTTTATCACTCTTTCTCATCATTAATCTCATGATCTCAGGAGAAGAGACAACTTACATTTGAATTGTCTGTGCATTTTTTAGATGGAGTTACTGAGAATGAAAATAAGGACTTGTCTCCAACACAAAAAAAACCTGAAGATGCTAAGACATGTGGGGGGAGTCTGCAGAAGTACAGCACCAGTGCAGTAAGTTAGTAAAAGCTTTAGTCACTGATGAGTCATTACTCAGCATTAGGGAGCACATAGCAAAGAAAATGCCTAAGAACAACATGTTTGTAAAGGCTTTTGTTTACAGTGGGTCCCTCCTTTCCCACTAGGAAATCTATCACAAGGGAAATGCTGTCAGTATAAAGAATGTGGGAAAACCATATTTGACATTAGAAAATCTGCACAAGGGAGAAACTGCATACATGTGATGACTGTAAGGAGGCCTTCATTCATCATGGAAACCTTCTAGAACATTATGTGAAGGAAGCAGGAAGGAAGGCCTTCAGCCAGCAGTTAGGACTGACTGCACTATAGATTCTGCGTGGGAGACAGATCTTCTAAATGTGATGAACATGGAAATGTTTTCCATGGAATCATAGCATTATTCAGCATTGGGGAGAAGATCACACTAAAGAAGAACTGAGTGTCATGGGTTTGGAAAAGTCTTCAGAGGTTGGACCTTAGAAAATATCAGGGAGTCCGTATTAGAGAGGCTCTTATAAATGAGAAGATTGTAGGAAGTTGTATGGACAGATATCAAGCCTAAACAATAGAGTCTCCATGATATTGGAAAATTCATATAATTAATGTAAGTGGGCAAGATGTATGGGGAATGGATATCTTAAATTGCCCATTGTAGCCACAAAGAACATTCAGTGAATTTCTCAAGTCAAGAAAAGGAAAAGTCAGAAATTCTTTTTGCTTCCCAAAGGAGTCTGTAAACATGAACAATCAGGAGTTTTGAAATGAAGGTGTTTACCTGCATCCCTGGACTTGTGCTACTGTCTCCAAGATGACTGTTGGGGACATGTTATTTTCCCATGCCCACTCTAATCTCACATCTTAAATTCATTCAAGTGTAGACAATATTGTCTACTGTTGTAAATTAATTTTTTATGGGCTAAATAGGCTTGTATGAGTACACCAGGACATAAAAAGGACATTTTTAAAGTTTCAGTAAGCATCATGAAAGGAACCATGTCATTGAATTGTTAGTACTTTTTAAATTTGGCACTGCCTCAGTATTCTAACACGAGGCCATAGAGGTGTCGATCACAGAGTATGTATTTCCCAGCTTTGTTATTTTTTAAAGATAGAAAATTATATTTCACATATAGCTTTGACAGATAATAAGAGGTTATTTTCTTTTATAGATAATACTATAATATCCTGGAGGCTAATATTTTTAAGTAACATTACTTTCACTTCTAAAACCTACAGGCTAAAAGAGGAAAGAATCTATCAAAGCTATTCTTCAGCAATTTGGCAGTGTAGCCCAATCTCTATGAGAATGAAGCTTATGGATTTTATAGTGGGTCATTAAATATAGGAACCACAGATTTCAAAACATTGCAATGATTATTTCACAGGAGTTTATATCTGCTGCAAATACCTGAGTTTTCTGAGTAGATATTACAGTGACTATTTTAAAAGATAGACTGCATTCTATTAAAGACTTTTTCAGCATTATAGGAACTACATTTTTCCCTTAGTTTTGTTATTATCATCTTGTATTACATGAAAGGATTTCCTAATATTGAACCAACCTTGCATCCCTGGAATAAATTTCACTTAGTCATGGTGTTTTCTTAATGTGTTAATGGGTTCTACTTGCTAATATTTTATTTAGTGTATTTTTACTCAATATTCCAGAGAAGGCAGTACTCTTGCCTGGGAAACCCCATGGAATATTCATACAAAAATCTGTCATTTTTTCGATCTGTCATTCTATGTTGTTCACGGTCAGGTTTTAATTTTACTACATTATAAAAAAGACTTAAGTTTTTGTTCTTTTTTGTTTGTTTTTAATGTTCTAGTACCATTTGTGAAGCATTGAAATTATCTTGTATTTGAAAGTTGAATTCTGATGTAAAACTATCTGGGCTGGGTGCTTTTTTGTGGGAAAAATGCTGTTTATGTAATTGAAATCATACGGAGTATATTCTCTGACCACAATGGAACCAAACTAAGAAATAACAGTAAGACAACAGAAATATCTCCAAACATTTGGAAACTAAGGAAAACATTTCTAAATAATGCCCTGGTCAGGAAGGAACTCTCAAAGGAATTTTTTAAAATACATAGATTGAAGGGAAATAAGTACAACCTATGACAAGATGTGAGACACAGCTAAAGAAATGTTGAGAAGGAAAATTATAGCACTAAATGCTTATATTAGAAAAATGGAATAGTCTGAAATCAATAAGTGAAGTTCCTGCTTCAATAAACTAAAAATCAAGAGCAAAATAAAACCAAGGCAGTAGATAGAAGCAAATAATAATGATAATAGCAGAAATTAATGAAATTGAGAATAAGAAAACAAAAACAGAAAACAGAAAAATCATCAAAACATAAGCTGTTTCTTCAAAAAAATTTTCCAATAAAATAAACTTAACAAAGCCAACAAGATTAAAAGAGAGAAGATACAAATCACTAGTAACAGGAATGAACATGGGATATCACTACAGATCTTGCATTATTTATTAAAAGCTTCATGAGGGCAGAATGAACAACTTTGCTTTTATAACTCTGACAACTAGACCAATTCTTCAAAAAATGGACCAATTCTTCAAAAAATATAAGTAACCAAAATCCCCAACCAAGACATAGATAATCTGAATAATCCTTTGGCCATTAAAGAAATTGAATTCATAGTTTAAATTTCCCCAATCTTCAGGCCTAGAGGGCTTCACTGGAGAAGTCCACCAAACATTGGAGGAAGGATGATCAGCAATTTTACACAGTTTCTTTCAAAACAGAAAACATTATATTTCCCAACTCTTGTCATGTTGCTAATATTACTGTGATACCATAATGAAACAATGAATGGAAACCACCTCCCCTGGAAACCAGTATCTCTCATGAACTTAGATGCAATGAAATATTAGCAAATGAAATCAAGGTATTTATAAAGAGTTATATACCATAATCAAGATTTATTCTAATATGTAAAGCTGTTTCAGTCTTCAGCATTTGACAAAATCCAATTCTCATTCATAATAGAAACTTTCAGCCCCCTAGAAATAGAAGGTAACTTCAACTTCATAAAAAAGATCTGCAAAACACCTACAGCTAATTTCATTCAAATACAATGCTTTCCCTGTAAGACTGGGATCAAGGTAAGTATGTTCACTCCCGTCATTCTTGTTTAACATATATTGGAAGTACTTACTGGAAGTACACTAAGGCCAAAAATGATGTGAAATGAAAAAACTGCATATTTATAGGTAATGTAATTGTGCACGTAGAAAATCCCAAGGAACCTACAAAAAACTTCTAGGACTAGTAAGCAAATTCAACAAGGTTGAAAGATACAAAATCAATGTGCAAAAATCAATCCTATCTCTATATGCTAATAATAGACAATCAGAAATTGAAGTGTAAAATGCAATGCCATTTGTAGTTGCTCCTAAGAAAATTAAATGCTTGGGTATAAATCTAACAGAAATGTACAGGATCTGTATCTGGACTGAGACAATGACAAAAAGCTGTTGCAAGAAATCAAAGATCTAAATAAATGGAGACATGCTGTGTTCATGGATTAGAAGACACGTAGTAAAGATACCAATTCTCCCTACGTTGATTTACAGGTCCAATATAAATTATTTCAAAATTCTAGCAAAATTTTTTTGGAAGATATAGATAAGCTTGTTCTAAAATTTATACAGAAAGGCAAAGGACCTAGGAAAACTACATTTGGTAAAAGTATAAAGTGGGAGCAGTCACTCTGCCTGATATTAAGGCCTACAATAGTGATCAAGAATGTGGTATTGTAGACATATAGTTCGGTGGATCAGGTTGGAGAACCCATAAGTAGGTCCACACAAAAATGCCCAACTGATTTTTCACAAAGGTACAGAAACAGTTCCATGGAGGAGGGATAGCCTTTTCAGAAAAAGGTGCTGATGCAATTGGACATCCATAGGCAAAAAAGTAAAAACCACTCAGCTTGAACCATACACCTTGTATTTACAAAAAGCTGAAAATAGATCATGGAGCTAAAACATAAAACCATAAACCTTCAATGAATACATAAGAGGAAGTCATCAGGACCTAGGCAAAGATGGTGAGAATTGACATCAAAAGCATGATTTATTAAAGGAAAAATTAATAATTTGGTCATCAAGATTTAAAACTTTAACTCTGTGACAGACTCTGTTAAGAGGATTAAAAGACTAAAGAAATGGGAAAATATTTTTATACCATATATCTGATATAATTTATACCATATATCTTCCCTTGTGGCTCAGCTGGTAGACAATCCGCCTGCAACGTGGGAGACCTGGGTTTGATCCCTGGGTTGGGAAGATCCCCTGGAGAAGGGAAAGGGTACCCACTCCACTATTATGGCCTGGAGAATTCCATGGACTGTAGAGTCCATGGGGTCGCAAAGAGTCAGACATGACTGAGCAACTTTCACGTCACTTCATCTGACAGAGGACTTGCACTGAGCATATAAAAAGAACTTACCTAATGGCAACAGTTAAGCAATTCAATTGGCTATGGGCAAAATCATGAACAGACATTTTACTAAAGAGTAAATTGCCTCCTCAAACAATGGAGGCACTGTGTCATTCACTATTTCATGCCCCCCAGATCACCTTCCAATTACCCTCACTCCTAGTTACTTTAACTTCTTTTTATTGTAAGTTTAAATTCTATCAGCTGAATTTAGGCACGCTTTTTTAAAAACCAAAATGTGAAGAAAGAAATTTAATATAAGCACTTCAAGGGTTACAAACACCAATCACCAGAAGAGTATTGTCTGCTTGACTGGGAGCTCAGGGAGTAATATGAAGGACTCTACCCTGCAAAAGGGGCTGGAGCAATGGGGACCCTTTTTTTCCTTAAAGTAACTGAGTTGGGAAGAGACCAGGAGGCACAGAAAGATGAGCCCCACATTAGCAAGCATAGATTGGGGCTACTCAGCCCCAAGAAACAAATGTTTAATAACTAAGGCATTATGCAGCTGGATGCAATCCTACCTTTAGGTACTTAACTCCTAAATATTCATCAGCAGGTAGCATACACTGTTGAATCTCAGGGAAGTCTTCTTATATCCTGTATCTCAGCCAATGTGATATCGGTACAACAGAAAAACCATTAGTTGTGAAAATAGGTATGTGAACACTTTGGTCTCCAGCAGTAGGTGCCAGCGGGATTTTATGTTGATATGAAAGAGCAAGTAGAATCAACCAATCTTTGGACTCATTCATTCATTAGGAACTCTGCTAGGTGCTCTGAATACAGTAGTGAGCCAGTCATTATCTCCTGTGTCTCAGCCTCATACCAGCCTTTCCTTGTCCTGATCTGTAAGCAGGGTAAGAAGGCTCCAAACATTATTTCCTAGGTTCTTACTGTTACTTGTAAGAACTAGAGATCAAAAGGGGGAAGCATGGTTAAGAGTTTTAATACTTAGCTAATGCCTGTAACTATGGTATTGTCATGGATAATTTTGTGTCCACTTGACTGAGCCACAGGATACCCAGATATTTGGTCAAACATTTTTCTTGGTGTGTCTGTCAAAGTGTTTTGGGATGAGATTAGTGTTTGAATTGGTTAACTGCATAAAGCAGATTTTTCTTCCTAATGTGGATGGTCCTCCTCCAATCAGGTGAAGACCTGAATAGAACAAGAAAGTCTGATCCTGTCTGAAGTAAGAGGGAACTCCTCCTAACGGCATTGAACTGCCTTCAGACTTGTCTTTTCCTGCCTTCAGACTTCAAATGAAGCATTGGTTCTTCTTGATTCTCAAACCTGCTGGCTTTCGGACTGGAATCTCACCATCAGCTTTCTTGGGTCTCCAGCTTGCCAGCTGCACATCTTGCTACTTCTCAGCCTCCATAATCATGTGAGTCATTTTTAATAATAAATCTCATTATATATACATCCTATTGGTTATGTTTGTCTGGAGAACACAGACTAATACAAGTATGTTCAGGAAGTTTGAAAATCATAAAATAGATTTTTATCAGTTTAAGAATTCAGACTAAATAACTATAGTGTTTATTATTGTAATACAAATCATTTACATTAGTATTTCTTAAATTTGTGTCCCTTGAAAAGTTTGAAATACCAAGGCTTGGAACCTGGCATGAAAACAGGGACTTGGACAGATCTGCAAAAACTTTTGTATAAGCAAGTAAGAATGTATCACAATGGTAAAGCCATCCATTGTAAAAAGTGGCAGAAAACCTTGAAATACCTGAATTCCTGAGTCCTTGAGTGATATTGTAAATAAGGAAGAAATTGTTGCTGATGCCAGAAACCAAGTGAGAAGTGTGAGCAGATTCAAAAGCAAAAGCATATTTCTGTAGTAAAGAGAAGGGATGCACTAACAAAGTTTGCAGGAAAGTAGTCATCTTGAAACACTTTTGTAAAAGCAGTTCCATTTGAAATATACATAATAAATATTTCTTTCATAATGCTGACTAAAAAAAAAACTTGTCACTTGAATTCATAAGACTGCAATTTTGACTGTCATGAAGAAAAAAATAACATGGTTTACAAAGTATGTTCAAGGGAAAGTAGGTAACCTGAGAAGTTAACTTAATGGTTACAGTTGTTATCATGAATACTGGAGGAGGTGGTACCACACAGCTGGTTTGAGATTCAATATATAAGAAGACCAAGACAATCAACACTAAATGCAGAGTTTTGAAACCATAAGTCATACTTGTTTTAAATACCTGGTATGAACTCACCGACCCAGAGAAGTTTGAACTTAGTAACTGTAAGTCTTGATATAGTCTGTGTTCCAGCTGGGGAGAGGAGAAGGTTTGTGAGCAGGATAGTAGAGGCTCTAGAGAGCCCTTGGTCAGGCCCAAGAGAACTAAAAGGTAAGAACCAAGATGCTGAGCTTTAGAGAATTTATTATTTTATCCTGACTTAATAACTGATTTTCACATTGCCTGCATAGGGACATTTTTTTTTCCTCCAAGAGTAGCAAAATTAATGTCAGGGAAACATTACTAAAAGAATGTAATTCCATATGTAATTATGTATGATTAATAATCACAATGTATGATTACATTGATTCAATGAAAAAGAAGCTATTTAAGGCATTCATACTAGAATTCCTAGTCTGGTAAAGAAATTTGGATTCCCTTTGATTCTGTCACAAGTAACCCCACCCTTGTCCCTATTCTGTCAATCCTATGTGCTTGGCAAAACATGTGCTAGACTGACTCAGAATCTAGCACCTCACGGTTAGGCACAAGCACAAACAGTTTTGATGACAAATTCTTCAGAACTCTAGAGGACTTCAGATTTTCAGAGCTGTGAAGGTGTCTCACTGGTATAGTATATGTGTGTGTGGAAGGGTGTGTGTGTGTGTGTATAAGATTTCACGAATCTGACAAACCATGGAGGTTTCATTATAAGTGAGATAAATAGAGCAACAGTCTCCAAATCACAGCCTTCTGCTTGTCATAACGTGTGGCTGAGGATGATTAATTAGTCAATCTGGGAGCCCTTTTAAGTTCAATAGGTGAGAACAAACCATTTCAGGTCAGACCTCTTCAAGAAAACTCTCCCATGGCCTCCATCAAACAAGTTTGTGTTGTTGTCTCTCAATCACCTAGAATATAGAAGATAATTCATCTCAACCAGATTCTATTTTCTAACAAACATCTGATAATGTGTGGTGGTAAATAAAGCCAAGTTTACAATTTTCTAGTCAGCAAGGGCTCCAGGGTGGCCTCAGTTCAATGAGGAATGAACACCAACTCTGGCATATAAGACATGGGTCATGGAGATAGAATATTTTTCCTAATGTGGCTTCTTTGATGGTGAATAAGGAATGAAATTCAGGTGAAGTCTTTTCCACATGTATCACACTGATAGGGTTTCTCAGTTGTGTGGATGTTTTGATGCTTTTAATAAGGCTTCTATTCCTAGTGAAACTTCTCTCACACTCATTACATTTCTAAGACATAGGAGCCTCAACATTTTCCCGCTGGCTTTCCTTTCTTCCCTGACTCTCCTAGGTCTGTCCAGGGTCAGGATTCTAAAGGTTTTTAATCACCATGGATCCACTGATGTCTCAGAAGATGTGAATTTCACATAAAGGCTTTGCCGCACATTTTGCACAGGTATGGCTTCTCTCTGGTGTGGATTTGTGACGTCCAAGGAGGTGGCTGCTCTGGCTAAAGGTTTTCCCACACACACCACACACAGAAGTTAAATATGCAGGGTGACAATGTACAGCCTTGACGTACTCCTTTCCCAATTTTGAACCAGTCCATTGTTCCATGTCCGGTTCTAACTGTTGCTTCTTGCCCTGCATACAGTTTTCTCAGGAAATAGTTAAGGTGGTCTGGTATTCCCATCTCTTGAGGAATTTTCTATAGTTGGTTGTGATCCACACAGTCAACAGCATTAGTGTAGTCAATGAAATAGAAGTACTTGTTTTCTGGAATTCTCATCCTTTTTCTATGATCCAACAGATGTTGGCAATTTGATCTCTGGTTCCTCTGCCTTTTCTAAATCCAGCTTGAACATCTAGAATTTCTCAGTTTACATACTGTTGATGCCTAGTTTGAAGGATTTTGAGCATTACCTTGCTAACATGTGAGATGAATGCAATTGTATGGTAGTTTGAACATTCTTTGGCACTGCCCTTCTTTGGGATTGGAATGAAAACTGACCTTTTCCAGTCCTGTGCCCACTGCTGAGTTTTCAAAATTTGCTAGCATATTGAGTGAAGCACTTTAACAAAGTCATCTTTTAGGATTTGAAATAGCTCAGCTAGAATTTATCACTCCACTAGCTTTGTTTGTAGTAATGCTTCCTAAGGCCCACTTGACTTTGCATTCCAGGATGTCTGGCTCTAGGTGAGTGATCACACCATCGTGTAAAAGATAACTGCTAATCACAAAGAACAAGTATCTCAAGTTAATGATTTTTGTGCTTTTATATGCATGGGAAGATGCAAGAATCTAGGGTCACTGAAATTCTTCTTCGGATTTCCATCTTAATCATCTAGGGGCTCCTTTATCCAAAGCCCAGGATGCTTCATTCTGTTTTTCCCAACTGTTAATGGGGGACTGCAGCAGGTTGAGACTTTACCCTTTGTATAACTAGATGATGTACAACATTCTCTGTTCTTTTTTTACAACGCATAGCTGTTTTAAGGAATATGCTCAATTGTTTAAATAGAAAGTCCAAGATAATTGAACAAATTATGATGATTAATAAAAGAGTTTAGCAAGATTGTAGAAGTTTTAAATTTTTACTTATTTATTTTTGGCTGTACTGGATCTTTATTGCTGCACTCTGGCTTTCTCTAACTATGGCGAGCGAGGGGTACTCTTTGTTGTGGTGCATGGGCTTCTCATTGAGGTGGCTTCTCTTGTGGAGCACAGGCTCTAAGCACACTGACTTCAATAGTTGCAGCACAGAGGCTCAGTAGTTTTGGCTTCCAGGCTCTAGAGTGTGGGGTCAGTAGTTGTGGTGCACAGGCTTAGTCGCTTTGCGGCATGTGAGATCTCCCGGGAACCTGTGTCCTCTACATTGGCAGGTGGATTCTTAACCACTGGACCACCAGGGGAATCCTAAAATGTATTATCGTCATTTTGGAGTTTGTGTTTTCATAAATGCATGTCCCTGTGTAATCCAAACCTGTACTGAGGAAATAAGATAATGACTTAGAAATAAGTCATTTTATCTGCAATTTGGAAAGACATTTTGATATGATTTAAGGAATAAGTCATAAGTTCTGAAATAAAGATAATTTATTACAGAACAGAGAAAATTTAAAAGAATGTAACTAAAAAAACAGATATTCAATAAAATAAACAGATTTTTATTCTGATATAAAGAAGCAAATTATAACAAAACATTTCAGATTACACAAAAACAGTAAGAGGAAAGCTAAATTTTGAATAAATCCATTGGCTCTTGGATTATTTAATAATCTAATTAATGAGTGATGTGAATCACTGACCACTGTGGAAAGAGATTTGTATTTCTTGAACTTTTGACTTAAAATACTGACACTGGTACTTCCTTGGAGGTCCAGTGGTTAAGACTCCACAGGATACACAGATTTGACCCCTGGTGGAGGAACTAAGATCCTGCATGCTGCCCTTGGTGCAGCCAAAAATAAATACATAAATAATACTGACACAATGAGGACATCAAAACAGTCTAGATAGTGTCATTAATATAAGAGATTCTCAGATTAGTCCTCATACAATAAACTTAAAACATCCTAACATCTCGTAGCTCATAACTGAAAGAACTTGATAGAGGATTACCCAAATACCATTTAAAATGTTTTTTGATCAGCTATGCTAGAGGATAGACTACATATCTTTTCATTCTTTCTAGAAAAATTATATTACAAAATTGACATTAAAAGACAGTTCAAGAATATAAAGTCAAAAATTTAGTTAAAAATTATTATAGATGTGTGTCAAGCAATTAATAAAATTTTTTTTCTGACTTTCATGTTTGCAATGTTTTTAAGACCAAAATTTGTAATATGTGATTTTCCACTTTCATGCCTATGTTTCACTCAAATTATATATACTAGATCTCCCAGTGTCTATATTTCTCTTTTAAGCTTCATAAGGGTCAAGACTTGTGTTCATTATTATTATGTCCAGTCCTTAGAGGAAACCTTTGACACAAAGAATGCTTGCAAAGAGAATGTTAAATGAATGGATTAAAAAAAAAATTCAACTTCTTAACATATATTATCTATCCCTGCAGCATTTACTATGGTCCAGGGACTATCCTAATCGATTTACATTTTCTTCATTTTTCTTTCATTGCACCTACAAACCAGCTGTATGTAGTTACTCATTTATGTGCCTGTGTCTCTCCTTCTAGACTGCGATTCCAGAAAATAGAGTTTGAGAGTTAAAAACAAACAAAAAAACCCAACCACAGCTACCATCTCTCGTTTGTGGTGATAAAGGGACCACAGTTAGGGGAGAGCCTCAGGAAGGAATGGATGTTGTTACCATTGAACAATGAAGTCCCTTCCAGCCCTAACATTTTGCGTTGCTACGACCATTGACTTCTAGATGCCCGGAATCACTCAGCACAGAAATCTCGGGGGGCGGGGTTTCCCCTCCTAGGCCTGGATTTCTGGCTCCGAACTTTGTGATGAAGTAGTCACCAAGTGCATTAACCTCCGGAGCTCCTAGAGAGTACAAGAATGCTCCTAGCAAGGAAAGGGCGCTCGTCGACGGGCTCGGTACGATGACGTACTTCCGGCCTTTGTAGGTTGTCTGAGTGATGCTGCCTGCGCGGCGGACCTGAAGCTCCCGCGATCCCGAAGGTGAGTCCCAGGCCCTTCGTTCCGACTCGCCCGCCCCAGGAAGATTAAGATCTGTGCCTTGGAGTAGGTGATGACGGGACGTCTGCGCGGGCGTGGCCCCCGCCAGCCTCTCGTGGCCACCTGGACACACGCCTCGGATAGAAGGAGGTCTCGCCCCTGCCCCCGCTGGGGTCGTGGGAGAAGACCCCCTTGTGGAGGCGGAGCTTTGTGACTAGACCCGAGGTGAGGAGGTGGAAGAGGAGCTTCCGGAAGTTGCTTTCGCTCCTTGTCTAAAGCCCAACTTCCTATATACCCATCACTTTTATTTAACAAGTGTTAACATTAAACAGTATTTATCGCATCTATTTTTTATTTAAATATTTCAAAATAAATTACAAGCATCGTGACTTGTCACCCTTAAATAGTTTCGTATGTGCATCTCTGAAACTTAAGGACATTTTACATTCACAAATCATAACCCCAATATCAATACACTCAACTAAACTTAAGCGCATTCCCTAATATTACCAAACATCTACTGCATATTCGAATTTACCCTCGTTGCCCTACAAATGCTTTTTGCAATTGGTTTACAGCAACTAGGGTCCAAGTTAAAGACCATTCGTTGCATCTAGTCAAGTCTCCTAATTTTAAATAGTCCTGTCCTTCCCTTGGGCTTCCCTGATGGCTCAGTGGTAAAGAATCTGCCTGCCAATATAGGAGACGTGGGTTCCACTTCTGGGTCGAGAAGGAAATGGCGACCGACTCCAGTATTCTTGTCTGGGAAATAAATACCATAGACAGAGGAGCCTGGCGGGCTGTGGCCCATGCGGGTCTCAAAAGTCACGACTTAGCGACTAAACAATGACAATAATCCTTCCCCTCCTTTCTCCCCACCCTAGTTCCTGGGTGAAGGATATTCCAGTCCTTTCCTAGAGTATCTCCATTTCCGAATGTGCCAGTTTCCTCGTGGTATTTTAAGTTATTCCTTTTTTCTTTGCCATTGTGATCAGTTTTCCTTTGGAATTTATTTTGCAACGCAGGTGGTTTATTATTTTCATTATCTCTTCGTAATTGCTAATATGCTGAAGCTAATAAAAAAGCTCAGGAATTCCCTGGCGCTCCAGTGGTTAGGACCTGGCACTTGCAGTGCACAGGACACGGGTTAGAATCCAGGTGAAGGAACTAAGATCCCTGGGTGGCACACGTATGGTGTCAGAAAAAAGAAAGAGAAACGCTGTTTTACACTCTTTCTGCCACCTCGTGGTTTAGTGTTTTTAGTTCAATTAAGGAAGATGAGGACACTTCAGATTCTGTAATTGTATCACTCTTTTATCATATACTGCTGCCTGACACATATAGGCACTTAGTGAATATTTTTGAAGTGAGTCCCTTTTGTGGATAACAGGTAATACATAGGAACTGAATCTTAAATTTAGGGTGAATTGTCCTACTTCCTTGTACACATCTTCAAGATTATGGCTTTCATTGTATTATAATTTTATCCCCCTGAGTTATAAACTCCTGTGTATACCCAGCTCTTAGCTCGTAAATATCTGCCCAAAGATTGAAGCTCTTTTTTCAAACCAAAGTTAAGCTCTTTTGCCTTTCAGTTGTGTTTTTTCAAAGTTAATTTGATGAATATATTGACATTATACCTAAGTGGCTGTCTTTTGGATCCAGTGAACTAGCCTCCTCCTCCACTCTTTCAGTGCTTGTCTTTTCTTCTTCCACTCTTGCCTCCATCTTCATTCTCTCAGCTCGGTTACTATCCAGTAGCAGAGCTTCTTAAAACATAAACCTGGTCTTGTCACTTACCCTCCTATATGCCTACAGTGGCTTTCTTGTGCATTTAGAATAAAAAATAAACTTCTATGTCCTGTCGGGGGTTTTGAACAGTTCTCTCTGTACCCCCACCCCCCCACCTCCACTCTGCAGAGCTCAGTCCTTAACTGTTCTTAGGGCTCATTAGCTACCTCACCTCTCATCATCCTATCTTAATAGGTCCTACATTTATTTGACAACTTGATGCTGGTTGGTTTTCCTCACAGTACTTATTACAACTGCTCATTATTTTATCTGCCTCCTTACTTTTGTTGTTGTTGCTATTAATTTTTTTTAATCTTCCCCGTTACAGTGAAAGTTCCAGCAACACAGGGACTCCTCACTGGAACAGAGCCATGAAGCAGGACAGCAGAAGGAATCAAATAGGAAAACTCTGAGTAGTTAATGTAAATGGCACCAAATTTATTGACTGTGTTTTGAAAATACAAGAGTCTTAAACCAGTTACAGAAGTCAGTTTCTTTCAGTTGTAGAACTGATGTCCATGGTAGGACTAAGGTCTCCCTTTCCTTGCTGGCTGCCCCTGTGGGACAGGTCTCAGCTTCTAGAGGCTGCCTGCATTCCTTTACAGGTAGCTCCCTCCATCAGCAAGTCAGTGGTTGTGTATCTAATTCTTCTCATGCTTCAACTCTCTGACTTCCTCTTCTGCTAAAAAAAAATTTCTGTTAAAGGAGTTATGTAGTAGGTTGGGCCCACCTAGAGACCTCCTAAGGTCAACTGATTGCTAAACTTAATTACATCTTAATAATACCTTTTATCATGTAAACTAACAATCTTAAGGGACATGATAACATGATAGAGATCATAGGGCAATCTTAGAATTCTGCCTACCACAGTTCCACTCTTTATTTATTCTGCAAGTTGAGGGTTGAGGGACAGTTGGGTTATTTCTAGTTTGGAATTATTTTGAATAAAACTACTCTGAACATTCCTGTATTTTTAGCTTTTAGTGGGCATAAGCACTTGTTTCTTTGGGGTGTAAATCCAACAGTGGAATTACTGGATCAGGGGGTACACAGACATTCATCTTGTCAAAAAATGTTGAGACCATCACTCAGTATCTGAAATGAAAAGACAGCTGAAGAGATCCTCTCACTAGGACCTAGGTACAGTCCTCACTAAGTACAGAAGAGATTGCTGCTCTTACCTAAGGGTTTTGAGAAGCATGGGGTTCAGTGGGCTGACGTCTGTGGAGGCATGGTTTCATGGGACAAACTGTTGGTCATTAGTTGGCACTCAGAGCTGTTTATTGGAACAAGTCATTCCCGACTAACTGATTTTTGAAAGCTATGTGTTGTCACTAATTGATGGACTTAAAAAATGTATTCTCTGAAATGAATTGTTGATTGAATAGATCAGTTCTGGGCTACTTGATACCACAGCTGTAGAACATTTTTATTCTCAAGCTTTAAGAGATAGTTTTAAAGAATTTTTCAAAGGGGTTGTACCCATTAAACTATCATATTAATGTATGAGAGTTCCATTTGCTCCAGTTCCCTGTTGATTTACCCTTTAATTATAAGATGTGTATTTACTTTTAGAATTTTTAAAATGAAGCCTATTGTTCAGTATTTTTATTCTCCTGACACAAAAGGCATTAATACACTCCTTTTACTGAATTGACCATCTACCACATCTTGTTATTATAAAGAATTTTAGTTTTATATTCCTGCCCTTTTATGTAGTAAAACATTCTCATGTAAAAAATGTAATAAGGGCTCTCCACTGAAAAATTCCACATCATACCTGCTCCCAACCACTTATTTCCCATTCCCAGGGACAAGTAATGTTGCTCAGGTATCCAAATATATATATGTATATATTTTTTTCTTCCCCTTTCCCTTTTTTTTAATGTTTTTCACGGTGGCCTCTACCCTGCTTTTTTCACTAAATGGATCTTGCCCATCCTTTCATATCTGTACATAAGGAGCTTCCTCATTTTAAAAAACTGCATAGCAGTCGTTATGGATTACTATATCAGTTCAGGTCAGTTGCTCAGTCGTGTCCAACTCTTTGCGGACCCCATGAACCACAGCATGCCAGGCCTCCCTGTCCATCACCAACTCCTGGAGTCCACCCAAACCCACGTCCATCGAGTTGATGATGCCATCCAACCATCTCATCCTCTGTCATCCCCTTCTCCTCCTGCCCTCAATCTTTCCCAGCATCAGGGTTTTTTTCAAATGAGTCAGCTCTTCACATCAGGTGGCCAAAGTATTGGAGTTTCAGCTTCAACATCAGTCTTTCCGATGAACACCCAGGACTGATCTCCTTTAGGATGGACTGGTTGGATCTCCTTGCAGTCTAAGGGATTCTCAAGAGTCTTCTCCGACACCACAGTTCAAAAGCATCAATTCTTTGGCGCTCAGCTTTTTTTATAGTCCAACTCTCACATCCATACATGACCACTGGAAAAACCATAGCCTTGACTAGATGGACTTTTGTTGGCAAAGTAATGTCTCTGCTTTTTAATATGCTGTCTAGGTTGGTCGTAACTTTCCTTCCAAGGAGTAAGCGTCTTTTAATTTCATTGCTGCAGTCACCATCTGCAGTGATTTTGGAGCCCAGAAAAATAAAGTCAGCCACTGTTTCCCCATCTATCTGCCATGAAGTGATGGGACCGGATGCCATGATCTTAGTTTTCTGAATGTTGAGTTTTAAGCCAACTTTTTCACTCTCCTCTATCACTTTCATCAAGAGGCTCTTTAGTTCTTCACTTTCTCCCATAAGGGTGGTGTCATCTGCATATATGAGGTTATTGATGTTTCTCCCGGCAATCTTGATTCCAGCTTATGCTTCCTCCAGCCCAGTGTTTCTCATGATGTACTCTGCATATAAGTTAAATAAGCAGGGTGACAATATACAGCCTTGACGTACTCCTTTTCCTATTTGGAACCAGTCTGTTGTTCCATGTCCAGTTCTAACTGTTGCTTCCTGACCTGCGTACAGATTTCTCAAGAGGCAGGTCAGGTGGTCTGGTATGCCCATCTCTTTCAGAATTTTCCATAGTTTATTGTGGTCCACACAGTCAAAGGCTTTGGCCTAGTCAATAAAGCATAGGTAGATGTTTTTCTGGAACTCTCTTGCTTTTTTGAGGATCCAGCGGATGTTGGCAATTTGATCTCTGGTTCCTCTGCCTTTTCTAAAACCAGCTTGAACATCTGGAAGTTCACGGTTCACGTATTGCTGAAGCCTGGCTTGGAGAATCTTAAGCATTACTTTGCTAGCACATGAGATGAGTACAATTGTGCGGTAGTTTGAGCATTCCTTGGCATTGCCTTTCTTTGGGATTGGAATGAAAACTGACCTTTTCCAGTCCTGTGGCCACTGCTGAGTTTTCCAGATTTGCTGGCATATTGAGTGTAGCACTTTCACAACGTCATCTTTTAGGATTTGAAATAGCTCAACTGAAATTCCATCACCTCCACTAGCTTTGTTCGTAGTGATGCTTCCTAAGGCCCACTTGACTTCACATTCCAGGATGTCTGGCTCTAGGTCACACCATCATGATTATCTGGGTCATGAAGATCTTTTTTGTACAGTTCTGTGTATTCTTGCCACCTCTTCTTTATATCTTCTGCTTCTGTTAGGTACATACAATTTCTGTCCTTTATTGAGCCCATCTTTGCATGAAATATTCCCTTGGTATCTCTCATTTTCTTTGAACGAGATCTCTAGTCTTTCCCATTCTATTGTTTTCCTCTATTTCTTTGCATTGATCGCTGAGGAATGCTTTCTTATCTCTCCTTGCTATTCTTTGGAACTCTTCATTCAAATGGGTAAATCTTTCCTTTTCTCCTTTGCTTTTCATTTCCTGTCTTTTCACAGCTATTTGTAAGGCCTCCTCAGACAGCCATTTTGCTTTTTTGCATTTCTTTTTCTTGGGGATGGTCTTGATCCCTGTCTCCTGTACAATGTCACGAACCTCCATCCATAGTTCTATATGGATTACTATAATTTATTTACCTAGTCCCATCTTGGTGGCCATTTGGGTTGTTTCCAACCTTTGTCTCACAAACAGTGCTGCAGTAAAGAACCTTTTATGTACATCATTTTACATGTGAGTAAATAAATTACAAGAGATTTCCCCCTCATAATCATTTAAATTTATCACCATATTTTGTCAGTTCTTGAGCTTATGTTGTTTCCTCTATTTCATACCTTCTTTCTGAGTTCACCTTTCTTTGCTGAAGCTCTATATCCTTTGCTTACTCTCTTAGGAAGTGTTTGTAGGTTGTAAATGACTTCATTTTGCTCTATCTACTTATATTTAGCTGGGGGTAAACTCTGTGTTAACAGTCATTTCTCCACTCTGATTGCCTTCTAGACTCTGTTAGTGAGCACCTTGCTGCGTTTCCTTCATAGGTAATCTCTTTTCCTCTGGTAGCTATTAAGATTGTCTCTTTATCCTCAATAGACTTCATTTCACTCTATTATGTCTAGGTGTGCACTCTTTTTTTTTTATTTATTTTTATTTTTATTTTTATTTTTTGGGTGTGCACTCTTGATCTGAGAAGTCAGGCCTTCATTTCTGGAAAATTCTTAATTTTTTCTCATCAACTATTATTTCTCAGTCATTCACTACATTCTTTTCTTCTGAAGCTCCTGTATATTAATGTTGTAGTGTCTTAATATTTTATATCACAATATGTATATATATTTATATATTTTATGTATGAAAGAGCAGTTAACAAGATATATATATGAAATATTCTCTCCTCTTAACTGCTCTTTCATATTTTTTAATCTGTTGCATTCAGAGTAAAGTCTCAGTATTCTCATAATCACTGTTACTCTTCTGCTGTGTCCATTCTATTGTTTATCCTCTAATGCATGTTAAATGGGTTAGGGTTAGAGCCTGTTGTTTTCTTGGCCTGTGATATTGAATCTCCTCCCAGTGCTCTTTCTCTGCCTGACTAATTTCTGTTAGTTATTTTAGGCCTAATTCAAATGTACTTGCTCCTAAGCCACATTGTTTCACTGCTTCACACTTTGTCAGAATTATGTTTTTCCTACTCTTTGCTCTATAGATATTGGTTAAAGCCTCTTGTTTCTTCTCTTTTTTAAAATTAATTAATTTGGCTGCCTTGGGTCTTAGTTGTGGCACTTGGGATCTTCTCTTTTGTTGCAGTGTGCAGACTTCTAATTGTGGCACGTGGGCTCAGTTGCTCTGCAGCATGCAGGATCTTAGTTCCCCGACCAGGGATTGAACCCACGTCGCCTGCACTGCAAGGCAGATTCTTAACCCTTGGACCACCAGGGAAGTCCCTTTGTTTATTTTTTTGGAATAAGTACTTTATTTCAAGTGACTCAAGAATTAGAAAAAATATAGAGGGTATTATGTGAAAAGTAAAATGTTCTTCCTCTCTTATTCTAAGTTACCTAGTTCCCTTCCGAGAGGCCATCCCTCTGTAATAGTTTTTCATTGCCATAATAATGTGGTGTAACAAACAGTTACAAGTCTTTGGCAGGATAACAACAATAAACATTTATTTAGCACATGAGTCTGTGGGGTTTGGTGATCTAGGCAGCGCTTACTTGTACATCTGCAGTCAGCTGTGAGCTCTGCAAATCTCAGCTGGAGTCACTCACATGTTGGGGCTGGGCGGGAGTTGGGGAGGTTATCTGTCTGTTAGCTGACCTAGGATGGTCTCATCTGTTCCATCTGAAAGCCAATATATCCGCTTAGCAGTTATAGAAGGCACAGGCATGCAAGAGCAATCACACTAGCTTCTATCACACTTGTTAGTATTACACTGGTCAAGTCAGGTCATGTGTTGAACCCAGAATCACAGCAGGAACACACAACAAAGTTCATGTCTACAGGGAAAGGTGAAGAAATGGGGTCAGTAATGTATTCTGCCATATGCCTTTTTTAAATTTCAGTTTCTAAACATATATATGTAAACCTTTTATTAACATGAATGATAGCATATTATTGTTCTTACACTTGTTTTTTTCCCCATTACTTATTAAGACATAATTTTTCTCATCAGGTGCATCCTCCTGAAGAAGATTAAATCAGAGGATCTTAAATCAGTTACACCTCCACCCCAGGCTGGATTGAGCCCTTCTAAGTTAATCCCAGAATGGCTTCAGCAAGGGAACAGGATGGACTTAAGATTGTGAAGGTGGAGGAAGACCCTATCTGGGACCAAGAAACCTACCTTCGAGAGAACAACTTTTCTGGCCAGGAAGCTTCCCGCCAACTTTTTAGACACTTTTGTTACCAAGAGACTCCTGGTCCCCGAGAAGCACTGAGCCGGCTTCGGGAACTCTGTCATCAGTGGCTGAGGCCAGACACACATACCAAGGAGCAAATCCTGGAGCTCCTGGTGCTGGAACAGTTCCTGACCATCCTGCCTGAGCAGCTCCAGGCCTGGGTACGTGAGCACCATCCTGAGAGTGGGGAGGAGGCAGTAGCTGCAGTTGAAGACCTGGAGCAAGAGCTCAGTGAACCAGAGGACCAGGTGAGAGGAGGAAGATGGCCTTATGGACATAGCATATGAAATGAAGGGTGAAGTTTGGTGAACCAGGTTGGTTGGTTGTAGCCACATGTATTAGTTCTCTGTTGCTGGGTAACAAGTAATCCCCTAAGCTTTAATGGCTTAAAAAAACAAATATTACCTCCCAGTTTCTGAGTCAGGTTTCGGGATCCACTTAGGAGGATCTTTCATGCAGTTGCAGTGAAGATGTCAACCAAGATTATAGTCCCCTGAAGACCTACTCCAGCTGGTGGATCCACTTTCAAGATGGCTCACTCCCATGGTTGTTTGTAGGGGGCCTTGGTTCCTCACTGGTTGTTGGCAGTGGTCTCTACTGGGTTTCTCCTTAGGGCTCATTGAATGTCCTCACAACATGTCAGTTGGCTTCCCTGAGAGAGAGTGAGAAATAGAGGAAGAGAGGATAAGGATGAATGCTCACGTTTTTATGACTTAGTCTCAGAAGTTGTATACAATGACTTCTGCCATATATTCTATTCAGTAGAAATGAGCCATTTTAAGTACAGCTCTCACTCAAGGGGAGAGAAATCAGGCTCCACCTTTTAGTGGATATAACACTGAAGAGCTTACAAACATATTTTAAACCATCACACCTCATTGGGCCACTCTTGTTCTCCCCCTTCTGCTTTTGGGTATGGAATTAAACTCTGGGCTTTCCACTGTGCAATTGCATAAAATGTCTCATACCGTTCCATATGATCTCTTTCATTGAGTGTGAGTCCAGGTTCCAGTAGTCCTCCTCTTATGAACCCAAATATACCTACCGTCTTCAGGCCGTAGATTGTGAACATGGACTTGCTGAAATGCTCTCAGGGGATGCAGTGGATTTGAAGGCCAAGCAGGAATCAACAGCTTTCCAGCTTCAGTCCATGGTGACACAGCTCAAATGTGAATCTTTTGGGCTCCACAAATTTGGAGAACAAGGTAAGGACATTTCAGGTCCATTCAGAGGATTTCTGGTGGTCCAATATAGGGTAGTAGTTGAGACTGTGGACTCTGGGGCCAAACTGTTTCAGTTGGAATTTAAGCACTGCTACTTAGAAGCTATGGGACATTGAATAGGTCAAGTTACCTTCCTGTGCCTTCAGTTTATGCATCTGTGAAATGGAAATAATCAGAGTACGGAGTCAGAGAGTCATTTGAAGATTTAATAAGTTCAAATGCAAGGCTTTTCCAGCATCTCTGAATCCACACTGGTGAGAAACCCTATCAGTGCAGTCAGTGCAGTAAAAGCTTTAGTAGGTGAACGCTCCTTATAAAACATCAGAGAAGCCACACTGGAGAGAGACCGTATGAGTGTGATGAGTGTGGGAAGGCCTTCAGTCATATTAATACATAAAACATTTAGAGCAGCACCTGCTTTGTAGTAAGCCCTTCACAGTGCCTGCTTGCATACATCTTCTCTGGAAGCCTCACCTTGTCTGGGTGACCTCCTCCAGCCATTTCAGCAGGTGCTGGTTACCCCTTACTTTGTCTCCATATCTCCATTTAGGTTGTTACATTACACTGCCAGTTTTGGATCCTAAAATGTGTATATTTGACATGAATCTTCCTCTTTCCCATCCTATGGTTATACTCTTTCATAAAGGAAAAAAATGACATTGATCTATTTATTATTCTAGATGGTGAAACTGTACTTGAAAACCAGGACTTGACATCAAAACAGGAAGTCTTAAAAGAAATGGGACATTTTGAGAACAGCAAACTCCAAAGAGATGTTCCTTTAGATTCTAAATATAGAGAAATGTATAAACGTGAGAGCAGGGCAGAAAAACAGAGCAGACATCCCACTGGAGAGAGACGTCACAAGTGCAACGAGTGTGGGAAAAGCTTTACTCAGAGTTCAGTTCTCACTCAGCACCAGAGAATCCACACTGGGGAGAAGCCATATGAATGTGAAGAATGTGGAAAGACCTTCAGCCAGAGGTCAGGCCTGATTGAACATCAGCGGAGCCACACTGGAGAGAAACCCTATCAATGTAAGGACTGCGGGAAAGCCTTCAGTGCCAGCAATGGCCTCATTAGACACAGAAGGATCCACATGGGGGAAAAACCATATGAATGTGAAGAGTGTGGGAAAGCCTTCCGCCTGAGCTCGTACATTGTTCAGCATCAGAGGATACACACTGGAGAGAAGTGCTATCGCTGTAATGAGTGTGGGAAAGCTTTCAGTCAGAACGCAGGGCTTTTCCAGCATCTCTAAATCCACACTGGTGAGAAACCCTATCAGTGCAGTCAGTGCAGTAAAAGCTTTAGTAGGCGAACGCTCCTTATAAAACATCAGAGAAGCCACACTGGAGAGAGACCATATGAGTGTGATGAGTGTGGGAAGGCCTTCAGTCATCACTGCAACCTCATTAGGCATTTTAGAATCCATACTGTTGTCAAACTGGACTAAACTAACCCTATGGACCACCAGGGCCCTTCAATGAGGTGATCCTTGGGAAAGTAAGATATTCAAATGGTTTATTTTACTCTTATGAAATTTATTTTGCTTTGGAATGCATGATTTTTTTGCAGACCATGTGCTGCTGTCTCCTGAGTGGATGACTGTGGGTGTGGGCATGTGGGCACTTGCTGGGCAGCTTCCTTCTTCCCTATCCCTTTGTTCATTTCTAACAATTTCCCTTAAAGCAACCAAATCTTACCTGGAAATCAATGGTATGTAGGGGCCATTATTGAGTAATACTTAATATTGAACAACTCTAAATGACTAGCATTTGTGTATATACTCAAAGGATATTCAGAGGTGAGTTTTGTTTTGTTTTTTTTGGTAAAAGTGACATTTTAAACACAATAAGGTTTGGGGGAATAAGAATTGTTTCTATTCCCATAGAAAATCATTACTATTGTCAACAATCTCCCCAGGAATGTAATGGATGTTCTCTTTAATACTTTCATCAGAATGGTTGGCAAACTCATTTACTAAGCAGCGTTACCCCCTGGTGTGAAGCCTATAGTTTTGATGGTTTAGAAATACGTGTCCCATTTTGATATTGAACTCCAAATTCTCAGTGCAGGTCATTACTATATTTAAGGTTCCCATTTTTGTTATAAATAACGAATCAGATGATACTTTAAGACCTTTGTGGAACTTCCCTGGTGGTCCAGTGATTAAGACTCCACACTCCTAATGCGGGGGGCACAGGCTCAATCCCTGGTCAGGGAACTAAGATCCCACATGCCATGTGATGAGGCCAATAATAATAATGATAAACCCTTTGCAATGTGCCTGTTTTATTCATAGCCTTTTCTGTCACAGGCTTTAGAAGTTTAGCCATGTGGAAGGCCACTATAAGCAGCATCATTGAGATTATAAAGAAATGGAGCCTCTGACCTCAGGCAGCTTGTGCTTAACTGGAGAGACCGGCAGGTCCAGGCCATTTACTGTCAGGGTTAAACACACAAGTCTGGCACCACACTGTCCAGGTTCGGTACCTGCCTCTCCATCTGTGAACTCTGTGACCTTGGGCAGTTTAATTAAATGTCCCTATGCTACAGTTTCCCTGTCTGTAAATTTAATAGGCGATAAGAGTACCCTTCTCATAGGATACATGAGATTAATACAGACTCATAAGGCACTGAAAATATAACTCTTAATAAATGTGCACTGTGATTTACCTAAGAAATAATACCATCTAATGAATATAGGTGGAATTTTAAGTATCCTGTTTGAACTAAATGGAATGTTAAATGCCTCTGCTGACAATCTCATTATACTTTTCTCCACTGTCAAATCTTAATCAGAATTTCAAAAGAAAGGAACTATAAGTTCAACTTAAAAATATACTGTGCTAAGTATGCCTTCAAAGTTTGTTTTAAAAAAGTTAAAGAAGCCTATATATGTGTGTACATATATATGTAAATATATATAGATGTGTGTGTGTATATATATATATATATATTTGGTTTTCCTTATAGCTTGGGGACCATAACAACAACAAAAATTAAAATTCCTCGACTGTTTCATTTGGAAACAGAACATTAGCTAAAAGCAGACTATTTAAAATAGTGCTTTTTTTTTTTTTAACTGTACTTTGGGGCATGCAGGATCTTAATTCCCTGACCAGGGATGGAACTTCATGCTCCCTGCAGTGGAAGCACTGAGGCTTAAACACTGGACCACCAGGGAAGTCCCCAGAACAGTGCTTATTGAATTTTAGAGTATCTACAAATCATCTGGAATCTTGTTAAAATAGATTCTGATTCAAAAGGTAATGGTGGAGCCCAGGAATCTGCATTTTCAGCAAACTCTCAGTGATGCTGATGCTGCTGGTTCATGGAGGACATTTGAATATCAGGACCCCAGACAGTCCTGATGGTCCTTCTACAGCTAGAGGTGTCAGGCAAATCCATTTCCTTCTCATCCTCCCACCTGCAACCCCTATGTCTGCGTGTTTCCCCTACACCTATGCTTCCCACTGCCAGCCCCACCCTCAGAGGAGTGAGATGCCCATGAAGTGCAGTGGGCAGGTGGCTGAGGTGGTTGGGAAACCAGGCATCAGTCTCTGCTCTGGCACAGGCAGATTCATCACTTGGGAAGTCTAAGCAGTTCCTGTGAACGTTTGCTTTAGGAAAACGCCGCTGCTCCAGAGCTTCTGCTATGCCTCCTCTCTCCCCTTCACATGAACTCCCAGGGTGAGGGGAAAGGAACTCTCCATGTTTACAAGCACAGTGCAGACCTGCAGTCCTCACTGCCCCTGACCCCTGCAGCATCTCAGGACACAAGGACAAGGACCCAGCTGCATGTCCTTAGCTAGGGTGCTACTACAGACCACACTCACCTTAAACACAGACCTTCAGTTTGGTCCCTCTGAGATTCCAACCCCGGGGCTCAGACAGACCTTTCCTGTCTCACCTTTCCAGAAAGGCAAAGAAAAGCTCACAAACGAGAAAGCAGCCATAAAAGAGAGACCCAAGGCATAAAAGAGAAAAGCACAGGGGAGGAGAGGAGAGATGGGAGGAAAGGGCCTGATAGGGCAGGCCTGCGACCTAAGGAAACCAAAGGGAGAATTGCGGAATGCTGCATTTTTGTTTTATTTTTCAGTTTCTCTTTCATCAGTCTAGTCCAAAATGTTCTAGTCGCTGATAACACAGTCCTGCATTCAGCCTCACGACAGTAACATGAAGGATTTTCAGTGCCTGTGAGCAGAGGAGCATCTAGAAAAGAAGGGAAGTTCAGGCAGTGAGCAGGGCACTCAGCCAGTTGGCAGCATCTGCTGAGCACCACTTTGGGCCAGTGGGCACTGTTGCAGGGACTTGGGACACATCAGGGAACCCTGCTTGAGAAAAACAATAAACAGTAAGTATAATAAGTGAAGCTTCCCAGGTGGTGCAGTAAAGGATCCGTCTGCCAATGCAGGAGATGCAAGAGACACCACCAGTTCAATCTCTGGGTCCAGAAGTTCCCCTGGAGAAGAAAATGGCAACCCACTCCAGTATTCTTGCCTGGAAAATACCATGGACAGAGGAGCCTGGTGGGCTACAGTCGATGAGGTCACAAAGAGTCAGACACGACTAACGACTAAGCACAGCACGTAATAAATAAATGACAGTGTAATACAGTGTTTGGGAAACAAAATGGAGCAGGATAAAGTAGTGAGGTTTCATTATCTTGGGTGGTCAGGAAAGGCTTCACTGAGAAGGAGGCATTTGAGCTAAGATTTGGAGCAGGTGAGGGAGTTGGTGCTGTGTGGGAGGGTGATTCAGGAAGGGGATGGCCTGGTGCAGAGGCCTTATGGTGTAGACTAAAAAGCTTTTCCGTGGGGTTTCACAGGTGCTTCTCCCCATCCCCCTAGAAGAGGAAGACATGCTATTTACCATTCACATTCACTGTTGATAAACTGAGCTTGGTGACATGAAGTGATTGTCACCTCCCAGGCAGGCGAAGTTGAGCAAAGTATTTGAGACCGACTGACTTTCTAGTGTTCTTTCCTACTAAGCATCCAGAAACTTTGTCCTCCCCCAACCCCCCACAGCTGGGAAAGATTGAGAGCAGGAGGAGAAGGGGGCGACAGAGGATGAGATGGTTGGATGGCATCACCGACTCAATGGACATGAGTTTAAGCAAACTCAGGGAGATAGTGAAAGACAGGGAAGCCTGGCGTGCTGAAGTTCATGGGGTCGAAAAGAATCAGTCACAGCATAACGACTGAACAACAACCCACCCCAGCCCCGAGAAAGTTGTTGTTCTTTTTTATCCAGAAAACGTAGGTGAAACCACTTAAGCAGGTGTCAAGTATTTTGTGTGACTAGCTCTGTCTTGAAAGCAATGGGGTGGCACAGATACCCTGGTGGCGCACAAGAGGAAGAAATGGATGGATTCCTGGAGGTCAGGTGATGCTAATGGTGGGGCGGGAGTGATTGCCTTATATCATTACATACCCAGTAAGTTTACATTCCAGTTCTTTATGTTAATATATATGGATGGACTCCTGGAGGTCAGGTGATGTTAATGATCGTGATAGGATGGGAGACACGGGGAGTGAGGGCAGCCAGGTGCAGGACCTCTGCAGGCAGCCAGAGCTGGATGGGAAGAGGAGCGGGGAAAGCTGAAGGGTGGGAGAAGGAGAGACACGTTTGCTTCTTGGTGGTAGGGCGCTGCTGTGCTGTGGTTTGTTCCTGTCCACTGGTGTGGCTGTAGGTAAGTTGCTTCACCTCTCTGCCCAAGTGGAAAGACATGAAGGGCATGTCTTTAAATGTTTGGTTAAATCATGCCCCCCATGATATCTGCCAAATGTGTTTGGCTGATAGGTCTTGTCTCTTTCAATTAGATTTCCCCTTCCATTTCTTTTTTCCTACTGCATCGTATTTGCTGGGGCTTCCCAAGTGGCGCAGTGGTAAGCACATCTTGCTTATCCGTTCACCTATTGATGGCCATCCAGGTTTTCCGTGTCTTGGCTATTGTAAATAGCACTGCAGTGAACACTGGGGCACATGTATCCTTTCAAACCATATTTTTCTCCAGATACATGCCCAGGGGTGGGATTGCAGGATCACATGGTAGCTCTAGTTTTAGTTTCTTAAGGAATCTCCATACTGTTCTTCATAGTGGCTATACCAATTTACATTCCCAACAACAGTGTGGAAAGGTTCCCTTTTTTCCACACCCTCTCCAGCATTTATTGTTTGTAGATTTTTTGATGATGGCCGTTCTGACTGGTGTGAGGTGATACCTCATTGTATCACCTGTGTTTCTCTAATAATTAGCGATGATGAACACTTCATGTGCCTTTTGGCCATTTGTATGTCTTTGGAGAAATGTCTATTTAGATCTTCTGTCCATTTTTTGACTGGGTTGTTTGGGGTTTGTTGTTGTTGCTATTGAGTTGTATGAGCTATTTGTGTATTTTGGAAATCATCCCTTATTGGTCACATCATTTGCAACTATTCTCTTGCAGTGTTTTTGTTTTGTTTAAATCATGATTGCTTGCTTCATCAAAATCCCCAGGGGTGAGCATCAGCTACCAAACAGAAATCACAATGTTTTTGGTCACCTATTCACGGAAGTGACATCCCCTCAACATTACTGTATATATTGGTTATGTGTGCTTAGTTGCTCAGCCGTGTCTGCCTCTTTGTGACCCCACAGACTGTAGCCCGCCAGGCTCCTCTGTCCTTGGGGATTCTCCAGGCAAGAATCCTGGAGTGGGTTACCATGCCCTTCTCCAGGGGATCTTCCCAACCCAAGGATTGAACCCAAGTCTCCTGAATTGCAATCAGATTCTTTACCATCTGAGCCACTAGGGAAGCCCATTCTATTGGTTAGAAGCAAGCTATTTAGAGGTTGTGGGGATTATGTAAGGTTTTGAATACTGGAAACTGTGGTCACTGGAGGACATGTTAGAGACTGCCTACCACACTTTCCTCCCATGTTAAGATTTCTAGTTCTCAAAGACAGTGGAATGATAAAATTAACATATCACATCATTTATGCATTTAAATTTTTGATACTTAAGTACCTCCAAATTGGCTGTGCCAATTTACATTCCATACCCCTGCCAATATTCTATTAAACTTTTAAATACTTGCCAATCTGTTAGGTGTGTAATGGTGTCTTATTTTTATTTTTAATCTCCAAATATTAATGGAATTATGCCTCTTTTTATATGTTTATTGGTCATTTGCATTTCTTCCTCTGTGAGTTCTTGATTCATATCCTTTGTCCAGCCTCCTTTCGGTCTTTTTAACTCTTTTTTTCCCCAGGCTATATGTACCATGTGGATTGTGGAAGGTCTCTGTTCCCTGACCAGGGATCAAACCTGGACCCTCAACAGTGAGTCCTAACCCCTGGACTGCCAGGGAATTCCCTAACTTTTCCTTATTGATGTGTAGAAATTCTTTATAGTCTATATATTAACCCTGTATTTAATATGTAGTAAGTAATCCATATCAATATGTGTGTACATTTGTGTATGTGTATACATGTACATGTGTGTGAATATATATATGTGTCATTAAAAAACTGGACTACCTCTGGAGCATAAGATGCTGAATGGGAGTTCTGCTGAATCCCAGACTTCAGGTAGAGTGAACCTGCCACTAAATTATCTGGACTATCTGGAGAAGCAGGAGAAGTCCCAGTTGTGGTCATGCCAGTTCCCTCTGAAACAAAAAATGGGCTACATGAGTCAAAGTGGAAAAAAACAGCTTCATATAGAATCAGGAATCTAGCCTGCTAGGGAAGAGTCCCTCACAGCAGGAAGTCTGCAAACAGCACTTCTGCTACCAGGATTTCCTTGGGCCTGAGTCTGGCCATCTCTGGGAGATAAAGGAGTAACAGAGACCCAACATTTTCTCCCCCCAGGAGCAATGACTTCACCAAGATATAAGATTAGGTCCTCACGTGTAAACTTCGGAGGAAGGCAATTGCCAGGGTTCTGTTCCAGCACTTAGGGAACTAGGTTCCTTCTAGTTTATTTCTCCATCACTTCCTGAGCAGGTTCTGGTGTGTATAGCTAGCCTGGGCCAGTTCTGCCTTAGTCTTAGGACTAGAGCCCCTCACCATATCCCTTGGATCACTGATTCTTCTTAACTGTGGAGCCACTTTGAGGGTCATGGGAAGAGTGTAGGCCAGGCTCAGAGAGGGTAATCTGCCCAAAGCAAAGACTTTCCAGGGCCACATTTATGCTGCTTTATAAACATTACTTACACAGTCTCTACCTCCTGAACAGCTGGTGCTGATTTGCTCTTTAGAACTTTCACTGTGGATGTGATTCAGAGAAGGGCTTGGATGGGGGGCATGGTGGTGGTGGAGGGAGGCTGTGGTGGGCAGCCAGGCCACATCACTGTGTGTGTATGTGTGCATGCGTGTGCTCAGTCTCTCAGTCTCGTCAGACTCTTTGCGACCCCCTGGATTGTAGCCTGCCAGGCTCCTCTGTCCATGGGATTTCCCAGGGAAGAATACTGGAGTGGTTTGCCATTTCACCCTCCAGGGGATCTCCCGGACCCAGGGATTGAACCTGTGTCTCCTGCATTGGTAGGCAAATTCTTTATGACTGCACCACCTGGGAAGCCCTTGATATCACAGAACTGTGATCTAAATGATAGGGAAGCCAGGTGGAGAGCTACAGACAGACTCAAGAGAGATTAAGAGGTGGGTGGTAGGAAGGAATCACAAATGACATCTATGGTCCCTGGGTGGGTACTGAAGTCATTTATGTACTTAATTATGGAGCCCTTAAGAAGGAAATAATAAATACAACCTTTGATAACTGCCAAGTAGAGGATGGACAAAGGGCTCTAAAGATCAAGATAGAAAGTGAGATAAGAGTTTATTCTGTAAATAATTCCTGCCCACATTAGCAACCACTATCTGTACTAGTCATGTATCATTTGTTTGTTTATTTATTGGCCATGCGGCACAGTGGGATTGAACCCATGCCCCCTGCATTGGAAACAGTCTTAACCATTGGACTGCTGGGGAAGTTTAATTCAAACCCACATTCTATTAATACTCTTGTAAGTGGGTATTTGTAGATACCAGTATTCTTGCCTGGGAAATTCCATGGACAGAGGAGCCTGGCAGGCTATAGTCCATGGGGTTACAAAGAGTTGGACACAGCTGAGCGGCTAACACTTTCACATAGATACCAGACATTCCACTGAAAGCAGAAGCCAATCCACCTTAGTGATGTATTTCACAAGGAATAACAGATTAATTAAAGAAAATAACATTTGAGCATCTGAGTGTGGATTAAGTGAATCTGTTACTGTTATGCATGGCTTACATTTGCACCCCAGCATGTGGGTAATTTCACGCCCGTTGAAAGAATTCAAGTCAGACTACTTGCCATCCAGCCAGGATTGGGAAGGTACAGGTTAGGGTGTGAAAGGAACGCAATGTATGTCACACAGAAATGAGTGAGATCTGTCTAATTCATCAATACTAAACTTCAGCACTAAAGAGTCACAGTTCACATCATTTACTTTTTTTTTGCCCCAAGTATTTCTCCTTTGGTTACCCGCTCTGATGACTTGAACCCTGGACTCATTTAATCTCCTTAGTAGTTTTCACCATAGGCTTTATGTCAACTTTACTGCTACCCTTGCCTTTCTTCTTGTGATGATTCTATTGTTACCCTGATTTGCTCCTTATTTCCTGTTTTCTTGACTCTCTTGGCTTCTGCTGCCAATTTCCACAGCCACAATAGGACACGCTTTTCCTTTCAGTACTCAAAGACACTGCTTCACCTCCAGTTTTCCCTTTAGAAAACACTCCTTCAGCATCCCTGCCTACACACAATCGGATGTGGTTATACCAGTGCTCAGGTCATCAGCCTCTGACACCTATGTTTTATTTAGATCTTCCTGATCTCATGGGATATGTCTTGATTTTCAACTATGGATTCAGTGCCATTCTGTGCTTATTTTTATGTTCCATTATCATTTATTTTGATATTGAATACAGTTCCCTGTGCTATATACAATAGGACATTGTTGTTTACCTGTTTTATATATAGTACTGCGTATCTGCTAATCCCAAACTCCTAATTTATCCATCTCCCACTCTCTCCCCTTTGGTAACTTTAAGTTTTCTATATCAATGGGTCTGTTTTGTAAATAAGTTCATTTGTATCCTATTTTGGAGAAGGAAATGGCAACCCACTCCAGTGTTCTTGCCTGGAGAATCCCAGGGATGGGGGAGCCTGGTGGGCTGCCATCTATTGGGTCGCACAGAGTCGGACATGACTGAAGCGACTTAGCAGCAGCAGCAGTATCCTATTTTAGATTCCACATATGTGATTTTGTGTTTCTCTGACCTGCTTCACCTAGTATGATGATCTCTAGTTCCATCCATGTTGCTGCCAATGGAATTCATTCTTTTTTATGGCTGAGTAGTATTTCATTGTATATATGTAACACATCTTCTTTATCCATCCATTCAATGGACATTTGGATTGCTTCTGTGGCTTGGCTACTGTAAATAGTGCTGCTATGAACACTGGGGTACATGTGTCTTTTTTTTTTTTTTTTTACATGTGTCTTTTTGAATTAGGGTTTTTCTCTTGATATTTGCCTAGGAGTGGGATTGCTGGATTATATTTTTAGCTTTTTAAGGAACCTCCATACTGTTCTCCATAGTGTGTACTCAGTTATATCTGACTGTTTGTGGCCCCATGGACTGTAGCCCATCAGGCTCCTCTGTCCATGGAATTTTCCAGGCAGGAATACTGGAGTGGGTTGCCATTTCCTCCTCCAGGGGATTTTCCCAATTCAGGAAAATCTGCCCATGACTTCTACATTGGCAGGCGGATTCTTTACCACTGAGCCATCTGGGAAGCCCAGGCCCATAATGGCTGCACCAGTTTACATTCCCATCAACAGTGTAGAAGGGTTCCCTTTACCCCACATCATCTCTAGCATTTGTTATTTGTAGTCTTTAAATGTTTTTATTTAGTTTTGATTATGCTGGGTCTTCGTTGCTGCACACAGGCTTTTTCTAGTAGCAGTGTGGGGGCTTCTCATTGTGGTGGCTTCTCTTGCTGCAGACCATAGGCTCTAGGCATGCAGGTGCTTCAGTATTTGTGGCACTCGGGCTCAGTAGTTGTGGCCCGTGGGCTTGAGAGCCCAGGCTCAATAGTTGTGGTGCATGGGGTTAGTTGCTCTGAGGCACTTACCAGACCAGGGATAAAACCCACGTCTCCTGTATTGGCAGGTGGATTCTTATTCACTGTGCCCCAGGGAAGACCCATTTGTGGACTTTTTGATGACAGCCATTCTGACTGGTGTGAGGTGATACCTCATTGTAGCTTTAACTTGCACCTCTGTAATAATTAGCAATGTTGAACATCTTTTCACATGTGCCTTTTGGACTTTTGTATGTGTTTTTTGGAGAAATGTCTATTTAGGTCTTCTGCCTATTTATCGATTGGGTTATTTTTCTGTTACTGAGTTGTATGAGCTATTTGTGTATTTTGGAAATTAAGCCAAATTTGTGGCTTGTCAGTCACATCATTGGCAAATATTTTCTCCTAGTCTATGGGTTGTCTTTTCATTTTGTTTATTGTTTGCTGTGCAAAAGCTTATATGTTTCTATTTGCTGTGCAAAAGTTTGTTAAATTTCATTAGGCCCCATCTGTTTATTTTTGCTTTCATTTCTATTGACTTGGGGGACTGACCTAAGGAAAAAGTGCTACGATTTGTCAGAGAATAAATTGTCTAGGCTCTCTTCTAGTTTTATGATGTCATGTCTTATATTTGTCTTTAAGCCATTTTGAGTTTATTTTTGTATGTGGTTTGAGGGTATGTTCTAACTTTATTGATTTACACGACTGTCCAACTTCCCAGTACCACTTAAAGACTGTTTTCTACTTTGTGTATTCTTGCCTCTTGTCGAAGTTTGATCATAGGTGTAGGTTTATTTCTGGGCTCTTTATTCTGTTCCGTTTGATCCATATGTCTGGTTTTTGTACCAGTATTACATTGTTTTGATTACTCTAGCTTTGTAGTATTGTCAGAAGTCTGGGAGGGTTACGCCTCCAGCTTTGTTCTTTTTCCTCAGGACTGCTTTGGCAATTCTGGGTCTTTTGTGTTTCCATATAAATTTTGGAATTATTTGTTCTAGTTCTGTAAAAAATTTTAGTGAGTGATTTGATAGGGATTATATTAAATTCTGCCTGCATTTATAAGTGGCATTCCCCAGAGAAAACAACCAGGAAAAAAAAAAAGGCAGGATTTCATTCTTTAAATGGATAATCAATTCAATGCAACTAATAAAGGATTTCCCATATGTTTTTATCAAAATTAGACATATAAAAAGTACCAATGAATTTCAACATTTTACAGATCATTTGTTATAACAGTTTTTGAAACTCTACATTTTTAAAAGAAATATTCTTTAATTGTATACATACATCATGTTTGCTTTGGGTACAATCTGCTGTATAGTTGTGACTTTTCTGTGTTTTATTAATGTCTTCATTGTGTCTGTTTCACCTGCCTTAATCTGACATATTTGCATTATGCTCCAAGTAGAAATGTGCAACGTATCTTCGAAAATCTCCAAGGTCTAGAGAGGCACCTGGGTTACAGGCTCTGTGTAGCTGCCATGCATTGCTTATGGCTATGTCAATCATATAGCTCACCAAAACTGAGTACCATTTCTTGCTTCTTATTCTCACCCTGTATTTGGAAGTGATCTGTTCCATTTTAGCTACACCTTCCCTGCATTCACCATACAGTTTCACTATGGATGGTTTACTTATCTGAGGGATCTCCTTGTCACTGGCAAAACAGTGTATCTCATCGACTGGCTCTATGCCAACAGCATTGGAACACAGACTGATAATACCATCACCATGCCAACGACACAAAATTATCTCATCATTTTCTTCTACTCGGAAATCACAGTACCCCTTCTTCATTGTTTTCATATGTTCTGCACTCATAAGGGGGCATTTTTCAGTCCTGCTCTCACGAATTGTCCCTGTTGCCCTCACCCCTTTCTTCTTCAAGGCTGACACCAATGTGACACTTGTAAAGAAGCCATTCGAAGCACAGGTGATAAGGATACTGACCCCTTGCTAAAAGAACATCAGCAAAATTCATCACGAGGTTTCCACCGAAACCAAGATCAGGATCCTTACCTGCCATCAGAGTTGCTTCTTCTTGATGAGGCTCAAACCAAACCAGATAACCCTCTGTGGTAGCACCACACCAGATTTTATAGCCAATTCGAATAGGTTTACCATTCAGAAATTGGTCACTATCAAAGCACTCACACATTGTCTTATCAAAACAGTAGTATTCTTCGAGGGGAGCATATAGGAGAAAATTTTTATTCATTTGCTTTATGAGAGGCCTCAATTTTGTGAACTTATCATTCTGATCTAGATGGCTATTATCTGCAAAATGCAGGTATGAGAAAATCAATTCAAATCTATCCCTTCTGATTGCATCTCTAACCAGGTTCTGGTCAGCATCAGACGTTTCCCAGTACATTTCCCTTCTGGGACGCCGCACGAGTCCACTCAAAAGCAGGACACCAAACACACACCTCACTTCCTGAACTGTGACTTCCAAGTTGACATTTTTCTGAGAAGCATAACTATTGGTTTCACTGACAATCAGGTTGAATGTTTCATCATCAAAAAATAACTCAAAGAACTCTACTGGGTTCAACTTTTCACTCTTGAGATTCAAAAGTCCAGAATCCAGTGCTGACCAGCATGGAAAGTTGGGTTTAATATCTCTTTTGGTCCAGTTCTTCTCTGGGACACCTGATCCCTTTAGCCTTTTTGGAGCAGGCTGGGTCTCAGGCCTGTTATCCTCTTCCACATCTGAATCACCAGAAAATGCAAGGCCTTGGAGCAGTTCACTCACTCGAGCTTTGTCTTTCTTCCTTCCTTTTCGGGTAATGTCTCCTGCAGCATATTCCAGGGAGGAGATATGCATCCGAGCCCACAAGTCACCCGGATGACGGTCCTTGAGAGTGTTCAAATGCACAAGTGTCCTTTCAGCAGGAACAGGGGTACCACAAGGGGTCTGGGGTACACAGTCTCTGAGAAAGAAAAAACATAGGCTGTAAAAATTCTCAGTATTATTCACTGATACAGGACAAATCCTCCGACGCCTAAAGATTTTTCTGTGGGGAATACTTCTCGTGTTTGTGTGGGGAAGGCTCTGGCCAGACTGAGCATTTCTGGCCTCCCCTCTTCTAACTCACTCCTCACGACTTAACTGTTGAATCTGGGAGAAGGAACTGGGCTGTCCTCTTTACGAGCAGGTTGCAGACATTCCATGTTCCTTCCCCCAGCCAAGATGGATCAGGAAGGCCTATGCAGAAAGGGTCTGCAGTCACTATACATCCATTTAGCTCTGCCTCTGAGTGGCTGTATTGGTCTAGCTTCTGTCAGTCATAAACCTGAGGTTTCTAGAACTATCTGTCTTACTCCTATGTCTCTATCAGTTGGTTCTGAATTTGGACAAAGAAATGGGTGGTTATTTACTGAGCCCCCTCATCTCTAACAGACTTTCTGAACAAAGAAGGATTTAGCTTCTACTAGTTCTGCATTCATCTGGTGGATACACTGTTTTGGGGAGAAACAAAAGAGAAACTCAGACTGATTGCCCTTGAACTGATTTTTATGGGTTTCTCAAAGAAGTATGCTAAAGTTACTAAGATGAAAACTATTATTTCACACAAACTTCTTAAATTCTAGAAATCTGTATTTTATTTACTAATGTCCTGTTGGTAAATGGTCTAATCTAAGAAGACATAAGGGAGAAAAAAGCAGTGAAAAAAGTATAGTGTAATGTAATTTACAGTTCATATATTTATCTGCTTAGAGCATTTATGCTCAGTTGTCTGACTCTCAGTGACCCCATGGACTGTAGCCCACCGACTCTTCTGTCTATTGGATTCTCCAGGCAAGAATACTGGGAGTGGGTTGCCATGCCCTACTCTAGGGGATCTTCCTGACCCAGGGATCAAACCCAAGTCTCCTGGGTCTCCTGCATTGCAGGCAGATTCTTTACCCACTGAGCCATCTAGGAAGCCCAGTATCATTTACAGTACACATATTTATATGCTTAGAGCATTTATCATCCTGAATGTCTTTAATATCTGTGTGTATGATCTATTCAACACATCCATCTTGAGAGTTCCCTGACATCCTCAACTTCAGGGATCCTCCTTGAATCCTGTCACTTCACTACACTGAACTTTCCATTGCTGAAAACTCCAAAAGCTCACTCTCTGTTCCCAATTTCTTTTCACTCTAGCCTCCTCATACTGTTGTCCCATGGTACTGGTTCTTCCCTCTCACTCTGACTCCATTCCCTCCTCATTTTACCTCCCTACTCTTCCATCTAGACTTCATGATCCATTGCCTTAGTTCCTCTATTGCCAGGATCATCAGTCACCCTGCCCCAGTGTCTGTAGTGCTGGACCAGCAAAATTCAGCACCAGATCAACCCCTTCCTCGGTCTTCTCTATTCCTCATCCAGGAGTGAGTAGTGCCAGAGAAATCACACAACGAGGTAGACTGATACAGCTAATAATGATGGTCTCTGAAGTTCAGCTAGTTACTCAATACTGCCCAGAAATCCTTCTCATGTCCTCTTGTCCCTTTCTTCCCAGTTCCCCACAACGGGTGTTTCATCACTCTTCTCAGATCTTCTTTGTACCCAGTTCTTGGTATCTCCAAACATGACCTCTTTTCCTACTCCAAAGAGGACCCAGAATTTTTCAGGCACAAAGTTGCTCTTCAAAAGGATCTGTGACTCTTCTCTTCCCAGTTCTTCTACCCTCTCTAGGCATTTGCATTTTCTTTCTCTGTTTCTCTCTGATCTGCCTCCTCTTTATTTGGTAAATAACTGCTTACTCATCAGGTTTTGTTTCAAATGTTACCTCTCTAGGATACCCTCTCCAGTATCCAGATCTCAGTTGGGTTCTCTGCTGCAAGATCTATCATAGCTACAGGGCACGAAGTCATACTGCATTGTGTTCTGTGTTCACTTATCTGTTGTACCCTCACATGACTTACTGAAGGTAGGGTCTCTGCATTATATGTGATTCTGAATATGAGTGATAATACGCTTACTGAATGAGTGAGGATGTTGGGGGTCACTCAATCTCTGATATCATGATGGAGCCTCAAACCTAGAACAGCCTAACCCTTCAGACTTCTTGTCACATCAAACAGTAAGATATCTTGATTCTCAGAGGCACTGTGAGTCATGGTTTCAGTTATATGATGTAAACGTACCTGACAGACACATGAGCAGATTTGTATTCTCTAATTATAATCCTGAGCTAAGTCACAGTGTTACTTCTCTTCGTTTAGTACAGCTTGGCTCAGACTTCACCAGCTTTATGCAAGATTTCACTTCTCAAGCTTTAAGACATTTCTCTTTTAACTGCGATTGTGGTCCCTGTTTTCCTAAGATGAACAAATGTCAAGAATTCTCATCCCCCGCCCTGCTCTTCAATATAATTACCCCAAGCTGTTTCCTTTTTCTTCTTTACTCAAGTCTCCAAGGAGTTGGTGGTCTCACCAGAAGCCCACCTTCTGCTCATGATCTGGTCTCTCTCTGCTTCAGGAGCACCTATGCTACACACTCATTCATTCCACAGCCAGCACTTGTGTATGTGCTGTTTTTTTTTAATTGATATTGGAGTATGGTTGAGTTACAACATTGTGTTAGTTTCTACTGTACAGCAAAGTGAATCAGTTATACACATATCCACTGTTTTTTATTTTAAAGATTCCCTTCCCATTTAGGTCACTACAGAGCACTGACTATAAGTTCCCTGTGCTATACAGTAGATTCTCATTAGCTACCTATTTTACGTAGTGTATACATGTCAATTCCAATCTCCCAGTTCATCCCACCCCTCACTTCCCCCATTCCTAACCGTAAGTTTGTTTTCTACATGTGACTCTATTTTTGCTTTGCAGATAAGTTCATCCATCTTTCTAGATTCCACATATAAGTGATATTATACAATATTTGTCTTTCTGGCTTACTTCACTGTGTATGACAGTCTCTAGGCCTCTGCAAATGGCATTATTTCATCCCTTTTTATGGCTAACATTCCATTGTATATATGTATGACATCTTTATGCATTCCTCTGTTGGCAGACATTTGGGTGGCTTCCACGACCTGGCTGTTGTAAATGGTGCTGCAGTGATCACTGGGGTGCATGTACCTTTTTGAATTATGGTTTTCTCAGGTTTATGCTTGGGAATGGAATTGCAGGGTCATATGGCAACTCTAGTTTTTTGAGGAACCTCCATACTGTTCTCCATAGTGGCTGTACCATTTACATCCCCACTAACAGTGTAGGAGGGTTCCCTTTTCTCCACACCCTCTCCAGTATTTATTGTTTGTAGATTTTTTGATGATTGTCATTCTGACTAGTGTGAGTTGATGCCTCACTGTAGTTTTGATTTGCATTTCTCTAATACTTAGTGATGTTGAGCATCTTTTCATGTGTTTTTGGCCACCTGTGTGTCTTCTGTAGAGGAATATCTATTTATATCTTCTGCCCATTTTTTCATTGTTTTTTAAAAAAAAACTTTTTATTTTATATTGGGGATAGCCAATTAACAATGTTGTGACAGTTCCAGGTGGACAGCAAAAGGACTCAGCCATACATATATGTATATCCATTCTCCCCCAAACTCCCCTCCTACCCAGGCTGCCACATACCACTGAGCAGAGTTCCATGTGCTATATGAGCAGATCCTTGTTGGTTATGTTTTAAATATAGCAGTGTGTACATGTCCATTCCAAACTCCCTAACTATCCACTGAGTTTTTTTAATATTGAATTGCATGAGCTGTTTGCATATTTTGGAGATTAATCCCTTCTCAGTTGCTTTGTTTGCAAATATTTTCTCCCTTCCTGAAGGTTGTCTAACTGTAGGTTTGCTGTATAATGGCCTTTTATTATGTTGAGGTAGATTCCCTCTAAAACCACTTTCTAGAGTTTTGATCATAAATGGGTGTTGAATTTTGTCTAAAGTTTTTTTCTGCATGTATAGAAACGATCATATGGTTTTTATTCTTCAATTTGTTAACGTGGTGTATCACACTGATTGGTTTGCGTATATTGAAGGATCCGTGTTGCATCCCTGGGATAAATCCAACTTGATCAGGGTATATGATCCTTTTAATATGTTGTTGGATTCAGCTTGCTAGTATTTTATTGAGGATTTTTGCACCTATGTTCATGTAATATTGGCCTGTAATTTTCTTTTCTCTGTGTGTAGTATCTTTGTCTGGTTTGGGTATCAGAGTGATGGTAGCCTTGTAGAATGAGCTTGGGGGTATTCCTCTGCAATTTTCTGGAAAAGTTTCAGAAGGGTAGGTGTTAACTCTTTTCTAAATGTTTGACAGAATTCACCTGTGAGGCCATCTGGTTCAGGACATTTGTTGTAGGGATTTTTTTCCCCACTTTGGGGCCATTTCATCTTTTTTAAAATATTTTTTTGTTTATTTTTGGCTGTACTGGGTCTTCAATGCTGCACAGGCTTTTCTCTAGTTGCCGTGAGCAGGGGTTACTCTTCGTTGTGGTGCACAGGTGTCTTACTGTGGTGGCTTCTCTTGCTGCTGAGCACAGGCTCTAGGACACACGGGCTTCAGTAGTTGTGGCTCCTGGGCTCTAGAGCACAGGCTTCGTTGTTCCACAGCATGTAGGATCTTCCCAGACCAGGGATCCAACTCATGTCTCCTACATTGTCAGGTGGATTCTTTACCCCTGAACTACCAGGGAAGCCCTGTTTGGAATTTTTTAATCGAACTTTGTTTCAGTACTTGTGACTGGTCTGTTCATGTTTTCTATTTCTTCCTGGTTCAGTCTTAGAAGACTGTACCTAAGAATCTGTCCATTTCTTCCAGGTTGTCCATTTTATTGGCATACATTTGCTTGTATTAATAGTAGTCTCTTATGATCCTTTGTATTTCTGTGGTGTCACTTGAAACTTTAAAAAAAATTTTTTTTTTCATTTCTAATTTTATTGATTTCTCTCCTTCTTTCCTTGATGAGTCTGGCTAAAGACTTACCCATTTTATCTTTTCAAAGAACAAGCTTTTAGCTCTTTGCTATTGTTTTGTCTCTATTTCTGCTCTGATCTTGATGATTTATTTCCTTCTAAGTTTGGGTTTTGTTTGTTCTTTCTCTAGTTGCTTTAGGTGTAAGGTTAGGTTGAGATTTTTCTTGTTTCTTGAGATAAGACTGTACTGCTATAAACTTCCCTCTTAGAACTGCTTTTGCTGCATCTCATAGGTTTTGGATCAACATGTTTTCATTGTCATATGTCTCCAGGTATTTTTTGATTTCTTCAGTGACTCACTGGCTATTTAATAACATTGTTTAGCCTCATGTGTTTGTGTTTCTTACAGGTTTTTTTCCCTGTATTTCAAATCTCATAGCATTGTGGTCAGAAAAGATGCTTTTATGATTTCAATTTTGTTTAGCCTCAGTAAACTTGTGACCCAAGATGTGATCTATCTTGGAGAATGTTCTGTGTGCATTTGAGTAGAAAGTGTATTCTGCTGCTTTTGGATGGAATGCCCTATGAATACTGATTAAGTCTATTTGGTCTAATCTCTCATTTAAGGTTTGTGCTTTCTTTATTAATTTTCTGTCTGGATGATCTGTTGGTGTAAATGGGGTGTTAAAGTTCCCTACTACTATTGTGGTTCTGTCAATGTCCCCTTTCATGGCTGTTAAAGTATGAGTGTAGTCACTTAGTCGTGTTTGACTCTTTGTGACCCCATGGACTGTACCCTCTGTCCATGGAATTCTCCAGGTAAGAATACTGGAGTGGGTAGCCATTCCCTTCTCCAGGACCATGGCTGTGCAGAGCATCTCAATATATAAGGCAAATGCTATGTTGGGTGCATATGTAATTGTTATGTCTTCTTGTATTGATCCCTCAGTCATGATGTAGTGACCTTCCTTGTCTCTTGTCTATTTTGCCTGATATGAGTATTGCTACTTCAACTTTCTTTTGATTTCTATTTGTATGGATATCTTTTTCCATCCCCTCACTTTTAGTCTGTATGTGTCCTTAAGTCTGAGGTGGGTCTCTTGTAGAGCATATATACAAGGCCTTGTTTTTGTATCCCTTCAGTCAACCTGTGTCTCTTGGTTGGAGCATTTAATCCATTTACATTTAAGGTAATTATTGATATATATGTTCCTATTTCCATTTTCTTAATTGTTTTGGGTTTGTTTTTGAAGGTCCTTTTTCCTCCCTTCCTCTCTTGTTCTTGTGTTTCCCACTTAGAGAGGTTCATTTAGCATTTGTGTAAAGTCAGTTTGGTGTAGCTGAAGTTTCACAGCTTTTGCTTGTCTGTAAAACTTTTGATTTCTGTCAAATGTGAATGAGAGCCTTGCTGGGTAGAGTATTCTTGGTTGTAGGTTTTTCCCTTCCATTACTTTAAATATATCTTGCCACTCCCTTCTGGCCTGCAGAGTTTCAGCTGAAAAATCAGCTGATAACCTTATGGGGATTCCCTTGTAATGTGTTGCTTTAATATTTTTATTTATATTTAATTTTTGTTGGTTTGATCAATGTGTGGTCTCAGCTTGTTCCTCCTTGGGTTTACCCTGTATGGGACTCTCCTCTCTGCACTCCCTGGATTTGGGTGCCTATCTCCTTTCTCATGTTAAGGAAGCTTTCTATTATTAGGCCCTTTCTCCTCTGGGGCTGTTCACCTGTGGGTATGCTCTGTTGTGTCCCCTTTTGTCCACTGTGTGAGTTCACAAACTACACTATTGTTGGTGCTGCTCTCGGTCCCACCTTATTAACCCTGGGTATGTGGGCAAATGGCTCTGGTGACTCTCAGGTGTTGTTTTCACCAGGCCACTGGTGCAAATCCTACTATTACCTTTGATTTGTCCACTGTTATCAGCTTCACTCCTTTTGATTCTTGCTCAGGACTCTCCTAATGGAGGTTGAAAATACCCTACCTATCTTCCTGTCTTAAGTGCTTTTCCAGATCTGATATTTCTTTAACCATCATGACAGCAGCCTCATGTGCAGCCCTCACTCTCCTGTCTCAATCCTCTGCCTTCTCTATCTTCTTTTTCTGGCTTCAGTATCTATAGCTCCACAAAAACATAAGGAGCCAGGGGAACAGTGATCAGGCAAGGAACCAAGAGAGGATTCTTGAAGGCAACTGTGTGCCAACTGAAGGTTTTGTGTAATTATGATATACCGACAGGTCAGTGTCTTGGCGTGGGGCCTCCTATTATCATAGAAGTGAGTGTTACTTTTTCTGTATTATTCCAGAGAAGCAGATGTTTACCAACGGGTTTCTCTGGTTTCATTCCAATTTTTTACATTTGTAGGAGCTATTCTACATGGACACTCACCTGTTGGGTATTCCAGAGGCCTCAGCACCTCGTTCCATTTCTTCAGAAGTTTCTTGCTTTGTGTTAAAAAATCCGTCTTTAGTTACAACTTCTTCAGCTAAAATAACACATTGATAATTCATATGTCATTGCCACCTGAATCTAGAAAAAATCTCCAGGGTAGGGAAAGGATGTTTCAAATTAAAAGCAAAAATCAACAGGTGTCCCAGGAACATAGTCATAGCAATCCTAAAAACGTGGTGGAGTGTGGGAAGATAGTAAGAAAGGTCAGTTTCCAGAAGGGAAGGCCTCATGAGGCAAAGACTATTTAAAGAAAATAAAACATAGACAGTAGTGTTCTCAGAGTGAAGAGAACTTCCTCTGATGTGAAGAAGGGATAAGGCAGAGGTGTCTGTGCAATTTCCAGATATTAAGGGATGTGTGAAAATGAGAAATTATATGGGACCCTTGCAAAGGGGGAAAAAGGGAGCAAAGGAGGAGACGTTGAGGGAATCAGGGAATCCAGAGGGATGATCAGAGACGATAACAGCAAGAATCAGTAGGCTGAGTGATTAGTAACAGTAGGTGCTGTGACTCTGAGGGATACAGAATGACAGGCTGAGAGAAGCGTGGAGATCGAGCGCAGAAGGAGGGGAAAGAAGGGCGTGTAGGAAATGTGGGGTCACAGTGGCTGATTCAGGGTTAATGATGGGAAAGGTGGAAACTAGCCAGAGGCCTGTCCTTACCCATGAGACTGACGCTTGTAACCGTCTCCTGAGCCAGACTCTGAACTGGCCACTTCTCTGAGACAAGGACAGGTGCTGCTTCCTCAGTCTTCACTGATGTCTACAAGGACAACAAACGGCCTCTTAGTCTTCACTGTGGTAAAGATAAGGGGTCTAGCTGTGAAGGGTGCTGACAACCACACTGCACACCAGTAGGACCAACCAGCAGGGCCTGCTCTCTGAAGTTCTAGAGGAGTATCGTCCTGCCTCTCTCCTACCTTCTGAGGGCTGTCAGCAGTCCTCAGTGTCCCCTGGATGCATCACTCTAGTCTCTGCTTCTGTTGTTACATGGCCTTCTCTGTGTGTGTCTCTGTCATCACATGGCCTTCGTACAAGGACACTGACCAGTGGACGCAGGGCCCACCCTAATCCAGTACGACCTCATCTTAACTTGATTACACCTACAAAGAGTCTATATCCAAGTCAGATCAGTCACAGGTACCTGGGGTTAGGACTTCAATTTATCTTTTCCGGACACAATACAACCCATAACTTCATCTCAACCCTACTTCAATTAATATTCTCTTTCTCTGGCTGGTCTTTCATTATTTGACTCAACACTACTTTCATTCCACATTCATTCAAACACTACTTTCATTCATTTCACCCATATCTCTGCCCTTTCATTGCCCAGACTGTTGATATTCTTAGTCCAACTTAATTCAAACTTGATTACACATGGGTGCAACATTTAATTACTTAATTATTTCTTGGAGTTATTATGTTCAAACCTTTACAGTTTTTAAATACATACTTTTTTTGGGGGGGGGGCTACCCCCCATGGCTTATGGGATCTTAGTTCCTCGATGAGGGATCAAACCTGGGCCTGAGGCAGTGAGTGTGCAAAGTCCTAACCCCTGAACCACCAGGGAATTCTATTTTCTTAATAAATTACTTTGTTTCTCCATTATGTTACATTTTAGAATAATCACATTGATTTAAATATACCTAAGGTAAGTTTTACTTGCTATACATTTCACTTGCTCTACATTGGTTTTCAGGAAGGTAAAGTATTAAGACTAGGAGGCCCTGGGTCTGATAGAATTAAGAACCAATTAGAAATCACAGAAGAAAACTGAGTGAGGAGAGGACTGCAACCTCTCTGGAGGAAACGAACTCAGCAGTAAAGGACTTAAATGGGAGAGTTAAATATTTTTAAACTAAATGACTAGGAAAATGATTGGACCACTAAAAGTAAGGGGAAAAATGAACAAGAGTCCACTCTGTGAAGAAGATACACAGTACTGCCGTTACCATCACCAAGTATTAATTGGGCATGTGCAGAACACTGGGACTATAAAGGAATATGAGGAAGAGGTTGGTTCTCAGACTGCAGAGAGAAACCAGAGGTTCCTCAAAAGAGAAAATATCTGTCACTGGGCATCAAATGAGTGGAGGCACTTTCTGAAACCAAGGGCCTCAGTCTGCTCCTTATTCTTATAGCCTGAGATTTGGATGTGCCTTCCACATATGGTGCAGAATGAGGCAACAGCGTGTGTGTGTGAGCTCCTGGATGAGGCACACATGGTGTGTGGTATTCTGTGACAAGGTCAAGGCAGAGGGACTGTGCCACCTGAAAGGCTCTCGGGGTGACCAGTGTGAGCCAAGAGGAGGGCCACGGATGGGTGGGTGGGGGAAGGAGGGTTACTACTGAGGTTCCCACAGCCTGGGCACCCTGCTCACCTGGGACCTGGCTGAGTTCAACCCCAGTACTGCAGCCTGGTCTCTGGGATTCTCTTCCTGGAGAGGGTCTGGTCTCTGGGGAGCAGGCCTTGTGGACGGAGCAGACAAGAGTCCTGAAGAGACAGAGTAGCTTTTATAAGAGCCCTTTGTGGGGGACCCAGCCCCTGAATCTTAAGTTTGTTAAACATCCAAGAACTAAGATACAGATCTTAAGCTAGAACATCACGTCTGTTTTCATTGTCAGGAATTCTAGAGCTTTAGTGTCTCCCACCCGCAGAATAAGTGGTGTTTATGAACTCACGAGATGCTTTCCAGTGATGCACTTTCACAGACATAAAAGAAAAATCAGAAATCACAGATGAAAATAAGGAGAGGGAAGAAGAAGCTGGTGATTAAAGAAACATTAACCAGAGAACAAAGAAGAAAGATAAGAAGTGGAGAACAGAGACAAAGCCAGGGGGCAACAGGAAAGCAGGTAAGAGAAAGATGAAAAGAGAAAATAAGGATAAAAACATTGAGTTGATAAGGGGGGAGGCTGGGTATGTGTGGGAGGCAGGGGGAGATGAGAAAGCTCCTTTCATTTTGCTGTGAACCTAAAATGGCTTTTAAAAAGTCATACATGTACACTTGAAACTAGTAACACTGTAAATAAACTATACTTCAGTAAAACAAAAGTCAGACACACAGTCATACATAGAAGAGATGCTAACTGCAAACTAGGAGAACTTTTGAGAATCTGCTGCATTGGAAACCAGAATCCAAACAGTGATAATGACGGCACATCACTGCACTGTTACTTAGATTCTTTCCAATTCCTTATCTGTACAAGGGGGAGAACTCAGTCCACTTTCAGGGACAATGAAGACTGAGATAACATAAAAGCCCTCTATAAAGCCCTTTAAGACCCTATACAAAGTAATGTACCACTGTTTGCCAAGATGGTAACAATAGAGGGAGTCCAGAATTACTAAACGAAGTGCACAGGGGATAATTCTAACCCAGAACATAGCACTACTTTTCTTTGCTTCAACAGTGAATCACTGTGGAATCTTTTTGGTGCTGTTCCTTCATACTAGAGAGAATAAAGCTTGCTAAGAAAATAAAAGAGACTTGCCCATGATTCACTATTACTACCTAATCTCCCCACAATGCATATATGCCAAAAAACCAACAGCTTAAAAAGCACAGTGTGAAGCAGGTCTGCTGTCAGAGAAAGGGCTAAGCTGAGGAGGGGCAGGATGGCAACAGAAAATGGAAGAGGGGCAAAGAGATCAAGAGCTATGGGAAATCTGAGAGCAAACATCAGACCAGACTCTCTGATTGCTCCTTATCACCCTCCTGAGGTGGAAAAGCTTTACGGTTAAGCCTGGGAAGAAGATAGAAGAATGTTTTCAAACATATTATAGCTCACTACACACACCACACTGATCCTGTTGCTCTATATCTCTCCTAAAGACAGAACAAGACAAAGTGGGCTTAAGTTGCCATGAAGAAGATGATATCAAGGTCTTTTCTACTTCTCCATCAACATATCTAAAATTTAACAATCTGACACTAAGAATCACAGCTGAGCATTAATAGAGACTAGCAAAACTAAAGTACTCGGTAGTTTTCACTTTAAATCTAGTGTTCCATGACTGGTGGGAATGAAATACCATATACGCACAAATAACAGTCACTGTAAATCATATTTTTATGTTAAAAAAAAAAAAAGGCTTCAATGGTACCCAACTTTTTTCAAGTCTGAACTTCCTGGTTTGAAATTAAACACCCCATAAAATGGCCCCAACTGACCTTCCACCCCACCCCCCCCTTTCCCCTAAATAAACCCTACCCTCCAGCCATGCGGGCTGACTTATTATCCCTTTGAAAATACCAGCAGGAGGGGAGGGAAGGCAGGTAGCCTGGGGAATTGATGTTCCGTTCATTTGGTCTCTGGTACCCTGGAGAAATGCGCTTGGGTTATGACTAGTAGGCACACAGGTCCTTGGCCAGGGTCTCCAGAATATTTGGGAGGGCCTATGAGTGTACAAAAAGCCCTTGCGAATGACAGGGAATGAATCTTGAAGGAGGCCACTGAAGAAAACGTTACCATGGGGAAAAAGACAAAGTTATGGAAAGCTACCAAGTAAATATTTGAATTCCAGGTGTGGAATTAGAAATGTGGAGTAGAGACATATAGTAGAGAATCTTGGTCAGAAGGTCAGGTGACAACGCTGCCTCTGAGTTTTGGTTTTCCTAACTATTAAGGGTGTTGAAAAGATCTTAGATTTCTAACATTTTACAATTTCAGGTGTTTTTAAAAGCTTGCTTAGGTACAGGGTTAGACAAAAACAAAACTTGAGAACACAGATAAACAAACTTTCACTTAGAAGGCTACGCACCTGTCAGTGGGCTGTTCCCAATGTCTTTACTAATTTCACCCTCTGGCACTCACCACTCACTTCTTGGGAGGTCTCTTGGGGGGACTCTGGAGGCTCACACTTCAGGGCAGTTACCCCCAACAGGAGCCGGGGGCTCTGACACTCCGAAGAGGGTCCTTGATACTCTGTCACCAGGAGGTGCAGGTCCTGTCCTAGAGTGTAGACAGAAGCCTGGGGACAAAAGATTCACTTTGGAAAGGTGTCCTGGTAGGAACTGGACTGAACAGCAGTTAGGGACATTCCCCAAGGGAACACCAGACAAGCTTCATTTAATCCTTAAGTAGTGAGTAAGACAAAGTAGCAAGACACAGACATGCACTCATTTGGCAAATGTGGACTGAATGCGTAGGAAAGCCAGACTCTGTTCTACATGCTGGGCAAAGAAGAGACACAATACAGGCAAAGAACCCCTGCCTAGAAAACAAAACCCCAGATGGATGCTTAAATTAGTGTGTGGAAGTTTAATGAGAAATAGGATATGTACACCATCTCCAAATGTCACCCAGAGATTACTTACTAATTACAAAGGGGAAAATGGTAACTTGATAGTGGAGAAATCTGACATATACCACCTTAACCTCATCAGTAACAGGACGATGCACCACCATGTGCCTCCTGAAGTGATGCACGGTGGAGACCACAATGTCACTTCTGTGGTATTCTAGCCAAAATGTACTACCTGGGTCTTATCATGAGGAAACACAAGACAAACCAAAATTGAGGGGCATTCCAAAAAGTAACTGATCTGTACTCTTCAAAAATGTCATTGGCATGACAAAGACTGAACAACTGTTCCAGATCTAAGAAGACTTAAGAGACAGCAACTAAAAAATGTGTGATGATGGAATTGGGGCAAAACTGTCATAAGGAACATTATTGGGCTATCACTGATACATCTGAACAAGGACTACTACTGAGGTGATAGTATCATAAAAATTTTAATTTCCCAAAACATGATAATCTATATTCCAGTTATACAAAAGAATGTCTTCTTCAGAAACACACATTGAAGTGTTTAGAGAGAAAAGGTCATGGTATCTCCAACTAATTCCATTCTCAAATGGTTCAAGGAAAAAAACTGCATAAGCTGTATGTGGGTGTGTGCATGCACACATGTATGCATACAGAGGGAGCACTTGCTCACACAAGAAGGGCGGCACATTCCTGTAACAAATGTTAACAACTGGTGAATCGTACACACAGTTCTCTGCACTACTCTCCCAATACAAGTTATAAATTATTTCAGAGTTAAAAATTAACAGACAAATGTTCGCCATTACATCTCTCACACCACCACACACATTCTCTTCCCACCTGTTCTCCTGAGCCTCCTGTCTCTCTCTCGAGACTCTCCAGCGCTGACACTGCATCCTCCCCACTCTCCAAAGAACACGCCTGCACCCTGGCTTGGAGCTCCTCGGGCAGGATGGTCAGGAACTGCTCCAACACCAGCAGCTCCAGGATCCGCTCCTTGCTGTGGGTCTCTGGGCTCAACCACTGATGGCAAAGTTCTCGGAGTTGGGCCAGAGCCTCCCGGGGCCCAGGTACCTCCTGATAGCAGAACTGCCGGAAGCGCAGGCGGCAAAGCTCCCGAGTGTGGGAGCCGCTTTCCTGTGAGCTGCATGTCTGTTCCCATGTGGGATCTTCCTCCTTCACTTTCACAAGGCTGTCTCCATTTTCAGGAGCGGGGTCCTGCAAAACTTCATCCATGTTGACCTTAAAGGCTTAGAACACAGTTCACTTAGCTTTTCCAAATGTACAGCTGAGGCGTAAGTATTGATCAGTAACGTGAAAATAACAGCTTCAAAAACCTATGTAACACATTTATCTTCTTGTCCCCACTCTAAGTGATGCTCAAAAACTAAGCCTGCTTGCCTGTATTATCAATGAAGTATACCTTGACTCCTAAGGAAGTAGAGCCCAAAGGGAGGGGATATAAGAGAAGAAGGGTTAATAAGAATGCCTGAGCAGCTTATACTTTAGATGGAGGGAAGGTCATCTATCTCTGTGTCTTTCTCACAGAATACTTTACCTTAGGTGAAGTAGACTTTCAAAAGTCTCCATCGCCTAAGATCTGTTGTGATGAGATTTTGTTACTTTTCCCATTATGGGGTGGAGTCTTTTTCCTTCCCTTGAATCTGTGCTGGTCTGTGACTTGCTCTGACCAATAGAGTATGGCAGATAGGACACTGTAAGAGGAAGTGCTCTTGTAGTGCCTGGCACACAGCCATGAGACTGCCATGCTGTGAGAAGGCCCAAGCTAGCCATGCAGAGGTCACGCGGATGAGAACCACAGAGCCCCAGCTGAAGCGGAGCTGAGCCTAGTCCCCAGCCACATGAGTAAGTCTGGTAATCCTGCCCAGTCAACCTACAGAATCATAAGAAATAATAAGCTGAAGTTGTCTTACGCCACTAAGTTTGGGGCTTTATATTTTTATGTAGCAATAGATAAACAGTAGAAATATTTCAACTTCTGTTTCTCCCTCTTCTCATTTTTCCTTTTGTTATCTCCTTAAAAATTCAGTATATCTCTGTTCTAAGAACACTCTTATCTGTCTGGTTCTGACTTGCCTTTCACATCCCAGACTCACATCTTGAAATGCCACAGGATGCCTCCAGCCTTGGACCTTCCTGCCCTGTCATTTCAACACACCCTCAACTGAAATCAGCCTCCTCAAAGCTGCACTCATTCTGTATTTTTCTATTTCTACTGGCATCACCACCATCTTCCATGTATTCAGGCTCAAAGCCAGCCTACATATAGTGTACATAATCACTCTGGGTCCAGTCAGTTCTTCCTCCAAAATGCCTCTTGCACCCACTCCTTCGTCTTCCTTTTTACGCCCTTATTACGATTGCCAGTCACTATTATCACAATATTTTCTGTGTGGTACTCCTGCCCCACCACTTCATCATCACTGGATCGGTATTTCTTAAAGCACAATTAGGACTATATCTGACAACGCCCCCCTCCCCAAATGCTAATTTCAACTGCTCCTGGTTGAACTAAATTCAAACTCCCCAGGATTCGATCTTAGAACTGAGTTTCACATGTTTGCCACTCGATAAACACTTATTGAACACATCATTATTTTCCAGGAGCTATCCCCGGAATAAAAGAAACAGACCCTACTTGCAAGAAAGCTATCGTCTTCTCAAACGCCTCGTGTCACTGCCAGCTGATACTCAAATTTGTTCCACGCAACTTCGTACTTTATGGTCACGACCAGTCTTCTAATCGTAAATCCCCAAGGCCCAGCGCAAATGCCACCCCCAAACCTCAGGTACAATCTTGCCCTCTGAGTCACTCAGGCGGAGGGCGTTCCTATGGAACACTGAGCCCAAACCTGCATTTCCAACTCGCTTCACTCTCCAACTCACAGGTCACAGCCCCCATCACGACCACCACCCCTTGCCCCTTGAGAACAGGGTCTTATCTTTGCCGGCGTACCTGATATTCAACAAATACTGGCGGATGTCTTGCTGAATGCACGGAGATGAACTGGGATGCCAGGACGTCCCGTGGGCCCAGAACGTATCTTACTGCGATCGCACCCCAGCACTTGGAATATGGGGGGCACTCGGTGAATGATGGTCTTAACTGCTGGCTAACAGACCAAAAGTTCAAGGAACAAGCACGACAAAGACGTAGCTGACCCAGTGAAAAATCCCACCGGAGAGCAGAGGCCCAGCTCTCCAGTCGGGAGAAGCCAGCTGCCTCGCCTGGTGGGCGTGCCCCACTTCCGTCGTCGGGACTCCGGGGGCCAAAGATTTCGCCTCCCGCCGCTTTGGCTGCCGATCCGATTCTGTCCCTCTCTAGGAATGCGGCCGCACGCCTCTCTGGTGCGCCTGGAGGACTCCAGCTGCCACAGCCCAACCCGCTCAGTAGCATAGTCTCCGACAGACTATCTGTATATCCGCAAACTACCCCTCATTTTTGCAATTATTTGAATTAAAAACCAAATAGATGATGAAGACAAAACTGAGTTTCTGTCTTTAGAGTCCTCACAGGCTGCTGTGGAGACAGATGAATAAACATTGCAATATATCAAGCAGCACGTATTTAAAAAATTTAAATATACAGATTCAAATACAACTAAAACTCAAGTTGCATATAACTGCATATATAACTTAGTTAAGCCCGCTAATAATGTATCAGTATATCAAAATATATTAAAAAGTCCTATAGTAAAAAAACAAAAACACACCCTTGAGTTACACAGAGACTTAAATGAAAAGTATATCCCAACTCCCCAGTTAACCACTGTTAGTATTTTGTGTATACCCTCCCAGGACACCACCAGCCACACAACAGCACTCAACAAACATTTGTTTAGTTAAGTATGTATTTTAAACCACCTCTGGCATCACGATATTATTTTACATCTTATCTTTTTCAGTTAAGAAAACTTGGCGATCTTCCCATATCACTTTATCGTTCAAGAGCTAATTAATATACCACTGTATGGGCTAATTTACTTAACTATCCCTACTATATTTTTTTCTTTATAAGTAGAGAACACCACTGAATATCTTTATATGCTTTTATGAATATATTTCTAGGGTAAATACATACTGGAATATATTTGTCAAAGGGCATGTGCATTTAAATTTAAATCCCGTTTAATTTTTAAGGGCACTGCTGTTTAAGAGTAAAATGAGAACCTAATAGAATAATTCATCCCAGGTGAACACGGTGGTTCAAAATCAGAATATTAATTAACAACCAATTAACATATGAAAAGATGGTCAGTTTTGACAGTAAACCTGTTTAAAAACTCTAAAAAGGAAACTCAAACAGAAATGGCCAATCAGAAGATACTGCTGCAATGCAGTACAGTCTTCCTGACTTTCTGCTCTGAGTAGATTTTTAACTGCCTTTTAGGGTGTCTAGGATGTTTATGTTGTAAGCAAAACCCCAATCGAATCTGTTACAACATTTGCCCTTTGTTCAACGTTCCTATAATTTCCAGGAATAAGGAAAACATTACTTAAATACATCTCTATCCATCATTTGTGCCAAGGTGGTTATTTATGGGTCTACCCCCAGGGTACAGATGAGCACACCACTTCCTTTGGAATTGTAAGGAAGAATTAGGTTAAAGTGTCAATGAACTTAGGATGCTTGTAATACCTATAGTATAGAATCATCATGAAAAGAAAAAGCCAAGATTAATTTTCCAGAGAGTTAAGGGTATGTACTATTCATGGGGTCCTCAAGGCAAGAATACTGAAGTGATTTGCCATTCCCTTTTCCAGTGGATCACGTTTTGTCAGAACTCTCCACCATGACCCGTCCGGCTTGGGTGGTCCTAACATGGCATGGCTCATAGTTTCATTGAGTTACACAAGGCTGTGATATGTGATCAGTTTGGTTAGTTTCTCTAATTGTGGTTTCCATTCTCTCTGTCCCCTGAGGGATAAGGATAAGAGGCTTGTGGAAGCTTCAGTCAATCCTAAAGGAAATCAGTACTGAATATTCACTGGAAGGACTGATTCTGAAGTTGAAGCTCCAATATTGTGGCCACTTGATGCAAAGACCTGACTTATTGGGGAAACAAAACCCTGATGCTGGGAAAGACTGAAGGCAGGAGAAGGGGACGACAGAGGATGAGATGATTGGATGGCATCACCAACTTGATGGACATGAATTTGAGCAAGCTCCGGGAGTTGGCGATGGACAGGGAAGCCTGGCGTGCCGTAGCCTACGGGGTCACAGAGTTGGACATGACTGAGCGACTGAACTAAAGAGTATATAATTCTTCATACTTTGAATCTTTTCATTATCATCGCTCTTTAATGAGAATAAAGATATTTCAGGTTACTTCCCTAACTGAGCAGAATCAAATAGATCTGAACTATGACATAGAGCTAAATATTTAGGCACTAACCTCAGCACATCCCTCAAAACTCTTGGAAAAATCCCTGGTATCAACTTAATTTTACTAATAAGAGCAGAATAAAAGATACATACCTTATGGCTTCTTAAGCAATGGAATATGACTGACTTTCCATAAAATTCAATTTCTTGAAAAATTACAGCTGCTTCTCCTGCAGATTTGGTCCTCCTCCAGAAAATGGCATTAACTGTTGCTTCTGGTCAGCTTTCACAAAGTCAGATCACAGTGGGAAGTGGATCAAAGACTCCTAAGCGCCTATTTCAACCTTCATTCTCCCCTTTACTCTTAGTGACAGAAGGCTGATTTTCAGCTGGACACTCTGAAACCCAGAATAAGATATACTTTCCAGTTTCCCTTTCTTTAGTTTTGGCCTATGATATACATGCTGAAGTGATTTATGGGACAGCTGCTTAAAAGGAGCTGACTGACGGGGAGGCATCTCTGTCCTTCTGCCTTCTGTCTGCATTTTGTATGTGATAGCTGGAGTTTCAGCAGCCATCAAGGATCATCATATGATGACTTTAAGGAATGATGGCATGAAAGGCAAAGGCTGGGGCCCCTAGTGATGTCAGAGAACCACCTTCCAGGCCTGGACTGCTGTCTCTGGCCTTTTCTATTTAAACAAAAACAAACTTTTATTATGTTATTCCCACTTTTTGTGTTTAAATTATATGCAGCTGAACAAAACCTTAGCAAAACCTGAGGGCTCACCAGTCTTCCCACTCACATGACAGACTAAGAAGTCTTTTCCAGACAGCGGTATCTCAAGCAGCTGCTACCAATCAGCAAGTGATGTTTATCATCCTGGGGACATATTCAGAAGTCAGACTCCCCTAAGCTTACTAGCCTTAACCATTACCATGACATTTTGGCATTCACAATGTGACGATCATGATCTCTTCCAAGCTGATTTTATTACTTGACTTTCAAAATTCCAGAACAAACAGCATTTTAAAATTACATCATCAGTATTAAAGGAAAAAAATCCAATTTCTTTCCCCAGACATTTATCAAAGTTGCTATGCAGCAGCCACTATACTAACAATGAAGTTATCAAGTAAGATAGTTGCTACTTGGATTAATTCAACCTGGTTCATTCAAATAACTTAACCAAATCTCTTCCATAGTCTAAATAAAACTTTAGTTTCTAATTTGAATCAATGAGGTATATATGGCAGGGATGGGGCTGGGAAATGGTAAAATTAGATCATCATTGCTTTCCAAAATGCTTCTGCTGATTGGGGTGGGGATGGGGTAGTAAAATCAGTGGGGAAAAATGTTCACCATCAATAACCTGCACTTTAAGATACCTTTGAGGGACTTCCCTGGAAGTCTGGTGGAAGTCCGTGCTCCCAATGCAGGGGCCATGGGTTTGATCCCTGGTCAGAGAACTAAGATCCCATGTGCTGTGCAATGCAGCAAAAAAAAAAAAAAAAAAAATTAAAAGATACCTTTCAGTGTGGTATTCCAAAGTCATTTTTTTTTTTTTTTTTCGGTATAGGAGACTGCTGCTGCAGCATGTGCAAAAATATCAACCCTCTTTTCTTCTGCTTAAACCTATAAATCTATACACACTTGACTCATTGATGACTTCAAGCCCTTGATCATGAGGCTCTCTACTACTTGAAGACACATAACTTACACATTTACCATGTTAAAGGCTCTGAGAAGTCCTGCGGTGAAGAATGCTATTTACTTTTGATCCCATAGTACCATCTAGGGTCAAAATATTGTGGCCCAAAGCTAACTACAAGGAAAATAAGAGTGCAGGCAGAAAGCCTTCAACTTGGCCCCCAAGTTCTCTGCCAGAATTGGCTAGAGTGACTTTTCCTGAAGTGCTGCTTATTAACATACTGTCCCTGATGGTACATAAGCAGAGGACACTTCATCAAGCCAGTCTGTCTTTGTGGTGATATCTCTGATGTTGAAAAAGACCGGACCTCTGCCTGAAGGCTTCTCCACATTCATGACACTTGTAGGGTTTTTCCTCATTGTGGATTCTCACATGCTGAGCGAGATGTGAGTTTAATCGGAAGGCTTTCTGGCAAATAGTACACTTGAAAGGTTTTTCTCCAGTGTGAATCCTGTGGTGTCGAATAAGGTCTGAGGTCAAACTGAAGGCTTTCCCACACTCGTTACACTGGTGGCTTTTGGAGTGGCTGTGGATTCTCTGATGGTGGGTGAGGAGAAGGGCCTGACTAAAGGTTTTCCCACACTCTTTGCACTGACAGGGCTCCTCCTGACTGTGAATTCTCTGGTGTCGATTAAGGTGGGAGCTGCGCCGAAAGTTCTTTCCACAGTGGATACATAGATAAGGTTTCTCTCCAGTATGGATTCTGAGATGTTCCAAAAGGCCTGCATTCTGGCTAAAGACTTTTCCACACTCTTTGCACTGATAAGGCTTCTCACCAAGATGGATTTTCTGATGTCTGATAAGGTGAGAACTTCTCTGAAAGGCTTTCCCACAATCATGACACTGATGAGCTTTTTCTCTAGAACAGATTTTCTGATGTCCAGGAAGACTAGAACTCTGACACACTTCAGCTTCACAGAGCTTTTCTTTCGTGTGTGAACTTACATGCTTCATCAGGTCTGAGTGCTGGATGAACCCCTGCCCACATTCTGAGCATTTAAAGTCAGTCTTCTCCTTGGGCTCGGCCTGCTGCCTATCCAAGTTAGAGTCCTTGTAATGAACCTCCATGGGTTCAGATGGTTTCCCAGATGATTCCACTCCTCCACAGGAGTCGGTCTCTACAACCAGCTTCCCATTCTCAATCCTTTTCTCCTCACCTGAAACATTAAGTATATAACACCAATTACTATAACACCAATTTTTTGGTGCTCAGGAAAAGGAATCTGCAATTAGGAGGATAAAACTGAATCAAGCCACGTGTGCAAAATGGAAATGTGGATGTTTGTGTTTGCATAGAACATACATGGAATGATACATAAGAAAATGTTTCCCAGTGGCTGCTTTGGGAGGATTATGGTGAGAGACGACTTATTTTAAATGGTTTGAAGCTAATCCTGTGATACATATACATATATACATATAGAGAGAAGTTAGCAAGCAAGTAAACAGTCATAAAGGGAAGGGCTCTATGTTCTTTCCTTTTTTTTAATCTGCTTATGGCTTCAGTGAAGAAAATATTGAACATTTTCCTGCCTTCACTCCTTCCTTCCTAAACCCATCCTAAATGCCAATCATTACTGTAGGCACTGAGGTTATCAAGTAGGATAAAAAACTTTTTATTTTTTATGAACTCTTTTTTTTAAAGGAGAGACAGAATTATAAACAAGTAGTGGGAAAATAATGTAAAGTTTGTGCCAGGCATAGCAGCAACACAGAAGGAAAAAATGATTGTTACAATTTTATCTTCAAGAGCTTTTTGCTAGTTTTCTATAAATTACCATAAAACATCAACCACCAGGCAAAATCAGGAAATAAGAACCTATTATACAACTTAAGTATTTGAATAATTTATAACGGCTATATTACTTTAAAAACTTCAGTTCATTTAGGCAAAATGATGAGATCACTGGTCTCAGAATTCAAGAAAAAGCATATAGAATTGCAGGGTCTGAAAAGAACATACAATTGGAAGTATTTAAAAGTGAGATTAGACAAATAAGGACCTACTGTATAGCACAGGGAACTCTGTAATGGCCTGTGTGGGAAAAGAATCCAAAAAAGAATAGACATATGAATATGCATAACTGAGTCACCAAACCGTATACCTGAGACTAACATGACACTGTAAATCAACTAGACACCAATAAAAAATTTTTAAGTGTGGATATATATAACTGATTCACTTTGCTGTACAGCTGATGGCTGTATGTTCTTGATAATGGTCTGCCATGTGGAAATTAGAAAACTAGGTCAACTAAATACCCAGGGCAAATAAGAGAAAGGGATAGCACCAGAAATGAAGAAATGAACTGGAAATGAAGACATGCAGACATGGTGCCAATTCTATCACTGATTAGCTGTGTATCTTAGGTGATTTAAGTCCTCTGGGCTCAGTGTCCTCACCAATAAATCAAAAAAACATTGGGCCACAAGACCTTTGTAACATGAAGTCCACAAAGATGTCTTAGCCTTTCCTGATCTCCTTGGACAGCAGTAACTGCTTTCCTGTGTGGTTCACTAGATCCATTATAGTTCACTGCTTTAATAATTTGCTTATAGATGTGGCACAAGAGATAATAAACAGTGGTGAATAAAAACTTGGCTCAGATACCAGGGAGAGGGTGAGAGGGAATAGCAGATAGGAGCATGAAGTCCAGGAGCATGAATGGGATGGAAAGCAGAATGAGAGTAAAAGGAGAAGTGGATGGAGAAAATAGAAGAGGGAGAGAAAGAGTCTAAGCAGCACTAACGACAAACAAACGAAGCTTACTCTGTGTGAGCAAGATAAAGAGCACGCAGACCATTGCAAAAGTGAGAGTAAATGAGAAAGTGAAAATGAAGGGTGGGGGGAGGAGGTATCAGAGAAAGTAAAGGCACATGTTGGGGAGGCAGAGTAGAAACATTAGAAACCTGACTGGGTGTAAAGGCCTTTGGCAAGAGGATGAATAGCCCCCATGGGGAGGGAGTGAGAAAATAGTCTTTTCAGTGAGGACAGAATGACACACACAACTGAAAGGGAATGCAGGGGCCTCCAAAACTGAAAAACAACCTGAACTTTGAGTATAAAATAACATTTTTCAACAGATCTAGAGGATAAGGAACAATTTCAAGAATCTACTGTTGCTGAATCTACTTTTTGTATTTAAAATATATACCCATCATTGATTACATTAAATTCATTTCTGCAAGGCTGTTTAGAAAAAGTAGGCCTCTCTCTTTTGGCTACTTTACTCAGAAAGCTTCAAGAAAAAGAGGAATTTTGAAGCAGACTCAGAAACTGTGCAGGGGAACCAGGTAGTAAGTAAAAGAAGGCTTTATAATTGAAATCAGCCATTCATCAAATAGATATATACTGAAGGTCTACTCTAGGCAAGGGATGGCAGCAGACTCAGGAGACAAAACAAAGCCCTGTCATTTGGGTCTGGCAGGAGGAAAAGAGAAGTAAACCAGCAATTCTAATATAATATGATCAGTTCTATGGTAGCTTTAGCAGCAGAGGTAGGGAAACTGATCTAGACTTGGGGGGGTTTAGGAAGGACAGAGAAAGTGATATCTAAGCTAGCTGTGAAGGAGGAGTAGGAATTAGTTAGGGAAGGTGAGGAAAAAGTATTCCAGACAGACAAGCAGCAAATGGGAAATGGACTCAGCATGAGGAGAAACACACATGAGAGCCAATGGAACCAAGGATGACTAACTGTCCCAGAGTGTCTGGGAACGAGGGGTTTCCCAGCACCGGGAACAGTCAGAACGAAAAGTCTCCAGTAAACTGTGGCAAACTGCTTATGTCAGGGAACACGAGGCTGCAAGGTCCGCAAGTGCCAGAACATGCCAGGTGAGGCTTCTGTTAAGAGCTACTGGGAGTGACTGAAGGTGGTAGGTTGTTCTTAGTTCACTGAAGGTCTTCAAGGAGGGGAGCAACAGTAATGAATTTGTGTTTAAACAGTGGAGAATAAACAAGAGGTAATTTAACTTTCGCAGAAGCACCAAGATGACAGACGGTAAAACAAAAAAGAGAAACAGGGCTTGTATCAGACTGGAAAGAGGAGAAGAATGAAACGGATAGAAATTAGAGAGAGATTTCAGAGTCTAGAGCAAAAAAAAAGAAAAGAAAATCCAGACAACACTTAGAAATAAAAGACAGTAGTCATTTCCAATAACTGGAAGATGGTAAGAAAAAATAAGTAGTGAATCGTGTGGCTGGAATTCTTTCCCTTGGGAGAGAAACAAGCACTCCTTTTTAATTCACACCCCTGTCCCCCAGTAATGGGGAGAAGAGGAAGGTAAAGGTTCACAAAGAGAAGGATTCAGTTTTAATTAAACAGAAAAAACCCAAACTAGAAACAATCAAAAACAGTAACAAGGGTTAGGGAAAAAGGAAATGTCTGGGATGGTGGAAACTTTTCTGTATTGATTGTGGTGATGATTGGACAACTGTAATTATTTCATGTTTGTAAAAACTCACTGGCCTGTACACTTACAAAGAATGAATTTTACTGCATGTAAACTAACCTCAATAAACCTGACTCAAAACAAAAACAAAAAAGCAAAATGCCAAGAGTGCTGAGCAAGGCCTCCGGGCAGAACCACAAAGCCCACCACATCTCACATGCGAAGATGCAGTCTTCTTACCCTTCTCTCTCTCGGGCTGTGGAACGTCACCTTCAGGTTGGACTCGCCGCTCCGGCACGGCTTTTCCAGGGGCTGTCTCCTCCATGAGCACTTTCTGTTTCTTTGCCTGGTTTGGGTCCTAGGGATGATTAGGTACACATGGGTTTAGGAGGAAACTGCTGTTCAGAAAAACACTTCAATGTTTAGAAAAGGAAGCGAAGAAAAACCACAGAAGGGCAAAGAAAAGAGGCTAGAGAACCTGGAGCACATTCAGTTTCCTCCCAGCAGAGGCAGGGTGGCTGAGGTAAGAGCTTCAGCAAGAAACCACCAGACTGCAAAGAAACAGAACCCAAGCTGAGCAGTTCTCTCACTGCTGAAGTCATGGCCACGGCTCTGGCCCAACGCGTCAACTCCTGCTTTCTTGCAAAAGGGTACACCTGACCCTTACCTCCCGTTGTCCTGTTCCTCCCAGCTCCAGCTGCAAATCCTCCAGGAAAGCCACCACGTCTTCCCCGCTCTCCGGGTGATGCTCCCGCAACCGGGCCTGGAGCTCCTCGGGCAGGATGGTCAGGAACTGCTCCAGCACCAGCAGCTCCAGGATCTGCTCCTTGGTGTGGGTCTCAGGCTGTAGCCATTGTCGGCAGAGCTCCCGGAGCCGGCTCAGCGCCTCTCGAGGTCCTGTGGTCTCTTCATAGCGCAACTGCCTGAACTGCTTGCACAAGGGCTCCTGCCCGAAGCCTGTGCCGATTCCTTGCAGCTTGACTCCCTGTTCCCAAGCAGAGAGGTGATCCTCCTTCCCCACCCGAAGCCCCTCCTTCTTCAGGTTCACAGGAGCCAGGGAAAGAAGGGTTCCCCATGCTGTCGCCATCCCCACCTTCAGACTGCTCTATTTTGGGCAACTTCTTTTGACTGCCTCTTCAGGGATACCCCTGAAAATGTAATAACAAGAATCACAGAAACAGTAATAATAGTAGTAATGATAAAAACTGCAATAGCAATATTCCTTTGTTGGATTTATACATTTCCAATAATTACTATCCATTTCTTCTCTCTGAAACAACCATACAAAATGAGAAGACTGTTTTACAGAAGATCGCCAGATAACAGCATAAATAACAGATTTGAAAAATCACCATTCCGTAGCCCTTGATGAAGTAACTGATTCAATCAAGGACCACAAATGGGTGAAATCACTGGGTAAAAAGGAGTAAGGGGAAAGGATAATCTCAGCCTCAAAGAATCACCACACTGATTGCTTATGAATTACAAAGGGAAGAATGGCGCTATCCAGCAGTCAAATGAAACCTAGCAACACCAACAGTAAGATAACTGACCTTGTGCCTTAATCACTTATGCAGCATTTTTACTAGACGTGTTTAACATGAATCTAATAATGAGGAAACTTTCAGATAAATCCAGAATGTCCAGAATGCAGCTTATCTACAAGAGGTATATGCACTTTTCAAAACATCAATTTCATGAAAATAAAGAGTGAGTGTGGGAAAGGTATTTCTCTAGATTAAAGAGATACAGCAAAATGTAACAAGTGAAATTTGCTTGAGTAAAAAAAAAAATACAAATGTTTTGAAGAATTCAGAAATCTGAATAATATATAGGCAAACCAAATAGAGCCCAAAGGCTGTATTTGTACCTGAAGTTTTACTGGAATACTGCTGCTGCTGCTTAGGTGCACAGTCATGTCTGACTCAGCAGATTGAACCCAAGTCTCCCACACCAAAGACAGACTCTACCCATTGAGCCAACAGGGAAGGATGATTTTTTTTCTCACTGGAATACAGCCAAATCCATCTAGTAGATAGTGTTTACATCTGCTTTCAGAAACACACTAGCAGGACTGAGGACTTGAACAATGGGGCACTGATCCCTGCTCAGTCAAAAATCCAACAATCTGTGTGCTACTTACTATCTCTGCCACAAAAACAAAGGAACTGATAGATGAGCAAAGGTAGGAAGCTAAAACAGCTTCAACAGGATCAGGACTCAAACTCTAGTTCTTTTGACGCCACATGATTTCTAACCAAACACAAAATTTCCCCCACTTAAAGATCTGTAACATGAAAATACATGTATTATATGTACTGAAAAAACCCACATATAAGTGGACCCATGTAGTTCAAACCCTTTTGTTCAAGGGTCAACTGGAGTTACCACAGAGACTGTGTCACCTGCAAAGCTCAGCTGTTCTGGCCCTTCACAGAACTGTGTAGATCTGAGAGTCTCCTCGGGTGGGATACAGTTTTGTGGTCATGTAGGAGAATAGCCTTATTCTCCGGAGACGGTACTGAAACTTAGTTTCAAATGTTGCAAGGAGAGGGGAGTCTGTGGAGAGGTATGCGGAGAGAGAAAAAACACAAACGTAGCAGGAAGTTGAGGGGTATATGAGGGGTATATAGTATTGACCATACTATTCCTACAACTTTTCAGTAGATTTGAAAATTCTCCAAATGTTGAGAGGGAGGAAAAAGACACAAAATGAATAAAACTGTTTGTATGTTCATTCATTAAAGCCAGTATCAGAATTAACTAAAAGAGGATAAGGCTATTCACAACTTACCTCATTTATTGTCTAGGTGCCACACTCTTTTAGTCGCTGGAGATCAGAGATGAAAGAACCTCTGCCTCTGTAACTCTCTGTCCCACAAGAAATTAAGTAAATAAGCAATTACAGTCGCATGTATTAAGTGCCACGGTGAAGGCAGACACAGGATGCTAGCAGAGCTCAGTGGTAAAACACTTAATCCCTACTAGCAGGTCAGAAAAGGCCTCCTGAAGGTGAGCCCTTCTGACTCTTAAAAGACATGTGAAAGTCAGACAAGAAAATACGGAAAGAGTTTTCCAGGCAAGAGAAAAATCTGAGCACAGAGTTGTTGGAAAACTTCACATGTTCAGGGTAGTTGTTAGTTATGGCTGGGAAAAGGCTAAGTGGGGCTGGAACCTGGGAAACACCTACGTGTAAGGAAGAAAGAACAACCAGAAAGGTAGAAAAACAAAGACAGTAGAATCCAGGAGACAAGGGGATCTGTTTCTCTAGGTGTGGAGTGGTGGAAAGAGCCTGAGCCTCAGACTGGCCTGGGTTCCAATCCAACTCTGTCATTACACTGTTTACTCATTTGTAAAATGAAGATAATACCGAATTCAGAGACATGTTTTGAGGTAAATGAGATAATATGTAATTATAAAGAATAATAATTAAATACAGCTCTTTTAGAATTTGTTTAGCAAGTTTTCTGGTCAGCACTGGAACCACCCCACCTCTCCCCCAAAAGAATACTAACTAACTGATTTCTAACTGGAATTTAAAGAGGCAGTCGCAAGAGTAAAACATTTCAGTAAGATGAGTTCACCTACAACTTGCACTTATTTATAAAGGGGCTTCCCTGGTGGTCCAGTGATTAAGAATCGGCCTGCTCTAGGAAGATCCCACATGTCATGGGGCATCTAAGCCCATGCTCCATAACAAAGGAGCCCTCACCCGAGAGACCGTGCTCCACAACCAGAAGCCACTGCAATGAGAAGCCAGGGCATCTCAACTAGACAGTAGTCCTCGCTCACTGTCGCTAGAGAAAGCCTTGCATGCAGCAATAAAGACCCATCCACAGCCAAAAATTAAAACCAAAACGAACAGAAAACTCCAAAACTTTCCATGTCTCCTTGTCCATAACTATATCGTGCTCAGTAGCATCCGACTCTTTGCAACTCTATGGACTGTAGCCCACCAGGCTTCTCTGTCCATGGGATTTTCCAGGCAAGAATACTGGAGAGGGCTGCCATATCCTCCCTCCAGAGGATCTTCCTGACCCAGGAATCCAACCCGTGTCTCTTGCATCTCCTGCACTGTGGGTGAATTCTTTACCGCTGAATCATCTGGGAAGCCCATAACTATATTAGTATTTCTAAAAAACATACAAACAAAAACAAAAAAAAGTCAGTGACTTCCCTGACAGTCCAGCAGCCAAGACTCTTCGCAACAAATGCAGGGGTCCTGAGTTCAATCCCTGGCAAGAGAACTAGATCCCACATGCCACATCTAGAAGATCCAGCATGTCACAACTAAGACCCAGAACAGCCAAATAAATTTTATTTAAATAAATATTATTTAAAAAAAAAACAGAGGTCACTGCAACCTCTGTAAAGGCAATTCTGGTCACTGGATAGGGAGAACAGTCACCCAGCCACTGGAAAATGAGAAAAATGGTACAAGTAAGCAAAAATTACTCTTTCAAAAAGCAGGACATTGAAAGGAAAAAGAGAAATAAGCTAGGAGAGGGTAACAGAGAGGACAGGAATGCTTGTAAGTACAATTACTATCTTTATGCCAATGATTTCCTCATTTTTCTGCCCAGACCTCTCAAGAGTGACAGATTTTTCTTCTGGCTATCTGGTTCCTGGACACCTTACAAAAGCCTATCAAACGCAATATGTCAAAATGAACTCAGAGAGGCTTCCCTGGTGGCTCAGTGGCTAAGAATCCCCCTGCCAATGGGTTCAATCCCTGGTCTGGGAAGATCCCACATGCCTTGGAGTAACTAAGCCTGTGTCCCACAACTGTTGAGCCTGTGCTCTGGGGCCCAGGAACTGCAACTATTGAGCCCCAAAGCTGCAGTACTGAACCCCATGTGTCCTTGAGCCTGTGCTCCATAACAAGAGAAACCACCTCAATGAGAAGCCCATGCACTGCAACGAAGAGTACCCCCCACGCCCAGCAACGAACACCAAGCACAACCTTAAAAAAAAAAAAACAAACTCAGAATTATACCATCAATCTCTGAATAAGCTCTTGGTATGTGGGGACTCTTGATTTGATGACTCTTGAGTGACTCTAGAGATAAGTGAAATAGTATCTACCAATTGTTGGCACACACTTCTGAATCAGTATGAATAAGGCTCACTTACTTAGTGGCTGTGCCCAGTTAGGTTCCAAATTCAGTTCGCTGTTATATAGTATCACTCCTAGCTGATACTTATTTGTCAAAACAGGATTTATAATCTAAAATGCCAATCCTGCCGCAGCTGACCCTTAAAACAACAGGAGAGTGAACTACATGGGTCCACTTATACATGGATTTTTTTTTCAAATATGTCAAATCTGCAATGTGGCCCTGTAAGTAGAGAGAGCTGACTGTAAAGTTATACTTGGATTTCCGGCTTCACTATGGGCCGCTAACCCTTCTTAAAAGAAGTGAAAAAATGTCCATGAGAGTAATGATTATTAGCCAGAAAATAGTTTGGTTCTTATGATGGTGAATTTTATTTGACAACTTGACTGCACCACCGGGTACCCAGATATTTGGCCAAACATTACAGTGGGTAATGTTTCTGTGAGGTTGTTTCTGTGAGGTTGGTTTCAGATGAGATTAACATTTAAATGAGTCAACTGAGTAAAGCAGATGGCTTTCATTAATGTAAGTGGACTTCATCCAATCGGGTGAAAGCCAGAATAGAACAAAAAGGCTGACTTTCCCCCAGTAAGAGAATTCACCTGCCTGACAGCCTTCAAGCTGAGAAGTCAGCTTTTTTCCTGCCTTCGAGTCACCTGATTTCAATCTTGTCCTCCTCCAGTCTGTTCTCATCTTGAGTTCCCAGCTGTAGATGCTTAAAAACCTGTCAGGTATTTTTCCTTTGCTCAAAACCTTCCGAATACTCTTTCCACATCAAGAAATGAACAAATTCCTTACACAATACCCACTTTTTCTACAGGCCTCCTCCCACCCCCACCTCTCTGACAGCATCTTCCACACACTTTCCCCTTGTTCACTGTGCTCCAACCACTCTGGGCTCCCAGCTACTCCTCGAATATGATAAGCAAGCTCCTGCTTTAGCGCCTTTGCATTTGCTGTTGCCCCTTACTAGAAAATTCGTGTCCGCAAAGGCCACGTAGGTTTTTTAAACCTCCCTCAGGCTTTTGCTCAAAAGTCACCTTCTAAGGCTTAACTTTATACATATTTAAAATTGAGCTCAATGGATAAAAAAATATATACACATGCAGAAGATTGTGCCTGTATAACAATAACCACAGCATCATTCCTCTCCTAAGCCCCAAGATTGACATCTCCTGTCCTCGCCAGCCCAAAGTCCACACGTCTCCTCCATTGGGTACGGCTTCTCTGCACCCCCAAGGAATCAGCTGCTCCCCAGCCCACGGGCCGCAGTTCTTCCCCAAACTGGCGCACAATCACCACTCACCTCTCCAAGGACCCACGGGAAAAGCCAAAAGCTTTCGAGCAGCTTGTTAGCTCTTTACTGAGCGGCCGCTCTCGCTCCGCGGCGCGCTTGACCGTCGCTCTAGGAATGCTGGAGGACTGCGGCTCTATGGCCTCCTGCTCCGGCCTCCTGCTCCCGCCTCCGAGGAGGAGGCCCAATTCAGGCTAGACGGTTGAGCAGTCTCAGAGTCCCGAGGCTGGGAGGGGCGTCCAGGTGTGTTTTTAGGTTTCTTAAAATTTTAACCTGAAATTTATTTCATTCATGTAGATGACATGCAAATTCGTGAAACCTTGCGTGTTTGGGGGCTTTACAGGTTGCCCTCAGTTCAGTTTAGTCGCTTAGTCTGTCCAACTCTTTGCGACCCCGTGGACTGCCGCACCCAGGCTTCCCTGTCCATCACCAACCTTAGCGGTAATCCCCCGCCTAATGCAGGAGACTTTAGAGACACAAGTTTGATCCTTAGGTTGGGAAGATCCTCTGGAGTAGGAAATGGCAACCCACTCCAGTATTCTTGCCTGGGAAATCCCATGGACAAAGGAACCTGGTGGGCCTTAGTCCACCGGGTTGCAAAGAGTTGGACATGACTGAGCGAACATACACACCTACGGAAACAGGCCAGCTCACGTTAGTGTTATCACAGCCGGTATTCCACTTTGCTCACTCACGTAATTAAGACACGGATACATATTTTACCATTCTCCCCAATTTAAAAAGTTATCAAATACAGTGGCAAAAATAAATGTAAAAATGTTTTTAAGTTGAACATGTATGTATGTACATATGCAAATATACAACGAATGTATATTTGCAACATTTAAGGTAACAAAAAATTAAGGAATGTTACTAAACGCAAGGTTGTGTGCCAGACACAGCAGGCCAAACAAACCAAAATGTGGGCGTTTTGGAGCAGAGAAGTTTATTGCAGGACCAAGCAAGGAAAACTCTTGGTGTGTGCTCAAAAATACCCTCAACTCCTCAAAGGGTTTCACCAAAGCATTTTTTAAAAGTCAGGTGAGGGAGGCGGGGTTGTCAGGAACCTGATCAGCTCTTGCACAGTTCTCTGATTGGTTGGTGTTGAGGTAATAGAGCGGTTAACATTATTACTACTTACTTAAGTATTAGTTGTTCAGTTGTGTCTGAGTCTTTGCAACCTTATGGACTGTAGCCTGCCAGGCTCCTCTGTCCATGAAATTCTCCAGGCTAGAATAACTGGAGTGGGTAGCCATACCCTTCTCCAGGAAATCTGCCCAACCCAGGGATCCAAACCCAGTCTCCTGCGTTGCAGGCAGATTCTTTACCCAGGCAAATAAGGCAGTCTGAGTCATCTTATCGGTACTTAGGGCCTGCAGGTCTAGAGGCATGATCATCAAGTATTTCATTTCTTCCATTTGGTGGTAATGTTAGCATCTGTAAAACAACCCAGGATAGTGCATCAGATACTATTATCTATGTACATCAGAGAGGAGCTACAGCAGAGGATAGGAGGAAGGTGTCTGTACCAGGAAGATCCCATAGGGCCCCCCTCAATTACAGTCTATTACTACGGGAGAGAATAATCAACCATTATTCTCTGCAAAGTATGTGAGGGGTAGGGGTGGGGGGTAGGGTGGTGTCACTACCAAAATAAATTCTGCCAAAGAAAACAGAAGTATTCCCTCTCTTGCTCACATCATCACAAACTGTATTTTTATTATCTGTGAACAAAATAAACCCTTTAAAAAATCTGAACTGGTTTAATCAGTTGGTAATTTTGAAACAAATATCTTACTAACCATTGTTTTATCACACAGTTCATATTGTTTCAAGCCTGAAGTGATCATAACAGAAAAAAAAAATTCCATTATCAAGAGAGTTCTTTTTCCCCTTGTGTGTCAAAAACTTAAAAATATCTTTTAAAAGTTTAAGTTAAAAAAAAGTTAAAATGTATATACTTAAAAACTTTTCCTTAGGCTAACAAATCCAATCAATGTGAACATTTTACTAATTAAAAGTTAATAATTCTGTCCTGAAGGGAAAATACATGTCTCATTTTTTTCAAGAGCTTTCCCTCAAAAAAAATTATACAAGAGGTAAACATAAATTTCAATTTTAAAAGGAAGCAAATTCATTTATTTATTCATTTTCCTAATTCATTTATTCCCACTTTCAAACTCCCTACCATGGTTGGCTTAAATGTCACTCATATTATCAAGGCTGAGATTATTGTCATTGCATTGGATATCCCATGAAAATAAAAATACAATGAAGCTAGACAAAGAAGAGCTTTTTAACAAGAATTTAAGGTGTGCATTTTTAAGCAGGCTGTAGTTTTTGGAAGTGGTACAGGTAGATAAAGTGAGAATAAATCAAAATACCATTTTTACCGAGACAGAGCTACATTTCACTAATAATACAAATCAATTTTTGAACTTGAGATTTTCATTTTCTAAGATTATCCTCATTTCTGTGAACAAAATGGTCATCTATATGTTTCCATCAGGTCCAGGTCCATGATATTTAAAATAAAAGCTTCCTTTTCTATATGATCAGTAGAGGCACTACTGCATTTATAGCCATGAGATACAAGTATCTTTTTGTAATGATTCTTTCCACTATTCTCTCTGCTTCCACCCATACTCATTGATTACTTTGAATTATGACATAGAAAAATTTGTAGTCAATCATTGTTCTAAACAATCAAAAACTTCCAAATGAATCGAATAAACTTAACTCATAGTTTAATTCTAGGAAATCCATAACTTTAAAACCAGCATATTAATAGACTAATAACTACAAATGCTAAAAAGTCATTTAATAAAATTCAACAAACATTTCTGAATAAATGGGGAAACTCCTAATAAAATAGGAATAGATGGATACTTCCTTTATATGGAAAAACACACACATACACATATCTCAAACCAAAAAAACCTCCATCATGCTTGATAGTGAAACCTCATAAGCATCTTCATAAAAATGCAGCTGAATTTATTAGGTTAAGAACAAAGAAACGAGGAATTCCCACGGGATCAGGGGTCAGGACACCAGGCTTCCAGTGCAGAGGGAAATAAGATCCTGCATGCAGCTTGGTGCAGCCAAAAGAGAGAGAGACAGAAGTCCACAAATCTTACCTTGGTTTAATTAGGAGCCACAGTTTCTGAGCTGCATCTTTTCCTCACGTGAGAAAGACAATTCACTGAATGGCTACTAGAGTTTTTAGGGCTTCAAAGGCAACATGATCAAGCGTTTCCCAGAAAAGCAATTCAAAAGTCAAGTAAGGGGAAAGTATCTTCAAGTTCTGTAATAAAGAACTGATTTATTTATTATTTGAAGAGTTCTTATGATCAATAAGAAAAAGATCAGAAACTCAGTAGGAAAATACACGAATATATAATGTGGCTAATTCACACACACAAAAGAATTACAATTATTATACATACTCAACCATACTCTTAAATAAAAATGAAACGCCATTTTCACCTATCAGATTGGCAAAGATTCAGATTCAAAAGGTTTAGAAATACAATATTGGCAGGTGAGTGTGTAAACCAGTGCATACTCTTTGGAAAGCAATGTTACAATGGCTATTAAAAGCACTTTGAGGTTAAATGTAATATTCTTAGGCTTTGACCACTCTATCAAAAACGTCCACCATTTCTGGCTCTAGCCCCTTCTTTTCTTCATAGCATGCTACAATTTATAATTATTTGTCTGTTAACGATTTAAAGTCTGTCTCCCCCAGTTAGCATGTAAAATTCTATGATGACAGGTATCAAGCCTAATTTGCTCTTTGGCTTATCCCTAATATTTGCTATGTTGCCTAGTATGTGGAAAGCACCCATGTTAGTAAACACCTTCTCTTTGATCCAATAATTCCACTTCTAGGTGGCCATTTTTAGATGACATAAAGCATTCTTTTTCACCCAATAATTAATTCTATTTGTAGATGAGCATGCTACAGATGATAACACTCATACATCCAAAGATTTTAACTACAAGTATTGTATAATAGCAAAATACAAAAACATCTTAAACATCAGATATAATATGGTTCATCCATACATTAGAATACTATAGTCATTAAAAAGATATATTTATATGCATTGATATAAAACATCTCCAAGCTATGTATAGATTCTTCTGTATAGTGTGGTATAAATGGAAATATGCATACCTAACAAGAGGGCTTTCACCCAATTCTGTTTGGGAAAATCTCAACCTAGTGTGAACCAGTGTCTGTCAAGTTACATACTGGGGTAAAAGTGCCTTTCTACATCAACTCTGCCCTGCCAGATTCTAGAGCCACATCCTTTCACTTTCAGCTCTGTGGGCTTTCCAGGGTCTTGAGGCTTGAAAAGGGGCTTATCCAAATTAGGTCATTTTGATTTGTAGTGAAGTCTGAGTTTGGTCAGATATCACTAGATGACAATAAAAGTCTTATCATAGACCACAAGTGGAGCTCACTCTAAATGTCTTTTCCAGCACTGGTCCTAGTCAGTCTCTCAATGTTAACTCTCTTCTCCATGTGGTCCTTCCTGATCTTTTCATGAGCTCTACCAACCGTCTCTTTATACCTCCTTTTGCTCTTTCTCCTCATCTAGCTGGCACCTAATCTACTTGTTGGAGTACCCAAGCACTCTGGATCATTATCTTTTTAATGTCTATTTTTATGGGTAAACCCTAGGACTCTTTCAATCAGGTCCTTGGCTTCCGATAGTCAAAGCCAAGTTTTTCAAGAAAATGTTGGCTTTCAGCGTATGTACTATATTTTTTAAAAAAGTCATTCAGAACTGTAGTGGGCACCTGTTGGTTGCCTACCCCTGCTTTCCTAACATTAGTCTAATATGGATACTCAGGTATCCATTCCTTGCCCACATAGCCCATAATGTGATCAACTCGCAGGTCAGGATTAAGTCATTCTATTTCCTGGGCAATGATATATACGGAAGCGGGGGGTGGGTGGGGAGGGCGGTCTGGGGAAGCATGTGACCTAAGCTAATCTAATTAGGCTGAGTCTCAGTAGTCTTAATTGGAATGCCAAGACAAAAATTCTCCCTCTCTCTTCATAGGCGGACCAGGAAATACATAACCAAACTCGGGAGCTTTGGTAGCCTATTATTTAAGGGAAACAAGCTAGAAGAAGAAAATGAGACAATAAAACTCTAACTTTTAACTCTGTTAAATGCAAACCAGAAGTATACACTCAATTTAATCTTTTGTTCTTTCTGGAGTTCTCCTGGTTTTCCCTTGGTAAATGAATGGCTCCATGAGGAAATGAAGCCCTGGAAGAGAGAAAATCAGAGCAACAGGGAAAACAACAACCACCCTTCAGGTTAATAGCTCCAACTTTTATCCTGCAATACACATGCTTGTATAAACAGGACTCATGGATAGATAAAATGCCCAAAAGAGATTTCTTAGGAGGGAAGATTAGGGATGGGGGTAGAAGACTCACATTTTACTGACTCTCCTTCTGTAGTGTTTGAATCTTTTTAAAAACAAGTACACATATTACTTTTAAAGTTAAAATTTACACAATAAATTGTTAAAGAAATCTCAAAAAGCATCTTTTTCTCAAGGAACTTACAGTTGGTACAGTAGCACCATAAAGCCTTTTAATTTTGGTCATATAAAATTATTGAAAGTCCTGCTATGGAACAAACGTCCTTATTTATCATCTTTCCCTTTTGTCTTTCGGTATACCATCTCTCGGAAACTAGCTAGAATCTTATTCTCTCTCTTCCGTCTCTCTTCTTGGTTAAAGGATGCAAGGGCTCTCTTCTCATCAGCACTATAGATCTGATTCTCTTTACGCAGGCGCACAGCTTCCATTCTGCGATGCCTGCTACCACTCATAACATAACCTGAGCATTCAAAAGAAGCAATCTCTTCACTTGTCAACCCAATTTCACCTCTTCGTGGGATACGCTTTCCGGCTTTTACATACTCAGCCATAGCTGCACCTTCACCTGGAAGCAGAGCATGGCCATAGTTCAAAGGTTTCTCATTTTGAGAGGTGTGTATAATAGGTGCCTCTGGACCTATTAGATCCATATTATCTGCAGTCTTTGACTGCTCAATCCAGATGTCTTCTGGCAACTTCCCTTCTGAATCCTTATAGCTTGAGTCACTGGATTCTTTCTTAGTCTTCTTTCTCTTGGGCTTTTTAGCTCTGAGGTTCTTTTTCTTCTTGACTTTTTTTGCTCTCTTTTTATCATCATCAGAGCTAGAATTAGTGTCAGAGTCCAAATCACTGTCACTATTATCAGAATATGTCCTATGTTTTCTTTTGGACTTTTTCTTTCTTTTCTTCTTATTTTTTGAACGACTGGCCTTTTTCCTTTTTTCTTCGGAGCTGGAATCTGAACTGCTGCTCTTCTTGGTCTTTACCTCTTCGTCCTCAACCGGGGTGTGTTCATCAGAATCTGGCTCAGGAAACTTTGGAGACAGCCCCCATACCTCAGGAGCTCCCAACTCCCCAATCCTTTCTCTCTCTTTCAGCCGCCTCTGGCGAGAGCTCTGCTCCTTCTCTTTCTCACAGTGCTCCACCCACTGCCTGTGGCCCACACAGTGGTATTGACGGTAACGGTACCCTCCACAGGAGAAAGAAGAGGATGAGAAGTCGTAGTTGCGGAGCCCGGGGAGCAGCTCTCGAGACCCAGGGCGGCTAAAGGGGTAAGAAGCTCCGACATCCGACCCACTCCACGAAGGCCTCAGGCCTTCGCGGTCGAGGGAGTGAGTACGGCTGCCCCACGGGGAGTGTCTGGCCTGCGCGGATGGCGGGCTCTCGGAAGAGCTACGTCGCTGTCTCCCAGAGCCCGGGGTGTCCTCTGGGTAGCTGGACTGAGACACTGGCGCCATGGGCCGGTCTTCCATGCTGGCAGTTACTACAGGGTTCCTGACTGGCCGGCAATTCTCGCCCACGCAGGCGTGCTAGCAACGGCCCGGCGCACGACTTCCGCTTCCGGCGGTTGCCAGGCGATCTTATCTGCGTGAGGTCCCTTTTTAGGTGAGGCTGCAAGGAGGCCTCTTCGGAGGGCGGGTAAAGGGGGCGTGGCAGCGCCTGTTTTTAGGATTTACATTCCCCAAGTTAAGCCCCGTGGGAATATTTAGAAGAGGAATTCGCATCAGTGAATCCGTCTACTGTTCAAACACTCCGTTCTCGACCTGGTTATTTGCCTTTAAGCATCTTGACACCATTCTCTTATCCAATTCTCACTGCGGCTCTCTTTATCTTTACCCCTTTATCAAGGTTCCCTACTTCTCCCACTCCTCTTGTTCACGCCTTAAAAAGGACCTCGTCCACTATTTTCATAGCAGAGATACGTTTTTTAATGACTACCAAGTCCCACTTGGAAGCAAAACCCAGAACTTCTTTTAAAATAAAAATTTAAGCTCGGCCTGAGTTAAGTGAAGGCTGGAGTTATGATTTGTATTCTTAAATTCACAGAAACACACGGAGGCATCCAACTCAGTCTAGATTGTCTCTTTACCTAGATGGTCTCTTCAGAAACTGTGGTTTGGGAATCACGCTCTGCATACACTTTGTTCGCTCTCTAAAATGGCAAATATTTCATGCAAAAGATTGTTTCCCCTGATCTTAAAATGTGTATAGACACTACCATCATCTTGGTTCTCTATAGTTAAGTTGACCTGCTCAGTTAGCAGACTTGGAATGTGACAGGAAAGCTAAGACAGAACTTAGGAATGGTGTTTTCCTGATGCTAGGGTCAGCGAATAAAATAGAGAAATTAAACAGAACCAAGTTAGGTCATTTGATCCAAGTAGAATTTTAGTAATGTGATTTTAGGGGATAAGGACTGGCATGGTGCTCTGCCATAAAATATGCTTTCTTCAGTTCAGTCACTCGGTTGTGTCCAACTCTGCGACCCCATGGACTGCAGCACGCCAGGCTTTCCTGTCCTTCACCAACTCCCGGAGCTTGCTCAAACTCATGTCCATCAACTCTGTGATGCTATCCAACCATCTCATTCTCTGTTGTCCCCTTCTCCTCCCACCTTCAATCATTCCCAGGATCAGGGTCTTTTCCAGGGAGTCAGTTCTTCGCATCAGGTGGCCAAAATATTGGAGTTTCAGCTTCAGCATCAGTCCTTCCAATGAATATTCAGGGCTGATTTGCTTTAGGATTAACTGGTTTGATTTCCTTGCAGTTCAAGGGACTCTATGCTTCCTTAGAAACTGGCAAATAGGAGGGAGTATTACAAATGAATGGTCACATGTATGGTGAAAATATCACAATGGATAAGGTAAGTATTATAGATTATCTATAACCAAATATGTCTTAGCCTCACACCAGTCCGGGCTTCCCTTGTGGTTCAGCTGGTAAAGAATCCACCCGCAATGCAGGAGACCTGGGTTCAATCCCTGGGTTGGGAAGATCCCCTGGAGAAAGGAAAGGCTACCCACTCCACTATTCTGGCCTGGAGAATTCCATGGGCTGTATAGTCCATGGGTTGCAAAGAGTTGCACATGACTGAGCAACTTTCACTTTCACCACACCAGTCCTATACCCTAAACAGTAGTGCATCAGAAAGGCTACAAATTCCATTTCCCAGACTCCCAATGCTGATGGGCAGAATTGGAGAACAGAGGGGAGGAAATGGCTCAAAGTTTTAACACTTTAGTTAATACCTGAAAGTATAGTTATTTTCTAACAGCCTGGAAATTATGCAGTGTTTTAGCTGTTTAAGAATTCACTGAAACTAAAGGAGTAATCACATGATTTATTACTTTTATACAAATAAGTTACATTAGGATTGCTCAGATTTTTTTTCTAGACCCTCAAAAATTTGAAGTAGCTTAGAAATTACAATAAAAACAGGAATTTGGAAAGTTGTGCATAGGATTTTGGATGACAACTCAATTCCTAATAAACAAAATACATGGAACAGCCAAGAATATATCATAATGTTAAGTCATTAATTGGGAAAAGAGACCAGCAATGCTTGCTATGCTCAAATTCCAAGGTCTCAGTTGATGTAGTAAACAGAAAGGAATTGCTAATGCCATAGATAAAGTGAGAAATGTGGGTAGATGCAGAAATAAAAGGATATTTCTACAAATAATATGCTAACAAAAAAGTTCACAGGAAAATAATCATCCCCAAGTATTACTGTAGTAGCAACTCCATTTGAAACATTCAAAATAGGTACCACATCTACAAAGCTGACCGAAAAAAAGTTTCCTCATTTGAATCCATCAGACCCAATTTTAACTATCGTGAGGAATAACAAAAGACAGACTAAAAAGTGTTTAGAGAAATGTAGGTAAATTAAGTTTACTGAGTGCTTAAAGTTCTCATTATGAATAACTGAGATGCAACCACACAGATGACTTGGGACATCATTACAAGATAAGATCAACACTGTTATATACTAGTGTTACTATTAAACAATTGTCATCCCAATATATAGAGGTTTCAACTAACAGAGCGTTTAATCTCCATTTCTCTATCAATGTTAATGTTTTTAGATTATTTACCTAGCACTTCTTTTTTGTAGGATGCTAAGATGCTAAGTTGCTTCAGTCGTGTCCGACTCTGTGCGACCCCGTAGACGGCAGCCCACCAGGCTCCTTCATCTCTGGGATTCTCCAGGCAAGAATATTGGAGTGGGTTGCCATTTCCTTCTCCAGTGCATGAAAGTGAAAAGTGAAAATGAAGTTGCTCAGTCGTGTCTGACTCTTTGCTACCCCATGGGCTGCAGCCTACCAGGCTCCTGCGTCCATGGGGTTTCCCAGGCAAGAGTACTGGAGTGGGGTGCCATTGCCTTGGCACTCTATTTATTTTTTCCTTTAAAGGAGAAGGCAGAGAAACAGAATGTTTTGTAGGATTACACGCATATTTACCAAAATTAAGAACACATCTAGGGGCCTTCACTGGTGGTCCAGTGGCTAAGATGCCAAGCTCCCGATGCAGGGGGCCCAGCTTTAATCCCTGGTCAGGGAACAAGATCCCACATGCCACAACTAAGACTTGGTTCAGCCAAGTAAATCAATTTAAAAAATAAGAACACATCTAGGAGGGCTATTCATCAAAAATCTTTTTTCATTGTAACTACTCATTTTACCCAAGTTAAAAAAAAATAGTTATAATTAGTTACTTATTTATGAAATGGAAGGAAAAATAAAATGGTCGATTTCGGCATTGCTTCAGTTGGAGAAGTGAAGTAGAATGGCCAGACACTAAAATTCCTAGAAACAATTTTTAAAAGCACGAAAAGTGACATTTTATTCCACTTTATATACTGCTTATATCTTAACTAAGTAGCTTCTTTTATTGGGTCTAATTTTCAACTGAAAATAATTTTTTGACCATCCTTTTTAATACGCTAGAGTTAAAACCCATTTTATAATTCACTTACTTATAAACACACATCTGTTATATACGAAAGTGGGGTGTATAAAAGCCTATCAGAAAAATAATTTTTTAATGTGAAATCATACAATAGTGCCAGACAGCTTCCTAAATATTTTTATAATAAAAGTGTCAGTGTTAGTGAATGAAATTTCAACCCCTTGCTCTGGCACTGAAGGCCCTTACAATACACTGCTTCTTCAAACTTGCCTTAGTTACTAAATCTGATAACTCCTTTAGTCTCTGCAGCTAATGTATCACCCTGTTGATGTAATAAAAATAGCACACAGCAAAAGTAACATTTCTCTCCTCTGAACTTTCACAGTATTCAGTTCATCATTCACAAGTCACTGATCAGGATATTGCCTTATCTAAAAAACAACTTTTTTTTTTTTTGGCTGTACTGCATGGTATGCAGGATCTTTAGTCCCTGACCAGGGATTGAACCCATGCACCTAGCAGTGGAAGCAGAGTCCCAACTCTGGCACTGTCTTATTTTTATGTGCAAGTCTTATGGATGTTATTGTACTAAAAGTCTAAGCCCAAGTATGTATGCATGTGTGTGTCTATGCTTTATCCCCTTCATTGTCAGGCACAGGAGGCACTGAAAAGTATTTTTCTACAATCCTCCCCTCCTCCATGGAGAAGATTTTTAGCTTCAGAAGGAGCAGAAAGACTGAAAGGAGGCACAGTGGTCCTTTGTTAATCTCAATAGATAAAACTTATTGAGTAAGTGTATAATGCTTTCTGGTTTGTAAAAGGTTCTCATGTATATCTCTTCACATGACATAAGAAACAAATACCAAAGAAAAATGCACAGTGTTTAAGATCAGGGCTATTAACAAACATTTAGGAAAAATAAAGGTAAGGAGAGAAGAGGAAATGGTAAGCTTTATGGAGGTACCCAAAATACAGTTAATATAAAAGGAAAATTTTACAGGCTAGAAAAGGTTAACTGGAGAAAGTCTGCAGGTTCTTAGAAAACTAGTTTTAAATTATACTCCAGTGAGGGAATAATGAAGGCAATGCAAGACCCAAGGGAAGTGATACCGGGAGAGGCCTACAGTTTGCAAAGTCCCTAGTCAGCCTGGGGTTCTTCATGGCAGGAATCCAGCAAGGGACTGGAGAACAGAAAACGTTCTGCTGGTGATTGAACAAAACTGGTTCAGGATTTCATCAAAGCAGAATCCATTCTTGGCATAACCTGGTAAAGCTGGAAGCTGGGGAGAGGGCACTGAGGCACCTATGAAGATGGTATCGGTCTTTGAAGAGCTTCACAGAAGGTGATCTGAGTGAAAACAGGAGATACCAAGAAATTCTTATTGACAGTCTTGACTTCACAGGTTGATATTTGGGACATTGTGGAATCATTTCTGTCAGATCCCAGGACTCCCAATGTGTTTCCAAAAAGATACATTTTCTCCTACTGCCCATATTCAGGTCTCTATCATTGCTGGCTGCCTCTGACCCAGTCTTCCTCTCTCCAACCACAGGGCAGTTTTGAAAACATGAATGATACTTGTTATAAATATCTGGTGTGAATCCTCTGGAAGAAGTTTAAGCCTAGCTGGCACAAGCCTTGATGCACCGTGGGCTCTAAGTTGGGAGAGAGGAATATCAATGGTGTCTTGGCACTTGGTTAGGTCCAAGATAACCAAAAAGTGAGAAACAAGCTGTTGAGCATCATAGGATTTATATCAAGACACATAACCATTTTGTTCTGACTTGATCAATTGTTTTTTATTTACCTGAATGTGAAAGGTTTTCCCTAAAGAATAGCACAATTAATATGAACTAATGTCATTAATGCTGACTACAGACGAGTTGTATGGATGCAACAGTCTCACAGTGTCTTAATGATAAAGAAGCTGTTTAAGGCATTCTTACTATAACTCCTATGCTGGTGAAGAAATATGGATTCCTCTACCCCAACTCTCAGATGGTAAAGAATCCGCCTGCAATACAGGAAACCCAGGTTTGATCCCTTGGTTGGGAAGATCCCCTGGAGAAAGGAATGGCAACCCACTCCAGTATTCTTGTCTGAAGAATCCCATGGGCAGAGGAGCCTGGCAGGCTACAATCCATGGTGTCGCAAAGAGTTGGACATGACTGAGCGACTAACACACACACACTACCCCAACTCTAACAATCTTATGTACTTGGCAATAAATATACTAGATTGACCCAGAATCTGGACCCTCAGAGAATTAGACAAGCACAAGTGGCCTTAAAAAGTCATCAAAAATCCAGACATTAGATTTTCAGAGCTATGAAGGTCGTTTCACTGGTATATTTAATAAATGTTTATAGCACCTGTATACAAGGCACAGTAGGGTGGAGATAAGACATCACTGATCCAATCAACAGGTGAGGGATTCATTATAGGCAAAATGAACAGTCAGAACTTAGCCCCCCAAATCAGAGAGCCATCCACTCAGAAGACATCATAAAATGCTGGCTGAGAGTGATTAATTAGCCAGCCTGGAAGCCCATTTAAGTTTAAAAGGTGAGAACCATTTCAGGTCCAACCTCTTCCAGACAATGCTCCCATAGCTTCCTATCAAACAAGTTTTTTTTTTCCCCAATCACCTTCTAGGTTGTAGAAGATAATTCATCTCAACCAGACTCTATTTTCTAACAAACACCTGATGATATGTGGTGGGAAATAAAGCTCAGCTCACAGTTTCCTAGTCAGCAAGGGTTCCAGGGTGGCTTCAGTTCAATGAGGAAGGAACATCAACTCTGGCATGTAAGACATGGGTCACAGAGATAGAATTTTTTTCCCAACGTGGCTTCTCTGATGTTGAATAAGGTATGAAGTTCGGGTGAAGCCTTTTCCACATGTATCACACTGATAGGGTTTCTCACCCGTGTGGATTTTTTGGTGCTCAATAAGGCTTCTATTCCTAGTGAAACTTCTCTCACACTCATTACATTTATAAGACATAGGAGCCTCAACATTTTCCCATTGGCTTTCCTTCCTCCCCTGACTCTCCCAGGTCTGTCCAGGGTCAGGATTCTGAAGGTTTTTATTGCCGTGGATCCTCTGATGTCTCAGAAGATGTGAATTCCGCCTAAAGGCTTTACCACACATGTTGCACTGGTAGGGCTTCTCCCCGGTATGAATTTTGTGATGTTCAAGGAGGCTGCAGCTCTGGCTAAATGTTTTCCCACAGTCATCACACTCGTAGGGCTTCTCCCCAGTGTGAGTTCTCTGGTGTTTGATAAGGTTTGAACTGTGACTGAAGACCTTGCCACATTCTTCACATTCATATGGCTTCTCACCAGTGTGAACTCGCTGATGAATGACGAGAGCAGAGCTTCCGATGAAGGTCTTGCCACAGTCCTCACATTCATAGGGTTTCTCCCCAGTGTGGATTCTCCTGTGCTTAGTCAGGCCTGAACTCTGAGCAAAAGTCTTTCCACATTCATGGCAATAGTGTCGCCTGTTTCCTGCGGCACTCTTCTGCTTTCTTTGTAACCTGCCCTCCTGTTCACCAGCTTCTGCACATGCAGGAATCTGGCCAGTGGCTTCACCCAGGTGGCTTTGTATCTGCCCAGGCTCCTGTGTTGGATGATCCTCATCTGGAGGCAGCTCTCTGATCTTCGGTTGCACCATACCACCTGAACAACAAACAGCCAGCAACTGTCAGTTATGTCCTGCCACAGAGGAAAGCTTTGTGATGAGTCCCAGGGAGGCAAGAATTACAGAGGTCTGTATATGGCAAGGATGAGGATGTAAGTATTAGAATACAGATGGGAATAAAGGGGGAGAACAGGGATGCTGGGGAGGAGGGAGACCTGAGAATGAGAATGGGGCTGTTGGAAGAAGGGTACAACCTGGGAAAGGAAGATTGGAGGGAAGGGGGTGAGAAATACTAAAGACTGTGCTGGGGATACAGGCAGAGGCTCTAAATTCTGTAAAGTAAGAAGGGCCATGTGCTTGGGATTATATACTAAAAGGGCTGAGCAGAGGGTGACAGTAAACAAGGTAAATAGAAGAATTTCTGAAATGTTCTGTGAGAAACAGGGAAAGCAGGAACTCAGAATTCAATGACCACTGAAAGGCACGGTCATTTCTGGCTGGAACCCAGGCAGAGGCAGGGTCCACCAAATAAAACTGGCATCAGTGCTGGGAGATCTGAGTTGGAGTCCCCACTGTGCTGCCAATGAGCTGTGTGAACTCAGACAAGCCAGGTAATCTTGTGTGTCTCTGCCCCACATCCTCATCTCTAAGGCCAGGCTCTGTAGTCAGTCTCTAGATCACTTCTAGCTCTCGCCCTACGGTTCCATGGCCCATTTCCTGAAGAGACCTCTCAGCTCTCCTCTCCTATCAGGGCTAGCAACAGGAAGGGAAGGGGGAGAAATCAGCATTTACTGAGCATCTACTATGAGTTAGATCTAAACTAGAGGCTGTACCTACTTCATCCCACCTAAACTGACCAGAACACTAGCAGTACAGATAAAAAAGCAAGGCTCATGGGCTTCCCTGTGGTTCAGTGGCTAAGGCTCCGTGCTCCCAATGCTGAGGGCCTGGGCTGAGTCTCTGGTCAGGGAACTAGATCCCACATGCCCTAAGAGTTCCCATGTTGCAACTAAAGACTTCACACGCTGCAACTAAGGATCCCACATGCCACAACAAAGACTAGGCACAGCCAAATATTAATAGATAAATACATTTTTTTTTTTTAAAAAAAGCAAGGCTCAGAAGGATTAATAAACTAGTCACATAGCCAGTTAGTAGTTGGGATTCAGATATGGTGGTTCTAATGCCAAACATAATTCAAACAGCTTCTAATAGCCTAGTAGATGCTAATATACAAAGGAAGCCAGGAAATCTTAGAAGAAATCAATGCCCATCAGTCTTACCCAAGGAGGTCAGGGAGCCACAGTTCTGCCTTTTATCTCCATACAAGTTCACCTGAGATGAATTCAGCTGTGTCCATCCAGGGGAGACAGTCAGGGCCACATCTTCCATTTTAAACGGCCCCTAAAATAATAGGTAATCCCACTTAGTTCCACTTGCCCAAAAGCACTCCCCAAGCAGTCATACTGAATATAAGTCAGTCAGACAGAGAAAGACAAACACCATATGATGTTGCTTATATGTGGAATCTAAAAAAAGGGTACAAATGAATTTATCAGAAATAGAATTACAGATGTAGACAACAAACTTACAATTACCAGGGGATAAGAGGTAGGAAGGATAAATTGGAAGATTGGGATTGACATATACATACTACTATATATAAAATAGATAACTACTAAGGACCTACTTTATAGCATAGGGAACTCTACTCAATACTCTGTAATGGCTTATTTGGGAAAAGAATCTAAAAAGAGTGGACAGGGATTTCCCTGATGGTCCAGTGGTTGAGACTCCACACTTCCACTGCAGGGGGTGCAGGTTTGATCCCTGGTCAGGGAACTAAGGTCCCATATGCTGTGTGGTGCAGCCAAAATATAAATTAATTTTTAAAAAAGAGTGGATATATGTATATGTATAACTGATTCACTTTGCTGTATACCTGAAACTAACATACTATAAATCAACTATGCCCCAGTAAAAATTAAAAAAAAAAAACTGGGTACATGTAATGAAGGAACATTCCCTTTACATGGGCTGTTCATAAAAAAACAAGTCTGGTACACTTATGCCTACTTAACCCTGTCTCTAATAATATCTTCATCAAAAAAATAACCATTAAAGGAAAGAAATACACACATTACAATAAGTACTTTCATATAAATATCTAAAAAGTCCAGAAAGTGAAAGGTTTGGAAAATAAGGACCAATGCAGTGAAAGGAGCAGAACCATATCCAAACTATTCAAAATATATGTGATGTGCTTTGGCAAACCTGGGATGGGGGCTTATTTATAGCAATGATTTTAAAATACAATGAAATCTAGGTCTGAGGTAAGGGAAAATAAATTCTACAGAGCCTCAAATACTGAGGTCTTCAAGCAGGACATGAAAGACTGGGTAAGAAATTAAAATCCAGGTTAAGCAAATCCTGTTCAATATCTTAGACTAAAAGCACACACCTTATGTGTTCCTTTAAGTCCGTAGGGGACAGAGCATGATTTTATATCCCTCACTAGCAGCACAGTTTTTGATACTTTAAAAAAAAAAAACACAAAAACTAAATTACCATCACAACAAAATCTTCAGTTTGTATTTGCTAAATTTCCCTTGAAGAAGAAAATCTTGTTGATGAAAGAGTTGACCAAACAGATGGGGTAGGAAGAACCGAGAAGCACAGACATTCCCTCAGCTAGGAGTGAAACAGAAAAATCCTCTTAAGTGAACACCAAAATAATGACATATAGCAATCTTGGAATAGATGAGAAAACTCAAACTCCAGATGCATATAGGATGAGGGTGGAAGAGGAATGGGGAGAAAGAGATCTACTGGGGAGCCCATCAGTAGTGAAGGGTGCTGGGTGCAGGGGGAGGGAGAGGGGCTCCAGCTCACCTGGGACCCTGGGGCAAACCTGGTAGCTACCACGGCATCTTCTCTGCAGCGCCCCCCAGGGGCAAGCCTTGGAACCTGGAGAACTGAAAAGGAAAGCACTCTGGATGAGACCTACCCTGGCATTCAGCCTTTCTGCCCTGTGGAATCCAAGTTCAAAAACTGCATAGATAAATCGCCACAAAGAAGTTTATACAGCATGTGTGCCTTTCCAAAATTCCTGATCCTCGCCAGCTCAAATCCTTAGACCTAAAGAGATGTGGTGTGCTCCAGAGAAGCACAAAATTAATGGGCAGATCCTTGGTAAGAAATGGAAGCAGCATAAAGACAAAACAAAGCATTCCATCTAAAGAGTCTTTCATTTTGAACATTCTGGAAAGAATGGATAAGAGGATATTTGTTCTTGCTAAAATTTATTTAGAAGCTTAGAGTGATTTTTTCTTTAGTTCTATTATAAAAGACTAAGAGTAGTCAGATTAGGCTGAGCCCAGAAAGAAAGAAATAGGAATCTGCTTATATAGAACTTGCTCAGATTCAAGAGAAGTAAAGGGGAACTTCAGGTTTTCCTATAAAAGGTGAACTTGGCAGGAGGCAGAAAATAGGTTAGGCTAGGACCTCTGTTGAGAAATAAAGATTTCATGTTGGCTGGCATGTCCCAATGTTGTTTGTCTTGGAAATCTGTCCAAATGTTCACAGCACATGGGGAACACTCAAGAAAATAAAGCAGTTTCCTATTGAGTGATTTTTCACCCTGTTCTAGTGACAGGTTTTGAAGATTTACACTCTTTGATTTGCACAAGTCCTACAATTCTGGAATATTCTGACAGGCTTTACGCATTCTGTCTTATATGCCTCAGCACTCACCAATATCTGAAAGTATATTATTAATTTACTTGCTATTCTCCTTACTAGAATGTAAGCTCCACTGGAGGAAGAAATCTATGCTATGGACCATGCTATTCCTGATACCCACAACACCAACATTGGCTACCACATAGGGAGCCTCCAGAAATATATGTTGAATGAATGGAGATAACTGTGTTGCTAAAAAAATAAAATTAACTCTTTCCAAACACCAATTTTAATAAAGTCTTATTTATCATGTCCAGGTTTGGTTAGGAAAGCTTTCCACTATTGTTTGAAATTTCCCTGCTAGTCTCAGTCTCAAAGTGAAGTAGATCTGTGATGGGCATATAAAGTACCTATCAACAGATCTGTCCTTTAGGGGATCCTTAAGTGAAACTGGGTGAAGTCTGTAGAATTTATACGGCCCAGAAGATAACACTCACCTCTGTCTGGACTGGATCCCAGAGATTCACGCTTGAGCAGAGCCTTCACTGGCTGGAATTGGATATTTCGTGGCCTCTGAATGGCTGTCAACACTGCCATCTTGCAACAGAGCAGTTCTTGCCCCTGGCCACAACCTGGGACCTAAAAGTCATTCATTTATTTTTTCAGACACTTCTATCACATTCTCTATGTGCTAGTACTTTCTGTTTCCCAGTATTTTCTATTTCCTTTCTATTCATTATTTCTTAGAGCTTTATGAATATTAACTTAATACAGACAGCAACAACCTTAGCTAGGTACGTTTATTACCTGCATTCTTATAATGGTGAAACTGAGGCACAGTGTTAAAGCAACTTGCCCAAGGTCACCCAGCTTAGGCAGAATGACTCCAGAATCCACGTTCTTTAGCATTACTCTGTGCTCCCTCATTATTTATATTTGTGATTTTGTGAAAACTCTTTGGGAACTGGTGCTAAGTTCTCAGAGAACACTAATATGTTTTCTTATCCTAAAAAGAGGATAATAATTTCTAGCTTACAGGGCTTTGCAAACCAGCAAATAAGATCCCAGTGTGTGAAATCACCTAACACAGGGCCTAGTGATGGTATGTCCTCATTAAATGCAGGTTTCTTTCCAGACATTTGTAATTAATGGGTTTTCAAGCCACTGTCACAATCATTAGCTCATGTGCAGCTTAGAATTTCCCACAACAACTATAAAAAATGAAAAGCCTGAAGCTGAAACTTGAAGTGATTCTTCTCTTATTACAGGGCTAAGAGGCACTAATGCCAACTCAAGAATCGTGGTCTCTGGGTCACCAGTTAGAAGCCTTTGGTCTGGTTATGTACATGCTGAAAGGAACACACAAGGATACAAGATAATACAAAGGGAACTTAGTCTTATACAATATTCAGGGAGATGTAAATAAATATGAACCCAGGGGTTTCTAACTTGTGGTCCACAGATTCCCTCCTAAGTATTCCATGAATATGAATAGGAAAAATTATTTTTACTAGACTCTAAACAAAATTCATTGTTCCTTTCAATCATTAGTGGAAGCAACAAACCAAGGTGTTACAGACAGTACAAAAGATTCTGTCACAAATTGAAACGGCAGATGTTTTGGCTTCCCTGGTGGCTCAGAGGGTAAAGCATCAGCCTGCAATGTGGGAGACCTGGGTTCGATCCCTGGGTCAAGAAGATCCCCTGGAGAAGAAAATGGCAACCCACTCCAGTATTCTTGTCTGGAGAATCCCATGGATGGAGCAGCTTGGTAGGCTACAGTCCACGGGGTTGCAAAGAGTCAGACACGACTGAGCGACTTCACTTTCACTTTACAACCAGGTAAATGTTATTAGATATTCACCACCACTTTGAAATTATACTAGAGTTATTAGGCCTGTCCCTAGATCTCACTATTTAGTGCATTAATTTTTAAAAGCGCATATATAACTTGACCATACATTTACTACTTTGCTAACTGTATTTCAATATAATTAAGTTGCTTTTAATACTTTATATTTTACTTAAGGTATTTAATAAATACTATTATGTGAAGGAGTCCAGAGACTTCACCTTACTGTCAAAGAGGTTTATAGTACAAAAAGAGACAGAGAATTTCTGGATCTTAAAGAAAAGCCCCTCACTCTGATCTTGAGATTTCAGGAAGAAGCCGACCACAGCTTTCAGACACTAAACCTGTTCTACCTGCGGCATCGGCCCATCCGGCTGCCTCTCCAGATACTCCAAGAGCGCCACCACCTCCTCCCCGCTCTCCGGATGCTGCTCCCGCACCCAGCTCTGCAGGTCAGTCGGCAGGATGGTCAGGAACTGCTCCAGCACCAGCAGCTCCAGCATCTGCTCCTTGCTGTGCGTCTCAGGCCGCAGCCACAGTCGGCAGAGCTCCCGGAGTCGGCTCAGCGCCTCGCGGGGCCCCTCAGCCTCCGGGTAGCGGAAGCCTCGGAAGCGCTGGCGGGAGTGCTCGGGGCTCGGAGCGGGGCTGCCTGGGGCGAGCGCCTCTGCAGCCAAGATGGAGGCGTCCTCTTTTTCCACCTTCACGATCAGGATCCCCGTCCGGTCCTCTGCAGACTGGGCGTCCAAAGCTGCACTTTCCTTCGATTCCCTAGCCATCGTGGACCAAGGCAGTACTTGAGCCTCACTCTACCTGGGAGCTATATGTCTTCGGAAAATTCTTGAAAGGTGGGAAATCACTATAGGACCGCAAGACTGCAGCGGTCCCCTTCCGCGTGTCCAGGGGCGAGGACACCCCTGGGAAGCAGCTTCACAGGTTGCCCCCTGCAGTCCGCGCCTCTGCAGCGTCCTCCTCTGCACCCCACCCTGAATCCCACAATAAGTATCCCCAAAGATGTCTTGGTAATGAACAGCCTCCAGATGCTGAAGAAAAATTGAGACTGTTGGGCACAGGAAGCCCAAGTGGGAATCAATACCACTTCCCGGGCCCTCTAGGAAGAGCCTCTCGGTGGTTGTCCCCGAGTTAACCCATTAGCAACCATGCCCTTACCTCCAAGGGAAGCAGTTAGGGGAAGGAAAAAGAAAGGATGACAGGCTCTGAATCACAAGAAATAAGACTAGATCTTTCGATCTTGTAAGGATGCTGTTGTGACCTACACCATGCTCTGATGTAAGCTTGACTAAAGAGCTGACATAAAACTGTCACTAAAGTTCAGTAAAAAGCAGGGTTTTCTCAGAGCTCCAGGCAGGAGGACACTCCCTTTCTCTCAGAAACATCAAAGAAGCAGAACACATCAGCAAGCGCTTGCTTGAAGAAGCAGTGGCTGCCCCTGGCTTTTGCCCCACTCCAGTTACCACTCTCTTTCCTCCCCTCCAAGGCTAAACTATTAAACTTGAAAGGAAGCCCTCCTAGCTCTGACTCTAGTCCTCAATTTCCATTCATCCATAACACACTGTAGGTGGCAAACTGCCAGCAAAGCCATTGAGATTGCTCCTGCAAAAGTAACTATAGTTTCCACTCCCCCTTCCCCTCCACACAGAACAATTATCCCTTTCTATTTTCCATGGCTTCTTCTCAGACAACCAGGCTTTCAGGCTTCCCACTTCCAGAAACTCTTTAGTCCTGTTATCTCCTTTCTTTGCTCTTGTTTCTTCCTAGCCCTCATTTACCATCTAGCATAATAGTTAGATCTGCAGATTCTCAAGCCAAGTTACCTGAGTAATCCTGGCTTTACCACATACTAACTGTGTGACCTTGGTAAATTATTTCAACTTTCTGTGTCTGACTTTCCCAATCTATAAATGGGGATAGTAACAGTAGATAGTGATGGAAGAAAATTTCACCTACTGAGGTATGGGGAAGTTAGTCTGACTTACAAGATGTACATCTGCTTTAACCATTAAAAAAAATGCATTCACCTTATTGTTCACAATATTTGAAGACAGAGATAAACGCCCCCCACCTCCTGTGAGGCCAATGTTAGTACTCCATCGAAGATAACGATCCCTTCCCAGACACCAAGGTCACGCTGACTCACTGTGTATGTGTTAATCTGTCTCTTTTGAAACCTTGAAGGAATGTACCTGTCATGTCTGATGTTAATTTGTTCTGACAAGATATGAAACTGTGGTTCAGGCACAGTTGGAACTGGGCGGGGGTGGGGGCACACATTGTGGATATGGTTTCAGACACGTTCCTGCATCACTGAAAACTTGAATTTTCTGAACTATATCAAACTCAAGGATACTACCAGCCATTCTCAAAACAATATCTGCTAGTAGCTGCCAGCTGCAACCTTATGGTGTCAAGGTTTCTCCTTGCAACTATACAACCATGAGCCAGATTCCTCATGCCAGAAAAGTGCCGGGAGCCAGCTCACGAGATCCCCACTCATGACAGAGTCATGAGGAGAAGGACTGACGAGCAGAGCAACTCAGGCCTCAGGGATTCTCGAGAGGCTGCCTCAGTGCTCACCTTAAGGATGAGATCTGTCTTTCTGATGCTGGCTATAATAACCTCTTCTTATTTTCTGTGACTTAGGCAAAAGGCTTTTCCTGATTCTCTTCTAAAACAGATCAATCTGAAACCTCAAATCAACAAGGCCCCTGAACGGTAGCACCCTAAATAAAATTATCTGAGATATAGAGTATGCTGATCTAAATTCCTTTTGCTAACATATTAGTTTGTTTAATAAATGTACCTGTGCCTTTGGAGCTAATGTGCATAACTGCTCCCTAGTAATAAAACCGCATTGAGAGCCTCCGCACAGAAAGCCCCTATGGGCACAAAACCCTTCGTAGGAAAAAAGGCTTGTTAGGAAATCTAAGAAATATTGCTTTATGAAACTGTTACTTAGTCTATATTTACTCACTATGTTTTTACTCTTAACGTATTTAGCCTATATAATGAAAGCATAATAGTTAAAAATTTATATAAATAGAAGTTTAGCTTTAATACAAATAATAAGACAATTGTTGAATTAACTGATGATTCTTACTTAGAGCTGACCTTCAGCTTGCTGACCTTCTGGGACCACATTCTTTTCTGTTAAGCTCAAGGCGTAGAGTAAATTACCGAAAACAGGTTTTACCTTGAAACTTTCTATTGATAAATTCTTTCCTGCTGTGCCTGATACAAAAGTGTTCTGACTGATCAACCCTTATCAATAGGAGAGTCACAAGATGTTAGCAGGCCCCCAGGCCGGAAGAGGATGTAAACAAAATGAGGCTTTTTGTAACTAAAAACAGGCAAACAGTTTCAATGAAGGTCAAAAACTGCTGGCCTATTAAGCTGGATTGATAGGCCCATTAAGCTGAATTCATATGCCCATTAAGCTAAATTGGTATGCCCACTAAGCTGAACTGGTATGATTCTATACTTTACATTTGTTTCTATGTACCACAAAAAATATAAAAACTGTCTTAAAAACAATAAAGTCGGAAGACACTTGGAAACACCGAGACTCGTTGTGTCTTCTCATTCGTATCGCCGACGCCGTCCATCCTAAGGGAACCCTGACCAGCTGGGGCAGGACTCCGGCAGAAAAGGAGTTACAAACATGAAAAAGAGAAAGGCCAAAATGATCCTGTGGTGTTGGATTGGAATCGAAGGTATCAACATGAACTCAAGTCCCAAAATCTACAGTTACTTATAGAAATAAATATAAATGTACACAAGTCAGTGTATAAGTGTATATATACAGTATTTGATAAATGGCACTGCAATATTTTGAGATAAATGGAAAAAATAAAACAAATTCTAATTGTTTAAAGACATAAAAGTCAAATAGAAAAACTTTCACATTTTTAGAAAAAATTAGAAGCATTTCTTTATGCTCTTGAGTATAAAATACATAGACTGTACAAAATGTGAAGGAAAAATGTAGTAAATTTGACATCATTAAAATTTAAAACCACATCAAAAGATACCAGAAACAAGTGGAAATACAAACAGAAGACTGATGGAAGATATTTGCGAGCCATATGACCAACAAGGATCAATACCCAGATTATACAAAGAGAATCAACAAATAAACAAGAAAAAAGCCAACAGTCAAACGGAATAATTGACAAGAACTATGCACAGGCAATTTACAGACGAGGAGTCTGGAGTGACCAGCAAACAAGCAAAGATCTTTAACTTCATTAGTTACTAGGAGAAGACAAATTTTAATAATTTCATACCAATACCTCAGCAAAATTTTGCAGAGTTTCAGTAGTATTTGCTAGTAAGAATGAGAAAATTTTTGAATTCTCATATATCGCTGATGGATATGTAAGCTGGTATGCTCATCTTGAAAAGCAATGTCAATATATAAAGTTGAGAATGATATACACATGGACTTAACAGCTTTAAATTATTTAACCTGTAGGAGTCTTGAACATGAACAATTATGTTAATTGAGTCACTTTTCTGAGCCAGACACTGTTTTAGGTATTCAAAAAAGGACAAAGATTTCTGACCTCATGAAGTTTATATTCCAGTGGGGACTGACAAAAGATAAACAATGAGAAGAACAAATACATAAATTTTAATAGGACATTATGAGAATGATGTTTTTTTAATAAAAGAATAAGGACAAGAACTTGATCTTTTTTTTTTTAACCAGTCTATTCTACAGGATTGTTTATGTAGTTGGTAATCTTGAAAGATGAGATAACATATCCCAATGGTCAATTAGCAAGCTTACTTACTGCTTATTATAAAAGCTGAAGATTTTGTAAATTCAGGTTTCCCAGATGCAATATAGGCATGCTGTGTGTATAGCACCCACCTGAGCCCATCATGTCACCTCCTTGGGACTTGGGGGCAAGGGAAACTGATGCAAATATAATGATCTCATGCTGCTCACCATCCACGCACTGGAGAAACACAATGAAATTCTGAAGGCAAAATGTGAAAGGCATTGGGCCTCCATAGAATCATATAAAATTCTCTGTTTCTGACCCAGGAAACTCATATTTTATGCCAGATTCCATGAAAGACTCACAGGATAAGTTAATTAGCTTGTTGAAAGTGAAAGTCATAGTCATGTCCGACTCTTTGCAACCATGACCCCATGGACTATACAGTCCATATCATTCTCCAGGCCAGAATACTGGAGTGGGTAGCCTTTCCCTTCTCCAGGGGATCTTCGCAACCCAGGGATTGAATCCAGGTCTCCCACATCGCAGACAGATTCTTTACCAGCTGAGCCATCAAGGAAGCCCAAGAATACTGGAATGGGTAGCCTATCCCTTCTCCAGCAGATCTTCCCAACCCAGGAATTGAACCAGGATCTCCTGCATTGCAGGCACATTCTTTACCAGCTGAGCTACAAGGGAAGCCCTAATTAGCTTGTTAGTAGAGTAAAATGAAATCACAAACCCCGAAAATCTGAGAAAATATGTCCACCAGTCCTTGTTACTACACTTGATCTTAGCCAAAAGGCCGAGAAGTGATCCCACCAGTCCTTGTTGATGTCCTCTTGGTCTTGTTTAATCTTGGGTCAAAGACCCTATTATGCATATACATAAATTTCAAGATTTGGAGCATTACTTATGAATTTTCCTTAGACATATATTCCCTTTCAATATTATGGTGAGAAAGCTTTGCATGCATAACTGTTTTTCTTAATATCTCTAATTTCCTCAAGGTATATACGTACATATATTGGCATAAAAGGCCAGCACTCACTCTAGACAAATTTTAAGTCTCACACTGCTTTCACCTCTTGAGGAACAGTCACCTTGCTGCCAAACAAAATTAAAGAAAAGATATTATGGCTAATTTGTAGACTCTTTAAAACTAGTTTATGAACTCCTCTCCATGGTCAATTTTAAAGAACCCCTAAAAACTAAAAGACTCACTTTTCTGCTGAAACACAGAGAAATTCAGGGAGCTCAAGTTCCCCCATCTAATTAGGAGAAAAATTAGCATAGAAGCTTTGTACCCAGAGTTTCAGTTATCCAGTAAGATTTTTACCCACCTATATGGTCAGAGGAGCCTGGCGGGCTACTGTCCATGGGGTTGCAAAGAGTTGGACACGATTGAGTGACTAACACACACACACACACACACACACACACACACACACACATTGTTTCTCACGAACAGTACCCCTCACCTATATCAATCAGCTGTTGTGCAGGTAACAATGGTGACTCTTCTGGCTTGGGTAGTCCACAGTCCCATGAATAAGACTGGAATTTCAGTCATACTTAAGGAAACAGATTCAGGAAAGTAAATAATAGAATCTGAGGAAGTTGGAAAGTGGCAAATGGCACCAAGCACTTGGATAGGTACTACCACTGTGAAAGGCTACAGTATTAGCTGTGATAAAAGCCAGTCTTTGATGTAATCTCAAAGAGAAGTCTAGTATATTCCTTCTCTCTCCATTTCTCTACTTTTCTCCCAAAGGGATAGGGGCAAACCTGGAAACACCCCCTTAGATATCTGTATTCTATGAGTCAAAGAAAGGTTTCTAGGGGTGAACAGAATGTAGACGATATCTAGATTTTTCTGAATTGAGGGTTGAATTCTGAGTTAACTTCTTGCTGTGTGAGCCTCAGAGAATCTTCTGGTTACAGCCTTCAACTAGCTCATCTGATATTAATACCTTTGTATTCAACAATTAATTCTATACCTTAAAAGTACTCCTAAAGCACTGGCTTCTGTTGCACTGGGTATCATCTTGTCAGGGTGGGCAGGGTGACCAGCAACTAGTCTGAGGGTGAGGACGTCATCCAGAATGTGAAGAAGAGATGGTGATTGTGCTGGAGGATCTGGAGAGAGAATATGGTAAACCAGGAGAGCCGATGAAAAGGTTGATGTGGGACTGTGTGTGTGTGTGTGTGTGTGTGTGTGTGTGTGTACGTGTAAAACAAAATGAAAGTGGGAGTCAGGGCTCTCTCTGGAAAGGCTCCACCACACCTGTTTCTTGTCATTCCACCACCCATCAAGCAGTAGTTCTTAACTTTGTTTAGTTTTTGGACCCTTTTGAAAATATGATGGACACTATAGCTCCTCAGTGTATTAAAATTAACCACTACCATAGTAATACCCTTTTGAATCTAAACATTAATTACACATAGGTCCCAGCTGATCTCCTCTGGCAGGAAGTAGGCAACAAAGAGTTGTATGTCTCCAAACAGATTAGGAATCCCAGAAATTTCACCTCAGGTCCCACAAGCCATATCCCTTTCAAGAATCTAGTGAGGGGACAGGCTGCCTCTGGGAGCTCATCTCTTCTAGAAAGTCTCAGCTGACTTCAGTGGGAGGTGAGCCACTCTGCAGTAGTGAGACAGTTTAAGGTAGTCAAATGGACAGGTATGGATTTTTTTTTTAACAGATGCTTTTTCTGGTTATATACACGTGTTTAAAAATGGATTAAATGCTAAATTCATACTTACTCCGTAGTTTACAAGGATAGAGCAACTAGAATCACATGATAAAGTATCTCCTGAATTGATTCTCTTTAAACAGTTGTAATTTTTAAAAAATCTTGACTCTGTTGTTGATGTTTGACAGATCACTGACAGCTTTCACCTTCTATTTTTCCCTTCCTTTCTCCCCCACATCTGAGTAAGTTTATAAGAAATGTGCTTCCTCACTTGGCACTTCAAGCTATGCAAGTCCTTACCTTATCTGTGCATAAGAAGTGTTTCCTGGGCCCATCCCCTAACCACAATAAAAACCAGGGCCACTAGCTCTTACCCTCCTTTGCACTGGTGGTGGTGGTTTAGTCATTAAGTCTTGTCTGCCTCTTGTGATACCATGAACTGTTATTTCCTTCTCCAGGAAGCTCCTTCTTTGAGCTTCCCTGGCTGTCTGCAATACAGGAGACCTGGGCTTGATCCCTGGATCAGGAAGATCCCCTGGAGAAGGAAATGGTAACCCACTCCAGTATTTTTGCCTAGAGAATTTCATGGACAGGGAAGCCTGGTGGCTACGTCCTTGGGGTCACAAGGAGTTGGACACAACTGAATAACTAACACTTTAATATACCTGATAGAGGGCAAAATTTCAAATTTTGTCTTGGAAGTTCAGTCTCAGCTCTCTTAACCTGTGACATCCTTTGCACTACTCAAGTCAATTCTGGACCAGGTTGGGTGCTGCCCTACTGTCCCCCAAAAGTTCCTTGATGAGAATAATACATTTTTCATTCATTCTTCATAGCATCATCCCTAGTAATTGGAAGGGGGATTCATACCACCTCTGTACAATAAGCGCATTCACAGCTCAAAGAGAGGTAACACAAAGTGAAAGGGTCATGTAGTCCTCCATCTACCCCAGTTACCATGTTGACAGTCTGTTGCATATTTCCCCCTACACGATCAAATCTTGACACATCCATAAGCATTCTGGACCATTCTGGGTATGTTCCTAGGCCCATTTTCATTCCTTTTACTGACAGATGTCTACTGTCTGAACTTTTGTTTCCTTATCCCACATACCTGTTCTGTGTCTGGCCATTATGTCTTCTTTTGGCCCCTGGCATCACAGATTTCATCTTTCTCATGCCCTCCTCAAATTATTCCCTCTTCATATACTTTTCAGACACACACCAACTTCATATTCTTGCGTTTCATTTAGAAAATTTTCTCCCTCCTAACAGGTCCCTTCTTTTCACTGGATTATTATTTCAGATGGAAAACTCAGCAGTTTTAAAGAAAATATAAGGTTATACAGGAAAGTATGTAGAACACTGGGAGCATTCACCAGGATCCTAAGTGTGAAAAAAAAATGGACACAAGATCAGATTAGAACATCAGCAGACAACTCCAGACCTAAGCAATACAACAGAAGGGAAAGATTCAGGATATTTAAGATGGTAGTTTTTAAAGCATCTTATGGATGATGATCCAGTGCTCTGATGTCTTATATTAATACTTAGGATACCGACGACTTTTTGTAATGCTGAAGATGTGATGGGAGAGCACTAAGGGAATTTAGAGTGACTGAGCTTAAATGAGGAAATCTAAGAATACCAATATGAAGCATGACACTGTAAACACAGTGGGATTTGGAGTCAAAAGTCAAGGGTTTAACTGAAAAGACCTGTTGTAAGATGTTAACATTAGGGGAAGCTGGGTGAAGGGTACGTGAGAACTCTATCTTTACCACTTTTGTGGCGGGAGGGCAGTGACATGCTGCACAGCTTGTGGGATATTAGTTCCCTGACCACGGACTGAACTGGGGCCATGGCAATGAAAGCCCTGGGTCTAACCACTGGACTGCCAGGGAACTCCCTATTTGCAACTTTTTTTTATAAGTCTAAAATTATTCCGTAAGTTAAAAGTTTACTAAAAATAAAAGTCCAAAGGTTAAGCCTTGGCTCTAAGGTTTGGATCTTCTGAATCTTCCTCATCTGTAAAACAGGATAATAATACTCATTTTCCTGTGTGGTTGTTTCGAGAAGCAACTGTGGTGAAGTAAATGGAAGCACTCTGAGAACAGCGAAGCACACAGCCAATGCTGGTCAGTGATCCAAGAGAGGATCATGCAGGTGTCAGAGGGAAGTAGCAGGCAGAAACAGTGTTTACTATGTGGGTACTGGTCATGGGGAACACCAAAGACCCCTTTATTGTAAAACATCAGCAGCACTCCATGTGATCTTTAGGAATTAAACCCAGATATAGGTCGTCCTAGCACGTTGGCTGTGGCACTGCCATTTATTAATACATTTTTAGAAAAGGTTAGCAGTCATCTCAAAGAGAATAAATAAGAGGGATGGGCTAGTAAGAAACAGGAAGGGGCAAAGGAACCAAAGGGAAAGCAGCACCTTCAAAACCCCAAATCTTCCTTTTATGGATGTCCCTAGATCAAAACACCAACATCCATTGGATCATCGAAAAAGCAAGAGAGTTCCAAAAAGATGTCTACTTCTGCTTTACTGACTATGCCAAAGACTTTGAGTGTGTGGATCACAACAAACTGTGGCAAATTCTTCAAGAGATGGGAATACCAGACCATCTGATCTGCCTCCTGAGAAATCTGTATGCAGGTCAAAAAACAACAGTTAGAACTGGACATGGAACAACAGACTGGTTCCAAATTGGGAAAGGAGTAGGTCAAGGCTGTATATTGTCACCCTGCTTATTTAACTTATATGCAGAGTGTATCAAGAAAAATGATGGGCTGTATGAAGCACAAGCTGGAATCAAGACTGCCAGGAGAAATATCAATAACCTCAGATATGCAGATAACACCACACTGATGGCACAAAGTGAAGAAGAACTAAAGAGGCTCTTGATGAAGGTGAAAGAGAGTGAAAAAGTTGGCTTAAAACTCAACATTCAGAAAACTAAGATCATGGCATCTGGTCCCATCACTTTATGGCAGATAGTTGGAGAAACAATGGAAACAGTGAGAGACTTTATTTTTGGGGGCTCCAAAATCACTGCAGATGGTGACTGCAGCCCTAAAATTAAAAGACGCTTGCTCCTTGGAAGAAAAGTTATGACCAACCTAGACAACATATTAAAAAGCAGAGACATTACTTTGCTGACAAAGGTCTGTCTAGTCAAAGCTATGGTTTTTCCAGTACTCATGTATGGATGTGAGAGTCAGACTCTAAAAGAAACCTGGGTGCTGAAGAATTGATGCTTTTGAGCTTTGGTGTTGGAGAAGACTCTGAGATCCAACCAGTCCATCCTAAAGGAAATCAGTCCTAAATGTTCATTGGAAGGACTGATGCTGAAGCTGAAACTCCAACACTTTGGCTACCTGATGTGAAGAGCTGACTCATTTGAAAAGACTCTGATACTGGGAAAGATTGAAGGTAGGAGGAGAAGGGGATGACAGAAGATGAGATGGTTGGATGGCATTACCAATTCAATGGACATGAGTTTTGGTAAACTCTGGGAGTTGGTGATGCACAGGGAGGCCTGGCGTGCTGCAGTTCATGGGGTCACAAAGAGTCAGACATGACTGAGCAACTGAACTGAACTGAGACCCAAACACATTTTGTGGAGACGGGAAGAAAGGTGTTTTCTAGTCTTTACCTACCCCACGTGACTTGGTGAGTGATCCAGGAAACTTGCACACAGCTTGGATTAGACCAGCTCAGCCACCAGGTGGATCTTCTGATGGCGGATGAGGTTGCAGTGGCGGTTAAATCTTTTCCCACACTGGTTGCAACGGTGAGGGCGCTCCCCTGTGTGGCTTCTCTGATGCTTGATGAGAAATGAGCGCTGACTGTAGCTCTTGTTGCACTGGCTGCACTGATATGGCTTTTCTCCCTTGTGGATTCTCTGATGCTGGATGAGACCAGCGCTCTGGCTGAAGGCCTTCCCACACTCCTTACAGCGGTACTGTTTCTGAATATTGTGGGTTCCTCTGTGATTAAAAAGACCTGAACTCTGACTGAAGGTTTTCCCACACTCGTTACACTCATAGGGTCTTTCTCCAGTGTGAACTCTTTGATGTCGAACCAGACCTGAACTCTGAGCAAAGCTCTTTCCACATTCCTCACATCTGTGTGGTCCGGTTCCTACAGAGCCTCCCCAGTGCCTCTTTACCCCACCCTTATGTTCACTGACTTCTCCATGGCGGGGCCCCTGCTGTGATTCCTCCCAGGTCTGTCCATAAGACAGTTTCCCACATGGTTCCACTCTCTTAGGACAATGTTTCCTTAGCACCTTAGCACCTCAGTCTGGGTCATTCCACCTGAAACAAAAAAAAAAGACCAGGTAAATGTCACTTGTTCCCTGAACCTAGTGATGAATGGGTTGCTATGTGAACAGAAATGCAAGGTGCTGCTGCTTCTTTTTCTTTTTAATCTATGTATTTATTTGGCTGCAGGGGTCTTAGTTGTGGCACATGAGATCTTTGATCTTCATTGTGGCATGCAGAATCTTTTTTTTTTTAGCTGTGGCATATGAACTCTTAGCTGCTGCATGTGGGATCATGTTCTCCCGCGCCTCCTCTCTTAGACGCTTTGGGCTGGGGTAAAAAGGAGGAAATCTCGGCCTGCTTCCTTTCCAAAGTCTACTGAAAGTCCACAGTCAAAGCAACCTCCTCTGAAAGAGTAAAAGCCTGTCTAGATGGAAAGGACGAAAACCTACTCCGATTGAAAAAGAACAATAACAAAAAAGGGGGGGATGGCTGCTGTTATCAGGCTGGGAGGAAAGATACAGGTAACGCCAGCTGCAATGTAAACAGGAATCAATGTTTTCCCCAAGATCAAGCAGCAACTGTAAAAAGCCACCACGGGCTGCTCTTTGAGTGATTACTGCCTTCTTACGTCCCAGGCCAACTCGGCTAAGTCCCATCTATTACTGGAATACCTAAAAGCACCCTCTTTTCCAGACCATACCTAATCCCCAATTAATCCGCGCTCCTTCTAATCCCTCCTCAGAACCAGCTATCAACCCAGACCCGCTCCCCGCTCCCCTTAGAGCCTCTTTAGAGTCATCCAAAGTAACTAGGTTCTTAATAAAGGAGGTTTTCTCTCACTTCTCTTGTTAAGCAGTGTTTCCCGGAGTATCCTGTCACTGAATTAATTCATTACACTGATTTTGTCAGGTTTGTTCCTGGTGGTCTTTGGCCGGTGTCTTTAACACCACCTTAGCTTGCTCTGTGAGTCCTAGCTGTGTGGGTAGAGGAGGGATTAGAACAATTAATCCTGGCAGAGCAGGGAAAAAATCAGGATAGACACTCATGTTGATGCTGGAATGACAGGAGAAATGTGGGTCTTGGGGAAAAGAGATTTTACCAAGATGGACAGCAACCAGGATAACCATGTTTTAAAACAAAACAAAACAGAATAAAACTAGAGTTTCAAAGTTTAGCATTTATGAGGATTACCCCAGAGTTTGTTCAAGCACAAATTGTTGGGCCCCAGTCCTGGAGTTTGTATTTCTAACAAGTTTCCAGGTGACGATGATGCTGGTGTTGCCTGGGAGAAACACACTTTTGAGAACCACTGAACTAGAGTAATCTCTTGGATTGCGTAGGAGCTAATCCAGTGATCCAACATGAGACCTCTGATTTAGACATTTAAAATTTTCATTCTAATAAAACAATCAAATGAGTTCCACCCTAAAACCACAGAAGGCTCAATTTTACCAGTCTCTAAAATCCATTAAATCTTTAATCAGTCCAATTTATAAACTGCCACTGGATATCCAGGAAATCTGTAATAAACAAAAGCCACCAAGCTTATGAGAAATCAGGACTCCTATTTCCTTCTCACTGTGGGTGCTTGTGCTTCCATTTAGATGATCTGTGACAATGCTACTTGAAATAAAAATTCCTCTTATAGGGCTACTGGAGCAGATGTGGTCTGGTCTTTCTACTTATTTGGTTGGGGGGCTTCCCAGGTGGGGTTAGTGGTAAAGAACCTGCTTCCCAATGCAGGAAATGTAAGAGACAAGTTCCCCATTCCCATGTCAGCAAGATCCGCTGGAGGAGGGCATGGCAACCCACTCCAGTATTCTTGCCTTGAGATTCCCATGGACAGAGGAGCCTGACAGGTTACAGTGCATAGGGTCACACAGAGTCAGACACGACTGAAGTGACTTAGCAGGCACACATGCATAAATTAATATAATCGCTATGGAGGAAATTGGAAAATATCTTACAAATGACTACACCCTAGAACACAGCTTATCTCCTAGACATTTATATTATAGCTATAGACACACACATGCAAAATCGTATATATATTCAGATGCAAATATATTTACCTTTTTAAATAAGTAGCATTATATACATTGTCTTGCACTATGCTCTTTTTCATTGAACTTTATATTTTGGATACAAGCACCCATAAGTTCAAAGCAGCACTATTCACAATAGCCGAGACATGGAAACAACTTAAATGTCCATCCAGATGAATTGCTAAAGAAGATGTGGTACATAGATACAATGGAATACTACTCAGCCATATAAAGACTAAAATAATGCCACTGGACCAACATAAATGGAACTAGAGATTATCATAATAAGTGAAGTCAGAAAGAGAAAGACAAATGCTATATGACATCACTTACATGTAGACTCTAAAATATGATACAAATGAATTCATTTACAAAACAGAAATGGACTCAAAGACATAGAGAACAGACTTGTGGTTGCCAAGGGCAGGGGATTGGGGAGGGAAGGATTAGGAGTTTGGGGTTAGCAGAGGCAAACTATTATATATAGAATGGTTAACAACAAGGTCCTACTGTACAGCACAGGGAACTATATTCAATATCCTGTGATACACCATAATGGAAAAGAATATATGAATAAAAAGAATATATATGTAACTGTATCACTTTGCTGTACAGTAGAAATTAATACAACATTGTAAATTAACTATACTTCAATAAAAGTGTATCTTGGAGAGCTTGATACTATACATGCATACTGTGTTTCTGGAGTGACACATTGGAGCCAATAACGTCCTACTGGTGGGACGGGTAATTGGTGACAAAACTTTGCTGTATAGATTTTTACAGTTTTTGAATCATATGAACATAGTACTTACTCCAAAATGGCAATAAATAAAATAATAAAATGAAAAAATACATTATATTTTTTCCTCCCAAAGTCTGTCAAGATGGAAGTCACAGGTAGAAACTGCATGTTACTTTGGGGGGGAGTGCATCACAGGGCATGCGGGGATCTTAGTGCCTTGACCAGGGATCAAACCTGTGCCCTCTGCAGTGGAAGTGAAGAGTCTTAACTGCTGGGCCAACAGGGAAGTCCCAGGTTTTTATTACCTTTTCTCCCGGGAGAAATACTTAGCTTTAACTGAGAAATAGTGTGTACTTTTTAGTTTTGTCATATCTCTAAGAGATACATATTCTTCCTTGTCAATGATAGGGATCCTTAGAAATGGTTGCTTTTAAAGTTAAAAGATAATAGACAAAAATTCCCTAAAGATAAAATTAACCTGATAATGCCTTAAATAATCCATAATTTTGTGTACACTTCTCTATAAACAACTTTATAAGCTCCTCTAAATTTATTAGGCAATGTTTTCCTATGGTCTTCAATTAATTCTTCAGTGATTTCCTCAGTGGAAAATCTCTGCTAAGCAAAACTTGGAATGAGAATTTCACGGGAGAATGAAACACTAATCAAATGTATCCTTTTACAAAGTTCACAGCCATGACAAAATGCTAATAAGGAAGTCGGGAACAGGCTGGGGCGGGGGCTGGGGGTGGGGGCGGAATAGAAGGGATTAATTCGCTTCACTCAACTGAGTAACGAATAACCAACCTCGCCAAAACGAATAACCACCCCTCACAAACTCAGCAAGTCGACGAGGATGGGATTCGAACCCACGCGTGCAGAGCACAATGGATTAGCAGTCCATCGCCTTAACCACTCGGCCACCTCGTCGCATGTAAGTCTTACTTCTTCAACATCTTCTGGCAGTACTGCCAGGCGTTTTATAGTAATGCATCTAATCGTTCTTTTCCTGGTTTAATCGTCCCAACCACGTGTGAGTTAGGTGTCTTAAAGTAAATTTCACAACGGACAATAATTGACGGACAACGCTTGGAGTGGTGAAGTTACTTGGCAAATACCTGATAACAGGTGGAACCAAGTATAATACACGTTGTTGGACACAGACCAACATTGTCTTGCCAACTCAGCTCTGCGTCCCCAGGAAACACTCACCCGACTTTCACAGGGTCCCTCGACCGCTGCATTTGCATTGAAGGGACAGATTTCCCCACCTCTTCATCAGAACTCCCAGGATTCCCGTTTTTTAAGTGGTACCAGAATCCCCCCCATTCCTTTCTATTTACTTTTGTGATATGCTCGCCAGCCAGGAGATGCCCTCATTTGCCTTTTGTTTTCCTCTCTTGGCATTGATCAGTCTGAAAAATCAGCAACGCAGGAGAACGTGTTTTGGGAAAAAAGTAGAAAAGAGCGAGAGTCCTAATGGGAACTCGTTTGCATTGTAGCACAAGATTGGTTTAGCCTGACTCCTATCAACCAACGGTGGGGTGGGTAAATAATTCCTGATGCAGGAGTCAAGGTGCAGGTCCTGGTTGTGGCTCTTTCCTAAGCCCCACTGTGCGGACCGGATTGAGTAACCCCTAACGTCCCTTCCGGCTCTGACAACCTCTGGGATAAAATGACCATCGAGAAACCTTTTCCACTCATAACAGTTTGTGTACTTTTAAAGGTGGCTTAACGGTAAAGAATCCGCCCGCAATGCTGCAGATGCAGGTTCGATTCCTGGCTCAAGAAGATACCCTGGAGAATGAAACGGCAAACCCACTCTTGTCTAAGAAATCCCACCGATAGAGGAGCGTGGCAGGCTACAGGCCTTGGGGTCTCAAAAGTCAGACACTAAACAACGAAAAACAAAAGTGTAGTGCAGAATTTTGAATGTTGAAATGTTCTTTTCTACCAAAAATGTTGGTTCCTTTTTCCTTTCCATGAAATCTCTTGGCTCAGCCCTTAACTTTGTTGGGAGGGACTCCTCTCTCAACTCATTCACCGAATTTCCAAATACTTGTGATCAGCAGGAAACCCTTAGAGGTACTTCATCTAAAATACCGAATAAAAACCATCTTATTTGTTCCTTTGAGTGGGGCGAGTGAATTGTTACCCTTTTTGTCATCGGCTACCAGTCACACTTACCTTTCAGAGACTCAAAGGCAACCTCATTTCACACCAGTGACTTCAGAACTATTCCTAGTGGAAGCTAGGGGGTGAGGGTGGGGGTGGGGGTAGGGGTAGGGGTGGGGGTAGGGATGGGAGTGGGGTGGGGATGGGGGTAGGAATAGGGGTGGGGGTGGGGGTGGGGTGGGGATGGGGGTGGGGGTGGGGGGTGGAATTCTGCTGTTAACTAAGAGTTTCACTGAAGTTTAACTTATACCACTCTCCCTACAGCAAGAGGTCAAGGAATGTATCTGTTTTGGTCTTATTACACCAATGTCAGTGTAAGTAAACAATAACTATTGTTAATAAATTTAATACCAAATCTAAGGTACCTAGAAAGGTACCTAGAATTAAGGTACCTAGAAAGCATATTTTCAATTAATTAAAACTTTTGGGTTGATAATCTTAGTTTTTTTAGCCATAAAGTTATGGTGAGTATTAAATTAGTGAAACATCAAATTAGTTAACATTAAATTAGTTAACATCAGTGAAATGCTTAGAAACTTGTCTTACAAATAGTTATTGCTGTATAAATCATTTGATAGTATGGTAGTTGTAATACTAGCAAAATAAATAATAAACTAATAATTAATTACATTAAATTGTATTCAAGTAGAAAAGAAAACCCCCCAAAACATGTATGATGGAATTCCTTGGCAGTCCACTGGAGAAAACAAAATGATCATTGTAAGAAAATTAACACACTGATGAAAATAGGATGAAGCAAAAAAGAAAAAAATCTGAAGAAATCATCTTCCCCCTACTAGACATGTCCAAAAATAAATGAGCAGGGCATATATTTAAAAATTCTATCTCCTTTATGCATTGAAGTCTTGATGGATAAAATTATATTATGCATGGATTTTCTTTAAAATACAGGAGGAAAAAGTTGGGAAATACATATATGTATATAAATATACATATACATATATATTTAGAGAGAGAGATTGGCAAAAATACTAATTTTTACAGTTGGGTGATGAACATATTAGACTATATTATTTTCTTTGTGTTTTTAAATGTCCATAGTAAAAGTTACAATATATTTAACTTCACTTTGTTGAATAAGCAAGGAAGAATTAATGCAACGGTCAGGAAGTCAGAGTCAATCAGTTCAGTCGCTCAGTTGTGTCTGACTCTTTGCGACCCCATGGACTGCAGCACACCAGGCTTCCCTGTCCATCAACAACTCCCGGAGCTTGCTCAAACTCATGTCCATCAAGTTGGTGATGCCATTCAACCATGCCATCAGGGATTACCATGCCATCCAACGGTCAGGGAGCGTATAAGTAAATAAGCAAAGACACATATAACTGTTGACAAGAAAAGCTGAGGTAGAGGTTAATACCCTATTTGTAGGAAATTCCTCATCCACAATTTAAAGGTATGTAGGTAAAAGTGCGAAATTGAAAAACATCTGTGGTCCACAGGCTGACAGCTCCGTGAGAAGTGCTCACCTGCCCGCATTCCCCAAACCTTTCCATCCAACGACAGTGTAGACTCATGGTCAGCAACAACCCCCACCCTTTCCCCTCCCCACCCTCCAACACGCGCTCTAAGCTTCTGCTTTTACTTTATTCCCTGGAAGTGCAGGCGGTCGGTCGTGGAGCACAAGTTTGTGGCATTAAACCTGTCATGCTTCTTATTGCGGGAGGTGGGAACCACTCTCTAGGTTTAAAAAATTTTGGTTTTCACCTTCTAAAGTCTTTATAGCTGGGTAATGATAATAATGGCAAATTCCTACGCAGCTCCTACTCTGAGGAGCACTAGCCTAAGTGCTATACACGCATTATTAAATAAGAATTCCTAGCAGATGCAAAGTTATAAATAGAATGTATAAACAACAGTCTTACTGTACAGCACAGGGAACTATATTCAATATCCTGTGATAAGCCATAATAGAAAAGAATGTGTGTGTGTGTAACTGCATTACTTTGCAGTACAGCAGAAATTAATGCAACGTGGTAAATAAACCATGAAAGTGAAAGTCACTCAGTCGTGTTCGACTCTTTGCGACCCCATGGACTATACAGTTCATGGAATTCTCCAGGCTAGAATACTGGAGTGGGTAGCCTTTCCCTTCTCCAGGGGATTTTCCCAACCCAGGAATCGAACCCAGGTCTCCCACACTGCATACGGATTCTTTGCCAGCTGAGCCACTATCAGCCTCATTTCAGTAAAACAAATTTTAAAAAAATTAACGCAATCCCAGCACCGCCCTTTCAAGATGGGTGCCTGCCCAGGGTCCCACGTAGAGTTGCCCGGCTGCGGTTTAAACTTGTCTGCACAGCCCAATGCTGTTACCTCTCACGCAGTATTTCAAACGAGAAGGTTGCAAATTATTTCCCCCTAAAATCCAGTGGAGACGCGATCAAGTTTCATTGACTGGTTTGTTTTAGGCTTGACAAGCAAGGGAGAAGGGGAAACCAGTGGTGTCAAAAGTCTTTAAAAGAAACAGAACGCTGGGAAAACCAGAAGCCATTCTTAGGACCTAAATTGCCAAATACCAAACCAAAAGCCGGGAAACGAAATCTGCTCTGTGCGCAGATGAAGGTTTCCCTAGATTTTTCTGGAGGCTTTTGAAGGATGTTGCTCTGCACTTTGGTTCTCTAGATGGGGAAAGCTGTGATTGTAACTAGCTATGACGGGCTTCTCTTGGCTCTTCTCTCCCTGCTCACAATCCCCACGTCCATTCAAATCAGCTGCCCAGAGCTGAACCTTTCCCATCTGAAAAAGAATCTTAGCTAATACTTCAAAACTGCCCTCTCTGCATCCTGGAGGAATCCGGGGACCAGGTACTGTTCACCTTCTCCGAGAATTGTGTGACCCCAGGCTCACGGAGAAGAAAAGGCAAGGCGGATAATGTGAATTGTAGGAAATTTCGGCTGTGGTAACGTGGTTGCAACCTTTTTCGCTCCCGCTGGGATGCGCGCTTGAGTTTCTGAAACCATCTATAGAGTGTGAAATTCCAGGAAAGCAGCCTCTCTTTGGCTGTATACCCTCCCTTTCTGTCTGTAGGTAAACAAGCCACATAAATAAGGTGTTAGAGAATACTGGGATGACAAACTCAAAGTTGGGGCATTAGGGTGGATAATGACAGGAAGAGGTTCCAACGTTTTCCCATGTTAAGATCTGGATCCTAGCAGGGTCATAATTTTCACCCACCCAAGTAGCTTTCAGCCGTTCCCAAGGCCACAGACCTTTCTTTCAGATTGCCCCCCTCCTGTTTCCAGACCAGATATTGGGAAAATCTGGTGGGGAGTGTGGCTGATTTTTCTCTTACTGGGGAATGCTAAGGAGTTGGATGCAGAAAGAGCTTCATGGAAACTGGTCTAGTGCTGGAACACGGCCTGGGTATTGGTTGGACCTTGAGATTAAGACCCCTATCCCTCTGCCAAGGGAGACCTTCTTTGTGGTTGAAGGAATTGCTTTCCTAGAGTCTCTAATGAATCAACGCTCTGATGAATCAATCTTTTTAAAAAAGATTATCTTTCTTTAATAACTGAAGTACAGTTGATGTACAATATTAGGTGTTACAGGTGTATGATAGAGCAATTAATTTAAAAGTTTTAAAGGTTAAACTCAACTTATAGTTACTATATTGATTATATTCTGTTGTACAATATCCTTGTAACTTATTTTATACACGATAGTTTGTACCTCTTAAGTTCTCTAGCTCTACATTACCCCTCCCTGCTTCCCTCTCCCCACTGGTAACAACTAGTTTGACCTCTATTTCTGTGTTCCTTTTATTATATTCATTACTTTTTTAGATTTCACATGTAAGTAATATCATACAGTCTTTCTCTGATTTCACTTAGCTTAATACCCTCCAGGTCCATGTTGCTGCAAGCATGTATCTGTTGATGGATACTTAGGTTGCTTTCATATCTGAGCAACTGTAAATATGAACATTGGGGTGCGTGTTATTTTTTTGACTTAAGTGTTTTAACTTTTTTCAGGTATATATGCAGGAGTGGAATCCTGGGTCATATGGTAGCCTTGCTTTCTCAGAGTCTCTGATGAATCAATACAGTACTTGTTTCCTTCCCTACATTTATTTTTAAAACAAATTACAAACATTCCTAAAATTATATCTTTAACATCACTTTAAAGAGAATATAAGCTCATGTTCCAAGGGTTAAAGAACAGAATCCCCCCTAAATTCTTCAAATTCGTTTTTCCATTTTCTGAAAGTGACTAGTTATCCTTATTGAGAGTCTTCAGAATCCCTTACAAGATTTTACTGTCCGTGGGTCAGCCTGTGCCTATCAAGGGTTTGTGTTGGTTGATAACCCAGTGCTGAAGGCTGGGAACCAATCTTTTCACTGAGGTAAGAAGCCCTTTTGAGAAGCTACTTTAGATTTTGACACTGTACTATACAATTCAAAGCAATCTGGAGGGGACTTCCCTGGTGGTCCAGTAGCTAAAACTCTCCACTCCCAATGCAGGGAGCCTGGGTTCAATCCCTGGTCAGGGAACCAGATCCCACATGCCGCATCTAAGACCCGGTGCAGTCAAATAAAATAAACTGAAATAAATAAATAATAAAGATAAAATTACTTAAAAAAAAAGCAATCTGGAGATTGAATGCAATCCTAACCAAAATTCCAATGATATTTTTCACAGAAATAGAAAAAACAATCCTAAAATTCATATGGAACCAAAATAAACCCCAAATAGCCAAAGTGATGTTGAGAAAGAAGAATGAGGCTGGAAGCATCATACTTTCTGATTTTAAACTCTATTACAAAACCATAATAATCAAAACAGTATGTTATTTGCATATAACAGACATACAGATCCATGGGACAGAGTCCAAAAATAAACCCATGCATATATGGTCAATTTATTTACAACAAAGGAACCAAGAATATACAATGGGGAAAGGACAGTCCCTTCAATAAACAGTGTTAAGGAAACTGGAACACAAGCAATAGAATGAAACTGGGCCACTCTCTTACACCATACACAAAAATTAAGTCAAAATGGATTAAAGAGTTGAACATAAGACCTGAAACATAAAACTTCTAGAGGAAAACATAAAACTTCTAGAAGAAAACATGAGGGGTAATCTACTTGATATTGGTCTTGGTGATGAAAAATGCAAAAAAAAAAAAAAAAAAAGTCAGACCACCTACATTAAAAAAGCTTCTGCTCAGCAAAGAAAACCATCAACAAAATGAAAAGGCAACCAACCTAGAAAATGTGAGAAAATATTTGCAAAACCACATGGCTGATGGAGGAGTTAGTATTCAAAAGTGTAAAGAACTTATCCAAGTTGATAGAAAAAAAAACATTAAAAAAATGGGCAGAGGATCTGAATAGACATTTTTGCAAAGAAGACATACAGATGGCTGATAGGTAACATGAAAAGGTGCTCTATATCACCAATCATTAGGAAAATGCAAATTAAAACCACAATGATATCACCTCAAACCTGTTTGGGTGGCAATTACCAAAAGGCAAGAAATAAATGTTGGTGAGGATGTGGTGAAAAGAGAGTGCTTGTACACTGCTGGTGGGAATGTAAATAGGTATTGCCACTATGCAAAACAGTATGGAGCCATATCAACATGATCCAGCAATTCTACTCCTTGGTATTTACCCAAATGAACAAAAACACTAACTCAAAATACACCTGTACCCCCCTGTTCACTACAGCATTACTTACAATAACCAACACATGAAAGTAACCTAAGTGCCCATCGATACATAAATGGATAAAGAAAATGTGGGTGTGTATACAGTTCATCCAAGAAAAAGGAAATCTTGCCATTTGCAACAACTTGAGGACATTATGCTGAGTGAAGTAAGTCAGAGAAAGACAAATACCATATGATCTCACTTATACATGCAATCTAAAACAACAGGAAAAAAATCAAATTCACAGAGAACAGGTAGGTGGTTGCCAGAGTTGGGGGAGAAGGTAGTGGTGAAATGGGTGAAGGGGGTCAAAGGTACAATCTTCCAGTTATAAAATAAAGTCATTGGGATGTAATATACAACATGGTGACTATAGTTAATACTGTATTGCATACTTTAAAGTTGCTAAGAGGGTTGACCTTAACAGTTCTCATTAAAAGAAGAAAATTTTGTTATCTGTGTTGATGGATATTGACTAGACATTTTTTTGGTTATTATTTCATAATATATACAAATATTGAATTGTTTTGCTGTAGATCTGAAATTAATGTGCCAATTACATCTCAAAAAAGTGTTGGGACTAGTGAGTCACACTTGACTTGGGCTTCAAGGACTGACACATTTAATAACTTTTAACGCTCCATATTTGCCATTTAAGAAAACACTGTATATATGTATAGGCTGGAGCCTGAAGATAGTTAAATATCATTGGCCTAAAAGAGAAATGATAGTTTTATTCACCTCGGAAGTGAGAGGTAGTAACTACAAAAAGAGACAAGAGGAAACATTCTCTGTGAACAGGAAAGTTTTGAGAGTCTTATTTTCAGAGGATCAAAGGCAGTAGAGCGGAAAAGTGACAGAATGACAAATCAGCAGACTAGGTAGCCTAAGAGGGACTTAAATACATCAATATTTTTACCATGGCTGGGCCAGATTTTCTTGCTATTGACAGGGAATTCTATTGCCCTATAAATGTAAAATCCAACAGAAGTCAAGTGCAGTCACAAAACAGGAAATACTCTTCCAGTGCTTGAAAGCTACTACCAGCTTCAGCAAAGTCTCTCACTACATTGACTGAGGGAGATAGGCAGTGCTGAAGCTGAAGGAGGTTCCAGTTGTGTTAATGTAATATGTAGGAGATGGAAAATGCTGGAATGAAAGGCTTACTTTCTCCTCTTCTCTTTTGTCCTCTGTTTGAGCTCAAGGAGCTGTGTTCACAATCAAAAATGTGTGCTCTGGGCTTTAGCCATGGTGGCCACACTAGATTTTGATGTATTATGGGGCCAAACCTCTATGCCTCCATATCACTTAGAATGTAACACATCTTTTTTCACCAGGAAATGATAGTTCAGGGGATGATGGTGCGGGGGAGAGGTCAGGATCAGGAAGGGTCTGCAGGCCACCCAATTCTGGTCAGAGGCTTGGTTAGGAAGACAAGGTGGAGAGAAACAGACAAATGATCTCACACATTTCAAGCTCTTGGATATTCCAGTGACCTCAACTGGTACCGTGAAAAGCAATTTCAGCATTAGGCTGCTGCTGCAGCTAAGTCGCTTCAGTCGTGTCTGACTCTGTGTGATCCCATAGATGGCAGCCCACCAGGCTCTGCCATCCCTGGGATTCTCCAGGCAAGAACACTGGAGTGGGTTGCCATTTCCTTTTCCAATGCATGAAAGTGAAAAGTGAAAGTGAAGCCGCTCAGCCATGTCTGACTCTTCACACTAAGGCTACTCAGAAATCGAAATGATTTCAAAAAGCAAAACATAAAAACTCGTGAATTCAGTATAAAAAAAATTTTTTTTGAAGCCCTTGTTTACCTTCATTGTATTAACTGACACTTCATTGCATTTAACAAAGGTAATTACAGGTAAATTTGTTGATGTTTATTTTCCCAAATTCTCAACTTTTCCAGCATTTATGACCTTTAAACTTTTCAACGCAGTATCTCTGACATTCTTTAAGTAATGGAAGTTTAAGAAACATTTCATCTCAATTTAAAAAAATTGTGAATTCTACTTGAAGTTGTCACCAGACATCTTGGCAAGGAGTCATTTTAGTGGATTCTCTGGTGCCTAATCAGAGCTGAGCTTCTAGGCTTTACCTCATTCACTGCTGGGGCTTAGCAGGAAGTGGCCTCTCTGATGTTGGATTAGCAATGCTCTCTGACTAATAGGCCTTCCCACACTACTTATATGTATGGGATTTTTCCTCAGAGTGGACTCTCTGATGTTTATTGAGATTTGATTTACAGCTGAAGTCTTGCCCACATTCAGAACATTCAAAAGGTTTCTCTCCTGTGTGGATTTTGATATGATGACTAAGACCTGTCTTCTGACTGAAGGCTTTGCCACACTCTTTACATTGATAAGGCTTCTCCCTGTTGTGAATCCCCTGATGTTCAATAAGATGCTCTCCCCTTGTAAAGGCCTTGCCACACTCAGGACATTGGTAGGTCTTATCCCCAGTATGGATTCTTTTGTGGTTTCTCAGGCCAGTTAACTGTGTGAAGGTCTTTCCACACTCATCACATGTATATTTTCTTCGTTTAGGAGGGTTTCCGTGCTTTCCTCCTAACTTGTGTTTGTTAAGGCCTGAGTGTTGACTGAAGGCTTCACCACACTCATCACATTTATAGGGCTTCTCCCCAGTGTGACTTCTTTGATGTATGATTAGGGTTGAGTTCACTCTAAAGGTTTTTCCACATTCAGCACATTCATAAGGTTTTCCCCCTGAGTGAATTCTGTGATGTATTATAAGTTCTGAGCTTCAGCTAAAAGCTCGTCCACATACAGGACATTCAAAAGGTTTCTCTCCAGTGTGGATTCTCTGGTGCTGGTTAAGTCCTGCATACTGAGTGAAGGCTTTTCCACATATTTTACATTCATAGTGTTTCTTTACTGTGAATTTTCTGATGCTCAGTAAGATTTGAACGCTGCCTGAAAGTTTTCCCACTTTTGTTACATTCATAAGGCTTCTCTCTGTTGTGCAATTGTTTGTGTTCAGTGAGATCTGTACTATGGCAGAAGGTTTTCCCACAGTATATACATTCAAAAGGTTTCTCTTCAGTGTGGAGACTTTGATGTTTTGAAAGGACTGATCTTTGACTAAAACATCTGCCACATTTATTACACTGATGAGGCTTTTCTACAGTGTGGATTTTGAGATGTTGAGAGAGGCCTGCTTTCTGACTGAAGTCTTTGCCACACTCTTTACACTGATCAGGCTTTTCCTTGCTGTGAAGCCCACATTCTGTACTTGAGTATGGTTTCTTCCCATTGTGGAACCTCCTGTGCATATGAAGGCCTCTCATCCAGGTGAAGGTTTTCTTACATTCATCACATTCATGGATTCTCTCACCTGTGGCATCCCCATTCTGCATTTCCAAACTTTCACTAGGCTCATTGTGTCCTCTCTGTATGGCACGATGACACATAGTTTCATGATGTCCGTCAGACCCCTCCCTACACCATTCTGTTTCTTCACAAGATTCCTGTTTCATTTCTAATGTCAAGTTCTCGGTCCTCATCTCACCATCTGAAACAACACATCACACAACCTGAGGAGAAAAGGCAACTCAAAAATGATTTAACAGACAGAGAGCTAGAAGGGTTAATGTTTATTTCAGATTTAACAGAGCACTTTCTATCTTTTCTTTATTCAGTGTCAGGGATTCAGAGAAACAGGTGAGCCAAGTAAAAGGAATGGGGGTAATACAGGTGTGGGAGTGAGATAGAATAAAGCATGGCTGATTTACCAATAGAGTATGGTAAAATTGATAGGATGTCACTTCTATGATTACCGAAGACTGTAATTTCCACCTACCATAAGACTTTCTCTATTGACACCCTTCCTTCCTGGTTTGCTGGCTTTGATTAAGAATGCCACCATATACAGAAGCCCATGTGGCAAGGAACTGAAGGTGGGTTCTGGTCAGTAACCAGGAAGGAAGTAAGACCCTCTGTCTCTGTGACTGACAAAGAACTGAGTCCTACCAACATCCATGTGAGGTTGGAAGTGGATCCTTCCTCAGTCACAACTCAGGTGAGAACCTATCTTTGGCTGCAACCCTGTAAGAGATCCAGAAGTGGAGGACCCAGCTAAGCCACATACCCAGACTCTTGACCCACAGAAACTATGAGATAATAAATGTGTGTGGTTTAATTGCTAACTTTGTGGTCATTAATTGAGCAGAGAAAAATTCAACTACACTAAATATACAAGAGACACATCTAAGATAAAATGATTTAATAAAGTTATGAATAAAGGATGAACAGGAGAAAATTGAGCAAATGCAAATAAAAAGAAAGGCATCATGATCTTAATTTCAGAAAAAAGGTGAGATTCAAGCCAAGAGCATGAAATGAGACAAAGAAAAATACTTTATAACAATAAATATTACAATTCATAGTGATCATAGAACAGATATGAATAATTACATAGAAAATAACAAAGAAACAAATTTTCTAGAGCAGAAATTATAGACGAGATAAAGAGACAAAACAAATAACAGACTTTAATCATTCCTTTTCTGTCTAGAAAAAACCATCAAATGGACAAAAAAATAAACCTTCAGAAGATTTACAAGATTGTTAAATCTACGGAATAAACATGTATATCAAGTTCTGTATCTGGAAAATAGATGAAAACTATTTTGTGGATCATAGGAAAACCACAATAAACTCCAAAAGGTGTAAACAACACAAATATTCTCTGATAACAATAAATCTAGAATTAGTAACAAAATTAGAAAATAAGCCCTTCCATCTGAAAATTTTAAGCTTTCAATTGTTGGTTCAAAGGCAAAATACATTTTAGATTTTCTAGAAAATAACTAAAATGCTACATTTCAAAACATTTGGGATTCATCAAAACCAGTGTTCAATGAAATATTTGTAGCATCAAATATTTATATTAGTAATAGATGGACAGATTGATCCAGCTCAAATATTAAAAAATAAAAAGGACAACTAATTAACCAAGAGAACATGCTCATTTAGGAACACTTCATTGGCTTTTCTCTCTTCTGTCTCATTCCCCCTGCTTACGCTTCCTGGGAACACTTCTGATACAAACTACTACAATCTAAAATAAATAGATTTTAAAAACAAGGGAGAACATAAGGAAGGAATTAACAAAAGTAAATGCAGAGACAAAATATGATATAGAAAAGTAATGGAACATTGTAGTGGTAAAACAAAACTGAATACACCAATATGAACTCATAATTTTTAGAAAAAAAAAAAAAAAGAACATCTAGCTCCACCCATAAAATGTGCTAGAATATTGTTACCCGTGGGAAAAAGAACACTCCCAGCATCCAGATTTTGTACTTCAATAGACTTCTCCATTAAGAAGAATTAAAGCTCCTTCAGAAAGGGTTGATACCAAATCTGGGTCTAGGGAAAGTATAAGGTGAGCATGGAATAATTAATTTTGTTCAGAAAGCAAGGATTCAAAAGTCATAGGGTCATGGCAAAAAGAGTTAGGAACAGGGTAGAAGACATCCAAACTAGGCAAAGATGTACCAATCTGAGCTTTAAAACAAGTAATAACTGTGGTAGATTGAAACACACTGACTCAATGAAAATTACTAAGCCCATAATGATAGTAACACAAAGAAAGTCCTAAAATCCCATGTTGCCATTTGAGGTGCCTATTAAACCATTCCTTGAACTTGAAAATTGGTAAATACGGGGGGAAACTAAGCATCAATCTTGATTGTCTAATATGAAGTGATCAAACAGATGATTTGATGATTTCTTTACTATAAAGAAGACTAACAGTTAATAACATAGAAGGAATGAAAGAGTTACAAAATCATTCTGCAACACTTAATAAAATGATTGACCCATAGAAGAATTCTCAAACATTTTGTATTTTGCTGCTTGGAAACTAGCCAATCACATACTGCCAAAGTGACACCACACAGTTATAAAGGGGAAAAATTAGCTGTCCAATGGAGGGATCATATTGCTATGTCTTTCAATCTTTTTTCCAGTTTATGGAAATACAGCATAAATGGGCAGCAAAATAAATGATTCAATGAGGAAGCAACCAGAAAGCTTCACAGAGTAAGAAACTTGCCCAGAGTCATGAAAATATCTGGGCCATGAGAGGGAAAATGGGAAAGGGAAACTGTTCTAAAGTAAAAGAGAATTAAAAGGCACAATAACCAGATGTCTCACATAGCCATGGATTCTACCCTGGTTTGCACAAATCAGCTTTAAAGACATTTTTGAAAAAATGGACCAATTTGAATTTGCATGGAGTTTAAATAACATTAAAATGTATTGCCAGGGAAAAGGGAAGATTATTAACTGAACAAAATAGATTACAAAATAGCACATATAAATGATCTCTTTTAAGTGAAAGGAATGTGCGTATACACATACGTGCACATAAAAGAATTCAAATATAAAATAAAAAGTCACTGTAATCTCTGGATGATAAAATATTGTGCTTGTTTTCTTATATTGCAACTCTGTATTTTCTAACTTTCTACAATGCACATATACTTCTCTGGTAATAATAAGAGGTAACTTTCAAAAAAGTCAATATAGTTTTACAATGTTAATGTCCTATCAGAGTCTACTTAAGGATGTAAGCATCAAAATACTTGAAAGTAACATCTGCTACAGACGATCTGCAGGAAATTCAACTACGGATATTTAAAATTAACACACCACAGAGGCTGTTCTGAGATAACTTATCACCTTTTAATCATTATTACCTAAAATGTCAGCTTTGTCATATCCTTTAACAACTCTCATCACAAGGAATTAACATGTCATATTTCACAAAAAAAACCAACGAGGGACTTCATTTCACTCCAAATTCCCTAGAGAAATTCTTGCCTCACCTGTTTCCTCTGATGGTCGGGGCTCAGTTCTTTCACCCTTTACCTGGACTGCTGGGGGCTGAACTCGGGTATATGAAGATTCTTCATCTAGTGTTTGAAGGGTCATTGTCTGCAAAAGTATCTTCTGTTCCAGAGCACAAGCTGAAACCTAGAGACAAGTGGCACTCATTAGGCCTTAATTTAACAGGAACTAAACCTCAGAGAGGAGTCTCCAAGAAACATCCCTGGAGAAACTAGAAGAGAAACCAGGGCCTTAGGGTGATAAAAGGTAGCCAGAAAGGTAAGTGATGCTTACCTTTTGATCAGAAAGTCTGATGAAACCCTGTTTCTATCACTTCATTTATTGGCTACATCTCCTCTGCTAAGTTACATAACCTCTCTGAACTTAGTTTCCATGTGTGATACCACCTAGTTCTTTGTTGCTGTGAATGTTGAAATGACCAGTAGAGTACACAGCATGATACTTACAGAATGTCTTCAGCATCTTTACTCAATCCCTGAATCTCCTGTTTCCCACCCTTCCCCTCCTTACAGCACTGGCTTAGGAAGAAGCTCAGTTCCCTGCTGAATGCTAGGTTTTCACACTGTTCTCAGAGCCTCCACACTTGAGAAAGTTTTGCTCCCAGTTCCCCACAACCACATCAGACTTATCTCTTCCTATATGTACATTTCTCTTTTTTTTCCAGATTCTCCAGGATGGTCACTGTCTCTTCCCCACTCTTTGGATGATGCTGCTGAACTGGGACCTGGAGCTCCTGGGGCAGGGTGGATAGGAACTGCTCCAGCACCAGCAGGTCCAGGATCTCCTCTTTGGTGTGTGTCTCTGGTCTGAGCCACTGATGGCAGAGCTCCTGGAGCCAACTCAGGGCCAGCCGGGGTCCAGGGGAATCCTGGTAGCAGAAGTGTCTAAACTGCTGCCTGAAGATCTCCCAGGCAGGAGGTTGGTTCTCTGGAAGGCTGAGACCCTGATTCCTGGGGTGGTCTTCCTCCAGCTTCACTGTCACCATCATAGGGCCCTGCTGACCCGATGGGGCTTGGAACAGCTGACCAGCAGACTTTCTTGTGTCCACAGCCATCATGCCTGGAGTTTCAACTGGAGGCTTCTGAGAGCACCCTGGGGAATAAGAATTAAGTGATAAAGGGATAGGTGGCAAATACTTCAAAGAACCCACACAAGAAAGAAGACGACTTGTAACCAAGATAACTAATTTTATTAATTCACTAAATTCACAAATATTTTTTAGAAGCCTACCTTGCACAGAAACTGTTCAAGGTGTTTGAAACGCATCAGCAGAATGTCCATTGTAGTTGGAACAGTAAATAAACACAACCAATATGAAAAGTGTATAATATGTGAAGGAGATAAGTAAATTATGTAATTGCCGGGGGTAGGGTGGAGTGAAGACTTGCACCTAATGGAATATTTTTCCAAAATCCGGCGTTAAGCACGTGGATGTGGCCTCAGCCTAAAACAAAAGTTTCTAATCACTTGGCACGATTTTTCCACATTTGAGTACATACGATCCAACCTGTGGGAAAGGAAAAGTTACGAATCACAGCCAGAAAATTACTGACGTTTTCGTGCTAATCTTGCAAAACGGAGAGCAAAATTCCGCTTCGTTCACAGTAGTGGTGGCCCTGGTTTCGTCAGAGCGTGGGAAGCACGGTTGCCAAAAAGGGGACCCCCAAACCCGGGACAAGGTCCTGTCTGAGGAGCGTGGGGCCAGCCTTCCCAAAGCCTCTCAGTCAGATGCCTGCTGCCAGCCTCTCCGGGCACCGGGTGTCCCCGGGCTGGAACAAAGGTCGGTGCTGGCTGTTCCATGCGGCCCAGCAAGTCTGGGGGCTCAAAGGGTTGAACCCGAGAACAAGGCGGAGGGACGCCTCAGAAGACGCTGGGACTCGGCTCCTGGAACTGGACACTCAGGCGCGCCCGGCTTCCGGCATCTCCAGGACGTCACGTCCCTGAGTGTGCCCCCGTGACCTGCCTCCGCGCACGTGCCCGGCGTCTCCCGGTTAGCTTGCAGTGCTAGGACGCTACGTGTTCGTTACTAGCTGTTCAGGACTAAAGGCGTTGACGGATAACACTAAATTCAATTTCTGGATCTCTGAGAGTTAAAAAAAAAAATGTTTCGGACACTCGCTCTTGTGAACCTGACTGGATACATTTCTTAACTGAAAATATATGGGAGGAGTGCTTGGTGACGACATAGAAAAAAATGATTGCCCTCTTCTGTTAAGGGCGTTCCAGGGATGTAGGCCGTTGGCAGTCGGCATTGCTACCAGTTTGTCTCCCCTCTGCCTTTTTCCTGGGTGTTTTCATCTTCTCTGTCCTGTGCCCAGAACAGGACTTCCCTCAAAGAGGGAACTGTGCCTTCCCTCTAAGGAAGGAACATGATAGCTATCCTTTAGGACCTCGTGAATATGCTGAAACCAGGAAGAAACACGGAGAAAATAGAGATGGTAGAGAAGTAAGTTCAGATGTGGTAAAGAGCTTGGGCCAGAAGGCAATGGAAATTTCAGAAGGCAGTGGGAAGTTCAGGAGTAGGGGAAACCATCCTGGGGCAAGAAATGGAAAAGAGGTTTGTGAATTGAACTAGGAGGCTGGCAAACAGCAGTTGGCCAGAGGCCATCCAGATGGGGGAGATGACCAGCAGGGCACAGTCTGCATAAAGGCTATCAAAGGTCTGCTCTGGGACTTCGCATCATCAAGCTGTTGACTTTAAGCAAAGGATATTACCCTCCATAATGGGTGGGCCTCGTCGAATCAGCTGAAGGCCTCGAGACAAAACTGAGATACCCTCAAGAGGGAATTTTGCCTTAAAACTGTACATAAGAATCTTGCCTGTGTTCCCTGCCAGCCTGCCCTGCATATTTTGGAATTAGTAGCTTCCCAACTGTCTGAAAAAGAAATGCAAAAAAGCAAAATGGCTGTCTGAGAAGGTCTTACAAATAGCTGTGAAAAGAAGAGAAGCGAAAAGCAAAGGAGAAAAGGAAGGAGATACTTACTTGAATGCAGAGTTCCAAAGAATAGCAAAGAGAGATAAGAAAGCCTTCCTCAGTGATCAATGCAAAGAAATAGAGAAAAACAACAGAATGGGAAAGACTAGAGATCTCGTCAAGAAAATTAGAGATACCAAGGGAACATTTCATGCAAAGACGGGCTTAATAAAGGACAGAAATTGTATGGACCTAACAGAAGCAGACGGAGAAGGCAATGGCACCCCACTCCAGTACTCTTGCCTGGAAAATCCCATGGACAGAGAAGCCTGGTAGGCTACAGTCCATGGGGTCACTGAGAGTCAGACACGACTGAGTGACTTCACTTTCACTTTTCCCTTTCATGCACTGGAGAAGGAAATGGCAACCACTCCAGTATTCTTGCCTGGAGAATCCCAGGGACAGTGGAGCCTGGTGGGCTGCCGTCTGTGGGGTCGCACAGAGTTGGACACGACTGAAGCGACTTAGCAGCAGCAGCAGCAACAGAAGCAGAAGATATTAAGAAGAGGTGGCAAGAATACACAGAAGAACTGTACAAAAAAAGATCTTTACAACCTAGATAATCACGATGGTGTGATCACTCACACTCACCTAGAGCCAGACATCCTGGAATGTGAAGTCAAGTGGGCCTTGGAAGCATCACTACGAACAAAGCTAGTGGAGGTGATGGAATTCCAGTTGAGCTATTTCAAACCCTCAAAGATGATGCTGTGAAAGTGCTGCACTCAATATGTCAGCAAATTTGGAAAACTCAGCAGTGGCCACAAGACTGGAAAAGGTCAGTTTTCATTCCAATCCCAAAGAAAGGCAATGCCAAAGAATGCTCAAACTACTGCACAATTGCACTCATCGCACACGCTAGTAATGTAATGCTCAAAGTTCTCCAAGCCAGGCTTCAGCAATAGGTGAACTGTGAACTTCCAGATGTTCAAGCTGGTTTTAGAAAAGGCAGAGGAACCAGAGATCAAATTGCCAATATCTGATGGATCATCGAAAAAGCAAGAGTTCCAGAAAAACATCTATTTCTGCTTTATGACTATGCCAAAGCCTTTGACTGTGTGAATCATAATAAACTGGAAAATTCTTCAAGAGATGGGAATACCAGGCCACCTGACCTGCCTCTTGGGAAACCTGTACACAGGTCAGGAAGCAACAGTTAGAACTGGACATGGAACAACAGACTGGTTCCAAATAGGAAAAGGAGTACGTCAAGGCTGTATATTGTCACCCTGCTTATTTAACTTATATGCAGATTACATCATGAGAAACACTGGGCTGGAGGAAGCACAAGCTGGAATCAAGATTGACGGGAGAAATATCAATCACCTCAGATATGCAGATGACACCACCCTTATGGCAGAAAGTGAAGAAGAACTAAAGAGCCTCTTGATGAAAGTGAAAGAGGAAAGTGAAAACGTTGGCTTAAAGCTCAACATTCAGAAAACTAAGATCATGGCATGTGGTCCCATCAACTCATGGGAAATAGATGGGGAAACAGTGTCAGACTTTCTTTTTTTGGGCTCCAAAATCACTGCTGATGGTGATTGCAGCCATGAAATTAAAAGATGCTTACTCCTTGGAAGGAAAGTTATGACCAACTTAGACAGCATATTAAAAAGCAGAGACATTACTTTGCCAACAAAGGCCTGTCTAGTCAAGGCTATGGTTTTTCCAGTAGTCATATATGGATGTGAGAGTTGGACTACAAAGAAAGCTGAGCACCGAAGAATTGATGCTTTTGAACTGTGGTGTTGGAGAAGACTCTTGAGAGTCCCTTGGACTGCAAGGAGATCCAACCAGTCCATCCTAAAGATCAGTCCTGGGTGTTCATTGGAAGGACTGATGCTGAAGCTGAAACTCCAGTACTTTGGCTGGCCACCTGATGCAAAGAGCTGACTCATTTGAAAAGACCCTGATGCTGGGAAAGATTGAGGGCAGGAAGAGAAGGGGATGACAGAGGATGAGATGGTTGAATGGCATCACCGACTCAATGGACATGGGTTTGGGTGGACTCTGGGAGTTGGTGATGGACAAGGAGGCCTGGCGTGCTGCAGTTCATGGGGTTGCAAAGAGTCAGACACGACTGAGCAACTGAACTGAATTCAACAATTGTCTGAGTCAATTCTTAAAAAAAAAAGTAATATATATATATTTTTCTGAGAATCTTGACTAAAATACCAAAATCCTACTAATCCTTAATGTCCGACAAATGTCCATCTTCTTTATATACTTTCCTAATTCTCTCAGGCAGAATTGTTTTTGATTTGTGTTTATCTGTCCTTCTTGTTTTGTATTATAAATTTTTTTTCTTGTATATACCCTACAATGCATGACACATTTGTAGGCAATAACCATTCTTTAAACACAGTATCTTCAGAAATGTGTACTAGCCAAGTCACTGTGGAGAGATGTGTTATAAATATAACACATCTTTTGTAAACACGTCCCTAACTCTAAGGTTAGGAAGGCCACAAAGGTCAAATTATTGATGCTTAAAGTATGTTTTTATTATTTGTATTTAAAGTAAATCAAGAAATACAAGTATCCCCTGCCTTTTGAAAATCTGCATTATGCCACTTGGCCTTTACAAATAAAGACCTACATTAGTATCTGCTTTTGCTAAATAAAGCTGAACAGGATTTTACCAAAAAAAGGTGAAAAGTGAAAACAACGTTGAGCATTTGCGTTGCTGCCATCTTTATAGAAAGGCATCATGCACCTCAAGCAGCAAGAGTGATGCCACTGGCTCCTTCTCTGGGAACTATACTCAGCATCAAGCCACTATAGCTTTGAACTGTGTCTGTGCTTTACCTCGATTCTCTGCATCTGTTGGCAAGATGCGTCCTAAGGTAACTCCCTCTGCTTTCTGCCATTTCAGCTTATGAAAAATTTCATAGCTCTCAGGTATTTCCTACCTGAGCCATGAAACAAGGCAGAATAAAGTAGAAGTGGTATTATGGCAGTAAGGATGAACAACTAGCACCTCCAGAGTTTTTCTTGGGTGGCTATTTATTTATACTGTCCTCATAAAAATATGAATATAGTGAAATACCCCACTTTTATACACTTTCTACCTTATAAACTTTCCAGTTTCTCAAGTCCTCCCAATAGTGGAAAGTATATTTCATTCCAAGTAGAAGACAATACTAATGTTTTTTAGACTGCCTGTTCCAAAGGTTGCAAAGATAAACTAATGCATAGTGAAGACATAAACATCCAGATGATTATGTGTGAGGGACAGTGATGGAGCTGAGCTTGAGATAACTACTGGTTTTTAGCATAAAGTCATAAAGATGTAGGAAAAGCATTAAAGGTACTCTGCTACCTTCAATCCTACTACCAATATGAGATCAAGTCCAACTGGCATGCTGGATGGTCAAAGGTATTTCTGAGATTTTTTTCCTAGAGGTAACTGGAGGAGTGGGTATCACTGGGATTCAGAAAGAAAGGGGGGAAAAAAAGAGGACATATCAATAAAGAGTAGAATTTGAGGGCACAGATAGACATTTTAACTCTTTCCTAAATACTATGCCTTTTTTCTAAGTTGACAAAGTGAGCAGCAAGACCTAAAACTTCATATGCTGCCTTGACATCTTTGAGCCTCATGCATGCGTATTCAGTCGTGTCCAACTCTTTGTGACCCATGGACTGCAGCCCACCAGGCTCCTCTGTCCATAGGATTTTCCAGGCAAATATACTGGAATGGGTTGCCATTTCCTCCTCCAGATCTTCCCAACATAGAGATCAAATCTGCATTTCCTGCATTGGCAGGTGGATTCTTTCCCACTGAGCCACCTAGCTCTGAGTCTCAGAGGGACCAAAAGCCTAGCCATCAATTCCTCCACTCTTGCTGTATATGCCTCCCACCCAGCAGGAAGTGACCCTACTTGGCTAGTTCCCCATCAGCTGGACTAGCTACACTCTACTTGGTCATCAACCTAGTGGGTTTCGCCTCCTTGCCTCCCCATGAAATTATTCAAACAAGCCAATCACACTCTCCCAAGGAAACCAGGCATCACCTCATCTTATTACTATGAAGCCTGTACCCCAAAGCTCCTGTTGATTCTGCTCCCAAGTGGCCCTCCTTTCCTAGGCTGTGAGAACACATGACTAATAAACTCTTGTCAATCCCATCTGTCCCAGAGTCAGGTGTCATGTGTTTGGCCATCCCCAGAATCTTAGGGTGGGACTTCCTCCCTCACCAATAGGGTGAAGAGGAGGCAAACAAAACAGCGAGCTATGGCATTGAGTAGTTGGTTTTAAACTTAACATAACTAGTTAAATAAGTACCTAGCTTACCTCTCATTTAGGTAACTTTAAAAACAATGTCACTTTCCTCACTCATCCTGCTAAAGTTCTCCTTTGCACAGTATGCACACTTAACAGTCTCAGTGGTCCTCCATTCAAAATCTGAGAGCCACTGTGTCATCAGGATATTCAGGGTATGTGATGATAGTGACTTCAAGGAACAAAAGTGCTGAAGGACCACAAAGGAGAAGGATCAAAATAATGGGAGAAAGAAATAGCAGGATCCATAAAAGACTCAGCCCAAAATGTGGTCTGCTCCAGTGACAAGCTACCAGCTTCTTTCAATCTGATGAATGATACCAAAATGTCTTCTAGTTTGACTACCTAGAATAACAATGATAATGGAGACACCACATCCCCAATTTCTTCAATTTATTACAAAATGATTATGTCTGTATTCAGCATAGCTTTCTAAAGTGTTCAGTAAGGCCTGATTGAAGGCTTTCTTACGATAGGATATAGACACAGACTTCTGCCCTCTGTGGATCCTCTGATGACGAACAAGGCTTGACCTCTGAATGAAGGCTCGGCCACACTCCTCACACTGGTAGGGCTTCTCCCCAGTGTGGATCCTCAGGTGCTGAGTAAGGCTGGTGCTCCCTCGGAAAGCTTTCCCACATTCCTTACACATGTAGGGTTTTTCTCCAGTGTGACTTCTCTGATGTTCCATGAGTCCTGACCTCTGAGTGAAGGCCCTCTCACACTCATTACATTTGAAGGGTTTCTCTCCAGTGTGGATCCTCAGATGTCCAATAAGGTGTGAACTTTGACTAAAGCATTTTCCACACTCTTTACACCCATAAGGTCTCTTTCCAGTATGGATCCTCTGATGAAGAACCAGGCCTGTGTTTTGACTGAAGGCTTTCCCACAATCATTACGCCGATAGCGTTTTATTTTATTATGAATTTCCTGGTGTGAAAGAAGGGCTGATTTATAACTGACGGCTTTTCCACACTGATTGCATTTATAAGGTTTCTCTCCAGTGTGAATTCTCCAGTGTCGAACAAGCCCTGAGCTCTGAGCAAAGGCCTTTCCACATTCCTTACATTTGTGTCGTTTTACTCTTGTGGGGTTGACCTTTTGGTGTTCTGATTTACCTCTATATTGAAAAGTTTCTTCACACTTTGGATCCCGGAAAGCATCCAATGAATTCCTTTCTGCAGAAATCTGCTTTGGGGCAAATTCACCAGTTGTATTCCTGGCCTCACCTGCTGAAAGAGCAAGTCGATTATTTAAGAGCTGCATATCCCACATAAGGGTTTGGAAGTAAGATTAGTAATAATAATTGTTAACATTACTAAATGCTTACTAACATCAAGGATTGTGCTAAATAATCAAGAACTATCATCCTAAGGGTTTGACACTTACTGTACTTATGAGTCTTAGAGAATAAAAATAAATAAATAAAAGGCTTTTGGGCCTGAGTCCAGATCTAAAAATTCAGAATGGCAGGAATGAAATACAAATTTCCTAAGAGTCTTCAAAGGGTCCCTAATGAACATACCCTCTTGTATTCATCCCTTGTGTAGTCCAACCCCTCCCCACACAGGATCTAGGCTGGCCTGTGACTTGCTTTATCCAACAGAATATGGTGAAAGTGATGATATATCAGTTCAAGGACTAAGACCTTTAAAAGATGCTTTTGAGATCCCTGAGTTACCATGTTAAGAAGTCTAGTTACTCCACTAAAGAGATACATGGAGACTGACAGAATGAGATAACCTGAGGCCCATGCATCTCAGAATCTTGCTAAGCCCAGTTTTCTAGCCATCTCCTGATAAGCTATGAGATGTGAGTGAAGCATCTTGAGCATCACAGTCCAGGCAAGTCCTCAATACCTACAGCTTCATTTGATATCACGTACAGCAGCAGAACTACCTTGTTAATCCCAATCAATCCACAGAATTGTAAGAGATAACATAATGGTTGTTCCTTTTAGCCACTAAGTTCTGGAGTGGTTTGTTACATGGAAATAGATAGCTAAAACACCAAGTGATCAGTCAGTTTGTGGTGATGCTCACAGCAACACAATAAGCTAGGTAATAGAAACAGAAACTGAAACACAGAAATTAAATAACTGGTCTGTGATATGACCCAGATGTTCAAGCTGGTTTTAGAAAAGGCAGAGGAACCAGAGATCAAATTGCCAATATCTGATGGATCATCGAAAAAGCAAGAGAGTACCAGAAAAACATCTATTTCTGCTTTATTGACTGTGCCAAAGCCTTTGACTGTGTGGATCACAATAAACTGTGGAAAATTCTTCAAGAGATGGGAATACCAGACCACCTGACCTGCCTCTTGAGAAACCTGTACACAGGTCAGGAAGCAACAGTTAGAACTGGACATGGAACAACAGACTGGTTCCAAATAGGAAAAGGAGTACCACAAGGCTGTATACTGTCATCCTGCTTATTTAACTTATATGCAGACTACATCATGAGAAACGCTGGGCTGGAGGAAGCACAAGCTGGAATCAAGATTGCTGGGAGAAATATCAATAACCTCAGATATGCAGATGGCACCACCCTTATGGCAGAAAGTGAAGAACTAAAGAGTCTCCTGATGAAAGTGAAAGAGGAGAGTGAAAACGTTGGCTTAAAGCTCAACGTTCAGAAAACTAAGATCATGGCATCCAGTCCCATCACTTCATGGTAGACAGATGGGGAAACAGTGGAAACAGTGGCTGACTTTATTTTTCTGGGCTCCAAAATCACTGCTGATGGTTATTGCAGCCATGAAATTAAAAGACGTTTACTCCTTGGAAGGAAAGTTATGACCAACCTAGACAGCATATTAAAAAGCAGAGACATTACTTTGCCAACAAAGGTCCGTCTAGTCAAGGCTATGGTTTTTCCAGTGGTCATGTGTGGATGTGAGAGTTGGACTACAAAGAAAGCTGAGCGCCGAAGAATTGATGCTTTTGAACTGTATGTTGGAGAAGACTCTTGAGAGTCCCTTGGACTGCAAGGAGATCCAACCAGTCCATCCTAAAAGAGATCAGTCCTGGGTGTTCATTGGAAGAACTGATGCTGAATCCGAAGCTCCAGTACTTTGGCTGGCTACCTGATGCAAAGAGCTGACTCATTTGAAAAGACCTTGATGCTGGGAAAGATTGAGGGCAGGAAGAGAAGGGGATGACAGAGGATGAGATGGTTGAATGGCATCACTGACTCGATGGACGTGGGTTTGTGTGGACTCAGGGAGTTGGTGATGGACAGGGAGGCCTGGTGTGCTGTGGTTCATGGGGTCACAAAGAGTCGAACACGACTGAGTGACTGAACTGAACTGAACTGATTACATGACTAGCCTGGCCTGGAACCCAAGTTAATTTGAATCTACAGACTGTGCGCTTTATTTTTATTACAAAAAGAATAGATACTCAAGGTAAAAATTTCAACGGTATAAAAGGCGTAAAAGTAAAAAGCCCAAATCCCAATACTTTGTCCATCACCTTGTGTCCTTTTACTTTCCTGAGGTAATCACTATAAATTTGTTGTCTATGTAATAAATAGCCTATTTCAATCTAGTGACTGTTAATTTCTCACTGCATTTATAGAAATATTTTTCCTTCAGTATTTTCACACAATGGCCAAAAGATTTTTACATAAAGACAGCCACTGATCAATGTTTAAAATAACAAAAATACTGGGAAAAAGTCTAAATGTACATCAGTAGGAGACCATTAAATTAATTACAATATGTGTATGCAACAGAAAACTAAACATTAAAAAGAATAAAATAACTCTTCTGATAAGATTGGTGTGTGAAAGCTTGATAAAGGAGATGTTTGGGGGACTGGGCTCTGGATTGGTTGGATTGTATATGAAAGGTCCACAGTTGTTAATTCTTGGGAATGGAACTTTTATTTTCATTTTATATCTTTCTACAGCACTTGACTTTTTAAAATATAAACTACCACTATTGTCCTATGATAATAGCTAATCAAAACATATAATACTAGGGCCCACTGTGGTAAATCTATGGTAGATCTGGGCATCAGTATTTCTTAAACAGTTCCATAATGATTTGGATTCACAGTTAGAATTGTAAACCACCATAATAGCCCAGTTAAAAAATACCACATAGCCCAATTCAAAGTGAAATCAACTTTAGATATGCTCACTTTGTAAATAACCTTTTGGTGTTAAATTTATTCTATTTCTAGATACCACTTTTTTTTTTTTTTTTCCACCAGAAATACTACTTTTAGCAGATGCTATGATCAGTGCTTCTAAAAGATCACCAAGATTCATGCTGTAAAGCTTACCATTCTCTTGCAGAGGAAAGTGCTCCCAAGGATCACACTTTAGCTGGACGAGCAGTGACTGATTTGTAAGGCTTGCAGGTCTCACTTCCTTCCATAGCACTTCTTGTTTGTAACGTGCACTGGCTTGGACCTAAGGACATACCAGTAGAGCTGGTTTTATGAAAGGATCAGAAAGATGGCAATAGCTAATTAAACCTCAGAGTTTGGTTAAAAATACATTTCCTACAGGTGCAGAAAGCAGAATGAAGAAACTAGTGTCTTAATCAGCAGAGTTTTAAAGGGAAAACAGAAAGATAATGCTTCAGCCCAGAAAATAATGGTCATAAATCCCTCTCCTCTTGCTTACTCACGGCCCCTATCTTTGCTGGTAGACCCTTGGTGAGCTCATAAATTAACAATGGATTACCCTTTTCCCACCTGTTGTCCTTTGTCTTCAAGTTCTGTCTCCAGATTTTCCAGCACCGTCACCACTTCCTCTCCACACCTTGGATGATACTCCCATACCCTGGCCTGAATCACCTCTGGCAGGATGCTCAGGAGCTGCTCCAACACCAGCAGCTCCAGGATCTGCTCCTTGCTGTGCCTCTCAGGCTGCAGCCACTTTTGGCAGAGCTCCCGGAGCCATCTCAGCGCCTCTCGAGGTCCAGAGGCCTCTTGATAGCGGAATTGTCTGAAGCGCTGACGGAGAAGCTCCTGATAAGTGTGCACATTCCCTAGTTGTCCAGGCTTCTGCTCCCAAGCATGGTTCTCCTCTTCCTCTACCTTCACTATTCTCAGACCCTCCTGCTCCTCTAGAGTGTGGACCACAGGAGTGAAGACTGCATCCTCTCTCAACTTGGTGGACATCTTAGACTGCAATGGCTCAGGATAGGATTCACTTGGCTTACATCCCAGGAATCAGGAAGAACCTTAGAAGCAAAGCACTCCTGTGGGAGGAGAACCCACTATTAAAACAGCAAAATAACCAGAGCAGTCAAGAACCTATGTTATTAGTAATGCAGACTCACTGCCAAGGTGATGTTCCTGAGTAGTGGAATATTATAAGACAATATTTCTGAGACCCACAGAAACAGATAACAATTATTGAGAAAGTGCACTTTGCTGCTGATGTACAAAATGTGACATAAATATTAGTATCAGAACTCCTATTGTGGGAAATAAGGCCACATTCTTAGAATTTAAAGACTTTAGTTTATAAAAACTACATTACAGGAAGAAAAGCACATGACCCAGAGGCTATAGGATCACCACAGTCCATTTGCCAAGGCTTTCTTCCATGCATACTCATAACCTACCATCCCTTCCTAGAACTGCTTCAGCAGGACCGGATGGATTTTGGGACACTCCCGTAGAGTCAAAGCACATGAGCAGAGTCAAAGTTATTTTTCCGGTAAAACCTTTATCATCTTTAAAGGAATCAAACTACTTATACAGAGGAGTAAAGCACTCAAGTTCCACAAACCGGTTATAGTTTTCCTTCAGGGAGTAAAGCAATAAGTACCTCTCCGTCGGATAAGACACCCCCCGCACCCATAGTGTATGAAATAATGAGAATCAGCAAGCAAAATCTGAGTCGTTTGTGCTATACTATAAAGTAAAAAAAAAACACGACAAATCCAAATCTAACGATAGAGACAAATCGTCACTGAAGCTCATTACCAAACACCGTGTGCACTTGTTGGGGGGAGAACAGGACACCCACGCTGCAGAGAGCCCTCCCCGTCCCACTTCTGCCCCTGGGGACAACAGAGATTGGAAATTCTACAGCTTGGCTGGGGAGAAGTACGACCGCTCACCCGCAGCTCTGGGGATGGCTGGCGCTCCCCGGAGACTAGACCTGGCAAGTAGTTAAGAGAAAACTGTAATCACCATCCCGCCGGACCAACCAGGAACCCAGAACCACAGTGAAAAGGCGCCCGGAACCATGAGGCCGCTTCCGGTGCCCGCCTAGGAATTCGGAGGCGTGGTCCTCTCTATGATCTTGACTGCGGGGTTTGCTACCTTCTCCTGGTACGGCCACGGTGGGCGCAGCGCTTCACTCTGGCAGTTTGGATTTTTACTCCCTTCTCTCTCCCACTGCCTCCTGAAGAAATCCGAGCCGATCCAAAAAGGTCAAATCACCCACAACGTTGCTGCAGCAGTTAGCTACGAGCCTTTTTTGTAGTGTACTTATTATTGACGAGTGAAAAGTTCTTTTTACATTCTGGGTATGAGCTGTTATATGAACACCATATACTGGCTCCCACTTCCCTTTTTATTCCGTTATGTCTTTTCGCTGCAAAATAGCTTTAAAAAAGTTATAGTCTTTAAAGAGTACTTTTAGGTTTATAGAAAAATCTTCCCATGTCCCCTCCAAACCCCATTCCTGGCTATATACAAACCCTATTATTAACATCTTGCGTTAGTGAGGTATCTTTGTTACAGTTAGTGAGCCAATACTGATAAAGTATTATTAACTGAAGTCCATAGTTAATATTAAGTTTAATATAAACCGTGTAGTCCATTCTACAGGTTTTGGAAAATATATAACATGCATCAACTATTACAAGTACTAAACAGTTTCGCTGCCCTACAAACTCCCTATGCTCCACACATTTATCTTTCCCACACTCCAAGCCCCACAAGCCCCTGACCTTCCTACTGTCTCCATACTTTTGCCTGTTCTACAATGTCATGTATTAATAGTTGGAATCAGCTGGTAGCCTTTTCAGACTGGTCCCTTCACTTAGCAAAAAGCATATAACATTTTCCCATGTGTTTTCTTTTTTTTCTGGCCACACCATGCAATATATGGGATTTAGTTCCCTGACCAGGGATCAAACCCAGGCCCTTTGCAGTGGGAACAGAGTCTTACCACTGAACTACCACGGAAGGAAGTCTCTCTCCACGGATTTTCATGGCATGCTAGTTCATTTCTTTTTACTGCTTAATATTCTATTATCTGGATGTACCAGTTTGTTAATTCACTCAACTACTAAAGGTAATCTTGCTTGCTTCCAAGTTTTAACAATTATGAATAAAGCTTCTATGAACATCCTTGTGCAGGTTATTTTGTGGACATGTTTTCGATTCATTGGGGTAAATACCAAGGAGTGAAAACTGCTGAGTAAAACAGTATGTTTACTTTTGTAAGACACTGCTGAACTGTTTTCTGAAGTGACTGTACCACTTTGGATTCCCACCAGGAATATAGGAGAATTCGTTGCTCCACATCCTCATCAGCATTTGGAGTTGTCACTGTTTAGCACTTTAGCTATTCTAATAGGTGTGTGGTGGTATCTTAACTTGCAATTTCCTAATGACATATGATTTGGAGCATCTATTCATGATTATTTGCTATTTGTATATCTTCTCTGGTGAGGTGTTTGTTCAGATCTTTTGCCCATTTAAAAAACTGAATTGTTTTATTGTTGAGTTTTAGGAGTTCTTTGTATATTTCAGATGCCAGTATATTTTTTCTTTTCGGCTGCACTGCATGGCATGTGGGACCTTAGTTACTGGACCAGAGGTCAAATCCATGCCCCCTGTGTTGGAATGGTGGAATCCTAACCATTGACCACGAGGAAAGTCCTCCAGGTTGTTTTTTAAAAAACCTATTTTATTATAGTTGATTTACAATGCCATGTTTAGTTTCAGGTGTACAGCACAGTGATTGAGTTATACACATATCCATACAAAAGAATGTATATATGATATACATAGGGTTTTGTTCCAGTGTGGATTTTCCAGTGTATAAGATTGAGTTTTTAAGTGAAGGTCTTCTCACATTTTAATATTTATGGGTTTTCTGGTAATAAATGCTGGCTTCCAAATGAAGGCATTCCCCCACTCACTACATTTATAATGGTGTTCTCCACTGTGGGTTCTTTGGTGAGTGACCATACTTGAAACACAATGAATCCATATACTCTTTATACAGGTACGTTTTCTCTTCAGTGTGGATTCTCTGATGTTTAGCAAGGCTATCACAGAACTTAAAGGCTTTGCCACACTCATGACATAAATAAGGCTCCTGTCCAAAATGAATTTGCTTATGTTTGATGAGATTTAAGCTCATACAGAAGGCTTCTGACACTGAAGATATCCCTAAAGGTTCTCTGTTGTCTGACAAGAACATTTCAGTGTCTGAAGGTTTTGCCATTCTTTATTCTCATGAGACTCTTCTCAGGATGGCTTCTCTGTTGTTTAATGAGACTTGGATTGTACGAAGTTCATTCCAAGTTGAGGATCTACAGGGCTTTCTGTAACTTTGGACATGCTGGTGCTTGGTCAGGGCTGCTGGGGTGCTGGGGTTCATTTTATTAGGGAGGGGGTATTTTTGAATGACTAACTTCCACTCCCTTTACAATGAGTGGCTGCTACTTTTATTACAGTTGAAGTTGGAAACTCTACACAAGCTGAAGGGAGAATTTCCCACACCTGGAGCATTGACAAGACTGAGTGAAGTGAAAGTCGCTCAGTCGTGTCTGACTCTTTGCAACCCCATTGACTATACAGTCCGTGGAATTCTCCAGGCCAGAATACTGGAGTCAGTAGCCTTTCCCTTCTCCAGGGGACCATCCCAACCCAGGGATTGAACCCCAGTTTCCCGCATTGCGGGCAGATTCTTTACCAGCTGAGCCACAAGGGACTGAACTTCAGGGTAAATTCTCCCAGATGTTCTTAGGCTTTTTTATCTGAGTGCTATTCTCCCTGGTTTGAAGGCAAAGTAAATTGTGTGTCCAAATGGGGCTCCTCCCTCACTTGGGTAATTATTCAGAAGCCTATGAACTGGTCCAATGTGGAGCCCCTGATGATGTTCCCATTTGATCTTCTGAACATCTCCCTGTGTGTTAGACTTCTGGAAAATTCTGCTTTGAAACAGACTCCTTGTTTAAGGCCAGCAGTTACCATCTGAAAGAACAGGTTGATCATGATATTAGCATCTTTTCCCCAGAGGCAGAAAAAAGGTGTCAAATGTGACATATATGAGAGTAGCCTAGGGGAGAAGTCACATAAAACAAAACTCTTTCTGTGCTTAAGTTCTAAGTAAGAAAATACACTTGCTTTTCCTTTAATTGCAGCTTTTCAGTATTTTCTTCCTCCTGCTTCTTGGGTTTATTTTACTGTGCTCTAAGATCTCAAAAGGGATGTTTAGAGCAACTTCCTTTTTTCAGCTTTGCTTTTATTCTAAATAAAGCATCTAAACTTTTAAATGAAATAATTTACCCTAAGGAGCCTGAAAAAGTACTTGGAACAGACTAGATAAATGTAAACTACTCATTATTAGTATTATCACTAATGTAAAGCAGAAAGGAGGAACTGGTGCAGAGACTCATTTATTCAAGAGCTCTTGTGAACATAACAATACATAAAGTAGTAGATTAAAAAAGAAGTCATCACATAACAAAGCATTTTACAATCTATTTGGAGAGATTATAAAAATCTCAAAGCTGTAGGGGATATCAGAGAATACCTGGCCTTTCTCCTTATTTTTAAGGATGTAAAACTGAGACCCAGCCAGGTGGATTAGCCTAAGTAATCCTAAACTTTACCTCTTAGAGGTAAAGACAGATTGAGACTGAAGAAGACTTAAATCTCACCTTTAAAGTTTTTAGCAGCACAGTGTGTTAGTCGCTCAGTTGTGTCTGACTCTTTGGAACCCCGTGGACCAGGCTTTGCTGTCCATGGAATTCTCCAGGAAAGAATACTGGAGTGGGTTGCCATTTCCTTCTCCAGGGGACCTTCCCAACCTTTTAAGGCCGACTGTAGTACATAAACAATCTTCAGATTAAATTTTCATAGTGTAGCACAGTGGTTAAAAGAAAAGATTGTCAAGTTAAACTTCTGGTTTCAATTCTTTGTTCTACCATTTCTAGCTGCACGACCTTGGGAAAATTACTTAATGTCTCTGTTTCTCAATTTCTTTAGCTATAAAATGGGAGTACAGTTAAGTCCCCTACATACAAATGAGTTCCATTCTAAGAGCGTGTTTGTAAGTCCAGTTTGTTCTTAAGTCCAACAAAGTTAGCCTAGGTATCCGACTAACAGTCGGCTATATAGTACTGCACTGTAATAGGTTTATAATACCTTCCACACAAATACATAAAAAACACAACAAATAAAACATTTTAATATTACAGTACAGTATCTTGAAAAGTACAGTACAGCAACAGTTACATCACTGCTGCTTTTATGCTTGCTTCTGGACATCTTGGGCTTGAAATAAAGATACTATACTACTGTACTCTATACAGTACTGTAAAGTACACAAAAGCATAACCACTTATAGAGGATGCACATACATGACAATGTACATCAGACAGGTGAACTAACTTACATGACTGGGAGAAAGTCAATTCTTAGGTAGGTTGATAAGAAGTCTGGGGTCTCCAAGGAGGAGAAAGGGGTCTGGGGCTCTTGAGGAGGAGTCATGCTTCTCCTTCTTGAGAACTTTCTGACTAATTCTGTAATCTTAAAATATAAATTGTGGGAGTGGGTCTGGTAAGACCTTTCTATTGTTAGTCCTAATCCTGTCATCTTAAAATGTAAGTTGTAGGAGTGGGTCTAGTTAGACCTTTACAATCTTGAGACATTCTTTTGATTTACTGTAATAACAATTGAAAAAGTATATAGCTCCCTTGCTAAGACTTAGTGAGGGGGCACTATCTGCCTGCTTCTGATGTCTCAGAAGCTGTCTCTGTCCTTTTTCACTGTAATAAAACTGCCACACAAGAGCCCTCAGTGGTCAAGCCTGGTCCCTGATCCTGAAGCTAAATTTTCTTCTTCGGAGATCACGAATCCAACACCATTCACCGTAAGCTATCAACTATACATGTGCATGCATGTTCGAATCTTTGAAAGTTCACAATGTGAAAGTTCATATGTAGGGAACTTACTGTATAGTAATATGTATCTCATATCATTATTTTTTATTGAGAAAAATACACATATAAGGCACTCAGAGAAAGCCCTGGCACAGAAAGCATTGCATAAACATTGGCCAATATGGTAGATACACTATCTCAATGACAGATTATATTACTTTCCTCAGTTATTCACTGTCCTCTATGTAAGCTTTACTTTTTTTTGACCGTATGGATGGGGGAAAAAAGCTTGGTTAGCTGACTTGCTTTGACTAACAAAACCTAAGGGGAATGACATATGCTCCTCCTGAGTAGATGCTTTAAAAGTCATCATGTGGTCCTACCTCTGTTTTTCTTTTGCCATAAGCATAGCATATTCAAGGCAGAAATACTCTTCTGGCCTGGATCCTAGAGTAGTGAGAATGTGTTGCATTATAACACAAGCAAAAATGAAACACAGTTAAGCCTTTAATTACTTACTTGCAATAGCATTAGCAGAGGCCCAACAAGAAAAAAGTGCTGGCTCCTGCAGTGTTTTTTATTCTTATCCATGGAACAGCAGCAGGCAAGGGTCAGATGAATCAGGACAGGTGTGGGGATTGTCTCACTGCCAAGACAGCACCAAAAAAAACAGACTCCAATATTTCCAGATTCAAAGAGGATATGTTAAGTCTCCACCAACCAACATCACTTCCAATTTCAAAATTTAATGTTTCATCTATAATACTGGTAGCAACAATAACAACAAAACGTTTCCATATAAAAAAAGTAAAAATTATGTTTTTAGGTTTGCACTTACTAAACCACAACAAACTACATTATGATATAATTTACCTTATGATTTGTAAAGCTGCATTCTCAGAAGTGGGTATGATTTTAGAGACTGAGTCGATCATTATGATGGTGAAGTCATTTTTCATTGACTTCTCATTTCTCTGATATTCCAAGAAATTGAAGTGTCAACTAAAGCATGAACTTTTGTCATACCCTTCTTCTGGTGACAAATTCTGACTTGAAAGGAAAAAAAAAGGCCTTTGCAATACCTTCACCATGTAAGTCACTGATGACACTTTCCTTTAGCGTGTATTTTCTGGTGTTTAGTAAGATTAGAGCTCCCACGGAATGCTTTCCCACACTCATCACACTCGTATGGTTTCTCTCCAGTATGGATTCTCTGGTGATGAATAAGCGTTGAGATTTGGCTGAATGCTTTTCTGCATTCTCCACACTTATAGGGCTTTTCTCCAGAATGAATCCTCTGATGATTAATAAGGGCTGAGTTCACATAGAAGGCCTTCCCACACTCCTTACACTCATATGGCTTCTCTCCTGTGTGGATTCTCTGATGTTTGATAAGGGCTGAACTCACGCTGAAGGCCTTCCCACACTCATCACACTCATAAGGTTTCTCACCAGAGTGGATTCTCTGATGTTTGGTGAGGTCTGAGCTCACACTAAATGCTTTGCCACATTCATTACATTCATAGGGTTTCTCTCCATTGTGGATTCTCTGATGTATGATCAGGTGTGCCCTCACACTGAAAGCTTTCTTACACTCATTACAAGTATAGGATTTCTCACCAGTGTGGATTCTTTCATGCACAGTGGAGAGTTGAGTGTACACTGAAGGCTTTTCCACAGTGATCACACTCATAGGGTTTCTCTCCAGTGTGGATTCTGTGATGTCGAACAAGGCCTGAGCTCTGAGCAAACTTCTTTCCACATTCACTGCATGTATACCGTCTTTCTTCTGCAGACCCCGCCTCATGACTTTCTAACTGGTCCTCATACCAGTTATAAGAAGCTTTTTCATTCTCAGGAATCTGTAAAGTATCCCCGTTATATGTGCTGGGGACCTTCTGGTGTGGATCCATCCTTACAAAAATCTTCCCTTCAGAATTAACACCTTGTTCATACATTTGGCCTTGATTCCTGAAACAATAAACACACCTTTCAAATGCGATTTATTCCCTGAAGCTAAAGCAATATGACCTGGGTTTGATCCTGGAGCCCTGGAGAAGGGAATGGCTACCCACTCCAATATTCTTGCCTGGAGAATTCCATGGACAGAGGAGACCGGTTGGCTACAATCCATGGGTTTGGAAGAGTCAGATATGACTGAGCAACTTAAAAAAGCAATATTATGTGATAAAGACTTAACTAGGACTCTCAAACATGTTCCACAAACCTAGGACACACCGATCAAATGTAGTCAGATCAAATGTTTTTATTCATTTGGTACTACCACAAAACTACTGGAATGAACACCTGACTAATATACTATTTAAATATATACTTTAAAAAGGCAACTCAAACACAAAATCTGGGTTATGAGTATATAAAATAACATAGTTTCTATTTAAAAAGACTTTTTGTCACATTTAATTAAATTGGGAAACAAGATAGGAGTTGAAGAGATTTGCAGAGAGTAGAACAGATGGAGCACAGGAATAGAGAAGGCAAAAAATTAGAAATTCAACTGATATTGAATTAATTTGGGAAAACAACAATAACACCATCATTGTTTTACCACTCACAAGTCCACACTATTTGTGTTGGAAGAGAGATATGGAGATTAAATAAGCTCTGTCTACTGCTACCACTACTACTGCTGCAGCTGATATGGCTACAACAGACAGTATTTTAGCAACAAGGACGTTTTGTCTCCTCTGGAATTGTGACAGAATAGATTCCCCATCTCTCCAAAGAAGGATCCATTCCATCTTTGTAATTTAGACCAATGTGTGGATAACTTGTTGGATTGTTCCCACTCTCTTATACCCTGACAACAACACTACATCAATTCTATCTCCATACTTAATAAAACTTTAGCTTCAAACTCAAATTCCACAAATTATCACCCTCTGCCTTTTTCCATTTTACAAGTTGTTTTATGTGTCAACAGTCATAAGTTGACAGTGTGAACCCTTGATAAGAATAGCATTTCACCTCTGTGGTCTTCCTCCCTCAAACCTCTAACCTCACTACAGTAATGAGAAAAACATCAGTCAAATTTCAATTGAGTAGCATCCTACAAAAAACCTGACAAGTATGCCTCAAAAATGTCAAGGTCATCAGAATCAAGGAAAGTGTGAGAAAGTGTCACAGCCAAGAGGAACATATGGAGACATGACAATTAAATGTAACATGGTATGCTGGATGGGATCCTAGAATAAAGAAAGGACATTAGGTAAAAACTAAGGAAGTGTGAATAAAGTATGGACTTTAATAATAATAATATGCAATAGTAACTCAAGAGTTGTGATAAATAGACTACATAAGGTAAGATGTTAACAATAGGGAAACTAAATGTGGGGGGATACAAGAACTCTCTGTACTACTTTCACAATTTTCTGTAAATCTAAAATGACCAGATCTCAGAAACTACTCCAAAAGTTTTATTAAAAAATTTGGCTATGTTTTTGAACAGGTAATATACAGTTCAAAGTCAAAATGATCTAAAAAGATACAGAGAAAACTTGTTTCCACCTTGATTCCCCCTCAGTTGGAGGTAGCCAATTTTATTAGTTTCCTGTATCTAATGTTTCTTTACACAAACATGTATATTTTAAGCCTCTAATTTCCTTAATTCAGTTTCAAGTCCTACAAATCAGTCACAAGTGTATTGTCACATGGACACTACATTCCACATGGCTTAGGAACTGTGCCATTTATTTCTAAGTGATGTTGCTTTATCAAGTTTCTCTGAACAGTAAGTAGCTCTTCGGCAATATTGAAAAAGGCTCACTTGGTACACAGTTCACATTCAAATGAACCCTTGCCCAAAGTCAGAAATGTGGTCACCATGGGGCATACGGTGCAAGTTGCTTTGTCCTTAGCAAACCACGGAGAACTCCTAGTCCTACCCAAAGCCCCTTTGATCTGTAGCTGGCTCACACCTGAATTAGCCTTTCCTGTGGCTGCTTCAGTGCGCTTTTTCCCTCTTAGCCCCAAATTGCTGATATTGACTTAAGGCAACTATAAAGGACAATAAATACAATATTTTTCTGAATTATCTTAAGGCTACAAATATGTATAAGGTACCTCTCTGAGTTGTTATCAGTTACTTTAACATTTTTAATGTCAAAGAAAAGCTATCAAGAATAAAGAGGGACATTTGCTCTCATCTTTTAAACAGAAGAAAACGGCTGGAGGCGGAGGAGAAACGCAACGTAGACATCAAAAGAAAGGAGCTTACATGAATATTCAGCTAAACCTGAATTTTTTTCTTTGAGGCAAATGAAAATATTTCAAAAACATCCAAATAAAACTGTCGAGTGTCGGTGAGCTACTAAAGTTATCACAACAAAGCAGAGCTGGGGACACAGGGCCAAGAGAAAAGGTCTCCTCCATTCGCCGACTTCCCTTCCTCGCGCCCCAAAATAGGGCCCCGCCAGAAAAGCGAGGAGGGTCACCAAGCGACTGTCAGCCCTCTGGGCCTCCGAGACGCTGCAGGAGAATTCCCAGTGCCAGTATGGCAACGACCCAGAGGACAGGGAGGAGGGAAAGGACAGGAAAAGAAGGCGTCGGAGGGAAAGGACAGAAAAAAGGGACGAGGGAAAGAAAAAGGGAGTTAAAAAGAAGGGAGGTGTGTGCGAAGAAAGGGGCAGAGAGAGGAGAGGCGGCCGACTGAGGGGCAGGTCTGAGGCAACCCGGTGGAGAGCTTCGTAACCACCCACCTCGGGGGCCCTTCGCCCAAGAGCTTACTCCACACCCAGGAAAAAGTTCAAGAGGTCTCACCCGGAAAAACGTGGTTTGACGAACCAAGGGGCCTTTGATGCCTCCAGTGGCCTCCAGAGGTCGACTTCCGCAAAACCCCGCCCTAGACACCAAGTCGTCCGCTCTAGGGGCCTGGTGGCTTCCCTCTCAGTGGTTCGTGAGGGAATCCCTGAAAGGAGCAAGAGAGGAAACGATTCTATTTACATAGAAAAAAAAGCATTTTAGGCTTCTTAGCTCTTTTAATCCTGGGTGGCACAGTGGTAAAGAATTGCCTGCCAATGTAAGAGACGCAAGAGACTGGGTTTAATCCCTGGGTGGGGAAGATCCTCTGGAGGAGGAAAGGGCAACCTGCTCCTGTATTCTTGCCTGGAGAATCCGGCAAGAGGAGCCTGGGGGGCTACAATCCATGGGCTCGCAAAGAGTGGGACAAACCTGAGCTACTGCGCACAAACAGACACAAACTTGCAGGGTAGACATTACAGTCATCCTCTCATGTATAAGAAATCTGAGAAACAGGTAAATTTTCTGAGGTCGGGCAACATAAGAGAGCAGAGATGAAATTTGAACCTAGATCTGTTTAGTCCCAACTCCTTTCACTTGCCACCCAGGGGAACCAGCGAAACTAAGCTTCAAGGCTTAGGTCTCAGAAAGTAATTCTTGTATTGATTTGTAAATTTAACACTATTCCAATAAAATATGAACTTTTTAATAAGAAGATTTTAAAGTTAATATAGAAAACTAAACAAGCAAGACTCTGCCTGGAAAAGCGGAAGAAGGGCAATGAAGGGGCGGTTGTAAGGCAAGTGCAGAGAAAAAGAGAGCGAGCTGGGAAGTCAGGCAAGAAAAGGGAAATTAGAGGGAAATGACAGAGCGACTGGCCCTTAAAGAGAACCAGTGTCCTCCCTTTCTGATGGGGTCTCTCTTATACCCTGCCAATGAAAAATTCTCTGAAGGGATGGTTAATTTTTAGCCTGTAGTTGAGTCCTGTGGTCACATAGCTGGAGGTCTGGAATCTGGTGGTCTCATAGGTTTGAAAAGGTAGGTGCCAGTGAGAAATCAAAATGTTGTTTGGGCAATTTGGTCAGTCTCAAGGATAACTGTGATTTTATTCTTTGTTTGCGAGGTCAACATAATGAGCCAGCTTAATAATGAGACCCCATGTGGGCCCTATCAGCAGTTGTTCTAAAGAATTTTAAACATATATTACAAAGCCTCAGTAATTAAACAGTGTGGCACTGGTGAGCAAGATGGATGTAAGAGAGATCTTACATCCAGATCTTCAGAAAACTACAGAATGTCAGAGTTTAACACTTAATAATTCTCCTGTAGGCAGATTACTGTAGGAAGAAGGGTCCCTATAATTAATAGTTCAATGGTATATTCCTGGCTAGAATCTGGAGAGGCAGTGGTTCTCCTGCTGCTGCCAGAGTTGACATTTACTAATAGATCACTTCTTGACTGTGTGCAAGAACTGGGACCTAGAAAAAAACACATGAAATTATGAATCACTGTATAAGCAAATAAATCAGCAGAGTAGGGCAAGTTCCAGGAAAGTAAGGAGAGGAAGAAATAAGCTCAACAAATATCTAGATAGCACTTCTGATGTACCACGAAATGTTCATGCAATGTAAAAGGCAAGTGCTTTTATCATCCTCATTTATGAGGAAATGGAAGCATAGAGACAGTCTGACTTTAGACTTGCATGCCTAAAACGTAGGGAAAAATAAGAATCATTAACAGGCTAACAATTTTAAGATAACAATAAATACTTCTCCTTTGCTGCCCTATTTTCTAGGTTTATCCAACTCCCTCTTGAGGTCCTCCAGCTTAGACACCTTCTCAACCCTCTCCCACCACCCGCTTCCCACAATGTGGCTCCCATTCCCAGACCTGGTATCACTCAGCAGAAGAGTCAGGAACTGGCCTCAGCCATTGTCAAAGGGGCTGCTGGAGCCAGCTCAGAGCAGAGTTTTCTAGTAACAGAATCTTTGGAACCAGCAAAAGCAGCTCTTCTAAAAATTGACAGGCAGCTTTCTTGTAACTGGAGAGTCTGCAGTTCAGTAAGATTCCTCGTGAGGGCCTCCCTTTTCTGCAATACTTCTGTAAAAGAAACATTAATTTACTCAGACAAAGTAGACTGCCATAGCTGTTACACTGTTACACTAATTACTGAGGGTTATGGAAGGAGGGATAACAAGCCGTGTCAAATAAGGGGCTAACTTGCAAAGGGCTGTCTGATCACAGACTGTGCCACAGGAATCTCCTTGCCATTGCCTTGGGGGCAGTACTGGGAGAGCAGATGGAGAGGTGTGTCAGGAGAGAACGGCACCGCCCTTGATGGAAGGCGGGTCTGCCCAGGTGTGGACGGAAAAATTACTGCTAAAGGGGAACGGCCATCATTTATTGCCAAGCTGAAATAGAGATGTATTCTGCATTCTAAGGGAAATATGGACAAGGAATGCAGTTGTGGAAGAGGAAACTTCTCCTAAATTCAGATCTTCTAATACTTATTTCCAGTCATTTGCAGTTTCTCCCTTTTGTTTGGGATGGAAAGCTGATTTGGTGGTCATTGATTCCAAATATACCAGGTGTACACGTTGCTAATGTGATTCAATAAAACTCTGAAGACCTCAGCAAAGATTGGGGTTATAATCCCAAGAGTAGTTCCAAATGTGTACTCCAGCAGCAGTAAATCGTTAAGAAAAACCTTTCCCCGAGAGATGGCATGTGGGGGGTTATTGCTCACCGTCCCGCCTCTCGAGGTTCACGCCCACGATCCACCCCAGCCCGCCCAGGGAGAGGGAATCCGGGGGATTGCAGCTGAGGAGTGGCCACCACACTACCGCCCAAGGGCAAAGGACCCTACTGCAGCCAGAGAAGCAACTAGCTCCGAGAATTCCTCGTGGGCGGAAGGCTCTCATAACTTCCGGGGCGGGGCCTCGCTTGTACCCTGACTGGCAGTCCTGGATTCGGGCGCCGGCTGCAGGTTTCGTGCCTGCTCGTTTTTGTGAAAGCCTCTGACCCGAGTTTTCGCAAGATTCGCAATTCCTGCCTCACCCGTCACGAAGGTGATTTTTTTTTTTTTACTTCCTGATTTTACCCAGAGTAGGACCAGCCTTGAATATTGGAATTTAAAGACTGAAGCTGGGAAAGGGCATCTCCAGTGTTAGAGGATTCCTAAAACCTACATACTGGACGGCAGGAGCTCCGGTTTTCATTGTTCGTGTTCTGAATGCCAATGCTGCACATCCTATGTGCTTTCTCCAAAATTACGGACCGACCTGAGAGAGCAAGACCTTCAAAAAGGGGCTGCAATACTGCAAAATCCCTCGGACTACTCAGGCGTTCATTAAAGAATTTAACTCAAGACACCAGTGTACTGGTTTGGACATACAAGCTGATAAAAGTAATAATTCCTAAAATGAAACACTAGAAGAGGCGGCACAAAGTATGACTACATTCTATGGCACTGTATGAATCAAGAACATAAAACAAGGGTCACAACTAGTCAAAGAGGCAAAGCCTCCGGAAGCTTGGATTCTGATTCCACCTGTACCATTAACTTAATGGATCACCTGGTTTGTACCACAGGACCTCTTTGGACCTTCCCTCACAGAATAATGGACTGGAAAATGATTTCAAATCACTTCGAAATCTAGCATTCTACCGACTATATCGAGTAATTAAACACACAGAGCAACAGTTATTTCTTTGATGTATTACATGCTTATTTTTCTAACTCTGTGATTGATCCTTTTAAAATCTGTCAAAAGTACCATTGAGTTGCAAAAAGAGACTAGTTTTTAAATTTTACACTTAATTTCCTAATTGTATTTCGGACTAGCCGTATTTCCCCCTACATGTGTCTTCTTAAGCAGGATTAAGAGAGTATGTTAAAAACTTTATGTGGGTCTGCTTAGGGTTTCCTTAGGAAGTTAGCAGTCATTCCTGTCTAGTGGCTGCCCAAGGGGTGGTTAAGGGTCATGTGTTGTCCCCAAAGCTAAATCTTTGGTTTGCAGGCTCCCTGCTAAAGAGATAGGCCCCAGTGTTTTATCTTTCATTTTATGTGAAAAAACAAGATTCAGAAGGCTAAAACTAGAGTTGTACTCCTACAACACCTTCCACTTTGGAAGGCAGATCTGATGCTGAGAGCAACCTTAAAACATACATGTATGTTGCTGTGAACTTCAAACATTAAGACTTTTATATTACAAACTATAAAATATATAAACAGATTCTCATAAAGCTTGGCATAGCTGATTTTTCTAATTGCAAAAAAATCTAGTATTTTCTCTCTTCTTTTTACTAGATACCTTAAATATATCTAGACCAGGGTTTCTCAGGCACTATTTAACATATGGAACTTGGGAATGTTTTCTTTTGTGGGGGCTGTCCTGTGCACGCAGAATGTTTAGCAACATCTCTAGCCTCTATCCATTAGATGCCAGTGGTATCCCAAGCCATCCCTTGATAGTGATAGTACAACCAAAACTGTCTCTAGACATTGCTAAATTTCTCCAGTTAGGAACCAATGGTCTACTTGAGACACAAAAAGCCTATTTTCAAGCACTTTTGCAATGATAAACAGTAATCTTTAGAGTTTCCTATTTTCCTTCTTAACCAATAAACAAATCTCAACAAATGAAAAACTTCACATTTCAACTTTTCACACATACCCTCCTAAAGTTGAATTTTTTTGTCTTCCATCTTGAACGCAGTTATTGACATATAATGGAAATGAGTCTGTGCATAAAATGAAGAGACATATATCCTTGAAAGCAGTGTAAATATTTCTATAGATACAACACCATAAATAATGCACACAATAATTTGACAAGCATTTATTAAACGCCTACTATGCTCAGCACTGTACTAGGCACTAAGGGGTGCAGAGATACAAATGTAAAAGTTATTATTCCTGCCCTCAAGGAGCTTACAATTTAATTTTGGAAATAAATACAAACATGAAACTACAATACAGAGTGCTAGAAAATAATTATAAAACAACATATTAGTAAGTGCATGGACCACACTACAAACTTAAAGGATCAGTGCTGAGGCAGCACAGAATAAGGGAGGTCTCAGTGAGGTGAAATCATCAGGGAGAGCTCACTCAGAAGATATAATGGAAGCTAGGCTTTGAAGGGAGTAGTGAACATGAGCTGGGGCCAAAGAGAAATCTAAGCAAAAGAACAGCATGAGAAAGGCACAGAGGCAAGGGCTTTATAAGACGTGAGTGGAAGGTCACAGGAAGTCTATGATGAATCAAGGTGACTATGCTAGAGAGAAATGAGGCTGAGGCAGATTAAACATGAGGACAAGGTAACAGAGGACAAGGTCCTATCACTGCTCTGATAGGAATTACCTGATGTGAAAATTATCTTGATTATCTTGTGAAATGAGACATCAGAAAAATGGAGTTTGAGGAGGACAATCTTGGAAGGATACAAGGTAGGGATCTTGGGAGCCAGGGAACTGAAAAGTAAGAATTACAATAACCTGGGCCTCAGATGATACGGATCTGCAGAGAAGGATACGAAGAAATGGCAGAAACATGGGAAGGAAAAAAAAAAATCCAGCCTCAAGGAGAAATCTAAGAATTGGAACAACTTAATAAGATATTGGACATGAACAGTGAAAACCAGAAAAAGACTAAAAGACCACTCCAAGATTGGGATAAGAAATATGAAGGGTAGTGAGTCTGTTAAGGGTAAAGATGTTAACCAAAGATGCCTATTTAAAAGGAAAATGGTGGTTGGCGACACAGTAATGAGTTTTGTCTCCAAATGCCAAGTTATGTAAGTACCCGTGGAAAAGTTCGAAAGTTAAGAGACAACCCATAGGGTAGAAAATATTAAGTTACTGAAATATAGAAGTATAAATAATCCAAATGGATAAAGGAGTATAGAAAAAGTAGTGAATAAAATTTAAGACAAGGATTTTTTTTCAGTGGAGAGGAGGAAAAAAAAGATGCATAGAGAAAAGCTAAAAGTGAAGAAATCGACCAGTTCTCAAAGGAGAATTCCCGAGATGCAGCGTCAATTCAAAAATTACGAAATATAAAAAGGACAAGAACCGCGGCTTTCCTGGCAGTCCAATGGTTAAGACTCTGCATCCACTCTGCATCCCAGGGGGCACAGGTTCAACCACTGGTCAGGGAACAAAGGTCCCACATGTTACCTGGGTTGGCCAAAAAAAAAAAAAAAAAAAAAAAGGATAAGAGCTAAGAAAAGGCATTAATATTTATCCACTGGTAATTCTGAGGACATTTCAGTGGAGTGAGTACAAAAGCCAAAACTGAGAAGTTTTAAGAATGCATTAATGAGGAAATGGGGTTTAACAACAGATGACATGTTTGAAAAACCATGAATGATAGAATAAGAAGAAAATGGTGTTGGAAATGAGCAGTAAAATTGAAGCTTTTACACATCTTATGTTGCAGATAAACTTACTGTTGTCATCCTAAATGTCCATTTGCCTGGCCTAAGACATGGGTATTTCATTTTCCCCCATGATGCCACTTTCCCTGGGGCAGTTTAGAGAGAAATGTATTTGAGTTATAAGTTACTGCTTTTCCTCCCAGATTTTAAACATGTTTTACTTGTAGAATTTAGCTAATACTACAAAGCACCAAAATTATCAACATTTAAAGATGATATAATAAACCAAAATGACATTTTCAACCAATTTCCCAATAATTGTAATGGATTTGCACTATACTGGATATTTCCTTCCCCAGTAACTTTTCAGCTAAGCCTCAGTTTCCTCATCTATAAGATGGAGGATATCATAAGATATCAAAATATCTATCATAAGCACAAGAAATACATAACTTAGGGTTTGGCACATAGTAAGTGCTCAATAAATAAAAGCAATAGATAGACTCTCAGAACCAAGAATAAAACTAACTGTTCTATATGGGAATCAACCATGACCACCTTACTCAACACAGAAAATCTTTGAAACCTAAGATGTCTCTCCTAGGACCATGTTGGATGGCAACTGTTACGAAAGAACCACTTTATTATGCCAGGTCTTAAAAAGTTGAGGATGGGAGTAGAAAGTACTAGTGAACAGTTAATTTCAGATTACAAGTATAAAAATAGAATCTGCAGGATAAAGGAATTTAGTGCTGTCACTCATAGTTAGGAGCTCAAAGTAAGGTCATACAGACTGATCAATAATATTCTAATACTAAGAATGAAAACTGTAGACCAAGAAAGGACTTCTACTTATGCCCACAAAGAAACAACAGCCCTTTTTTACTGTCTTACACTATTTGGCTACATCTATAGGTGTGCTCGGAGAAGGCAATGGCACCCCACTCTAGTACTCTTGCCTGGAAAATCCCATGGATGGAGGAGCCTGGTAGGCTGCAGTCCATGGGGTCGCTAAGAGTCAGATATGACTGGCGACTTCACTTTCATGCATTGGAGAAGAAAATGGCAACCCACTCCAGCGTTCTTGCCTGGAGAATCCCAGGGATGGCGGAGCCTGGTGGGCTGCCATCTATGGGGTCGCACAGAGTCGGACACGACTTAAGTAACTTAGCAGCAGCAGCAGCAGCATAGGTATGCTGAATCAGCCTTGACATATATTGTTCTGTAAAGTCATAGTCTTTTCTCACATGCATCCCAGTATAATACTCATCTTTCTGGTCATATTTTCTTTTGTCTAAATCTCTGCCAGATGCTCAGTAATTCTAAGAGTTAAGTAATCTGGCTATACATTACTTTAAGTAATGTAAAGAGATGTTAGCTGGTACATCTACAGTCATTTCAATACCACGGTGCTCTGCTAACAGCTTTCACTGGAAGACTACTGTTCCTCTGAACTATCTGGGAGGAGTGTGTGCATACATGCACGTGCATATACACACTCTCCCTCTGACAATGTACTCATCCTGTATAATATTTGTACACAGGTAACACTGGCCTCAGGCAGAATTAGTATTTTACAGAAAGTAAGGCACAACTGAAGCAGAGAGCAAAGGTCTAGAGACAACTAGATTTGTTTCTGGTTTCTTGTTATTTCAAGTACAAAGGAGTTAGGAATAGTAATCTATAGGCTAAAAAGAGGGAGAAGAGAAAATAAGAAAATAAAAGATAATGAAAAGCACTGTTTTGACAAAGTTAACCAACGAAACCAGGATGACAAATCACAAGTGGCTATCAATGGCTCAATGAAATAGGTGTAGATAACTCTGATGTGATTAGTAATCAATATGGGCCATAGTGGGGTACAGAAGGGATGTTATAGGGAAGGAATTTATGATCCAAAAGGCAGATCTCTATGATGTATTATTTTATGACTCACTTTTAAAAACATTAATCATAAAACATTATTAGTAAGTGCAGTCCCTGTTCAGGATAGTCACAGTGTGACAATGTATAATTTCTCTTGGAACTTTCATCACAATGTATGTCATATTCTTCTGAATAAGATTAATGGAATCAATTCCCATTCTGAAAGGTGATTTTGGAAACAGCTAAAAGTTACTCAATTCCAAATATGGTGAATAAGTGCATAACCAGATGGGCAAAGATGAGATGAAATTCAAAGAGTAATAGAGTGTTTTTCTTGAATGGTGTATTAAATGGGAATCTTGAGAGTGTTCCAGATATCTAGAGGAGTGGTAGTACTTGGAATAACAGTACTATTAGAATAGCTAGAACTGCCCAATTTAAAAAGACAACCCATGTTTGGATACTTCTGTAAGTTCTTGGTGGTAACTTTAAATCAGCCTCATTACTTTATACAGTATCCCTTGGTATACTAAAAGCTTCAAAGATGAACTATAGTGCCTGGTGATGATGAGTTTATTGTGTCTTTGCTGGATGATAGAGGGAATGTGCCAGGATTCAGAAGAAAGAGGAATTGTTAGGTGAAATACTCAACCGATGAACACTGTAGATATGTAAAGCTAATGGCAATAAACAGATAAACAGTGAGTGAGGTGCTGAGGCCATCTAAGGAGGTGGGTTCAAGGTAAAGACAAGAGTGGCAGACCATCTAGCCAGGGGATTTGTGCAGACTGGCAGGAACCTGAGAGAGCAGTACTGTGATGGGCCAAAACAGAGGAGTGTACATTCTTTGCAGGATTTTTATGTCTTCTTCAAGCACCTCTTTTTTTTCCATGTGACGCATTACAGGATAGTATAAATACCTATTTGTATTACAGTGTACAGTGGGAAGGTGGAAAGGAGAGTCAAATTACCAAAAGGTATAGCCATCCATGCTCAAGAGCAGCCGAGCTGCTGCTGCTGAGTCTCCACTCACCTCTTTCTCTGCATCATTCCCACAACCATCACTAATGCGTCCACTTCCTTTGCTGACACAGGTACTGGGGCTGGGGGTGGTGAAGGATACGTATGGATGCTCAGTGACTCAGGGGAGTCAGTGAAGGTGATATATGAAGAAAAATGCTGGAGTGCTGTTAAAAATATAGCATTCTGAGTTTGCATGGGAATATGGATTTCCACTATCAGGAGCATTAGAATAAAATAAAATGTACACTTAAGCATAAATACATTAAGTATTTATAAAAATTTCCCTAGAACTAGGAGCTCAGAAAGCTAAATATAAGTTTAAGTCTCATACAGAGGCTGCTTCAAACTCTAAAACAGCTTCTTAGATCAGATTAAGAGCACAAAATGCACCTTTAGGGGAATAAATGGGAGACAGGGATCACAGGAGATCAGAAGAAGCAGAGGAACTAGGAGGAGTAGCCTCTCTCAAACCTACAGCTACTCACCAAAAAGACAAAGTGCCTCAAGCCACACAAGCAATTTTCTCTAATGCTATTTTAAGCTTCTAAAGGATCAGACCATCAGGAGCTCCACTCTATCAGACACCTCCAAAGATAGTCAAGCTAATTAATTTGTATCAAGGCACTGGACCCAAACTACTGAAGAGCTATTCTACCTTTGCCACCCCTATCAATCTGACCCTAGATAAGGTTGTAATGATGCTGAACTTGCTGCTTTTTTTTTTTTTTTTTTTTTTTTTTTTTTACAGTGAAAGACCTCTCACCAGCACATGGTTCCTCTAATGTTGAATAATGCCCAGTCTACAACTGAAGTTTTTCCCTAAACTCCTGTGGATTCAGATTTTTCTCCACTGTGGACTCTTTGATGTCGAATGAGACTTGACCTCTGAATAAAGGCTTTCCCACACTCATTACATTGATAGGGCTTCTCCCCTGTGTGAATTCTCAGATGCTGAATGAGGCCAGTGTTCCCATTGAAAGCTTTCCCACATTCTTTACATTTATAGGGTCTTTCTCCAGTGTGGATTCTCTGATGTTCAATAAGGCCTGACTTTTGACTGAAGGCCCTCCCACACTCATTGCATTTGTAGGGTTTCTCCCCAGTGTGGCTTCTCTGATGGCCAATAAGATGTGAGCTCCGCCTGAAAGTTTTCCCACACTCATCACACTCATAGGGCTTCTCCCCAGTGTGGATCCTCTGATGTCCAATGAGGTGTGAGCTATGACTGAAAGCTTTCCCACACTCATTACATTCATAGGGTCTCTCCCCACTGTGGATTCTCTGGTGCAGAATAAGGCCTGCACTCTGACTGAAAGCTTTCCCACACTGATTGCACTGATATGGCTTCTCCCCAGTATGGATTCTCTGGTGCAGGATCAGGCCTGTGTTTTGACTGAAGGCTTTACCACACTCCTTACAGTGGTAGCGTTTTACTTTGTTGTGGATATCCTGGTGGGAAAGAAGGGCTGACCTGTAACTGAAGGCTTTACCACACACATTACACTGATAGGGTTTCTCCCCAGTGTGGATTCTCCAGTGACGAACAAGGCCTGAACTCTGAGCAAAGCTCTTCCCACATTCATCACATTTATGTCGTCTCTCTTGGGTGGGATTTCCCCGCTGCCTCTCTAATGAGCCCAGGAGGTCTCGGGCTTCTCCAGGCTCAAGACCCCCGATAACATCCCCGTTGCATTTGGCAGCTGTCTCTCCATGTGGTTGGATTCCAGTAGATATTACCTGTTTTGAAGTTAATTCCCTGTTCTCATTCCTGGTCTCACCACCTGGAATAAAAATGTAATAAATATCAAGTGAATGTCACTTCTTAGTCTCTATGTTAGGAAAAAGAAATCAAATAGAGGAAAGAAAAATACACATGGAGGTTAAGAGTAAATGGAAAGCTTCCATCTGTCTCCAAAATGCCTTTGTTAATATGGGGAGAAAGGAGCAGGGACAAACTGAAGTACCACATACGCCAACTAGGGAAGAACTGCCATCAAGAAACAGGGTTGTTGGAAGGAGGACTAAAGTAGAGAAGGGATCCCCTGAGGAGAAGCAGAAACTGGGGAGTGAGAAGGAATATGGAACTACAAAAAGATCTAATGAGCGGAGTAGGAATGAAAAAAGTCCCAGTCATTAAAAGGGAGGAGCACAATGGGTCTAAGTATGAGAGATCTACATGAACGCAGAGAGCACCAAAATATTTCAATATCCAACTGGCAAAGAGACCAATACCCAGTCTATGGTCATACCACCCTGAATGTGCCCAATCTCGTCTGATATTGGAAGCTAAAGCAGGGTTGGGCCTGGTTAGTACTTGGATAGGAGACCAGTACTCAGTTATAAACTGTAAGACAAGTCCTAGATTAGAGCGTAAAAAAGTTTCCTTTTATTTTCTAAAATTATTTTTTTCTGGTTATTTACTGAAGTACAGGAAATTCATAATATTGTTTGCTTCGGGTGCATGGTAAGTTACACATATATGTGTATATATATATATACACATATATATATACTCTTTTTAAAATTCTTTTTCATTATAGGCTATTATAAGATACTGAATATAGTTTCTGAATATTGTTGTTTATCTATTTTATATATGGTAGTGTGTATCTTAAACCCGTATATCCCATATTCCTAATTTATCCCTCCTCCCACCCTCCTCCTTGGTAATCACAAGTTTGTTTCTGTTTTGTAAATAAGTTCATTTGTACTATTTTTTAGATTTCACTAATTTTAGATTCTCTGACTTACTTCATTTAGTGTGATGATCTCTAAGTCCATTCATGTTGCTGTAAATGGTATTATTTCATTCTTTTTACAGCTGAGTAGTATTCCATTATACGCACACACACACACACACCCAACCTCCACATCTTTATTCATTCATCTGCTGATGGACACTTAGGTTGCTCCTATGTCTTGGCTATTGTAAATAATGTTGCACTGAACGTGGTGGTGCATTTCTTTTTAAATTAAAGCATCTGTCTTTTCTGGATATATATCCAGGAGTGGGAATGCTGGATCATATGTTAACTCAATTTTTAGTTTTTTAATGAACCCCATACTATTTTCCATAGTGGCCACAAAAGTTTCCTTTCAGAACTCCAGAAGTCTCAGTATTTTCTCTCTCTGTTGGATCCTGAGTTTAAACTCAACTATGTCTTTCAGAAAGCTCAAAGCTACTGTACACATAAACAAAAGATCTTTAACAATAACAACCAGAGCTCTCCTTACCCAGGGAGAACATGTTTCTATAATTCTCTGGCCTGTTATCTCTACTCAGATCCTTCTGGGATGAATCAAGAAGCCATTCCTCTCGAATCAGGGACACAGCCATGTCTTCGATCTTCTCTAAAGTCTGAAACAAAACAAGATGCTCATTTGGGGACTGGGACTGTTCCACAGCTTAAACCCAGAGTATCAGAGAGACCCATCAGGGGTGGAGAGGATCACGACATGAGAAAGTACCGTGTAAAGGGATCTGCGAAGCTAGCTGAGCAGAGCAGGAAAATGCACCAGATTTACTGGGGGGGGGTGGGGGAGGGTGGCAGTGGGAATCAAGGATCAATCTGTCTCTATGCATTAGAATGTGGAGCAAGTTCTTAAGTGAGTACTGCTACAGACAGTCTAGACATGGGGTAGATGCCACAAACACTCTGAGTAACAGCTATGAGGTTTCAGTGAGAAGGAGCACAACTCACCTGGAACCCTGCTGTAAGCAGTGTAGCTGTCATCTCCTGGTCTCGAGGACTTCCTTTCTGGGAAGGGGTAGGACTCTGTGAAACTGATATGGCTGAGAGAGAAAGGAGCTATGAATGAGACCAGCCTTGTTCTATGGTTATAGGAACCAGCACTAACACATTCCAAAATTTTGTATATTCCAGCAGATATGCATGCCAGAGATTTTGCATATGAAACTGTTAGTCTTGGACTATGTGTCCATACCTATGGTTGCCCACAAAACACCTGTACTTTGACAGTCTACTCGGCTTGAAGCTACATCAAAAACAGAATGTTTACTGGTTTCCTAACAGGAATTGCTTTACAATTTCTTCTCTACCATCAAAGCTATAGTCCATCCTTGTGCTTGTACACAGTATTGCTTTAGGTCCTAATCTGTTGTCAAACTGAATATGGGAACTAATCTATCTCTACTAACTCTATCACTTTTTTGAAATGTCTACTATGACTACCAGTATCTGCTTCCTATAGCTACCAGACAGGGTAATAAAAAAATCAAAATGGACTACTGTGTCTTGCACAACAGGTATTAGAATTTTACATAAGAATTGTTTTAGAAACATTAAAAATCTAGTAATTAAAAAAAACTGTGAAACCACATGAATAAAAAAATAAGAAACACAGTACAAGTATGATATGAGACTAGAACATCTTATCTTGTTCTGTAAAAAGTAAGAAAATTCACAAAAATGATGGAGAAAAGTCAATAGAATGCAGGAGTCAGATGTAAGAGGCTTACTATGGCCAACTCTGAGACAATTTAAGCATCAAAATAAAGAGAACAGAAAGAAAAAAAAAAGAATTTATGAGTACATATTGATAAATTAAAAAATGAATAAAATAAAACAGGGGAAGGAGGGAACACTCTCCATTACAATAAACAAATAAATATAAAAACACTGTACAGGAGGTAGTGACCAAAACCATCCCAAAGAAAAAGAAATGCAAGAAGGCAAAATGGTTGTCTGAGGTGGCTTTATAAATAGCTGAGAAAAGAAGAGAAATGAAAAGCAAGGGAGAAAGGGAAAGATATAGCCAACAGAATGCAGAATTCCAGAGAATACCAAGGAGAGGTAAGAAGGCCTTCTTTGATGAACAATGTGAAGAAATAAAGGAAACAACTGAATGGAAAGACTAGAGATTTCTTCAAGAAAACTGGAGATATCAAGGGAACATTTCATGCAAGGATGGGCATGATAAAGGACAGAAACTAATAGAGGCAGAGGAGATTAAGAGGAAGGAAGAATACACAGAAGAACTATACAAAAAAGATCTTAATGACCCACATAACCATGGTTGTGTGGTCATTTACCTAGAGTCTGACAACCTGGAGTGTGAAGTCAAGTGGGCCTTAGGTGGCATTACTACAAACAAAGCTAGTGGAGGTGATGGAATTCTAGCTGAACTATTTAAAATCCTAAAAGGTGATGCTGTTAAAGTGCTACACTCAGTATGTCAGAAAATTTGGAAAACTCAGCAGAGGCCACAGGATTGGAAAAGGTCAGTTTTCATTCCAATCCCAAAGAAGGGCAATGCCAGAGAATGTTCAACTTACTGGACAATTGTGCTTATTTCACATGCTAGTAAGGTAACGCGCAAAATCCTTCAAATTAGGCTTCAGCAGTACGAGAACTTCGAGGCATACAAGTCGGATTTAGAAAAGGCGGAGGAACCAGAGATCAAATTGCCAACATTCACTGGATCATACAGAAAGCATGGGAATTCCAGAAAAACACCTATTTCTGCTTCCTTGACTATGCGAAAGCCTTGGGCTGTGTGTATCACAGCAAACTGTGGAAAATTCTTAAAGACATGGGAATACCAGACTATCTTACCTGTCTTCTCAGAAACCTGTATATGGGTCAAGAAGCAACGGTTACAATCTTACATGGAACAACTGACTGGTTCAAAATTGGGAAAGGAGTATAACAAGGCTGTATATTGTCACTCTGTTTATTTAACTTATATGCAGAGCACATCATGTGAAATGCCAGGCTGGATGAATCACAAGCTGGAATCAGGATTGCTGGGAGAAATAACAACAACCTCAGATATGCAGATGACACCACTCTTATGGCAGAAAGTGAAGAGGAACTAAAAAGCTTTTTGATGAGAGTGAGAGGAGAGTTAAAAAGCTGGCTTGAAACTCAACACTCAAAACACTAAGATCATGGCATCCGGTCCCATCACTTCATGGCAAATGGAAGGGAAAAAAGTAGAAGCAGTGACAGATTTTCTTTTCTTGGGCTCCAAAAATCACTGTAGATGGTGACTGCAGCCATGAAATTAAAAGACACTTGCTCCTTGGAAGGAAAGCTATGACAAACCTAAACAACATATTAAAAAGCAAAGACCACTTTACTGACAATGGTCTGTATAATCAAAGCTATGGTTTTTCCAGTAGTCATGTATGGGTGTGAGAGTTGGACCATAAAGAAGGCTGAATGCCAAAGAATTGATGATTTTGAATTATGGTGCTGGAGAAGACTCTTGAAAGTCTCCTGGACTGCATGGAGATACCAGTCAATTCTAAAGGAAATAACCCTGAACATTCATTGGAAGGACTGATGCTGAAGCTAAAACTCCAATACTATGGCCACCTGATGTGAAGAGCCAACTCACTGGAAAAGACCCTGATGCTGGGGAAGATTGAAGGCAAAAGGAGGAGAAGGGGCAACAGAGGGTTAGATGGCATCACCGACTCAATGGAGATGAATCTGGGCAAACTCCAGGAGATAGTGAAGGACAGGGAAGCCTGGCATGCTGCAGTCTATGAGGTCGCAAAGAGTCGGACATGACTTAGCGACTGAACAACAATGATAGAAAATAATCACTTTAGCAATCATTGATTCATTGAAGGAGCATCAACAAATACTAAAACTAGTGTTTCAGCAACAAAAGTCTGATGAAGACCAGGGTATTTATTGACACACAGACTCAAGAGTATATCCCCAGAAATTACTTATTAATTACAAAGGGAAAAACAGTAACAAAAACCTAGGAAGAGCAACCTTAAGCAAGTCATTGAAAAAAACACTACCAATAATAGACAAATTCCTGTCATATTCCTGAGAAGGATACAAAATCACTTGTGAGGTGTTCCTGCCAAATAGATACAATTTGAATTTAAATATGAGGAAACATCACACAAACTCAAATTGTTGTCATTCTACAAAATAATTGACTTGTACTCTTCACAAATGTCAAGATTATGGAAGGCAAAGAAAGGCTGAGGAACTATTCCAAGTAAAAGGAGACTAAAGAGACAGGACAACTAATTGCAAAGTGTGATCTTGGACTAGACTCTGGAAAACCTTTGGGACAGCTGGCAAAATATGAATATTTTCTAACTGTGATCAATTCATTGTGGTATCTATGAAAACGCTCTTGTTTAAGAAAATACATACTGAAATACAAATAAAATGGCATGTGATACCAACAAAATCTAAAAATGCCTATGCCTATGCAGTAAATACACTGTGGTAACAGAAATATATGAATCTATAAAATCCCCAAATTCTTTCATTTGTTCTTGAATTTACCACTGGGGCTGACAGTCTGTATTTGAAGCCTAGATGAAATTTAAATCAGATCTTATGACCAGTCTGTAAACAGCAGATTCTAGTTCTTGGTTCAAGAAACTAGACAGGTGTCCTGAATGTACTTTCTTTCCTTTTCACTTCCTCACTCCTCATCAGTGAAATCTGGCTCCTCACCTCTGTCGTGTGGCTCTTGGAGCACTGGAGATTTGTGCTGCGTTGCCACAGGTTGGAGCTGAGTATCTAGAGGCTCCGGTGTAGATTCTGAATGCATCACCTCCTCCCAGAGTACCCTATGTCCATGTGCACGAGCTGGGACCTGCAAACAAGACAGTTGCATTACAAGGAATCCCTCTGAGAAATGAAGTGAACAATGTAAGAAAAAGCACATTTAATGGAATATATATGGGGGAAGGAAAAAGCAGAATCTTATTTACTTCCAAAGGGCAGTAAGGAATACAAACATGCTGATTCTCACAGAAAGGCATCATTTCTGCTTAGCACAGAAGGAAAAGATTTCTGCTGATGCCTTCCTTGATGCACAAAATGCTGATACTTTGTACTCTCAAGAAAGGAGAAGAATGATAAACAGCAACTTAAAGCAGTACTCTTCAGTGGAAAAAATTTTTGATAAGGAACTAGGAAATCTTGAGTTCTGGCCTCAGATCTATCTTTATTTATTTCGTTTCCTCTGGAAAATAAGTTAAGTTCTCTATGCATCAGTTTCCCATCTGGCAAAGAGAATAATAATACAATGCAGGGTTGTTATGAGGATAAAAAAATGAATTTATATCCTTTAAAAGAATAAAAAGAACTCTATAGATAGAAGCCATGCCACACTATAACTATTTTCATTCTCCTATAACAAAACTCATGCTCAGCATTTATTCTCCCACTTTGTATCAATGTCCCTCCACCCAGGTCCCTGGACTCTCAGTCACAACATGCCCACCTCCTTTTACGTACCGGCCGTCCCAAAATATCAATTTGCCTTTCCAAATCCTCCAGTAGGGTCACCACTTCCTCTCCGTTCTCTAGCTGATGTTCCTTCACCAGAGTCTGGAGCTCCTCAGGCAGGATGGTCAAGAACTGCTCCAGCACCAGCAGCTCCAGGATCTGCTCCTTGGTGTTCAAATCTGGCCGCAGCCACTGATGGCAAAGTGCACGGAGTTGGATCAGAGCTTCTCGGGGTCCTAGTGTCTCTTGGTAGCATAACTTCCTGAAGCGTAGGCGGAACAGCTCTTGGCCAGGAGGGTTATTTTCATGTAGACTTGATTCCTGGTCCCAACCATGATCTTCCTCTACCTTGACAATTACAAGGTCCTCTTCAGGAACCTGGTCTGGTGGGGATGTGGCTAAAAACTTTCTTGATTCTGCTGCCATTGAGGGCCAGAAAAGCTCAGGAGACTCGTTTCTACTACCTTCTTTATCTTAAGAGAAGAATCTTCTGAGGGCCTCTTCTTTAAGGGTACTTCTTTGGGGACAGAAAATGACAAATAGTGTAAAGGCAAGCCAAAGGTCACAATAATTTACTGAGATTTCTTAACAAGTTCCCTACCATGACATGGATGTCATTTAAGTGATCCTCTCCAGAAATAACTCCTTGCCTTCTTAGCCTTCTGCCATGCCAATCCCATCTGGGAATTCCTTCTGCTTTCTCTCCTGAGGATGTGGAACATGGCTAAACAAAGTCAGGAAACCATGTAGACTGAGTCTAATTGAAATTCCATATTTAATCTCATCTGACACTCAGTGCTGCTGATTCGATTCCTTTTGGCATTTGCTATACCAGCTATACTGTTTTGACACACTGCAGCTCTTAACTTGCCCCTCACTCTCAACATGAGACTAATTTCCACATAATCCAGCTCAAGGTATTGTCAAGAAAGGTCCTAACACTTTCCTCTTCTCCACGTAACATTTGTTATCCCACATGTGCTCCACCCTCCACCCCACTCCCAACCCCCTCGCCTCCACACTAACTTCTACTATGGACTTTATTTCAAGTTCTGTAAACTGTTCTCTGGGGCACAGGTCCTGCACCTCTAAGGAATCTGGATGCCCTATCAACACTTGCAACCCCCAAACCTAGTCCCACAAACTAATGACACAGAATGTTTTATAAATAAAATCATACAGGATGTAGCCTTTTGAGTCTGGCATCTTTCACTTAGCATATTGTACTTGAGTCATCAACGTTAGTATGTGTATCAGACGTTTACTCCTTATATAGCATGGCACGGCAAGCATTCACCAGTGGAGTTCCTATGACCACGTGTGTGCCAAGTTGCTTCAGTCGTGTCTGACTCTTTGCAAACCCAATGACCATAGCCCGCCAAGCTCCTCTGTCCATGGGATTCTCCAGGCAAGACTACTGGAGTGGATTGCCGTACCCTCCTCTGGGGGATCTTCCCAACCCAGGAATAGAACCTGCGTCTCTTAAGTCTTCTGCATTGGCAGGTGGGTTCTTTACCACTAACGCCACCTGGCAAGCCCTCTTATTCCTTATATGGATAAATGTTTATCCATTCTCTAGTTGAGACTATCTCAGTTGCTTCCAGTTTTTGATGATTACAAATGAGGCCACTATAAATATCTGCATGTGAATTTTTGTGTAAACATTTCTCCTGGGTAAATATCCAGAAAAAAAACTGCTGGGTCATAAGTAAGTATATGGATAACTTTATAAGAGACTGCCAGACTGTTTCCCAAAGTGGCTATAATATTTTGCATTCCACTAGCAACACGTGAGAACTGCAATTGTTCTACATTCTGACCAGCATTTGAAACACACACACACATATATATATACACACATACACATAGATTTTGGTATTCTAAAAGACATAGTGGTATTTCATAAGGTTTTAATTTGCGTTTCTTTACTGACTAATAATGCTGAGCATCCTTTCCTGTGCTTATTTGCCATTCATATAATTGGTCCTTCATATCCATGGGTTCCACATCCCTGGATCCAATCAACCATGGATCAAAGATATTTGGGGGAGAAAAGTTCCAGAAAGTTCCAAAAGGCAAAATCTGAATTTGCCACACATCACCAACTATTTACAAAGCATTTATATTTTATTAGGGATTATAAGTAATCTAGAGATGATTTAAAGTATACAGGAGGATGTGTGTAGGTTATATGCAAAGACTATTATATTTTACATAACACTTGAACATCAACAAATTTTAGTATCCAAGAAGGTCCTGGACCCAATCCCCCATGGATACCAAGAGACAACTGCAAGTTCTTTGACTTTTTCCTATATTTAGAATTAGATCTTTTAAAATAATTGACTTTTGAGAATTCTTTACATATTTTGGATACAAGTCCTTTACGAAATATGTGACTTGCAAATATCTCCTCCTTTTCATTCTTTTAACAGTGCCTTCTTAAGAACAGAAATTCATAATTTTTTGAAATTTAATTTGTCACCTTTTAGGGATTGTACTATTGTTGTCATATCTAAGAAGTTTTTGCTTAATCCAAGAACACAAAGATTATAGGTTATATTTTTACTTTTAGGTTTATGATCACTTTTAAGTTAGTTTTTGTTTAGAGTTTGAAGTATGGATGGAGGTTCATACAGATATCAAATTGCTGCAGCACTATTTGCAGGAAAGATTAAACTTTACTTATTGAAAGTTATGACCAACCTAGACAGCATATTGAAAAGCAGAGACATTACTCTGTCAACAAAGGTTCATCTAGTCAAGGCTATGGTTTTTCCAGTGGTCATGTATGGATGTGAGAGTTGGACTATAAAGAAAGCTGAGCACCGAAGAATTGATGCTTTTGAACTGTGGTGTTGGAGAAGACTCTTGAGAGTCCCTTGGACTGCAAGGAGATCCAACTAGTCCATCCTAAAGGAAATCAGTCCTGAATATTCATTGGAAGGACTGATGCTGAAGCTGAAACTCCAATACCTTGGCCACCTAATGGGAAGAGCTGACTCATTGGAAAAGACGCTGATGCTAGGAAAGATTGAGGGCAGGAAGAGAAGGGGACGACAGAGTATGAGATGGTTGGATGGCATCACCAACTCAATGGACATGGGTTTGGGTGGACTCAGGGAGCTGGTGATGTACAGGGAGGCCTGGCGTGCTGCGGTTCATGAGGTCGCGAAGAGTCAGACACGACTAAGCGACTGAACTGAACTTATTGAACTGTCTTTGTATCTTTGTCAAAAATCAATGGACTTTATGTGTGGATCTCCTTCCGGAATCTCTATTTGTTCCATTGACGTATATGTTATTCCTTTCACCAATACGAACTGTCTTGACAGTTGTGGCTTTTTAAATCTTGAAATAAATTACTAAGAGTCCTGCAACTTTGTTGTTCATTTTCAGAATTATTTTAGTTTTTCTAGTTCTGTTGCCTTTTGATATAAATTTTATAATTGTCTTCTAAAAAAAAAAACAGAACAAAACTCCTGGAATAGGATTTGTGTTGATTCTATAGTTTAGTTGAGGGACAAGTGACATCTAAACAGTATTGTTCCTATCTCATAAACATGGTATGTCGTCTGTTTATTTAAGTTTTCTAATTTCTTTCATTAGTACTCAAACTACCTATTCTCAAAGGACTGGATAAAATGCTTTCTTCTTTAAAATCCTTTCTTAATGATTCCAATTGGAAGTGATTTCCCTCTTAGTCTACATATCTGTTACACAAGTATCACTTCAATGTTATTTTTTCCATAATTGTGTATTATTAGTTGCAAAGGAGTTTTGACTTTCTAACTTAATTCTTTATTTCCTATGAGAAGAGGTCTTTATCTTTTATCTTATTGATAGAATGGAAGAAGATTAGAGGGCCATTATTTATAATACTCAACACAGACTGTATTTGTATTTGTTGAGCAGCTAAGTTTTACATACAAGGCCTGAGTCTTTAGACTTATTCAATTACAGGGGCCTGTTTCTTTGTGGGATATACATCTATGGCTTTCACCTTTGGTATCCGGTATCACTCTTGCCTGCAGTAGCAGTGGTAAGTGATCTTTCTGCCCTTGGTTATGCTTTTCTTCATGCTCCACAAAGCTGCTTATTGTGGGCTGAATTGTGTCCCTCCAAAAAAAAAAATATGTTGAGGTACTAACTCTTGGTACTTGTGAAAGTGACCTTATTTGGAAATAGGGTCTTTGCAGTTTTAATCAAATTAAGATGAGGTTATATTGGAGTGAAAGTGAAAGTGAAGTCACTCAGTCATATCCAACTCTTTGCGACCCTATGGACTGTAGCCTACCAGGCTCTTCCATCCATGGGATTTTCCAGGCAAGAGTACTGGAGTGGTTTGCCATTTCCTTCTCCAGGGGATCTTCCCGACCCAGGGATCAAGCCTGGGTCTCCTGCATTGTAGGGAAACGCTTTTATATATTGGAGTAGGGTGGGCCTCTAAGCCAATATGACTGGTATAATTATAAGAAGAGAAGAGACATGGAGATTGATACATACAAAGAGAAGGCCATGTGAAGACATTAGAGAGTCATGTAACTATGGAGGCAGAGATGGAGTTATGCAGCTTCAAGTCAGGGAATGCCAAGGATTGTCAATAACAATCAGAAGTTAGTATGACCCTGCTATCACAGTGACATTGGACTTCTGGCCATCGTAACTATGAGAGAATAAATTTCCGTGGAAGCCATCCAGTTTGTGGTACTATGTTAACGGCAGCCCTATCAAACTAAATACACTGCTAGAGAGACTGTTTTAACACATACGTAATACAACTCACCTCCTTAAAATCTTTCAATAAGGAGCTTAACTCTTTAGCATGGAACGCAAGGCCCTTTATGATACGTAAAACTGTCTTGCTTTATCTGCTATAAACTTTCCTTTATAGGGCTTCCCAGGTGGCTCAGAGGGTAAAAGCATCTGCCTACAATGTGGGAGACCTGGGTTCGATCTCTGGGTGGGGAATATCCCCTGAAGAAGGAAATGGCAACCCACTCCAGTACTCCTGCCTGGAAAATCCCATGGACAGAGGAGCCTGGTAGGCTACAGTCCATGGGGTTGCAAAGAGTCGGATATGATTGAGCTACTTCACTTGCACTTTCTTTTCTTTCTCTTTCATACAGCCTTTTCTGAATGTGGCTTTCTCCTATCTCCACTCTGCTGTAGAGCTCTTTAGCTCAGTGGTTATCAATTCCTCCCACATCACAGATATTTAGCAATGTCTGGAAACATTTGGGAAGGGATGCTACTAGTAGCTAGTAGGTAGAGGCCAGAGATGTGATTAAACATCCTACAGTGCATAACATAATTCTCCATAGAAAGAATAATCTGGTTCAAAGTGTCAGTGTTATGGCTGATAAACCCTAGTGTCGCAGAAATCACTGAACTCTAACTTAAAAGTGTCAGCTTATCTATTACCTTTTAAATCAGGTCTTCCCTGTTGCCCCCACTCCTCAGCTGCCTACATCCCCCACCCTGGAAGATTAAGGTGCTCATTTTTGCCAAGTTAGTTTTTGCAAGGTCTAGGCACAGGATTTATCACCTTGTTTACAGTATGTACTGCAAATGTCTGCCCATGGTCATGGTTTTTGTGACACTGATCTTTTTCTTCTATCTCTTTGTAAGTTATATTACATATTTGTAGGCCAGAAAGATCACAATGGCAACATTGTGGACAAGGGCTTGGAGAAAATGTAACTGAAGGCAGCACTGTAGAGAATAGCATAACTAAAGGAGGCATATCCAAAAACAATTGGCAAGAAATGCTAATATCAAGATACAATCACAGACCTGTAGTCCACCAAGGGAAAGAAGAGGTCGGCACTTAGAAATCAGATCACATATTGTTACTAACATGAGTTTTCAAGTCAGTGTCTCTATCTTTCAGGCATCTGAGGCCAAGAGGGTAGGGTAGGGTTGGCTCAAAGACTCTCAAACTAATGAAACACAGCACTTCTTTCCATAAAAAAGCCCATACACAGAAAAGTTTATATTTTCAGTGTTCGTATACCAAACACCCTCCAAAGAACTCCGGGAAGGTTAAGAACCCCTACTTACAGAGTGTGGACAGAAAAGGAAGAGAATTTGAAAAATTATCTTTAAAATCAAGACAGACTGGTAACAACAGTTTGACGAGTAAACTACAGATGGAGAAACCAGGGAGCAAGAGATAAGATTAAATACAGTGATTAACAACAAAGGGTTTAATTCACAGATAATAACTTTACAGAGAAGTGGGGGAATTTCCTGGTATAGAGATTTGAGGGAAGAGTGAAATCTCTCAGTCTCAGCAAAAGGCTGAGATTTTGTGGGGGGTTTGAGACAAGAGGTAAAGACAGACACTTTTGTTCTGGACACACGGGACCAACATCCATGGTTTTTAAAATAATTCATTTACAAAGTCAATAAAATTTAATAAATTCATTACTATGGGACATGAATTCTAAGCTCTAACTGTTTTGAATGCATAGTCATAGTTTTACCATGTTTTCTTATGAATTTCCTAAAGTCAAGGTTCATCTTGAACTACTGAACTACTTGGCCACCTTCCACCTTATAATCAATACTCATCAATATTAGCTATAAAAAGTTTCAGTGTTAAGTGTGCAACATTCAAGAACTTTACATTGTTGACGTTAAAATAGTAATATAGTAATAAATGATATTTTTAAAAGTCTCAACTGTGAAACTGATGGGAGTCATCTAATTATTAGGTTTGTTCATATTTCAAACCACATCAACCAACAAATCTTGTCCATTATCCATTTGATTATTCTTTTTAGTAGCTAATTTTCCTTTTTTGGTCTCATCCCTCTTCAGTCAAACAGTTTTTGAAAGTTACAGCCTATAACCAAGTACAAAGATATGTACTACAAAATTAGTCCACTATAAATATAACACCTTCCTCTCAAACAGTTTTGTGTACATACCCCTGTATTTAAATTAAGGTGGTAAGCACCGTGTGGATAAAGACTGCTTCTTACATCCTCTTTTAAGAATACTTCATCAACTTTATTGATTTAGGAAATATAAAAAATCTTTCAAGTTTCTTTTCATCTTTAATGAAATAATCTTGTGAACTACTGAAGACACGTTTTAACACCATTACCTTTTTAATAGATGAAGAAAGAATGCTTTCTTCCTTTAGACTAATTTAAGTCTAATTTGGGATGTTTGGGAGCTGAAAATAAAACCAAGCAAAGGTATTTTCCAGGCTTTAAAAATCAAGGTGAAGCAAACACTGTGTTTTATAGGTATCTCAAGCTGTGTAAGTTGAGTATTTTAACATCCACATTTTACACTTAACTGCAGCAGAAATTCAAAATATGTGTGCATTTGCTAAAACAATGATTACTGCATAAGTATACTTAACTGAACTAATCAAACAACAGAAATATTTATTTTCTAGAGGTGGTAGTGACAAAAGTTATTCATGAGTCACCTGAATTTCGGAAATGGGGCTCCTCCTAAAGAGTTTTCAGGCATCTGCTTCAACTAGCTTTAATAAACAAAGTATTCTGAATAAAGTTGAATTTTATATTACGGCGAAGTCGTCAAAAACTGTTTCGTTGTACATTATCCAGTCAGCACACTGTCATTTTCTGAATACACTACGGAGAACAAAACAGACTAAGCAGGAAAAACAGGTTTCCAAGGACAACTGGGGTTTCCAAAAACAAAATATCTATATATTTAAATGACAATTGTGATGGAAATGTAAAATTGCTAAATAAAAACAATTCAAATAGTGGACAGTGGTCAATAAAAGATAACAAAGGGACAGTTTTCTACTTTAAGACAAATAAGACTGACTGCAAATAACACCACAAACGATTAGCGATGAAGAAAGCGTATCTTCACTGAAGGTTCCTCAGCAAAAAGTTTGGGCAAGCGGAATCGGCCTACGCTGGCAACCCAACCGACCCTTAACCGACCAAATCACTCCGGGGCGCCGACCTCGGCTCAGGGCTCCTCTTCAGACCCCTCAGGCTTGTCCTCAGCTGCGGCCTGGTCTGGCCACAAAGCGCTCCTGTTTCCTCCGGCCCAGGGCCCGAACTGTACTCACCGTGAGTTCCAGGGACGGCTCGCGGTGGGGAAGGGATGCTACAAACGGTGGACAGACCCACAGGAACGGCTGCAAGAAGAGAGGTGCGAAAGCAGCAGCCAGCCCAGGACTCTCCAGCCCCTAACTTCCAGACGTGAGAAGACACACCGCCGGCCAACAGGCATCTAGCCCCAAGCCACTTCCGGGAGCGCTCTAGGAATCCTGGAGGTCTGAAAGCTCTATGGTCGGTCCAATGAGCCGACTGGGGCACCACGCCCCTCACAACCAAACGGTAGGCCTCGCTGTTCTCTTGCGTCTACGCGTCGCAGGGTTGCGCGCGGCTCTAAGGCGCTGGGAAAGTTGTAAGGAATAACGGACTGTGGTGTCACCTCCGCCTCGCGCACTTGGCCCAACGACCCCGCTCCGCACGCTCGCTGGGGAGGTAAAGGTCCCCCGGAGAGCTGATCCGAGGGCTTGCGGAGGCCAGGGCTGGGAGCAGGCGGTAGCTGGGGTAGCGGTAGAGGATGCACGTTACGGATCCTTATGATGCTAACTAACTAGACTTGCGTTTGGCCGGGTTAGATATCCCTGTACTTTATTGTTCTCTCTCCATAAACACGGAGAAGGCAATGGCAACCCACTCCAGTCCTCTTGCCTGGAAAATCCCATGGATGGAGGAGCCTGGTAGGCTGCAGTCCATGGGGTCGCTAGGAGTCGGACACGACTGAGTGACTTCACTTTCACTTTTCACTTTCATGCATTGGAGAAGGAAATGGTAACCCACTCCAGTGTTCTTGCCTGGAGAATCCCAGGGACAGGGGAGCCTGGTGGGCTGCCGTCTATGGGGTCGCACAGAGTCGGACACGACTGAAGCGACTTAGCAGCAGCAGCAGCAGCTTCAAAAACATATCCAACCCTCCTACGTAGACTGCAAATTTCTTGAGGAATTCCAGTTTATCATGGTTCATAGAAAATCTGAATCCTTTCGAGTCTTTACATATGTTCCACCCTTTCCTATTTTAATGAATTGCAGTCTCTTACAAAACCTACTTTGCAGTTTAGCTTTTTTAGTACTGAGTTAAGTTTAGGATTATGACATAATCTATGACATAAACTTAAGTTGTAGACCCTATTTCCAGTACCACAAACTTAGAAAAACTCAAATTCAAATCCATGTTCTTTCCTTATACACCCTTACAATTTTAACTTTTTAGACTACATAGGATTTGGGGGCAGGGGTTGTGGATACTGGCCTTAAAAATCATTTTAACAGCAAAATGGGTTTGTGCAGGAAAAGCAGAGAATTGCTATTTGGGTCACACAAAGCGTGGTGTTTCACAGGCAAGACCAAGAAACAAAGGGAAGATCAACTTGATTAGTTTGGGGGAGGGCTGTCTTGAATAAAAGTTTGCTGGAGAAGAAGGAGGTTATGGCCATTTCTTATTAGCTGCAAGCAGTGGTTAGTGCATTGCCACTGGGGCAGGGAGGGCTCTTCTTAAAAGCAGGTGATGAAATACCCTTGTGAAAAATGTCCTCTCTTGTACCAGAAGAAAAGTTATATTCTTATCATCATGAATAAGAAGTTGTGACAGACAGACTTTTATACAAAGAATTCCATATAAGAGAAAGCAGACCTTGTTAAAATAATTTTTATTTTCTTTATTCTTGTTGGTTATGCAGGCTGTAATACTAGTACATGTGTGAGACCTCTCCTTCAGGGCTTCCTGACTCCATTTTAAAGGAGGTTTTCCTTGATTTACATGAAAAATGTCTTACTTTTGTTACTGTTTTGATCCCCCATTTTTATTCCTTTAACATTTTTTATAACTATCCATTTATGCTGGGTTTTCAGGTGCCCCTCCAATCTTTGTCTTAATTTTCCCTCCTTATCTGATCCTGCTGATAGCCACCACCACCAATGTTTCTATCCAGTCCCCAACCTTAACCTAAAAATATTCTTGTCTGTCCTCAGGGCTAAGCCTTAGTAGTTTTGATTTGCTTGTAAGAGTTTTGTCAGCTAATCATCACAATAAAACAAATAACAATAAACACAGAAGTTACAGTGTTTCAACTCTTTCAAAACACTTTTGTTATTTCATAGTTTTTGCTTCCCACCAGAGATGAAAACTGAAAATAACTGTCAACAGACTAGAACTATGCTCTGCTTCATTTTTACATTAAAAAATAATTTTTAAAAATAAAAGTTGTACACATAGGTAGTAGAAGTAAAATAGTGTTGTAACCTAAGCAAAGATTTCTCATTAGGCACTAATAATAACAGATTTTGCTAAATTTGACTTCATCAAAATTTAAATTTTCTGCTCAGCAAAAAGCACAATTTAGAAATGAAAAACGGAATGGGAAATATTTACTGGAAAATATTTTTTCAATACATATTTCTGACAACTGGTATCCAGAATATATAAAGAATTCTTACAGCTCAATCATAAGAAAACAAATGTAAATAGGCAAAAGTTATGGACACACACTTTACCAAAGAAGATATATGAATTATCAATAAGTTCATGAAAAGGTACTCAAAATCATTATTCATCAAGGGAATATAAAAGTAAGACCACCACACATCCATTAGAATGGCTAAAATGAAAATGACTGACAATACTGAGTGCTAGAGAGGATATGGGACGGCAAGGAGATCCAACCAGTCCATCCTAAAGGAAATCAGTCCTGAATATTCATTGGAAGGACTGATGCTGAAGCTGAAACTCCAATACTTTGGCCACCTGATGTGAGGAACTGACTCATTGGAAAAGACCCTGAATCAAGATTGAAGGTAGGAGGATAAGGGGACAACAGAGGATGAGATGTTTGGATGGCATCACTGACTCAATGGACATAAGTGTGAATAAACTCCAGGACTTGGTGATGGACAGGGAGGCCTGGCTTGCTGCAGTCCATGGAGTTGCGAAGAGTCAGACACGACTGAGCGACTGAACTGAAGTGAACTGAACTCTTATACACTGCTAGTGAGAGTGTAAAATGGTACAACTAGTTTGAAAAATAGCAATTTTTAATAAAGTTAAATAGTGCCTACATTATAGCCCAGTAATTTCACCCCTAGGTATTTTTCCCCAAGACATAAAACCATAATCCATAGCAGCTTTATTCATAATTCACAATTATTCATAATAGGCCCAAATTAGTTCATCAAAAGGAGAATAGAAAATCAAATACTGTTATGATCATACAACAGAAACTAAACTGATCATACAGTCAGAAACTAAAAGCAGCTACTGATAGATAAGGCTCTCCTGGTGGCTCAGACGGTAAAAATCTGCCTGTGATGTGGGAGACATGGGTTCAATCCCTGGATTGGGAAGATCCCCTGGAGGAGGGCATAGCAACCCACTCCAGTATTCTTGTCTGGACAATCCCCATGGACAGAGGAGCCTGGTGGGCTATAGCCGATGGGATCACAAAGAGTCAGACACAACCCAGCAACTAAGTACAGCACTGATAGATGAACAACATGGATATATTTAAAAATTTTGTTATGTTGGTTTATTTCTTTTTCTGGAGCAATGGACCAAAAAAAGTAGAATAACAAACAAAGGCAGATAGATCTTCCATTAGTCCAACACTCCTGAAGGAACCCTCCTCATCTTTCCTTTTGGGCCTGCTTGGCTTCCCCATTTTATGCTTCCAGTCTCCTCCTTTTGGTTATACCCAGTGTAAAGTAGGGCTTGCACTCACTACCAATAAATGAAAGGGAGTGCAAATGAGCATATACTCAAGGCCGAGTGACAATTATAAGTTATACGACAGCAAGTTGTGTTGTTATATCTTCCCATAATTCTGTTATAATTAGATGCAGAATATTCATGAATCCTTAATAGGCTCCTAATAGCCTAAGGTTACTTGGGGAAGTCTCTGGTCGTTTTGTATCCACTGTGTGCCTAGGGCCCATGTGTAGGAGTTGAAATGTCTCTGTGGTTATTTTGTACCATATCTGTGAGCTCTCCAGGGTGTGTCTGGGATGGAGTTTAGAGATCAGATTGCATCCCTTTCAGCCAAGCTTCCCCTCCAGTTGCTCATGTCTAACTTCCTACCTATCATGTTGAATAAAAGTAGCATTGTGTGAGCATTTGTTTAAGTAAAATTAATATCAAGATTAATATCTGTGGTGACAGAAGATAAAAAAAATGTTTACTATGGGTTGGAGTTGTAGTTACATGGTTGCACATATTATAAAAATTCACTAAGTTGCACATCTGATTTGTGCATTTTACTAATAAAAAGACATTTTAAAAAAGTAAATAAAATTAACAGTACTCTGAGGCTTATGGTGTGATAAACACCAGGCCTCACCCTTCCCTTTTGTTATCAATAGCTATTCCCCAGAGGCAACCATTTTAACTCTTTCCATTTACTTTTTTATTAACCTCCACATTTAAAAATAACATGTTAACACTACCATTTCTTGAATTTTTCAAGTATAGATATATTACCTATTAACTTCTTACTATGAAAAATAAACTTTTAACCCTTTTAAATCACTACTAGAATTAGCCACACCAGGGTTTAGAACATATTTTAAACTTCCTGAGTCACTAGGTCCAACAGCAATGAAAGACCCACCAAAACACAAAAAAATGTTAAGACTCTGGTTACTCATACTTTCCCGGTTTGTATAAACAGATGACATGTTTCTAATAAGTCTCCAAACATTTTGCACACCTAGGGCCGCAAGGTGTTCCTGCATTTTCCATAGTTGCTCTACATTTTAGTTTCAGAAGCATCACTTCATATAGTGTATGGAATAGCATATTCTCAAATATTTTGCTCTCATGCATCCTCTTATATTCTTAAAAACCAGTGAGGACTCCAAAGAGCTTGTTTACATGGGTCATATCCAACAAGATATGCTGTGTTCGAAATTAAAACTGAGGAATTAAAGTTTTTCTTTAAAATAACAGTAAGTTACCCATTACATGTTAGGTAACATATTTTATGTTACTTTAATGTTTTATGAAGTTTATCTGTATTTTCAAAAAAAGTAAAAAGGGTGGAATCATTTCACATTTCTGCAAATCTCTGTAACGTCTGACTTAATAGAAGGTGGCTTGATTCTCCTATCTGCTATTTCACTCAGTATCACACCTGTGCTCATACTGACCCTTCTGCTAGAAGTACACTTCCTACTACTTTTCACTTACCTAAACTCTGTCCATCCTTCAAGGTTTGGCTCAGATTTCACTTTAACCAGAAAGCCTTCTCTAGGAATCCAAGAATGAGGTGTGTAAAACAGAGAAAATGAGAGAGAGGACGGTATAGAAGAACATGACTTATTTCAAGTTGGAAAGATGACCTACTTCCTTTCCCTCCCAAGAACCGACTTAAATGACGGAGTTCTCGGATCCCTCAAACGGTTCTCCGCTTTCTCCACCTGGGGTCCTGAGCTCCTTCCCAGGCGGCAACCTCAGTGCTTCCGGATCCCGGAAAGCCCGGCCCCTTTCCTCGCGCTCTCGCGCGGCTCGGCCACTTCCGGTAGCTAAAGGTTCCAGCGCTCCCCGGGCCGGCCTTTGCGGTCGGATAAACGGAGCCGTGAGCTGGGCCTAGCGCCAGGGGCTGGACACCGCCGGGAGACGAGGGCTGGCAGGTGAGTGCCCAAGTGAGGGCGACGCGGATGCTGTTCTCCGTCGTGTGGGACCGTCCGGGCTGGGATTGGGGTTAGGTATTTAAGGAGCAGTTCAGAATTAGGGTAATTGTTCGCATTTCGGGAAAACCCATACACAACAGCAACAGTTGCTGCACTGAATTTATGAAGATAAAATACCAGTCAACTAATTTAAGCAGCTTTGAGGGGAAGAAATGCTGAACATGATGCATTTTGATGAACAAAAAGACTTAACGGCACTATTGGCCTAGCCTAATACTAACAGTATTTACTATGTGCCAGGCACTGTTCTAAACCCAAGACACTTGGTCCCTTATGTAATTCCTACTTTTTGAGGTAGACACCATGTTACACTGTTTTACAGATGGGGGATGTGAGGCACAGAAAATGGACATGCCAAGGTCATATAATTAGAAACAGGAAAAGCAAGGATTCATACCCAGGCAGTCTGCTCTTAACCTCTGTTCCACTGCCTTCATTGATAACCTGATTTTACCAGTTTAGGAAATGTGCAATCCAGAAGAAAGTTTGTACTGAGACATGTTATTATAGCGGTGTTCTGAATCAGGTTTGTTAGCAATTTCTGTCTAGACAAAGAGCTTAACAAAGGGTGCCTTCCACAGCAAGTTTTAAGGAGAAAAGAATAGAGATTTTCATTTCACAAATTAATTAGGCCCCCACACAATTTCAGAGTCCCTTTTCCTGTTCCATTTCTCTCTAGATTCTTCTCCGTTCTTATTTTGTTTCTAAGTTAAATCATTTGAAATTGCTGATATTTGACTGTACAAAAATGGAATTTCAAATGTTTAACCCAGTATTGCAACATCTTTTTGTGTGACAATTTAGGGGTCTATACCAGTCTTTTCTTTTAGCAAATTGTTCTGGCTTTATCTCCAAAATATACCTTGAATCTGTTTATTTCTCTTCATGTCCACTTTGGTCGGTGCCACTGCCTTCTCTCATCTGGGTTACTGCAGTAGGCTCTTGACTGGTTTTCTTCTGCTCTTTCCTCACTCTTGGTTCCCTAAGGGGCCAGAAGGATTTTTAAAAAAGATAAATCAGATCATGTCCTTCCCTTCTAGTGGTGCCCCATGCTTAGAATACATATCCCCTGTTCACCTCTTTAGCCTAACTTTATACCACATTTCCTTTAATCCAGTGCTTTAGACCCAATGACTTTCTTTCATTTCCTGTAAACACATCAGATTCATTCCTACCATACAGTCTGTATTAGTTATTCCCTTTGCCTGGCATGGTCTTCTGCAGAACTTCCCAAGGCTGGACATTTATATTTCAGTTAAAATGTCAGCTCTCCAGAAAAGCCTTTTCTGATTACTTGTAGTAGTCAGTCACTCTGTTTCAATTCATTGTTTATATTCCACATACTGTTAATCCTCTTTGATATCTGTTTTGTCTCCCTTTACTGTAATGTAGGCTTATATAAGTAGGGATCTTATTTATCTTGTTATATCTTGTTATAGCCCCAATACCTAGAAGAGAGGGTTGGCACACAGCCTGCACTAAGTAAATACTTATTGGATTAATGAATAAAAAGAAATAGGTATAAAGTCTTTGGCATAGCAGAACTTAGCTATACAGAATTGAGGTGGTTTGGAACATAGTAAATGGGACCTGCCCTGAGAATGAGATCTTGATCAGTGTTGTCCAATAAATAGGAATGTAATGTGATCCACCTATGTAATTTTAAGTTTTCTAGTAGCCACATTAAAGATGTAAAAAGACAGATGAAATTAATTTTAATATATTTTATTTAAACCAGTATATCCAAAATATCATTTTAAAATCTAAACTTATAAATGAAAGTTAATACCTTTTTTCATACTAAGTCTTTGAAAGCCAGTGTTTACACTTACTACACATCTCAATTGTTACTAAATTTTCATTGTAAGTACTTAATCTATATTGAGATTGCATAAAATTCAGTGGAAAAAATAGATTCCTACACCTAAATTACTCTAAACATACTTAAAGTTTTTCCAATAACTGAATTGAGTATCAGTTTTTAAGTTTAAATTAAAGTGAAAAAAAATTTAGTTCCTCAGTTGCATAGCCATGTTTCAAGTGCTAAATAGCCACATGTACGTAGTGGCTAATGCATTGGACAGCACAGATAGTTAAAGGATAAAATGTCTGTTCATTGTTGGGTCAAAAGGGGCAAAGGAGAGGGTAGTATCAGAAGTATGGTGGAGGGAAGAAGGTCTAGAAAAATGCAATTGTAAGCTCTTTATACAGGTCACATTTGAGGACAGATTCCTCTGGTGCTCAAAACTAAGTGAGGTGTGGCTTCTAAAGTAGACTACTTTAGCATGTGTGCTGCAGATTTTAGGTATTCTAGGAATCATTTTGTGGGGTAGTAAAATGGTCTAGCAGTGCTGGTCATATATATTTCTAAGTTGAATCTTATATGATGTGGAACAGTCGTGGAAATCAGGTTATTTTCCTATAAAGCAGTGATTCTTCACTAGGCTGGTGGTGTAGGGGAAAGATTTTGCCCTTCAGGGAATATTTGCATCTCTTAAGAAATTTTTACTTGTCACAAGTTGGGGCTGCTGGTGGCCTCTAGGGGTAGAGGCCAGGGAAACTGCTAAACATCCCACAGTGCAGAGACAAATCCACAAGGAATCATCTGGGTGAAAATGTCAGTAAAACCAAGGTTGAGAAACTGTGCTCTAGAGGATTTGAGTAAGGAAGACTGAGAGATCTATTCTTTTAGAACCTTAATCTCTCTTGTGATATTACTAAGGGGAGAACAGGTTGTTTTGAAGCATTTCAAAGTTTCTAGTAGGTTTTCACTGTTGATGGACTTTTTGATTAGACAATAAAGAAATAACTTCATGCTTAGGATGAGACTGTAGACTCAATAAAGATAACATAAATAACATGTGCATGTATGACTCAGTGACCTTGGGATAAGCTGATCCGTTCACCTTTGCATGGCTTGTGACATGTGCCCCACTGTTTCAAATATAATTGATGTCAGTATTAGAGTTGTCACCCTTTTCTCTTCCCCTATCACCATCTTTTGTTCCTTTCCCTATACCCTTATTCCTTTTTTATCATTGTCTTTTCATTCCATCTCTTTCTCTTCTGTCTTGTTTCCTCTCTTCACCAGTGCCTGTGCATACCTCTGACATCCCCTCCTCCCCAACCATCAACCATTTCTTCCCTTCATAGCTATTGGTTCCCCATTCAGAATCACCAGTTTAACCACCACCCCACCTGTGGCTGAAAGAACTGTCCCCATACTCCCTTTAGGTGCCTCTTAACTGTCAATGTCTGTTCTACTAGTTCATGACAACTACAAGTTCTTGCCTCCCTCCAAAAATGATGGGAGAAGTGATGCATGTTTCACAATTTGAGAAACTGCCATGTTTAGGGTTCTTTTAGAGCAGGTGCCGTCATTCCAGGATGGCTTTCTGCTAGAACCCAGTGATTCTGGATTACAGTGTCTAACATATAACATCTTTGTTTCCAGAAACTGTGGCTGTTGATTGGACTCAGAGCTCTTCTTTCCAACTGGTTGCACCCTCATCAATATTTTGTGGGTTTCTAGACTCACTAGGGCACTGACTAATCCTTCATAGTAATAACAACTAGTTAGATCTCCTTTAACATCATGCCTCCTTTGCCTTATGGCAGCAGTTATCCCAGGTCCCACTGGACTTTCTTTTATTACCACTATCACTCCAGGCTGTCTCTGCCCTGAAATCTTTCTGTACCTCCCTGACTCTTATCCTTGCCCTCTGGTCAAGATCAGATGGTAGACACTGTGGTTAACAATCTGGAATCAACATCAGACTAAAAAAGGGTAGCATGGTCTCAATGCTCCAAACTACTTTTCACGTTAAGACTTCAAGGGTGTACAACTCTAAGACTAATTTAGAAATAAAAGGAAATTTTACTCAGGTAGATTCTTTGGTGCCAGAGAAATTTTTAATGATGATTGAAGCTTTGCCTACATTTAGGATACTCAAAGTCTCCAAGGTAGATTTCTTTGATAACTAATTAGGCCTGAGTGGCTAAAGAACTTTTGTTACTTACACCATATTAGTAGAGCTTATTTGCTGTATGAATTCTTTGATGTCTAATAAGGGCTGAACTTACACGGAAGGGCCTCCCACACTCATCACATTCATAGGGTTTTTCACCTGTGTGGACTCTCTGATGCTGAATGAGACCTGTGTGCCCACTGAAATCTTTCCCACATTCTTTACATTTATAGGGCTTCACCCCAGTGTGTACTCTATGATGTCCAATGAGATGTGAGCGTTGAATGAAAGATTTTCCACATTCATCACATTTATAGGGCTTTTCTCCAGTGTGTGTTCTCCTGTGTTTACTAAGGTCTGAGCTATGACTGAAATTTTTTCCACAGTCATCACATTTATAGCATCGTTTTTTCCTCTGTTGCCACTCGAAAATGCCCTCACTTTCAAAAGCATCTTTGGATTCAGGATACTGAAGAATATCTTTGTTAAGTCTGTCATTTATCTTCCCAAGGAATTCCATGTCTTTGGATTTATCTTCCTTCTGGGACAAGTCTTCAGTTTTAGTCTTGGTTTCATCACCTGTAACAAATGTACAGTATACAAATAGGTCCTATTCTAGGTTTGAGAAGCAAGAAACCCATGGAATAAAGAACATGTAAATGTTATAAATATGTTATAAAAATGAAAAATCACATACAATGTGCAAATTAGATAACTGGCACCATCAAAACATATATTGGAAATATAGGGAAGAAATTTATGAAGAGGCCACTAAGGATGACATCAGAATTATTATTTGGGAATAAATTAGGAGAAGAAGAAAAAGCAAAAATGTGGACAGGGCAATCATGTGCAAATGCAGAGTGGTAAATGGGAACTCCAGATATGCTAAAGATAATTAAGAGGGATAAACAGAGAGATTAGAAAACAAAGAAGGGGAGGGAGGTATTTTGGGAGAAATTTAAGGGGTCTGAGACATAGGTAGTAAGTGGGAGTAAAGCCAAGTAAAAGTGATTGGAGAGGGTAATGGGATGAGGGATTTGAGAGGAATGTACTGAGTAGGAACCGTCAGGAACACATTATTATGTGTATAAATAATAGCTAAAAGTGGAGGGAAAACATGCAGGTCAGTATAAATAGAGGGAGGGAGATAAGCAGGAAGTGACAGTAGATGGTCTGGCATATGTTCTGGGTTGAATCCTTTCTTCTGAGACTGATGTCCTCGCTATCATCTCTTCTTGTCTAAATCCTAGCTTGGTGGTTCTCAAACTTTATTGTGCATCAGAATCATCTGGAAGGCTTAACAAAACAGATCACTGGACTCCCTACCACCAGGGCTTCTGACTTGATAAGGCTAGAGTGCAGCCCAGGAGTTTGCACTTCTTGGTATGATAGATAACTGCTGGTCTAGAGACCACACTTTGAGAGCCACTGACCTACCTATTATTCAAGGTCCATCTCAAATGCTGTCTCCTCCAGGAAGTCTTCCCTAACCTCCTAACTTGGATGTGCTCTTTTCCCTCTTCCTGATCCCATATCCTCAACTCCAAGCTTAGCATGGAACTTGACACACAGCAAGTACTCAATAAATTTTATAAGGAAGTAGGTGTTTTAATGATTTGGAGGGGGTAATCCTATATGGTCTAATGTTGGATGTCACCTGTTTGATTATGCTGAAACCTCCATCTCAACAGGTCTAGGGATCCCAACTGTGCAACAATCATTTAATCACATGGTTTTCAGTGGTTCACTCGGCATGACGGGAGAAACAGCAAGAGCTGCCAGAACATTTCAGTGCCTGGGCTGGGTATGGAAAACACTGGCTCTGGACTGAGTGAACTCCACTTTTCACTGTCATCACAATGTCCTCTTGCTACCAAATCTTCCTCAACTCGTACTTTCCTCCTTACAATACATATTTTTAATCAGGCAATAGATTTTCTAAAAAAAAGTTTGGTTATTTGCTCTAAAATGATGTTGTTTTGGAATCTAAATACCATTTTATCTCTGGCTAGAATTACAAGGACTGGATTAGAGCCTGAAGGTCAAGATTTCAGTCCTGGCTCTACTGGTAACTGTTTAAATGTTGGCAGATCATAACCATTTGGTTCCATATCACCTCTGTACCCTCCTCCTTACCTATTGTTTGATCAGATGAGGAAATGTATGATAAAGCATGTGGAAAATTATAATGTGTGGCAGAAGTATTGCTAAGTTAGTATTAGTAGGTTAATGATCATTAAGCAAATCATGCAAGTTAGAGATACCACCATACCATTAAGAAAGTGTTTTCAAGCATTGACATCTTGGCTCAGCTGCTTCTTTTACATACTGGAAGCACTAACAGTTGGTTTTTGGTGGCTTACTGATGAAGATGAGTATTTTTTTTAAAGAACACAAAGAGTTGGCACTTCTGGTCAGTTACTACCTTCAGAGGAATCTACCAATCTTTAGGATGAATCTCTCTCCCACGACTTCAAGAAAAGTCTGGAGAAATCCCTCACCAGGACTTCAAAAGAATTAAAAAATATATATAGGGTTAGCAATTCAAATTATAACCCTCTCCATTACATCTGCAATTGAACAATATAAAGAAAATTGTATGGAAACTGTCAAATGTGAACTTTTATCATCTCAGGGACCTGCAGTTTACTTGGCCAACTGGAGTTTCAGGACTCTGTTGATGTATCTTTTCCAATTGCCAGCTAATCCCAGGCTAATATAATATTAGGAGATCCTGTTTCAGAACTGACAAGATTAGGATTGTCAGTTCTTCTGACAATTTTGCATCTTCTGCCAGGGCTATTCTTCCAATTTTATTTTGGCACATCCATGAATTGCCTTATCATTCCAGATGAGCCCAGTCCTGCTGGTCACTGGGATGAGGATATGTCCATAAAAACCATCTGATTACCATATGTACAACTTGCTTGACAGTCTAGAGGGAAAGGACAAGGTTAAACGCTGAGTGAAGTGAAATAGGAACAAAGTTAGGGAGACTATCACTTACTGCTACCAGAGATTCAGTGTTGTGGGTTAATAGCATATCCAAAAAGTTTCCTTTGAAATACCTGACAATGTGTTAGAAAGAACTGCAAGACACTCAGTTCTCCAAGTTCTCTCATATATGAAGATAATTCTGTATTAAATGACCTCAATTATAATTCCAAGTTATGTTTACAGGGATGAGTTCCATTACCCTAGCCAACAGATAATATTCATAATCTTGCTGATATGGATAGGATGAAAATTTTAAAACAAGATCCTGCATAAAAAAGTCTATTTAACAATAAATTTATTTTAAAAGACACTGGCTTTATTGGATTATCATGATGGTTTTAAAAAATTGTTCTGGATTAGTAGGCAGGAGCCCCAGCTCTCCCTCTAACTCCTATGGAAACTTGGAAAAGTCACAGCCACTGTGGGTATATCTGTTCAAATGTAAAATGAGGATTTGGACCAGATATTGTATTATTTTAATAAAGTTGAGAGGCATTTCTTCAAATGTATTTGTTGTGATTTCTACAGGGTTTGTTTTGTGTGTGTGTGGTAGTTGTTTTGTTTTTTCCTTGTCTGTTTTTTGGTGGGGAGCCTGGTTGGGGGTATACATAGATTAAAAAAGTTGCCAGGGTAGTACTTTAGAAAAAAGTCATATTCACATTGCTCAATGCAGACAAAATGGACTTCCCTAAGAATCCACAGGCCTCACAGGATAGCTAGATTTCATGAGGCATCTTTCAGTAGATTAGATTAAGAAAATACAATTCATATTTTAACTGCATAGTATTCCCCTGAAATGTTATTTTGGTAGCAGCACATATGTAAACCTCTACAATTTTAGGTATAGGAAGTGTGTATTTTTCTGGACTTACACTAATGAGAAGCAGAGTGAAACTGTCCAGAAGTATTTGTATAAAAACATAAGGAAAGACCATCTAGAATTTAAAGTTTCGCACAGACAAGCCATTAACCATCATCATAATAATCTCTGTGTTCTACACAATAGAATTTGGCATGTTGACATGTTAATTATTACTGTGCACTATAAGTGCATGTCCTGTCGTCTCCCAAAGGTGAGGACAAAACTTACTATATGGCTTCTTACAAAACATAAGTGAAGATTCCACACAGTTAAGCTTACTAAAGCTTATTAAAATGGTCTGTATCTTTCAGCTTCTACCTCCTGAAACTCCTGCCCATAAGACTCATTAAAAAATAGCACCTAAGTCTAATGATAAGGTCAAGGGAGGAAGGGAGATAAAATCTTCCACAGTGAAGTGAAGGATAAGCAGAAAAACTTAAAAAGGAGAAGAAAATGAGGAAGCTCATCTCTAATCTAAGGAACCAGCTCTTCCTTCATATACACAAACGCCTACACCTTACCATTCCTTTGGGCCTCCCCAGATTTCTGCTCCTGCCAGGTCTTCTTGGGATGAAGCTGGATAGTCAATGACTCATGTGGCCTTCTCAAGGGGGCCAACTTGTCCAAAAGTGCATCCTGTCTTTCTGAATTGCCTGGAACCTGGGAAAAATGAAGTATGTTTGGGTGTGTAAGGTAGATTTTGTGAAAGAACGGAAAGAACTTCAGAGCAAGATCAGAAGAAGCATGTGCCAGGAACCAGGGCCACAAAAAAGAGGACAAATTATCATTCAATTGCAAATGGCAATAATGACTAAAAATGAAGAGACAGAGGCTAATCTACACTTCAGGACACTGGAGAATAAAATTCAGTGTCTCTAACAGTGATCTGCAGAGGCCTAGAATCATAGGCTTGGGACTTGATATACCTTAAATATCATCGAACTCAACTTCCACCAAATGCGGGCATTTCTTCTATAACTAGGATAAGGAAGTGGCAACCCACTCCAGCACTCTTGCCTGGAAAATCCCATGGACGGAGGAGCCTGGTAGGCTACAGTCCATGGGGTCGTGGAGTTGGACACGATTGAGAGACTTCACTTTCACTTTTCACTCTCATGCATTGGAGAAGGAAATGGCAACCTACTCCAGTATTCTTGCCTGGAGAATCCCAGGGAGAGAGGAGCCTGGTGGCTGCTGTCTGTGGGGTCGCACAGGGTTGGACACGACTGAAGCGACTTAGCAGCAGCAGCAGCTTCTATAACTATGTGGTCCAATATGATAGCCACTAGTCAAATGTGGTTACTGAGCACCTGAAATATAGCTAATACAAATTGAGATATGTAAAATACATACCAAATTTTGAAAACTGAAAAAAAAGAATGTAAAATACTTCATGTTTAATATTGATTGCATGATTACATATTTTGGGTAAATATATTTAATTTCACAAATGCGGCTACTAAAAATTTAAATTACATACATGGCTCACATTATATTTAATTACCATATATTAAATGTATATTTAATAATAGGTATTAAATATGAATGGGACAATTAGTGCTGTTCTCCAATATCCTTGTTATTTACTTGAACCCCACCTTGAAGGGGAGTTTTTTATTACAAGATAGCCTATTTTTCACTTTCATGCATTGGAGAAGGAAATGGCAACCCATTCCAGTGTTCTTGCCTGGAGAATCCCAGGGATGGTGGAGCCTGACGGGCTGCCGTTTATGGGGTCGCACAGAGTCGGGCACGACTGAAGCGATTTAGCAGCAGCAGCAGCAGCCTATTTTATGTATGTGCTGTGCTTAGTCACTCAGTCGTGTCCCACTCTTTGCTACTGTGTGGACTGTAGCCCACCAGGCACCTCTGTCCATGGGGTTTCTCCAGGCAAGAATACTGGAGTGGGTTGCCATGCCATCCTCCGGGGAATCTTCCCAACTCAGGGATTGAACCCAGGTCTCCCACATTGCAGGCGGATTCTTTACCATCTGAGCCACCAGGGAAGCATTTTGTGTATAGGTAACCATGAAAGAAAATTCTTTGTTTTCCTCTGACACCTATTTGCCTTCCTATAGCTTCTCACTGATCCTAGCCTTCCGAACTGACATAGAATCAGCCTAGTGTCTCTTTTTACTCAGTCACACTTCAGTTATTTGACATGGGCAGTGTCAGTCCCTAAGCCTTGTTCTTCTCTAGGGTAACAAATTAAAATATTTTCAGGTATTCTTGCATATGCCTTTTGCTTTGGCTGGGTGCATATACCCTGAAAAGTGAAAGAAACTGAAAGTGAAGTTGCTCAGTTGTGTCCAACTCTTTGCGACCCCATAGACTGTTGCCTGTCAACTCCTCCATCCATGGGATTTTCCAGGCAAGAATACTGGAGTGGGTTGCCATTTCCTTCTCCAGGAGACCTTTCCTGACCCAGGGACTGAACCTGTGTCTCCCACATTGTAGGCAGATGCTTTACCGTCTTGAGCCACCAGGGAAGTCTGTTTACCCTGAAAACTCACAGCCAAATGACCACCGCCTTCCCACCTGCTTTTGAGGTTCATCAAGCTCTCTCTCCATATCCTCCAGCACAGTCACCGCCTCCTCTCCAGTCTCTGGATGGTGTGCCTGCACCCATGCTTGCAGGTCCCTGGGGAGAATGCTCAGGAACTGTTCAAGCACCAGCAGGTCTAAAATCTGCTCTTTTGTGTGGCATTCTGGCCTCAGCCACTGGCGGCAAAGGTCCCAGAGCTGAGTAAGAGCTTCATGGGGTCCAGCTGCGTCCTGATAGCAGAGCTTCCTGAAGTGCTGCCTGAAGTGTTCCCTTCTGTGAGGACTGGACTTTTGTGAGATGGAGTCCTGTCCCCTGTAATGGTCTTCCGCTTTAACTCTTAGAAGTCCTTTTTGTTCTTCAAGTTCCAGAAATGTGGTCATTCTGGGCTGTTTTCAGGAGATTAATCCTCTATCTGGGACTGAGTCAAGGAGAATCTCTCAGAATCTTGTCTCAGAGAAAAACCTATTGCCATAGAGAAATGACAAAAACTGCTGTGAACACAAACACTAATAAAAGGAAGCTACCAGAACTGAGTAAACAATCTGATATGTGTGTTAGTTGCTCAGTCATGTCCAACTCTTTTCGACCCCATGGACTGTAGCCCACCAGGCTCTTCTGTCCATGAGATTCTCCAGGCAAGAATACTGGAGTGGGTTGCCGTTCCCTTCTCCAAGGGATCTTCCCGACCAAGGGATTGAACCTGGGTCTCCTGCACTGCAGGCAAATTCTTTACCGTCTGAGCCACCAGAGAAGCCGAAACAGTCTGATATGAGGCTGTAAATAAGAACACTGTAGCAGTGTTTGAATTTGAATCTGTTGTGTAATTTAAAGCAAGTTACTAGATCCTCATCTGTAAAAATTCTCAGGTTTCTCATAGGGTTGATGTGTAGGTTAAATAAGTAGGCAAAGCCCTTGGCCTGACAGCAAGCATTAAGTAAACGCTGAGTATTAATAACTTTGTTAAAAGGCTCGTTCATTCCACAGCCTGAGGTGGACCAGTCTGTAGGATTCAGTGGTTGTGGGGTACATGCTTCAGTTCAGGAAGAGGGTTATAAGAGTACCCTCGCAGAGCAACTCACAATCAGTGTTCCCCTTTAGCTCCGTTCTCCGGGCATGTCGGCCCTAGCCCTCCCTCGTAGCTCTGTCTGGAGGGGTTGGGGGGAGCAGCCCGGAAGGGGGAGGTGTGGGGAAGGGGTTGCTGCTTAGCACAACTGTGCCCTGTCCCCTCCTCCACTTAGGAGCCGGAAGAGACTCACCTCACGCCTGGAGGAACAGGTGCGACAGCTAGCGTCCTTTGGGGCGGCCCGAACCAAGACTGACCCACCAATCGATGCTCCGCAGCTTTCAGCCAGGCACTTCCGGGGCCGCTCTAGGAAGCCTCGCCTCGGTGAGCTAGTCAGTTCTAGCTCGCGGAGGACCCCACTTGTGAACATTTTACTTAGGGGACTTATGCGCTTGCTGAAGTTTTCTTTGCTTTTTTTTTTAAAAAGTTCCCTCTCAAATCTTTTGACTCAATTATTAAACAGTATGACTATGTAATGCATTCACAGGGTTCAATATTTATAAAGAATTATAACCTATAGTGGAAACGAATCTGAAAAAGAATATATATATGTAATAACTGAATCACTGCTATACACCTGAAACTAATACATTGTAAACTACACAGGTACGCGCGCGCACACACACACACACACACACACACGCACACGCACAGACGGTAGCAGTTCTGCAACTTTTCTTTTTCTTCTAAATGATTCTGGAATTTGTACGTAAAAGACTTCTTCCATTTCACTCCTTTTTCTTTTAAAGAAAAATAATCACATAGGGTTCAATTATTCCATAATTTATTGATAATGATCCTGTTGATGGTTATGTAGGTTGTTTTCAATCTTTTCTTTTTCAATAAATTACTCTGCACATAACTTCTTGTGTATAAGGGTATATCCATAGTGTATATTTCTAGAGCTAAGGATTTACTAGAGCTCAGAGTTGGAACATTTGTATTTTTGTTACTGCCAAATTACTAATCTTGGAACCCACTTGTGATGTTAACCTATACTTGTCAACATAATGTTACAAAATATTTTGATCTTTACCAATATGGGTAGGAAAGCTTAGATGGTTTTTTTCCTTCTTCTCTTTCACAAATATTGATTATTCACCTACCATGCCAGGCAATGTTCTGCAAGCTGGAACTGTAGTTTAAAGCAGAGCAATGCCTTTGCCTTCATGGAACTTATAATTCTTGGGGGAGGGGGGTGGTGGCAGAAAGGAGGGGGAGTGAGGCAGGCAATAAACAAACAAGAAAAATATACGTGTTAGGTGGTAGATGTTAGTACTCAGGAGAAAAGAAAGAAAATATGGAGTTTGGGATGAGAATGAAGTAGTAATGCAATTCTAATAGGGTGGGCACCAAGGACCTCACCAGTACACTGACTTCTGAGCAAAGACTCAGGAAGACGAGTAAATGAGCTATCAGGGGCAAAGGTGTTTCTGGGAGAGGGTTAGAAAATGCAAAGGCCGAGAGTGAACTGTGTTTGAAATCTAAGAACAGGAAGGAGATTTCTGTGTCTGGAGCTGAAGGAGCAAAAGGGTGTTCGGAGTACAGAGAGAGAAATGTGACTGTCTCAGGTGAATGCAAGGATATTACTTTGTACTCCAAAAGGAGAAGCCATTCAGAATTTCTGAGCAGAGGAGTAGCATGATCAGATTTAGGCATTAAAAAGATTTCTCTGCCTGCTGTGTTAAAGATGAACTTGTAAGTGTGAAACTATTGCTACCTTGGAGTGGGGAAGGCCTTTCTAAGTGTGGCATAAAAACCCTAAAAACATAACTGAAAAGTCACGAAGAGTAACATGCCACACATCTCAAAGACACAGGGCGGATTTTCCTAATAAGCAAAGATCTCTGAAAAAGAAAAGAACATGAACAAGCCAATAGAAAAATTGGCAAAGACATAAGTCAGCATTTTTAGAACACAGTTATTGATAGACAACAGACTGTTAAAACGTATTCAAAATTGATACTTAAAAGAATTTACATTAAAACAATGAGATTTTTAAAATCCTGAAGATTATGAAAGACAAATATTGATAATATTCATTATTGAAAAGTGTGTGGAAATAGTGGCACTATTAGTTATAAATTTTTGGAAGGCAAGAGCTGTTAAAATTAGTATGTCCATACCTCTTGATCCAGCAACTTAGCTTTGAATTATCCATATAAAATAGCTTTACAAATGTTTGAACTTGTACACAAACATTTTTTGTATTGGAAAATCAAACATCTAACATTTGGGAATTTAAATTTCTATATGCCTAATCATTTTTAAAAGCAAAAACTACAAGATGCCAAAGGCATATGAGTAAACAAACAAACAGTATATGATACGATCATTTTTGTAAAATCATCATCTTAAATGTGTTCTCAATGATTATCACTTGGGATAAACTCACAGAGAACCCACACCTTTTTTTTTTATATACTATATTTGTTTTAATTTTTTTTTATAAAAGCCTAATACTGGTATAAACAGAAAAATATATTTTTTTTAAACCTTATTTTTCACAACTTACAAATAATTTTCCTGTTTGCAATATCTCTTTTCTCTCTCTGAAATTCTTTGCCTGACAAGTTATCCTGTAAAAGAATGTAACTCCTTTAAGATGAAAATCAGATCCAACTTCCCTGTGCTTCTGAAGGGTAAATATAAGTAATCAAGTAAGCCTAGGTGGAACATTTAGAAAGGATGTAGAAATGAATCATCAAGTAAGCTTTATAAAATTTAGACAGAGGATAGCCCCTGCTCTGCATAGTATGTCCCGCATAGCCAATTGAGCAAGTAGAAAATCTAGAAAATGCTTAAGTATTTCTGTTTCCCCTTCAGTGCATGATGACTATTAGCATGTCTCTCCTTCCTTATTTAATGTTTGTTCTGTCAAATTCTTTTACCAGGTTTTCAAACACAAACCTCACTACAGGCCATGAACTTCCTGAGTAGCTCTGAGTATTCTTCAGATACCTCTGGCTTCAGTCACTTGTCAGCTTCAGAGAATCAACTCACCAGTCCCTTGGAGCACTGGGTGTGGTTGAGTTGAGTGGTTGAACACGACAAAATGAGGCTTCCAACCATTGTCACGGATATCCTGTTAAAATCCTGTCTCTACTATTGGCTTAGGTATGTCCTTCCTCTACTGGGATAAAGCCTCTCTGACCTCTTTACCAAGACGTAAGAAGACAGTCTGTGTATGACAAGGAGAGCCTTCTCTCTTCCCCCTCTAGTTATATCTCCCAGAAAGACTAACAAACAAAACAAAGCAAAATAAAAACCCAGAAAAAACAATAGCTGACAACTTAAAAAAAATCAGTACTTGGTAGATGTATACACTCACTTGCTTTCATTATTTAAACAGACAGAAACAAAATGAACTAAGAATTCAACTCAAGAAATCAGAAAAAGAATGAGGAAGAAACCCCCAAGGAAAAGGTTAGAGAAGAAATCAAGATAAAAGTAAATGAATTAGAAAATAGAAAAAGTCATGTTAATAAATAAATCTAAGAATGAAATCTTTGTAAACAAGCCCATAAAAACAACCCATGGTAAATCCAACTGAGAGAAAAATTATCAATGTTTCCTCATCAGATAATATCAGCATCTCATCAAATAACAGCAGGTGAGAAAATAAGTAGGCTACCGAAATTTTAAAAAATCTTAGTGAAAAACCATTAGTTCCAAAATTCATTCAAAAAATTGATAGATAAACCTAAGTCAATACGAAATAACTGAAAAAAAAAACAAACAAACACAAAACTATTAAAGAATCATCTCCAGGAAGGCTCAGATATTCTGTGGCATTTTAATTTTTAAAAAGTTTACATGTATAGATGAAGTCTGACTTTTCCATTTGGAATATAAAAGAAAGAAAAGGAATCTATTTTCATCACCTATATGCAGTTACTGTTGACATTTTGTTGTCATTTACTTCCAATTTTTGCTATTTTAAATGTTTAAAATAGTTGTGTGATCTTATTCTATAAACATTTTAGTAGGCTGCTTAACTGTAATATAATAAAACTTTTCATTTTAAAAATTATATGTAGACACTATTTGAGATATAATAGTGCTTGTAGAAGAGATGGAAAGTTTACATGAGATATATAATAAGGTGCTTGGTATAGTGTCTGGGACACTGGCGTTCAACAAATGGTAGCTACTATCATTATAGTTTGCAGAGGGCTTTTCCTTTTGCAGATATGATTTAATTCATAATGGGTATTACTGTCTCTCAACATGCTTTTTCCTCTTTAATGGAACAGGCAAGCCTGGAGGCAATAGGAGTGGTAAGTGGCAAGATCCTGGATACAGTCTGAAAATAGAGCCAAGATAACGATTTGTGGTTGGTTAGGCTGGGGAGAGGGGCTTCCCTGGTGGCTCAGAGCTAAAGAATCTGCCAATGCAGGAGATGCAGGTTTGATCCCTAAACTGGGAAGATCTCCGGGAGAAGGAAATGGCAATCCACTCCAGAACTACTGCCTGGAAAAACCCCACAGACAAGAGGAGCCTGGCAGGCTACAGTCCATGGGGTCCCAAAGAGTTGGATATGACTTAGTGACTGAACAACAACCATGCATCCCAGAGAGGTCAAGAATATATTATTGCTCCTTAAGAGAATCCTGCTGCTTTGTTGGTTTTGCTAAGAAGGTAGAGTCCAGGCTGAGCAGAGTTCAACAAGTTGGGGCTTAGGTGTGGTAGAGAAAAGAGAAGTGTCCTGTGTCTCAAATCTCAGGGACCCACACAGGGCCAGGGTCCTGAGTGGTTTGTAAAGACATTAGGGAACCCAGGTTCGGTTCTTTCATATGAGGGATTTGGCCTACATGGTATGGAAATAAAGGATTATTACTATGAAGTCACTGGGAGATCCATGATCAAAGCAAGTACTCCAGCCTCTGCAAATCCTCAATCTCCCCTTCACGTTTCTTTACAGATTGCTTTTTCACTTACTATGTTTTCACTCATTTTGCTTCCATTTCCTGTTTGAAGTTTGTTTTTCTAATGTCTCTGACCTTTCCCCTTTTCCCCTAACTTCTCTTTGCTGCTTTCCTTCTCTCAGTTTATCCCCTTCTTTCCCTTTCTTAGCTGCTTTTTCTTTTCACCCCTCCCCATTTGCCCATTCAGACCTTATTCCACTGCTTTCCCACAACTGCTTCTATTACTGAATGCTTCACATTTCAATGGTTCTCTTCTCCAAATGATCTCTACTTTTAGACCTGCATTTTTTCAATTTTTCACTTAAATGTTGATTTGCTTCGTATGTGTTTTTGTTTTTCATCTCACCTGATTAACTGGTCTCTAAAATTTGGTTTGTTGTTTTTGTTGTTCAGTCGCTCAGTTGTGTCTGACTCTGCAACCCCATGGGCTGCAGCACACAAGGCCTCCCTGTCTTTCACCATCTCCTGGAGCTTGCTCAAACTCATGTCCATTGAGTCGGTGATGCCATCCAATTGTCTCATCCTCTGTCATCCCCTTCTCCTCCTGCCTTCAATCTTTTCCAGCATCAGAGTCTTTTCTAATGAGTCAGCTCTTTGCATCAGGTGGCCAAAGTATTGGAGCTTCAGTATCAGTCCTTCCAATGAATATTCAGGGGTGGTTTCCTTTAGGATTGACTGGTTCAATCTCCTTGCAGTCCAAGGGACTCTTACAAGAGTCTTCTCCAACACCACAGTTCAAAAGCATCATCAGTTCTTTGGCACTCAGCCTTCCTTATGGTCCAACTCTCACATCCATACATGACTACTAGAAAAACCATAGCTTTGACTAGACGGACCTTTGTCAGCAAAGTAATGTCTCTGCTTTTTAACAGGCTGTCTAGGTTTGTCACAGCTTTTCTTTAGAAGCTATTATTATTGACTTTCAACAGATTACCTGTAAATTCTATCTAAAGAAAATTTTAAAGTGGCTTTTCTCTACCTTCAGGTGCTCAAAAGTTACATTTTAAAATTTATTTAATCTAAATCTTCAAACTGTTTTCAGAGAAATCTTATTTAGGAGGCCAATATATAAAACTAATTAAAATGAAGCTGTTTTGGTGGTAAGGGACCTAGAGCCCTGAAGCCTCCTTGAGAAACCCTTAAGGAAGTGGTAGGGGTCACACAGGCAAAATGAATGAAGGGAGGTGTATAAGATAGTAGGAAGCTGTGCAGCAGTGGGGACCATGTCCCACTAGACAATAGTCAGCTCTAGTCAATTGTTCCCACATGGGAATGTGGTGCCTGGTGTTGCCCCATCATGTATTTTTGTAAGAGAATCTAGAAAGTCAGATTTTATGTAAAATCTCTTTAAGTAGTGGCAATAATTTTATATTACCAAGAGATAATGATACTTTGTGAGAAAAATGCATGCACAAGCTAAATAGAACCCATTGGCCTGTTTGCTCTCTCTGGTTTAAGATGTGAAAGGTCACTGGGAAATTGCAAGATAAATCCCTAACCTATCCTACCCATGCAAGTAATAGTTCATTCCAATATTACAAAATGGCTTTTGTAGTACACAATATTTTTACTGTATATAATTCATAGGCTAATATATTTTATCAAGCTAATAAAAAACTCATAGTTTTTTTTTTTTTTAAGTGTAGATCAGATGTTAATTCTAAATTCATACTTTAGGCCAACTCCAAAAAAAGGGGAAGAATAGAAAGGGAAGGAGAAAAGAAACAGGAGTAACCTCTAAAATCTTGTTATATGTCTAACAGAACATTTAGATTGCTGGAGCCACTTGCCTTGGAGAAGAAAAGTTTCAGAATAATGAAACGAACCCTTCCAATGTCCTAGTTCATCACGATGTGCTTAGTGGCAGAACATCTGTGTCTTGTTTGGTAAACTGTCAGATGCTTGTCTATCTCAGCCTCTGTAAGTATTTCTGAGTGACTGCTGAAATTGCAATAGTGATCACAAAGTTCCCTGCATCTAGCTGTGCTTTTTTTGATGTCTCACAGGAATGAGCATAGATGGAAAATTCTACATAACTCTGGACATTACCAGGGCTTCTCTTCAGTGTGGATTTGCTGATGTACAATGAGGTGTGAGCTCTGCCGGAAAGCTTTTCCACACACATGGCATTCATATGGCTTCTCTCCAGTGTGGATTCTTCGGTGTCCCAGAAGATGCGAGCTATAGCCGAAAGCTTTCCCACACACATCACACTCATAGGGCCTCTCTCCACTGTGCATTCTCTGGTGTCCAACAAGAGCTGAACTATGACTGAAAGCCTTTCCACACTCATCACATTCATATGGTTTCTCCCCACTGTGGCTTCTCTGGTGATGGAAGAGGCCTGAGCTCTGGCTGAAGCTTTTCCCACACTCACTACACTGGTATGGCTTCTCTCCAGTATGAACTCTCTGATGTTGTATCAGATGTGAGCTCAGACAGAAAGCTTTCCCACAGTCATTGCACTGGTATGGTTTCTCTCCTGTGTGGGTCCTCTGGTGTCGAATAAGGCCCGAGTTGTAGTGAAAAGCTTTCCCACAGTCATGACACTGGTATGGTTTCTCTTCTGTGTGGGTCCTCTGGTGTCGAATAAGGCCTGCGCTGTAATGAAAAGCTTTCCCACACTCATTACATTGGAAAGGTTTTTCTCCAGAGTGGATCCTTTGATGCTGAACAAGATGTGCCCTGTAATAAAAGCCTTTCTCACACTCATCACACTGATGTGGTTTTAACTGGCTATGTATCCTCTGATGGTCAGTAAGCTGTGAGCTCTGAATGAAAGTTTTGCCACATACATTACACGAGTAGGATCTCTCTCCAGGGTGGATTCTTTTATGTCTAATGAGGCTTGACTTTAGAGTGAATCTTTTCCCACATTCATCACACTTATATCTCCTCTCATTTGAAGTGTTTCTCTGATATCTTTCCATCCATCCTTTATGTTCTTGGGTTTCTCCACATCCAAAAGCCTCTCCATTGATTTGGTCTGATAACTTTTCTTGGGATTCCATATCTATACTAAGTTCCTGCTTTTCATCCAGTTCTTCTTTCTTTATTCTTATCACATCATCTGAAGTAAAAAACACAGTATTCAAATGTCACTGAAATATATAGGAAATAAAATGAAACATTTATTAGACATACACAGCTTCAATATACTAACAAAATGATTTCACAATATTTGAAGAGGAAATTGGGAGATGGCAAAGGAAGAGAAGATTAGCAGCCACTGGACGGGGAGGGAGTGATTCAAGAAAAGAGTGGAGAAAAATCAGGGAGGATGAATAGGAATCCAGTGAATAATCACTGTAAACAATAGAAGAAGATCTCAGATAAGAGTGGGTTCATCAGGGAGGCCACAAGTTGGGTAGAGAGGGATGAAAGAGCAGAAACTGTGGGAGTAACAAGACAGGAAGCCAGCAGTGGCAGGTATCAAGATGGAACCATGAAACAACTTTGTGCAGAGTGTTCTGAGGAATAATGGGAAGACCTTTAGGAATATTAAAACATGAGATATGAGCCAAAGAGAAGTATCACATGCCCAAACATGCAGAACAAGGAGATTAGACTTTAGACCCACAGGATAAAAGAGAAATTGCTTTAGCTCCCAGAGACATTATTACTCTTACAAAGAACACTGGGAATCTGTCAAACCTGAAATTACACTCTGTGGGTCATTTGAGACTGAGATTCTCAAGAAAACAGCACTAACACAGAGAAGGTTCTTTAGCAGACCCTAGCCTCCCATCTGACCTTATCCAAGGAAAGCATGATCCCATAATTCCTTTGCCTGTCTTTCCTACAGAAGTTCCTCTGAGTAGAGTCCCAACAACCCCCACTCTTTCAGAGTGAGAGATGTGGCCACTTCCTCAATGATCAATAGTTTCTGAAAAAATAAGAGAGATTATCCCATTCAAGCCATGTTCTCCCTGCTGCTGCTGCTGCTAAGTCGCTTTAGTCGTGTCCGACTCTGTGCGACCCCACAGACGGTGGCCCACCAGGCTCCACTGTCCCTGGGACTCTCCAGGCAAGAACACTGGAGTGGGTTGCCATTTCCTTCTCCAATGCATGAAAGTGAAAAGTGAAAGTGAAGTCGCTCAGTCGTGTCAGACCCTTAGCGATCCCATGGACTGTAGCCTACCAGGCTCCTCTGTCCATGGGATTTTCCAGGCAAGAGTACTGGAGTGGGTTGCCATTGCCTTCTCTGGTTCTCCCCCCAGTAATCACATTTTTAGGGCCCAGAGTAAAGAGCAGAATTTATAACCATGTAGAAATAATGCAGGGAAAAGTGGTTTGCTTTGTGTGACAAAAGACGCTAAATGGAGGAAAAGACAGCTTGGAGACAGTCACACTGGCTGTCTTTCAAACCCACCAATTTCCTTCCCACTTGGTTTTGCACATGCTCTTCTGGCCTACAATGCTTTCCGACTCTACTATTCACTTGGTTGATTCCTATTCTACTTTTAGGATTAGTTACCATGTTATTTTCTTTAAGAGACCTCTGACATACCTCTCTCCCCATATACAGTCTATCACAGCATATTTATTTGTGTGGTTAACAATCTCTGTCATCAGATTGTTATAAGCTCCATGAAAACATAGATCATGTCCACTTTGTTTATTACACCCAGTGCCTTGCACAGTGCCTGGAATATAACAGGTACCTAATATACATCTGCTGAATGATTCTAAGGTCTCCAGGGGAGCTATGGTGGATATTTCAGGCGTTAACCACTCATAGTAGAATATTCAGAGCTGGTACAAGATTGCAAAGGGCCAAGGAGTCTCTTGGTAGCAGAACTATGGGAAGCAGTGGTGGAATAACTCCTGGTTGTTTTGGCTGCTCTCTTTTGGGCCAGATCTCTTATTCCCAGCATGCCCTTTTTTATTAGTTACTTCAAAGAGCCCTTATTGACTCTTCAGGAACCTCTAGAAGGAAAACAGCGGCCATTCTTGCTCCAATGGGCCAAGAGGAGGATTGCTGCTACAAGTGTTATCCTTTACGGCACACTCCTAGGGTTATAGAAACCACAGTTAAAAAGATATATATAGGAAGGCCGATTCAACATTTGAGCTCACACACTAAGTTTAATCTTTCTGTTCTAGAAGAAAAAGGAAGCTCAACCCCAAATTAAAGAAAATTCAATAAAGAAAATGTAAAAAATAAAAGTTTAAGGCAATTCATACCTTTTTCTAAATAGGAGAAGGAATGTTTGTCAAGAGACAGCATTTTTGACAATACTGGGAATATTGTTGGATCCCTTAGTCCTCCAAATAACAGTAAAACAATTAGTTGATATGGCAAAGCTAAGTTTATTCTTATGAGAGATGGAGAGCATTTTGATAGTCTTGCTAGTACCTCCTAGGGGAGAAGGCAAAATCAGAATATTTATGAGGTTTGAGGGGCTTATGGCAGATCTTTCAAGGCAGGATAAGGATTGGGCAAGGATAGTGATACAGTAGTATAGGTGACGATTTTCAGTTGAAGGTTTCAAAAAGTCTAAATCCTATCTATTGAAAGTTGAAGTGTTTGATGTTCACATAAATGGATTGAGGGGCAAGTTGTTAAAACACTTAATTATCAGCAACTTTTACCTTTTAGGGCAAGTAAAGTTATGTTGATAAAGAAATAGAATAGTGAAGGCAGTTGAATACTAAAATTATGTCAGTGTATGTAGCAGGCTGTGTGGGTGTAGATGCTTTTAGTTTTCCATGTAATAGGAGACTTAAGCAGAGCCTATGGCTTTAGGGAAATGTGGACTAACAACTGATTAGCATGGTGAGCAGTGATTAAGAGCATAGGCTTTGGATTCCAAAAGACCTCGGCTTGAATCCTGTCATGTTTTCTATATGTGGTAGCTTAACATCCCCAAACTTGTTTTCCTCTTTGTAAAAATCCTTAGAGGCTTTTAAACAATGTTTTATTTTGAAGTAATGTTAAACTTACTAAAAATTTTTCCAAAAAGGTACACAACAGTCCCTATAACCTTCACTCAGCTTCCCCTATTAACATCTTACATAACCACAGCACAATTCCAAAACCAGAAAAATAATGTTACAATGCGATTCACTAAACAGCAGACCTTATTATATAGCGTCGTTTTGAGAATAAATTAAATTCAGTGCCTGGCACTTAGTAAGACCTCAGTTTAGAGTGCTGCAGTTACCACTGTGACTTGGTCACCCAGGCATGACGCAGGCGGCAGGTCTGCTCTGCCAGGCATGACGCCTGGCTCCAGGCAAGACGCCTCGAGCTCAGGTTCACTTCTAGGTTGCCGGACACAGAACAGAGGACCATGCAAGGAGGCCCTCTAGTGCCTTCTCTGCACCCAGCATCTTTTACTCACTGGGCAGCTTTGGTAAACACCTCCACTTTCCCAGCAGTAGGAGAAAGACTGTTTCAGGAATAACTCAAGATAAAGGATATGGAGCCCACTTACACGTGTTGTCTTCCACTAGTTTAAATCTTCGAGCGAATAAGACAATATAGTAAGTTAACCAGCCAGACTGCAAACCCCTTTCCCATTTATAGCACTGGAACATCACGGTGCCCCCAGCCTCGGGAAGCGTTGACTGTCTGTGTATCCTTTAAGCCACAAGGACCTGGCTGACCATAAAAGGCTTCCGGGAGTAGGCGGCCGAGTTGGACAAACGGATGGCCCTCATAGAACTCCTCGGGTTAACATTAGTGACCCAGGAGTCCGAGTCTTAGAAACTTTCTGGAGCGCCGGCCGACAGCGGGGCGGGCTCCTGTGGAGTCTCCGCCGGCACTTCCAGCGCCGGCAGAGCAAGGAAGTGACTCTCCCGACCTACGCCCGACCGACCTGGGGGTCCCGCCGCGGCGTCCGGCTGTCTTCCCGCCAGTCTTATCCCGTCCCAAGAAAGGCGGCCACGCTTACCGATCCAGCCCAACGGAGCCTCAGACCTGCAGCCAGCGGAAGTGCGTCCGCGAACCCTGCCCGGCCGTGCGCCCCCGCTTCCGGCGGCTTTGGAGGAAAGGTCCGATCCGTTTAGTGTGACCGAGACCCTCGCGAGGTCTGCACATGGGGACACCTATGTCGGTGGCGTTTTGATTCATAACTCTCCTCCTCTTAAAAAGAGGATCTGAACGCCAGCTCCGCGGCTTTGAGTTCCTAGGCCCTGTCCTGTTCGGGGCGGCGGGCGGGGACATTCCCTGGCGCGCTTCCCCTCTGACTACCACTTCTCCGTTCCTATTCACTGAAGCGAGTACTCGCGACCTCGCTGCCAGCCTACCTCTCTGGACAGCATCCGCCACTCCGTCGCGACCTCCATCAACTTGAATATATTTACCAGGCACATACATCGCTCAACCAGAATGTGTCCGCAGCATTGCCATCAGCACAATCGCTCAGTCTTGACCCGCAAGGAGAGGAAGGGAAAGGAGAAGGATTAAGGCACATTGATGAGTGCGGTGTTGTTCGTTCGATTTACAACCCGGAAACAAGCAAAGAGCAAAGTGATCTGCCCAAGTCTGCACAGCCAGGGACAGAATGCGCACCACGCATGCGTGACCCAGATCTGTCCCGGGATCCCTGCAACGTGGCTACAGTGAGGGCTGCAAAGCCAGAGACCACCGCTGCTCAAGTTAAAATGACAGTTTCCAGGCTTAATGTGTGACGTTTAAAAATGAAACTGTTACAGGGCTCTTTCAGCTGTATGCAATGTAATGTTGGTTAGGAGCTGTTCAGTACTATAATAGGCGCCAGGAGTACAGCGAAAGTATAGGAAGGAGATGGTTCTTGGCCTAAGAAGCTTACAGTCCAGCGGGGGACACGGACTAACTAGTGCTTAGAAACTTCTGATATGGAGTTGGGCAAGTTGTATTGGAATCCTGAGTTCTCCGGATTATTAGCTAAACTTTAATAAACCCATTTCCCCTACAAATTAGAGATACTAGTAGTTCACAGGAGTACTGTTGTCAGGTTGGCGTCTTTCTTTTCCTAGACGGACTAAAGAGCTCAAAGCAACAGGCAAGTTACAGCTCAGTTCAGCTCAAGCAGATAGATGTTTTATTAGACACAAACTCTCAAAATACAGGAGCAGGTCGCCTCCAAAGGAGTGGTTCTCTACACTCATTATGTATTAGCTGTTCAGTCATGTCTGACTCTGCGACCCCATGTACTGTACCTGCCAGGCTCCTCTGTCTGTGGAATTCTCCAGGCAAGAATAATGGAGTGTGTTGCCTCTCCCTTCTCCAGGAGATCTCCCAGACCCAAGGATCTAACTCAGGAATCTGCACTGCAGGTAGATTCTTTACCATCTGTGCCGTCAGGGAAGCGTATGTTCCTTGGTTTCCCCTCTTTTGTACTTCCTGTCTCTTCTTTTGGTTATGCCCTGTGCAAAATAGGGCTTGTACCTGCCACCAATCAATGAAAAGGAATGCAAATAGGCATACGCTCAAGGTCAATTGACATTTGCAAGTTATATAACAGCACATCTGTTGTATCTGTCTTCCCATAATTTAGTCTGTTATAATCAGATGTATGTATGTGTAGAATATTTATAAACCCTTAATAGACTCCTAACTGCATAAAGTTACTCGTGGAAGTCCCTGTGGTTAGTTTGTATCCGCTGTATACCTAGGGCACATGTGCAGGAATTGGAAAAATCTGTGGTTTTTTTGTAGCATCTCTGGCAGCTCTCCTGGGTGTGTCTGGGAAGAGGTTTAGAGGTCTCTACAGGATACTAGCTTGTCTCCTTTTCAGCAAGGGCAACCCTCCTTGCTCATGCCTACCTTCCTACCTAACTCCGTGATGAATTAGGAAATATTACACTGCAATGTTACAATGCAACACGTAGTAACTTGCTGTTTTCATTAGAATTACAATAAAAACCACTTGGTAATTCGACTTCTTACCTTTAGGCAAGAATCCTTATTATTTTATTCTAGGCAGTGAGTGAGGGAACTCCTTGAAACTACTGGAAAAAAGTGAGACGCTTTTCATTTTTGTTATTCCTGCTGCTGCTGCTGCTAAGTCGCTTCAGTCGTGTCTGACTCTGTGCAACCTCATAGACAGCAGCCCACCAGGCTCCCCCATCCCTGGGATTCTCCAGGCAAGAGTGCTGGAGTGGGCTGCCATTTCCTTCTACAATGCATGAAAGTGGAAAGTGAAAGTGAAGTCACTCAGTCGTGTCCAGACTCCTAGCAACCCCATGGACTGCAGCCTACCAGGCTCCTCCATCCATGGGATTTTCCAGGCAAGAGTACTGGAGTGGGTTGCCATTGCCTTCTCCATGTTATTCCTGCACCCTTGTCTTAAACAGAATGGCAATTCATTTGTTGCACAATAAAGTTTAATGGTTGCGAGTGACACAGAGAATGAGTGCTTCAAAACTTCTTTGGCAGACACCACAAAAGGTTTCTTTAAGAGAATTAGGACCCCGGGGAGAGAACAGAATCTTCTGGAAAAATCCAACAGCTGATGGGCTGTAACTTGTAGAGAATGCTTCCACTCTACAGGCTTTTTCAGTTGGTAAATGGAGTAGGAAACAGGTTGGGGAGGAAAATTTTTCTTTCTACATTTCTAGGTTCTTTGGTTGGTCTTATAATTGACATAAAACATTCTCTGGAGAAAAACAAATCAAATTTTGTATATATAGGAGGGGCTTATATGCCATCCTGACTTAATGAATGGAATAGGGGTCTGGGCTTCAAAGGGCATGAGGGTAATTCACAGAAGGACAAGAAGAGCAGATGTTTGGTAACTAGGTGTTTGCCCTGCCATATATATAGGTCTTTCAGATTAAAAAAAGTTATCTCTGGTAATAACTCATTTTTTTTTTAGCACAACCTCCCTATCTAAATTCTTTCAAGTAGTTAAGGGAGAGGTAAAAGTATTTCCTGAGTCTTCTGGATTGATAGATTTCAACTCAAAATAATTCACATTCCAAAGTGGCACATTTCAGAGTAGTCTATTTTTCTCTCCTTCATACTCACTTTGAGTCTTGCTGAACTCTGACAAATTATGGGTCCACTGGAATTCTGTGCTTATGGGGGGTTACAAATGCTACACGTGAATGGGGGCAAATCCTCTGCTCAGGCACATGCTCTGTTGTCCTATTTTACTTCACTTACAAAACACAAGTTAAAAGATAAAGTTAAGAATTTTAAGACTGTGACAACAAGGCCTTAAACCAAGCTCATGACTTTCTGAAAGCAGGACATTTCTGAGCTCTAAGGCACTGTGTGACTGCATAAGTCAGCTTTGAAGCTAGTACCACACATCTAGCAGACACAGTGGGGAACCTTACAAGGGAGACAATTGTGGAGCAGGCTTCAAAGAAATGGGTGATAAATGAGGAAAAATTTCACCTGGAATTCACAGGTTCTGGTTACAGCCTGGAAACAAGATATGGTAGGATTGTGATAGACTCAATGAATGAACTAGAGTTAATACCTTTGAAAGACATTTTAGAGAACAATTCCCAGGGCACAGAATAGAGAAAGAGTGAGCACACTCTTATTCCATCCTCAAGAGGAAGTAAAAACACAGTGACTATCATATCTAGTCAGGGTGAGTAGAGACTTGCGTTCTGCAAATTGCTCCCATGGTAGTATGCATGCTTCTCTCTCTGGCTAGGACTTTCACTCCCCAATGTTCCCCTATTTAATCACACTTGTGGTCCTGTTTCATCAAGTTCTTTCTCCAAATCCTCCAACACGATCACTGGCTCCTTGTCATCCTTCGGCTGATGCTCTGACATCCAGGCCTGGCGCTCCTGGGGCAGGCTGGTTAGGAACTGCTCCAGCACTAGCAGCTCCAGGATCTGTTCCCTGGTATGGCATCATTCATTGATGGCAAAGTTCCCAGAGTTGGTTCAGAGCCTCACAGCATCAAGGTGCCTCCAGGTAACAGAAATGCCTAAAGTTCTGACTAGCAGCTACCTCCTGGTTGTTACATTTCCTCCCACGTTGCCTATATTCATGGCCCCGAGTGTTGCCCTCTTCTTTCACTGTCAGGAGACTTTTCTGTTCCCTTTGATATTTAATAGAGAAGACTGCAGCCAATATGGCTTCTCTTGTCGCACAGGCTCTCGGGCACACAGGCTTCAGTAGCTGTAGCATGCAGGATTGGCAGTTGTGGGGCACGGGCTTAGTTGTTCCCTGGCATGTGGGACCTTCCCAGACCAGGGATTGAACTGGTGTCTCTTGCATTGCAAGGTGGATTCTTAACCACAGGACCACCAGGGAAGCCCTGGTGCCATTTCTAAGGTGAAATACGTCATTATTAATTTAGAGAAATGCCTACTGAAATCTTTAGCTGAGGTGAAAGACTAATCATCTTGAAAACCACTAAAATGTTAATTCAGTGAACCATTAAAATGTAAATTCAAAAGGAAAACTGACAATTCTGGTGAATTGTCACATGTGACAGAAAGCATAAACTAGGTAAGACAGACACTACAACTTGTAATATGGAAAAAATGTGAAGCTTGGCCACAAGTGATGAGATTAAAAATACCAAACCAAGCATGTTGATGTTCTCCACTACAATCTACAGATAAGATTTCTGATCATGATCAGTAAGTGATCAAATTATGTCAGATGTTTGCTAGCAACATAAACAGACAGGTCTGCATGCTTGTGTGTGAATACACACTCCCCACTGACAAGATGCCTCTGTCAGTGTCTCTGGAAGACAGACAGAGCTTCCTATAGCCAGTGCTGGAGGGAGAGGAGGACTGAGGCAGAGGAAGGTCTCTTTCCCTCCCTCTCCTGGGGGCCTCTGCACGTGCGTGTGTGCGTGAATGTGTGTGAGTGGGGATGGTGGGTGGGAAAGCAGCTGTGTATTTGAAGTTTCAGCCCCTACCTACAGCTGCCAGCCTCATTTCATAGCATCTCATAGCAGCCCTGAGGGAAGTTAAACCTTGGGAAACAGGCTCTTACCCCTTTCCAGGCCTGGGCCTGACAAGCCTGCCAGAGGCCCGCTAACCCTGGGCACAGCGGCTACTGCCTGGCCTCTGTAGGAAGATGTTCTTGGTGGTTGTCTCCTGGGGCCTCCAGGGCAAAAGTCAGCCCAGCCTACCAGGTCCCTGCTGCCACCATGATTTTGAAATGTATCACCAGTTAGTCTTCTAAAAGGATGACATAGAAACCCGTTCCCCCCAACTTTGAAGTTGTGTTGCTGTGCGGCAAGACTTGCAGGATCATAGTTCCCTGACCAGTGACTGAATGCAGTTGCCCCAAGTCAAAGCACCCAGTCCTAACCACTGGACAGCCAGGTAATCCCCCAGTACTGTCTTTTCTGATTTTATATCCATAGTCATATTGTCAGTGACATAGTCAAGGTTAAGAACTAGGGCTCTGGAATAATATATATGTTTATATCCTGCTTCCACTGTTTACTATGTATTCCTGTGCCTGCTACTTTACAGCTCAGTTTTCTCAACTATAAAATGGGAAATAAAATGGAAAACATAACAGCACGTGTACAGTCATGCGATAAGATGGATCAGCCTAGTGCCTGTAAAAAGAAATTATGAGTTCAACATTACCTTAAAACAAAATACTGGGTTATCTAGATCCTAGAGTTCAAGGTCATTGAAACACAAATGCTATTCTTATAAAGCCTCTTCATGGAAAATTTTGTTCATTAGATTATCATATTTCTAATGTAAAGGTTCTGTTTCTAGTTAGTTTTCATATAAAAACATGAAATTTAATATTTAGACCTTAAATGTTTTTATTTTTCACATTAGTGAAAAGGTACCTCATCAAATAGGTAAAATAAGTAAAGCAGGATTCACCTTTATATCCTGAAATCATTGGTAGAGCTCCAACTTGTTGCAGATTCCTCTCCACTCTTTTCTCAGATACCAACCCTTTCTATACTCTCCTCCTGGGCTTTTCTGGAGAGAGCAGCCAGCAGCAATGAAATAGTTTCAGGACTTAGTTTTGTAGTACTAATTTCCTCTGCCCTCTTGCACAGTTGTTAGTAGCCAGAGAACCCTATTTCTGCCAAGAGAGCTCCCCACAACTACACTATCCTCCCACCCCAGGAAGGTGCCCCAAACCCCCACAGCATGGCAGTAAAGTCCTGGTTATGCTACTGTGTATGTCCTCCAAATTCGAAGGTTTAGTTCAATTTGAACACCTTTCCTTACCTCTAACCCCAGCTCTTGACTGATTTGCTTCTACTCCCTCCCTGTCTTCCTACAATCTCAGGATTATGGCCTCTTGCTTTAAATGTTCTTCTGGTTGTTTACTTCCTGGCATGACCACTGGACATGGAGTTTGGCTTACATATTGGGATACCATCATTGCATACATCTTCGTGTTTGACATGACTAATTTAGTTTTGTTGTATCTTCATTTATAAAGGAATATTTTAAAAGCACTGTTCTGCAATACCTTGCTCAAACTATTCCATTTCAAGGCTTAGCCTACCTCTTCTTATGGAGAATCATTAACTAGAGTTAATGATAATGATCAGGCTCTCTTTATCTGAATCTTCTTCCCCCCACACTGTAATCCTGGTTATTTCCCAAGAGTCCTCTTTTTCTATTTTCATTGCCATAGACTAACTTATTTATTTGTTATTGTTTTGTCTCTAACTTGTGTTTGACCCTTTTGCAACCCCATGTACAGTACCCCACCACACTCCTCTGTCTATAGGATTTCCCGAGTAAGAATACTGGAAAGGGTTGCCATTTCCTTCTCCAGGGTATCTTTCTGACCCAGGGACTGAACCTGTGTCTCCTGCACTGGCAGAAAGATTCTTTATCACTGAGCCACCAGGGAAGCCTGACTCATTTATTAGCCTCCCCAAAATTTTGCTCTTCTGGTTTGACTTTAGCTAGCAGACACATGGCAGTAAAGATTATATGCAGAACAGCAAACCAAAAATGAGAGAGAAAATAAAGAGATACTGGTATTTCAGTCATTCGTCTCAACTGATATTTATTATTTATTCAATATTTTTCCTGTTCTATTTCCTTATGAATTTAAGTTCTTTACATGAATAGGTTTTCCCTCTTGTGAATTCTCTGATGTTGACTAAGGTGTGAGCTCTGACTGAAGGCTCTCCCACACTCACTGCATTCATAGGGTTTCTCTCCAGTGTGGATTCTCAAGTGTCGAATAAGGTGTGAGCTCACTCTGAAGGTTTTCCCACATTCACTACATTCATAGGGTTTCTCCCTGGTGTGAATTCTCTGATGCAGGATAAGATGTGAGTTCAGGCTGAATGCTCTCCCACATTCTTTGCATTCAAAGGGTCTCTCCCCAGTGTGAATTCTCTGGTGTCTAATAAGATCTGAGCTCCCCCCAAAGCCTTTTCCACACTCATTACATTCATAGGGTCTCTCTCCAGTGTGGATTCTCTGATGCCTAATAAGCTTTGAGCTGTGTCTGAAAGCTTTTCCACATTCATTACACTGATGGGTCTTCTCGCCGGTGAAAACTGCTGCATGTTTAAGAAGGTTTGGGCTCTTAAGAGATTTTCCATATGGGTGAATTTTTTCTCCAGCATAAATTCTCTGATGCTTAATAAAATCTGAATTCCATTTGAAACTTTGGTCACAGGTACTGTGTTTACAAGATTTCTGGTGTGTAAATTCATTTGAGTTCAGATTTAAGTTTCTCTCACAGTCATCATGGCTTATTATTTCACCTGTAAGTGTATTTTTGTGGGTGAGGATTTTACTGAAACCTGCATCCTGAGCAGATGATGGTTTCCGAGACTCCCCTGAGTCTTTTTCCTGCTGCCTCTTTATCCTGCCTGCAGACTTACAGATGTCTTGAGGCTCAGCAGATCCTTCTGACACAAATTCTGAAATTCTTCCTGATATAATTCTCTGCGATTCCGTTTTCTCATAAATGTCCACCTTTGGCATGGATTCACTGTTTTCACTCTTATTATCTAAAAAAATGATGAAAAATAAATAGGAAAATACCTGTTTGCTGAACTAAAAGAAGGTAAAACTTTGAGATACATCCAAGATAGTTACATAGTCGCCATTATTTGGCTACTCTAAAAACCTGACCTTTCAAGTGAGAGGAGTGATGGATGAGGATAGAAGAGAAAGAATAATTGGTAAAAGCACATGTATGTAGTAGTTGGCAGAGAGAAGAAACAGACATCTGATATGAGCAGACAACAATAGAGAAAACTAGGAAGAGGATCATCACCCGCAAGAATGGGGGTGGGGGGAACAAAGTAAGAAGAGAGAACTATGAAATGTGACTGAGAAGGATCTTGGGGAACTTTGGGTCTATATTTCTGCTGTTAAGAGGATGAAAGGGAGGTACCATTTTAAAGAAAGTATATGAGGATATAGATGCATAGAGAAAAGTAAAATTATAAAGACTCTGAGGTATGTGTATGTGGTGGGAAAAACCTCCATCCATCTATTTATCCAATCCATCTTTCCATTTCTTCTTCATCTTTCATGGATAATCAAATTCTGTCATTTCTGCTACATGTCCCCTATATACCTCCTTTTCTTTACATTTCTGTTATTATAGAACCTCACCACTTCCTGTTCAGATAACTGTAACAGCCTCCTTGTTGTTTCACTCAGAGCTATTCTTCCTAGTCATCCTAAATACCCTCACCAGACTAACTGTCATTAAATCCTGTCATTCTTACACCCTACTTAGAAATCCTAATCTCCTCTACAACACATCTGAGCTCTTCAGACTCATTTATGATCTAGTCCTCACAAATTCTACCTTCTAGCTCATCAGTCTATACTGTGCTCATGACTCTGTATTAAACTATATTAAACTGTAATCAAGCTGCCCCTCTTTTTATAGGGTTTCTTTTGTCTAGAATAAGCTAGGATAGGAGGAGGGGATAGGCAGTACTGGTCTTACAGTGGGAAAATTCACAGTTTTAGATGAGATGGATGGAAATGTTTCCAGAACAAACTCGAAAGCAGAATTTGGGTAATCTTAAAAATTACTGTAATTTATTCTTGGGTTATTTTGGGGATCATATACACTGAGTCCTTAAACCTTTTAAACAATGAGTTTTAGAACAGCAAAGAGGATTCTATGGAGGTAGTCAGCACAAGTATGGTCAACTTTCTATAAAAACATGAGGGCTTTGTAAAACCAAAAGTAAAATAAAAAGGCAATAATATGATCTTGTTCTATGTATCTGTGAATTATATTCTATTTCTGAGTGTATCATCACATATTTGTCTGTTTTTTCCTATCATTATAGCTGCTTCTCTACTAACATATTTTATTTCTATGCATGTGTTTCTTTCACTTTTGCTTCTTTTCTCATTCCCTGACATTTTCTCAACCCATTCATTTTCTTTCCTTTAATTAGCTCATAACATGAAAACATCTCATGTTTTAGAAATATTCTAGGTAAAGAACAAATGAAAAAGGAGACATTCTGGATAAAAAACAAAGTTCTCTCTCTCTTATTTTGGATGGCCAATGACATAAAAGGAAAAGAGTTCTCTATTTCTTATTAAGTAATAAAGGAAAGGACTGTCTACAGTTACCAAGAGTAGTCTGAGAAGGGAGGTTCACTGTCCCAGCACTTCAGGGACATGCACCACATACAGTATTGCTCCTTACCACAGTCCAGTAGGAGCTGGGGTTCTGAAAAACCATGAAGGGCCGTGGTGTCCACTTGCTGGAACTGGACACTAAGTGCTGGCCCAGGAGGTGCCACTTTTCTCCTGAATGGTTCTTGTCCATGTCCACAGACTGGAATCTGAGAAAAACAAAGTACATTTGGGCTTATGAGAGAATCCCAGTTGGAATCAAACATCTTCCCAAATCAAAGAGAATCTTCCAGAGTTATACAAAACTGGGGAAGGAAGAATTAAGTCTGCCTCAATTGTAAAAGGTAGCATAGTACCTAGCAGAGAGGGAAGGAGACATAAATACATACTGAACTAAATAAGAGTTCCTACAAAGCTCACTTTGGGAGCCTGGGTAAAGCATCTGCCTGCAATGCAGGAGACCAGGGTTCAACCCCTGGGTTGGGAAGATCCCCTGGAGAAGGAAATGGCAACCCACTCCAGAACCCTTGCCTGAAAAACCCCATGGACAGAGGAGCCTGATAGGCTACAGTTCATGGGGTCGCAAAGAGTCAGACATGACTGAGCAACTTCACTTTCACTTCTTTTTCACAAAGCTCACTAGATAGTCAATCTCAGGTCCTTTTCTCCCTATGTGGGACTCCATCCATCCTGGAGGTCTTAGATCCCCTAACCCCTTTGTACCTGGAGTACAGCTTCGTCAGTGCCTCTCTCTAAATCTTCCAGTAGGGTCACTGCTTCCTCTCCACTCTCTGGGTAATGTTCATGCACCCAAGCCTGCAGATCCCCTGGCAGGATGGCCAGGAACTGTTCCAGAACTAGCAGCTCCAGGATCTGCTCCTTGGTCTGGGTTTCTGGCTTCAGCCACTGACAGCAGAGCTCCCGGAGCTGGCTCAGTGCCTCACGGGGCCCAGGAGAATCCTGGTAGCAGAACTGCCGGAATAGCCGCCGGCAGAGCTCCTGCCTGAGGGGATCATTCCTCTGTAAGCAAGCATCCTGCCTCCAGACAAAATCCTCCTCTTCCATCTTCACTATCAGAAGTCCTTCATCCTCCTGAAGGTTCTGAGCTGCAGCTTTCTTTGATTCAGTTGCCATCTTGAAATAAACTGTATTATCACACTCCCACTTCTGCTCTGTGAAGAGCCTTTTTTAGTTTTAAGAACTCTCCTGAGGGATTAAAAAGATTACTGTTACTGTCCAGGAAGACAAACGATCACATCATAAAAAAAGTCATTCTCCATTATACAAAAATTGGCTGGGCATTTAAAAGCACTGAAATACCTGTTTTGTGGACTTACAACTGTTATATAATTTCCACCTAAAAGCAGCTTAAAATTTAATTTTAAAAATAAGATAATTTAAATTACAGACATTAAATATAAGACAGTATAAATATAAGGCAATAATAAATGTTACTTTGTCACATGCAATTAAATTGTATATTACTCATAAAGAAAATAACCATCAAAAAAGAGAAAAATGACAGAAGTACTCAATAAGTTGGGGATGGAAAAGAGGTTTCAATGGTCAGGAAAAGCTTAATTAAAAAACTAATTTCTGATGAATGGATAGACTTTGACCAGGATGTTGGGAGAGAGAGAAACAGGAAATTACAAGCAAGGTACACCTCGAACAACTGGTTAATGGTAGAAACACAGAAGTGGGAAGGCAAAATGTCAGTAGGTTTGCATAAATAAATTATAGAGACAAAGGTTCTATTGAAGGAAGCTTCAAATGTCAAGCTCATGAATTCAGGGCTTATCTTTTAGGCACTGGGGAGGCAAGGAAAGCTTCTGAGCAGAATGGCCTGATAAATACTGTTTGTGGAGATAAATATATTGTTCATCTCTAGGATGGACCATAATAGGATAGAAACATAAAGAAGTAACTGTCCTCAAAGTGTGGGGAAAATACAGGCTTAGAATGTTATAATTATTCAGAACGCTGAACTAGAATTACTAACACATCTCTTAAATAACAAAAATCAGGCAACTTTCCTTAAAGGCCGAGGTTAACAATTTCAGTGTAACGTACTTCTTCTCTCAAAATCTTAGATAAATCTGTTTCCTTTTGTCTCAACAATTCTCTCTGCCTTCCGAGTTTAATGGCTCAGTCCATGTCCTAGATATTGAGGCCTATTAGACTACCAATAAAGCATAATAAACTGCATCAAGGCCTGCTTATCAATCTTTTGTGAATCTTATCGTTAGATATCAGTTCCTCAAGTCTTAGCAGCATTTGGGAATGGTCTTTTTGGCATCTGAACTGAAAAACTGAATAAAGTAATTTAGAAGTGAAGCCCTAGCAAAAGGCAAATATCCATCTTTCAGGTCCTTCTACTAAACATTTCACCAACCTGACTACTGATTGTTGCACAAACATACTTTATTAAGACCTTAACACGGCAAAGCATTGGGCTGGAAGTTATATGGCAGTGATTTCTAAGAAAGTCTGAATTCAAAACTGGGCTCACTGCCTGTCATGTGAGAACTTTGTTAGAAACAGATTCCTTGGCCTTCTGCCTGTGGTGATGCTGACCTGGTTAATATGGGATATGCCTGGATTTTCTGTATTCTGATGTACAGATATAAGGAATTTTAAAAATAGTGTTTGAGTTTCCAAGGAGTTTGCAAAAGAGTTGGAAAGAAATGACACAAAACACACATAGATACGGAGCATTTAGATAACAAAACCTGCTTCACATGACACACACTGAAAATGTTTGATAAATGTTGAAAGCTGAAGTACTGAACAGACTGTATGGTACAGACACTGAATAGCTTAATAGTTCTGAGGTAGGGAGAGAATGTGTATGTGTGCAAATATTTCCTACAGGTGGTGGGGCTTAACCTGAACAATAAAGGATGAGAAAGATCCAGAAAGGCAAAAAGGAAGGGAGCATAAAGAGTTGAGAAAGTGTGAATGATCAGCAGATTGATGGTGAGACCAGCTTACAGGGTGTACCTGGAGTGACTAAGAATTCTAAAACCTCTGATAAAGAATTCATTAACTTGGCTTTCAGTTCTAGGTTCCTGACACATAACATCTGTGGATAAAACATATATCATCTTGTATTATTTTCACTGTTTTTTTTTATTGATTGGAGCCCCATGAGGTTAAGGACTATGCATTATTAATATTTATTAAGTTCTCACTTTTGTTGATTCATTGGATAAAAGGGAAAATTAAGAAATTTGAGTTTCCTATTGCTTTGTATATTCTGTATTTTAGATGCTAATGAGACATCCACTTAGAAAAACATTTCCAAAAGATACTAAGAGATTTAATGGAAAGAAGTTAGGAATGGAAATACAAGTTTAGATGAGATTCATGGAAAGGGCAGTTAAAGATAAATATTGAGAATAATTCTCCGAGAGGATGAAATGAAGCTCACAGGCTCAGACTGAATCTTGGAAAACAACAGTTTGAGTGGGTGTAGACGAGGTAAAAATTTAGCAATGACAGAGGAGGAAAGTGGGAGGGGGGTTTGTAGCTATGATGTATGTCTCAAGTCTTAATAGTTTATTGGGGCATTCTTTTGATATAGAGAGCTAATTTAATTTCTTGTTATGTTTTCTAGACGTGTTAGGTGTTTACCAGGTAGTGTCCTAATACTTTATGGGCATACTTTATCTCATTCCACAACATATGTTACCCCCTCAGATAGCTGAAAGTTCTGTCTTCAGATGTTTAATCACTTCTTATCCACTTAAAACATCCCACAACTCTAGATAAAAATCATCTAATTTGCAAGGATTTGATATATTCTCCCTAAAGCTGGGTTCCAAATGTCTTAATAACCTCAAACTAGTAAACATTTTTTGAGCATCTAGTGCTTTACAATCAATGCGTAGGAGGAGCGTTACAAAACGAGCTAAGCAAATATGTAAACAAATATTACAACAGAGTAAGGAGTAATTAGTTACATTGGAGGTTTGGTAAAGAGAGTAAGGAGTAATTAGTTACGTTGGAGAACTGGTAAAGTGGAGGTTTCCTGTTGGATGAGTAGGTTCTTGGTGGATGGGTAGCTTCCGGGTGTGTACGATGGGGCAGAAGGATGAAGTGTGGGGGGCTATACCTCCAGTAGAGGTTACGGAGTGGAACAGGGGATTCCCAGTGCGTGATGACGAAGGCTTTCACAGCACCTTGTTTCTCACACAGGCAGTTTTCGGTCTTCCAACTAACTTGCCTGCTTTGCTGTCTGGCTCATTCTAGAACGCGATACTCGTTTAAATATTAGCTTCTAGGCATCCCCAGTAGGAAATACTAAATATTTACTGTGTGAATAAATTTCATGACGATGCCGGAGCTGTCCCACTTTTCGTACACAAAGGCGGGTTACCCCTCTCAGGAGGACAGGAGGAGTCTGGGGCGGACCGTGGGACAGTTTCTTCTGGCAGAACGCAGTCGACCCGAGACAGATGCCACCTTTCCCCGCCTCGCCCCACTGGGTCAGGCCGCTTCTTTCCCCTGTGACCCTAAAATCTCAGCCAGCAGGAAGGCCCTCAGTCCCCCAAACCACGCCCTCTCAGCGCTCAACGATGACGTCACGCGCGGCGGGGTAACTATGGAAACCCCTATCCATTCCAGATATAGGCCGGCGCAAACGCTTTCCCAACGCCAAGCCTAGTTCCACATTTCCTCGGGATTCCTCTGAGGTCCCAGGTCCAGAGTGTCACACGGTTGTTGTAATCCCGAAGGGAACATGATAGGGACTGGGTGTTTAAAGGAGACAAAGGACCAGACACCTGGGTCCCCAGACCCGGACTCACCTCTCCAACAGGGCTGGTTCCGATCGGACACTTCCGGTGGAAGGACGGCGCTGCACGACTTCTGAAGGCTTCCTTTCACAGAGACTTTTGAGACTGCGCATAAGGAGACGGGCTGACTTTGGACTGCACTTCCCAGAAGCCTTCGGGTATCCTCAGGGTATGGGACTCCATTTCCCAGGCGTCTTTGCCAGTCTTGGAGCTCTCGGAGCTTGGAGGGGGCGTATTTTCTCTGTAGCAGTAAGTTTGCCTTTACATCTCATGTGAGCCTCATCTTTAACTTTTTAATGGGCCCGTTTCAGTCTCAGTTCAGTTCAGTCGTGTCCGACTCTTTGCTACCCCATGAACCGCAGCACACCAGGCCTCCCTGTCCATCACCAACTGCCGGAGTCTACCCAAACCCATGTCCATTGAGTCGGTGATGCCATCCAACCATCTCATCCTCTGTCGTCCCCTTCTCCTCCTGCCCTCAATCTTTCCCAGCATCAGGGTTTTTTCAAATGAGTCAGCTCTTCGCATCAGGTGGCCAAAGTATTGGAGTTTCAGCTTCAACATCAGACCTTCCAATGAACGCCCAGGACTGATCTCCTTAAGGACATTTCAGTCTAGAGCAGTGAAAAGAAAGCTCACGCAGCAGGGAAACGGTTCAAACTTTACCTTTGGATTTACAGGAAACCTTTTTTCCGAATCCTTGTTTTATCCCCCCGAGTGGAACGCAGATACATCAAGTCTATAAGAACTAGAATATTACAGTAACTTAACTTTTACTACAACTCTCTCTCTTGTTTCCTTCCGTATCTCCTGTAATCTGAGTTAATCACTATTACAAATTTTGTGTTCTCTTATTTATTGAAAAGATAGTTCTGTTTGGTGCATACTCATGAATGAAAAGTATTTGCTTTTAATTTTAGTTGGTTTTGATCTAAAAGGCATTGTCTCAAAGATACTCTGATATTTGTTTCTTTTCATTCAATATGTTATTAAGATATAACCATATTGTTGAGTTAAAATAATTTTCATTACTATATAATATTCCAGTTGTGAGGATAACATTGTGTTCATGTTTTCTCCTAAAAATGGGTTGATACACCATTATCTCTTCTCATTACTGCAGTAATCTCTTAAGTGAACTCTCTGCTTGTACCTATCTCACCCATAGTCCATTCTCAGCAGAGCAGCTAGGGTAATATATATATATATATATATATATATATATATTTAAATCAGAATATCATTTCTCCATCACGTGGACCTTCTACTATCATCTCTTTTAGTTAGTTATTAAACGTCTTTAAATTGAGATATAGTTGATTTACAATATAATATGTTTCAGGTGTACAGCATCATATTTCACAATTTTTAAAGGTCATACTCCATTTATAATTATTATAAAATATTCTGTTGTTATGAGTATATTCTCTGTTCTATACAATATATCCTTATAGCTTATTTATTTTATATATAGTAGTTTCTACCTGTTAGTTCCCTACCCCTAACTTGCTCCTCTCCCTCCCTTCTCCCCACTGGTAATCACTAGTTTGTTCTCTATATCTATGAGTCTGTTTCTTTTTGTTATGCTAACAAGTTTGTTTTATTTTTTAGATTTTACATGTGTGATATACACAGATGTATATTTTACATATGTGATATATATTATCTTTCTCTGACTTATTTTGCTAGCATAGTTCTCTCCAAGTCCATCCACCTTGCTGCAAATGATAAGAAAATTTCATTCTTATTTATGGTTGAGTAGTATTCCATTGTGTTTATATAGTCTTTATATATTTATCTATTGATGGGCACTTAGGTTGCTTCCACATCTTGGCAATTATAAATAATGCTGCTATGAATATTGAGGTGCATGTATCTTTTCTAATTAGTGTTTTTTTGATTTGTTTGTATATAAATCCAGGAGTGGAATTACTGGGTCATATGGCAAGTTTTAGATTTTTGAGACCCTTCCTTACTCTTTCCCACAGTGCCTGCACTAGTTTACATTTACACCACCAACGGTGTACAAGGGTTTCGTTTTCTCCACATCCTCATGGTTTTTGTGCCAATACCACACTCTTTTGATTTCTGCAGCTTTGTAGTTTTTTTTCTGAAGTCTGAGAGGGTTATGCCTCCAGCTTTGTTCTTTTTCTCAGCATTGCTTTGGCACTTCTGGATCTTTTATGGCTCCATATACGTTTTAGGATTATTTGTTCTATTTATATGAAAAATATCATGGGTAATTTGATAGGGATCACATTAAATCTGTAGATTGCTTTGGGTAGTGTGACCATTTTAATAATATTAATTCTTCCAATCCAAGAGCGTAAGATATGTTTACATTTCTTTCAGTTTCCTTTATCGATAGTCTGATTCTCCAACCCTTCCAGCAATTTTATGAATTCCTGATGAGTTCATAATGACCAGTACTTCTTCATTAAGCTTTCTGTTTAATTAAGAATAATTGATTTCTTATTTGCAACTAAGATATCTGGTACACACAAAGATCTCTCAAGAGACAGGGAATTGTGAACTGGTTGATTTTTGCCGTTGCTTCTGTCTTTGCACCAGTGTTGTTTACATTGATCTTTACATGCTCCAACAAATTTTTCTGATCTCTCTCTCATCATATAAGAGTAAAAACCACAAAGGTAGTTTGTAGAAGATCTTCTTATCATAAGTAAATGTATATTTGTAGCAGGATGTCATTTAAGAAAAAACCTGTATCTTTATCTCATCTCTATCTTTTTATCTTTATTTCTGCCTCTCAGTGATCACATCATACAAAATGATTGAACATTTTTAAAAACCAGCTTTGAGGAGATATTTTGGATGGTATGACTTAAAATATGGGACTTATGGCCTATGGAACAATGGTCTTTGCGGGGCTTTGGGGAACATTGTGGACACAGAAAATGTTAAATCAGATATGATTTTTAAATCGAAATTCACAAGGGCATATGCTTTCTATTGCTGGCAGAGTTTACTCATATAGGCAACTCTATGCATATTGCAGAGTAAATAACCACACAAAGTTTTAAACTTTAAATTGATAATTAATAGCCTCCCAGGTAATTTTTTGTAGAGCATCATGAAGATATATAGGTATACACATAGACAGCAGATATAAATCCTACTTTTAACACATCGGAATAAAGACTGATTATAGGAAATGCATACAATATAGCTGTAAAACATGAATAAAACATTGGGGTGAGAAATAATCCATCCCCCATTCTCACCAATCCCAATATGGACCCTTCACTGCATTAAGGTTAATTTATTCAATACATTTGCTCATAGACACTGTGGTCCTCCCTACCTAAAATTCTTCCTCATATATTTTGAATATTTTCATTATTCCTTTGTAAAACTCATCTGCAGATAAGACCCAGATAAAGTACAGTTTTTTCCCTGAAGCCTTACTTGACTTCTTAAGCCTTTACTAATATCTTCATTTTTCTTACCTCAACTTGTAGTCATGGTTTGAACCTTTCATTACATAGCCTGTCTATTCTCTATGGTTTTTCATGAATGACAATGTAATTACCTAGTCCTGTCTACTCTAGGGCACTCCTAGGGAAAAGATCTTTTATGTTTTCCCATGGTATATTCCTGCATTAATCCTAGCCATATGGAATGTCTTAATGATGCATTTGAATGCTGATTGCATATTTGTATTGTGATTTTCAGAGACTTTATATATAAATATTTGCCCACATTATTAATATCTTAGGGAACTCAAGTGGATAAGTCCTATGATCATGTCATTCCTAGAGTTTGTAGCAAAGTGTGGTAGGTGTCAAGTTTAATTAGGTAGTTTGTAGTTCAGTTCAGTTCAGTCACTCAGTTGTGTCCAACTCTTTGCAACCCCATGGACTTCAGCACACCAGGCTTCCCTGTCTATCACCAACTCCTGGATTCTCCTCAAACTCATGTCCATTGCATCGGTGATGCCATCCAACCATCTCATCCTCTGTCAGCCTCTTCTCCTCCCGCCTTCAGTCTTTCCCAGCATCAGGGTCGTTTCAAATGAGTCAGTTCTTTGCATCAGGTGGCCAAAGTATTGGAGTTTCAGCTCAGCATCAGTCCTTCCAATGAATATTCAGGACTTATTTCCTCTAGGATTGACAGTTTGGATCTCCTTGCAGTCCAAGGGACCCTCAAGAGTCTTCTCTAACACCACAGTTCAAAAGCATCAATTCTTCAGTGCTCAGCTTTTGTTATAGTCAAACTCTCACATCCATACATGACTGCTGGAAAAGCCATAGCTTTGACTAGATGGACCTTTGTTGGTAAAGTAATGCCTCTGCTTTTTAATATGCTGTCTAGGTTGGTCATAACTTTTCTTCCAAGGAGCAAGCATCTTTTAATTTCATGGCTGCAGTCACCATCTGCAGTGATTTTGGAGCCCCCCAAAATAATCTGTTACTGTTTCCATACTTTCCCCATCTATTTGCCATGCAGTGATGGGACCAGTTGCCATGATCTTAGTTTTCTGAATGTTGGGTTTTAAGCCAACTTTTTCACTCTTCTCTTCCACTTTCATCAAGAGGCTCTTTAGTTCTTCTTCACTTTCTGCCATAAGGGTGGTGTCATCTACATATATGAGGTTATTGATATTTCTGCCAGCAATCTTGATTCCAGCTTGTGCTTCATCCAGCCCAGCATTTCTCATGATGTACTCTGTATATAAGTTAAATAAGCAGGGTGACAGTATACAGCCTTGACGTACTCCTTTCCTGATTCGGAACCAGTCTATTGTTCCATGTCCAGTTCTAACTGTTGCTTCTTGACCTGCACACAGATTTCTCAGGATGCAGGTCAGGTGGTCTGGTATTCCCATCTCTTTTAGAATTTTTCACAGTTGGTTGTGATTCACACAGTCAAAGGCTTTGGCGTAGTCAATAAAGCAAAAGTAGGTATTTTGTAGCAGCTTTTCAATTATGATGAAAATGAAAATAATGATCTCATTAGGATTTACAACCTGTTGAACTCAGCCAGAATGAATCACTGGGAGAAGATTTTGCTCTGGCCTAAAATCTTCTTTAAAGCCCCCTTCAGCTCATTGTTCCTTAGACTGTAAATGAAGGGATTCACCACAGGGACTACGACCATGAAAATTATTGATGCTGCTGAGTCTTTTTCAGTTGAATTGTTAGATGAGTAACTCATATAGACCCCTGTGATTGCTCCATAGAAAAGAATGACCAAGGCAAGGTGAGATCCACAGGTGGAGAAAGCCTTGAATTTTCCTTGGACAGAAGGGATTTTCATCACAGCAGAGATAATGAGGCTGTAGGATGCCAGGATACACACTGAGGGTACCACAAAGATTAGCCCCACCACAGCAAGAACCAAGAACTGATTAAGACTGGTGTCAGAACAGGATAGAGGGAGGAGAGCATTGATATCACAGAAGAAATGGTGGATGACATTGTTAGAGCAGAAATGCAGACGGGTCATCATAAGGGTGTGCAGGAGGGGGTTCAAAAAGGCAATCACCCAAGGTCCCCCCACGAGGGAGATGCAGAGGTGCCGGGTCATAATGGTGGAGTAATGCAAAGGGTGACAGATGGCCACATAACGGTCATAGGCCATCACTGTGAGAAGGAAATTGTCCATGTTGGCAAACATCATACAGAAATACATCTGAACCAGGCAGCCAGGATAGGAGATGGACTGAGCCTGTGTTTGGATGTCCAGGAGCATCTTGGGGACTGTAGATGAAGGAAGGCAGAGGTCCACCACAGACAAATTGGTGAGGAAGAAATACATGGGAGTGTGGAGGCAATGGTCTGCGGAAATGGCCAGCAAGATGAGTAGGTTTCCAAACAGCCCTGCTAAGTAGAGACACAGGAAAAGTGCAAAAAGCAGCTCCTGTTGCTCTGGCCAACTTGAGAAACCCAGGAGGAGAAATTCAGAGACGCTGGTTTGATTTTCCCTTTCCATTACTTGAACGTATCTGCATGAAGACCAGAGGATGACTTTTTTTTGGCTGCAACTTGCGGCATGTGGACTTCCCCGACAGAGATCAAACCCGTGCCCCCTGCAACTGGACCACGAGGGAAGTCCTGGAGGATGAAATATTTTTGACAGAAAAAAAAAGTTCCCTTCTCATTTTTTACATACTCACCTAGTCTTGTCTCATTTACTAAATATTTTCTCTTTAGGCCATCCTATTTCCTCTCTGATGCTCTCTACCAAGCCTCAGTGGACCTTGTGTGTTAGTCACAGTCATGTCCAACTCTTTGTGACCCCCATGGACTGTGGCCCGCCAGGCTCCTCTGTCCATGGAGTTCTACAGGCAAGAATACTGGAGTGGGTTGCCATTCCCTTCTCCAGGGGATCTTCCCAACCCAGGGATTGAACCCATGTCTCTTGAATTGCAGGCAGATTCTTTACCATCTGAGCCACCAGGGAAGCCCAAGGTCAGTGGATCTTAGGCATGACCACCCATTTCTTCAGTTGATTTACTTACTGGAACCTTTCCTCAGCTGAGGTTTCCGAGGACCCCTGTATATTTCCCCACAGTAGGCAAAGACTCTCTTCCTACTTTCCATGTTGATACCAACTGTTGCACATCCTCCATTTTGTGTGGCTTCCTGTCAGCTGTGTGTTGGAACATATCTGTGAGTCTGACACACTAAAGGACTCCATGCCAAACATGGAGATTTAAATAATGAAGATTTTACAGATTTTTGTCCAACCCCATATGAACCATTGTTCTTGGAAATAAGTCAGGCATCTACCATTTAGGATTCATAAGATGTAAACAAACTATTTTATCTTTTTAAGATAAAAAGTTAAACCTCCAAAAATTAGTTTACCTGAACACTGTGAGAAACATAGGAAAATATTTATAAATTTTAAGAGTTATATAGCACATGTAGTTATATAATACACTGTGTGTTCTTCTTTAGAAGATAAAGCTAAAGAGGAACACATAGAAAAAGTTATGCCCAAATGTGGCTGATTTAAAAGATTCCCTTTTAACAGTTTTGTAATATTTTAACCATAACTACAAAAAAAGGCTTCATGTTTAAAAAGTATTGTTAATACTTGTGCTCCTGCATTTCTTGGAGTTGTAGAAAACACGAAATAATAGAAGGCAAAGCTCCTAATGCAAGAAACTTGAAATCAGGTTGTGGATGGAAAATAATGTCATTAAAAAATTAAGAAAATTAAATAATTGTCATAGAAAATAATTCAGAGGGTAAATGTTCACATGTGCTGCTGCTGCTAAGTCACTTCAGTCGTGTCCGACTTTGTGCGACCCCATAGACGTGTGAATAATTTCAGAAGAATGGAGGACTCTCTAAGAGACAGAAAAAATCCTGGAGAGTGTGGGCTCTGAGGTCGGCCACAGTGAAACGAGACCCCAGGTCACTTAACCTCTTTAAATCTTAATTTTCTCATATATAATAATGGCACCTACCTTAAAGGTTGTTGTGAAAATGAAATGAGTTGGTGTATGCAAAGGTTTTAGCAAAGAGTGATTACTCAATAAATGCAAACTATGGTTGACAAAGCCAGACTAGGGGTAAAGCAGGTTTCTTTCTTGTCTTCACAATGGCTGTTCTAAATCTTTCTTCTCAAACTTTTTACTTCAGCACGTCCCTTCACATCAGTTACTTCACTCACTGTAGTTTCACAGAAAATAGAAGCCACTGCTAGATGGATGTGCCTGACTTCTTGACATGATGCAGAAAACTTGTCTGCATCTCCATTTGTCCTCCCTTTCCTCCTTCCCTCCTTTTACAAAAAAGCATTATCTTTCTTTCTTGAAAAGATTGACACCTCCACATATGTCCCCCCCTCACCCGCTTTCCCACTTCTCTTAAAACTCCCTTCTCTTTTCTATAACTTGAATGTTCTCCTGCTCTGTTGGACCCATACTTTCAGCTTCAGTCTCTTCCATCTTCAACATCCCTTTCCAGATCCATGACTACTTCTGGCTTCTTCCTGACTCTGTCTTCCCTGACACAATCCCTCACAGAACTGACTTTCTCATAGCCTACTTATTTCCCATCTCATGTCATTCTGTCTACTGCCCCAGGAATTCCAATGAATTGCTCTGCCAAGTCTTCTTGAAAAAATTCAGTGGACACTTCTCAGACCTCTTAGAATTCTCTCCTAGAGAAATTCTATTCCTCTTTGGATTTATTTTCAGATTTCCTCTAATCTTTCTGGCTATTTCTTTCCAGTTATTTTGCAGAATTTACTTCTTTTGACAATCCCTGAAATGTTGACATTTCTTTGGTTTTCATCTTAACGCCTTGTTTTCTTTTCATCCTACAGATATTCCTGGATGAGTCTATTCATTCTCATGGGTTCCATACTATCTGTATGCCAATCTCTCCCAAATTTGTTTCTCTAGTGCAACTCTCTTTCATATTCAGGCTCATATTCCCAGTGCTCTTTGAATGTCAACTTGGATATCATAGACACTTGTATCTAAGATTTCCCAAACTGAATCCATCAAATTCTCCTCCCTACTTGAAGACTGTTCCTCTCTTCACGTACCCTTTATCAATAAATAGCACCACAGTGTATCCAGTTATTCAAGAAAAGAAAACTTGGCAGTCATCCCAGGACTTCTACCTTTTGTTAACCTGTACATCTAATCAATTCCTAAGTGTTGTTATTGCTTTTGGGGAAGAAGAATCTCATTATTAAATAAATATATTTTTACATCTACCACAAATTAACACACTGTTTTAGGCATTGAAAAACAGTGGTGACAAGAAAGGCATGGTCTCTACCCTTAAGGAGTTTTCAATAAAAGCCAGAAAATTTAGAATTATCCTTGACTCATCCAGCGCATGACCAAGCTCCATTGATTCTCACTTTTCTCACACTCATACTCCTTTTCTTCATTCCTAATTATACTGCCTATGTCAGACTTTCATCATCTCTCATCTGAATATTTGTAATAAACTTAAAATCCATTTTACTTCCTGTAGTCTTCCTCCTTTCAAGCTTTCTTTCATATTTCCTAAAGAATACCACTCTAATGGCAGAAAGCAAGAGGAACTAAAGAGCCTCTTGATGAGGGTAAAAGAGGAGAGTTAAAAAATTAAGATCATGGCATCCAGTCCCATCACTTCTTGGCAAACAGGAGGGGAAAAGTTGAAATAGTGACAGATTTTCTTTTCTTGGGCCCCAAAATCACTGTGGATGGTAACTGCAGCCATGAAATTAAAAGATGCTTGCTCCTTCAAAGGAAAGTTATGACAAACCTAGACAGCGGATTGAAAAGCAGAGACCTCACTTTGGTGACAAAGGCCAAATAGTCAAAGCTATGGTTTTTCCAGTAGTCATGTACAGATGTGAGAGTTGGACCATAAAGAAGGCTGAGCACCAAAGAATTGATGCTTTTGAATTGTGGTGCTGGAGAATATTCTTGAGAGTTCCTTGGACTGCAAGGAGATCAACCAGTCAATCCTAAAGGAAATTAACTCAATATTCATTGGAAGGACTGGTGCTGAAGCTGAAGCTCCAAACTTTTGGCCACCTGATGTGAAGAGCCGACTCACTGGAAAAGACCCTGATTTTGGAAAAGATTGAGGACAGGAGGAGAAGGGATTGACAGAGGATGAGATGGTTGGATGGCATCACTGACTCAGTGGACATGAGTGTGAGCAAATTCCAGAGATAGCAGAGGACAGAGGAGTCCATGGGATCACAAAGATCTGGAAACAACTTAGTGACTGAACAACAACAAAAGAATTATCTATCTAAAACAGAAATTTCCTCACTTTCCCTTCTTAAGAACTTGTAGTTGTTTTCAATTGCCTTCAACTCCAATTCAAAATTCCTTATTATGGCATAAAAGATTCTTCATAATCCTTTTCTTACCTCTCTAGTACTCTCTCTTGCCATGCTCAATTTCTCATCCTTAGAATTTCCTAACATACAGTGATAGTTTATGTCTGTCTGGCTTTTCTTGTCTTGAAATTCTCTGACCACCCCAACTAAAATTTTCCTCAAGATATTCTCTATTGCATTGATCTGCGTTTTTCCTCATGTCATTCATTACTATCAAGCATTTTCTTATTTCTTAAAAAATAATTTATTTATTTTCTAATCTGCATCAATAAAATAGATGATTTATAAGATCAGGAAATTTATCTTTTTTTTTTTTAAATCACTATGCCTCCTGACATACTGGAGGCAATCAACATGTATTTGTTGAATAAATGAATATACTTCTTAAAGACTTAGGAAGTTCTTTCTTATATCAGATAGAAATATGTGTTCTCAATGCATATTTTATAGTGATTTTTATTCTAAGCTAAGTAGCCATTGAGATTATATATAAAATATATAATAAATATATAAAATATACACTATTCAAATATATATGGGCTTCCAAGGCGGTTCAGTAGTCAAGACTCTGCCTGCCAATGCCAGAGATGCAGGAGATGTGGGGTGGATCCCTGGGTCGGACAGATCCCCTGGAGGAGGAAATGGCAACCTGCTCCAGTATCCTTGCCTGCACAATCTCATGGACAGAGAGACTGATGAGCTGCAGTCCATGGGGTCCCAAAGAGTCGAACATGAGCGACCAACACACACGTGTAAATATATATGTGTAGTGTTTAGTTGTTCAGTCATGTCCGACTCTTTGCGACCCCATGGACTGTAGCCCACCAGGCTCCTCTGTCTGTGGGGATTCTCCAGGTAAGAATACTGGAGTGGGTTGCCATGCCCTCCTCCAGGGGATCTTCCCAACCCAGGGATCGAACCTAGGTCTTCCGAATAGCAGGTGGATTCTTTACAGTCTGAGCCACCAGGGAAGATGTATAAATATAAATAATTATGTATTTGTTCTTTTGTTTTCATGATTCTTTTTCACTTGTAAGATACTTTGGAGAGCACGTGGACTGGATTTTATTCGAATTTTATATTTGTATAGGGAAACTCAGTTTTATAAGCCAATACTTATACTTGCCTATGAAGACAGACTGATTTTTGGATAGAATGAGCTGCATGTCAGAGAATGCAAGGCAACATATCTCTGATTCTACTATTGGTTTTTAACCCGCTCCATTGTTTTATGTCTTAGCCAAAAGGATGGAGAGTCTGTGGCAGAAACTAAAGAAAATAGGGGGATTCTGTTACACTAATGTTTTAATGATTGATTAATAAAACTGAATGGAAAGAGAGAGGTGTTCTACACACAGGCAAAATGGAGAGAGGCATTGGTACTTTGGACTCCAGAGAACACAGAGCTCATGCAAGAACTTCCAGGGAATTGCCAGAAATAATTAAAGCAATTTTCCTTAGACTGCAGGGATCGTAATAGTAGATGAAAAAACAGCCTGTTGTTTATTATCATTCTTGGGCCTCAGGCTGATACAGTTTCAGGAAACACAGAATAGAGTTGTATCAGATCACTTGGCATTGCTCCTGCCACATAGGGGGCATTTCAAAATGTTCACTGAAAAATATCTGTGGAGACTACAGCATTTCACCATGGAATATCAAGTGGGCAAAGATGGAGGGGAGGGCAGGCTCTGAGCTTTGCAAGAAGCAGAAGGAAGAAAATTACTAAAAGTCCTTCTTGGGAGGTTTCTTCTCTCTGTACTTTCCCTCACCTCTACATCTGGCTGGCACAAAAGAAATCTCTGCTTTTATCATTTGCCACTGTTTATATTTAGAGTCCCCAGAAAGTTCTCACATGAACTCTGTTCCCTCTCCCTAGTGGATAGAACCCTCTATTTTCTTCCCTTTTTGATCTAAGTCACTCATCACTACTGTTCTGCCAGTGCCTGCTTTGACAACAATGATGCTATGTCGGGCACCAATGCTGTCAGAGCTGCTAATGTGACTATAGTTGATGCAGCCCTGAGTTTTCTGGGTCCCAAAACACCAACGACTTTCACCACTTTGCACTTAAAGTGTAGAAGGCCTCTTTACCTTGACAGTAGCTACTTCTAGTGTGTAGATCCTTCTCTTCAACTTGAAGAGAAATCTCCAAGAGAAAATGGCCATGTGATTATTTCCATCCTTCCATCTAAGTCCCTACCCTTTCACTCAGGGGTCTTTGAGGGGTGGTGGGGGATGGCCAGGTGAAGTAGGGTTAGTTCTTGGGCAGAGAAGATATGAAAATTTAGAATTTAATCTATTGCCACTTCAAGCTGTGTAGACTGAATAGCAAAGGAAACCTGTCTGCAGCTTGGGAAGGAAGAAGTAGATTTGCAGAAAGAGGTAGAGAGTTACATAGTGCTCATTTTCAAGTCTGACTCATTTCTTAGTGGCTTTGACCAATTAAATGTTATCACACTTACCAGATGCTCATATTAGGAACCTTCTGGGATGAGACTTTTTCTTCCAAGTCAGCCTCCAGGCTAACGGGAAAAAAAAAAAATAGGAGAATGTTGCATTTCCCGCACCCCCAGATGTACAAGGATGAGAGATGGAATGGTTCTTGGGGAACATATGTCTGGCTTAGTGAGAACTGGAGTGACCACAGGGCTTCCCTACATTGAAATTTATAGCTCTTTGTAGCCTCTGGGAACCTAATCTTGACAAGCTCCCTCCACTCTAGTAATAGTTACTTCATCCCCTTGTGGGTTTCCCAATGGCAACCCTGGGGATAATGCACCTGACAGACAATTCTCCAGGAGATTCAGGGAATTATAAAATGTGGAAGTTGTTAATAGCCTTTCAGGAAGGATTGTAACACATCATTCCCCCAAGAGGCCCTGAGACAACAAATATCAACTATTACATGAATAACAAATAACCTTTCCTGGCATGAGTTGACATTCACTAAATATAGGCTTTATTTTCTCTGCCTGCAGCACTCTATCAGCAATACTGTCCTTGGACTTAAAATTCGTGATTTAGCAATGTTGCCTGAGATGACCCATTTAGGGGCAAAGGAGGTGAGACATCACATGGTCAGGACTCACTTGTCTTATCAGATATCCATCCCTGAAAAGCACTCAGCTAATGTAAAAGTGGAATGGTCTCTCTCTCTTTTTAACTTTGTTTATTTTTGGCTGTGCTGGGTCTTTTTTGCTGCACGTGGGCTTTCTCTAGTTTCAGAGTGCAGGGGCTACTCTCTAGTTGTGGTATGCGGGCTGCTCACTGCAGTGGTTTCTCTTGTCACAGAACAGGGCTCCAGAATACGCAAGCTCAGCAGTTGTGGCCACAGGCTTAGCTGCCCTGTGGCATGTGAGATCTTCCAGACCAGAGACTGAACCGGTATCTCCTGCATTGGCAGATGGATTCCCAAGTACTGGACCACCAGGGAAGCCCTTGGAAGGGCTTCTTAAAGCCTCAGGTAAGGTATGAGCTTAGAGGTAACACCCAAAAATGTGTGGATGCTGTACTCCAAGAGCTGTATATGCACTGAAAAATGACCAATATACAGCTATGTTTTCCCACTGCTGTATGTGGGTGTCCATTGCTCTTATGCTTTTCTCATGGCCCCACCCTGGCCTCTCCTGGTGACCCTCTCCTCAGGGGATATAAGAGACAGGACTGCTCTCCCTCTGCACACAAGTAAGAAGAGGCTGAGGTAATGAGTGTTGGGAGAAGTTATCCTCATCCTCTTGGGAGAAAGAAACAGGAGCCACATGCCTGGGCTCTCTTCTTTCCCAGGATTCTCCCTTAATAAACATGTCAGGTACTGTTTTAAGGTATTTACATAAATTAATTTAATAATTATTAATAAATTAACATAATAAATTAACATAATTTAAATCTCATAAGAGTTCATGAGATAGGGACAGCTCTCAAGCCCATTTTGCAGACAAGGAAACTGAGGTCTCTGGGAGCTTGACTTACTGTCAGTTGGTTGAGCCATGATTCTAATGAAACGGTCTGACCACTGAGTCCAAGTGTGTACTTATTCTGCTGTGTTGACTCCAATACACTGTCCACCTGCCTCACTAAGGGTCACCTCCTCTGGGCTCTGACAACTTCCTTTCCCCTCTGGGCTCTGAGACTGGCCGGGAGTCTGTTGTGTTTCCCACACTCACTACAGATGATCCCTGAGGTCTGAAGTGATAGGAGAGTTGGTCCTATGTTGGCTGATGGAGTGTGTTCACTGGAGGTGGGGGAAGGGAGGCTCACATCTGGGCTGTGGGGCGTCAGTGGTGTTTGCATCCAGGGTGTGAGCTGGGCTCTCCAGATGCTGAAGAGGGAAGACCATCAGGGGCTGTGCAGGGTTTCCTCATCACTGTTATGTTTCACAGCCTGAAATACAGCCTCAGGTGGACCTGAGGATCTCAGGGGTGCTCATTCTTCTCCTTCCCATCTCACTGCCCTGACTGCTCTTCTTCCAACTGACTCCCTGGGAACATCTCTCCAAGGAGGCGTCTGGCCACACCCCTGCTCACCAGCACTTCCTCCCACCCTGCCTGCTGCTCCCTTCTGGGGCCTCCTGGATGGAGCGAGAGGAAAGCAACTAGGATAGACAGAGAACTTGACATTATGCTGTAAAGAGGAAGCAGCGTGTCTGTCTTCAAGAAAGGCAAGGGCTGCCTGAGGGAAGAACACTAAGTGGCTCCCTCTGAGCTGTTAGACTGGAGGCCTTAGTATTCTGCTGGATGTTGGTAGGGGGCTGACCTCAGTTTCTTGGAACAAAGATGTTTCCAACCCAGCTGCTTCCTTCATCAGAGATTGCAAGCAGGGAAGACAAGTAGAAAGTCAGCCAGCAAGATGGGGCCTTGCTCTTCTGTGATCTAATCTCAGGAGTGATGTCCCTGTTGCCATATTCTACTGGTCAGAAGCAGGTCACAGCTCCCACCCACACTCAGGGGAGGAGAGTCCACAAGGTGTGAACCCAGGAGGCAGGGACACTTGTGTGCATCTCAGAGTCGGTCTGCACGGGAACTTTCCAGGTCAGAGCAGCAGGAGCACGAGGTTGTGAGCCCTATACCCTGGACGTGGTTCACACATGGGCTGCACAGTCACTGAACAATCTTTGTCACTGTGGGTCCACCTTGAGTAGGATAATCTGCAGAACTGATAAGAGTAAATCTGTGTTCAAACATTGAGAAACTTCCAGAGTGGTTTCCAAAGTGGCAGTACCATTTTATATTCCCATCAGCATGTTACATGCTTCCAATATCTTCACAGTTTCCAGGTAAAGAATCCGCCTGCGAAAACAGGAGATTCAGGTTTGATCTCTGGGTTGTGATGACACCTGGAGGAGGAAATGGCTACCCATTCCTATATTCTTGCCGGGATAAATCCATGGACAGAGGAGTCAGGTGGGCTATAGTTTATGGTGGGGACAAAGAGTTGGACACTACTAAGTGATAGAGCATGCATACAGGCAATATGTCTACATCCTCTCTGAGGATATGAATCTTGGTTTCTGGATTTTCAAGGAGGGGATGCCTCTTAGCTCCCCACACGAATAAGCTCTGGCTTATATTTCCTGTTATAGCTCATAAACTTGAGAAAATCAGAGGTAAGGTTTTTCCAGATTTGGCTAACACCCTAAGGATAAAACATATTTTCCCTCTGGAGACTGCCCACATTTATATTTTGGCCTAAAAAAATTATTTCCTTCATGTTGTAGTTATGGAAACTTTTTATACTTTATTACTTTTATTTTGTTTCCCTGGAAGAGGCATCCTTAAAACCAAGCCCACCATGTTACTGGAAATGGAATCTCCATGACCTATTTTTTCACCCTTGCTATTTTTCTGGTGCCAGGGTAGGTCCCTGAGTACAAGTCCACCTCAACAAATGATATTTTTATCTCTTTCTGTGAGCCAGTGCTCGTTTCTGAGATATTTGCTGTCAGGTCGCAGTAAGAAACATACAGACATTGAAAGTGAGCGTAAGCAAGTAAACTACCTTATTTCAATCCACACTGGTAATTGCAGCATCGGATACCAACATAGTTTTTTTTTAAGCCAAGATTGAGGCTCTATCTCAGCAAGCACAGTTAGTAGCTGCTGAGAAGCAAAGTTCAAGGTGAAGCTGTCTCAACCATTCCAGAAAACACACAGACTCCAAGAAGGGAGTGAAGTGTACAAGAAGGGAGTGAAGAGAAAGAGGTTGTTGAAACAGATGTGGTAGACATGGAAATGAAGAGCATAGAACTGGTCATGTCACAAGCAAATGTGTTGAGAGCAAATGTTGTCCCAGCTCTGAAAAACAACAGTAGTGATATTGTAAATGCTAATATGGAATTAACCTCTGAAAAGAGGTTCAAAACACTTCTTTGGTGTTTCAAAAGAGTAACTGCAGCTGGGTTTGCAATTTGTACTGTTTCTATCAAAAACATCTTGGCTTCTTGTTGGATGAAAAAAAAGAAAAAATATCATTGGATCTGCTAAGATAGTTGAATTGTTAGCTCTTCATGGACCAAGTCCCCATGGTTCAGGTAGACTTGTGTTCAGGCACCTGCCCTGGCACCAGAAAAATAGCAGGAGTGAAAAAACAGGTCACAGAGAGTCCATTTCCTGTAACATTGTGGGCTTGGTTTTAAGGCTGATCTTCCAGGGAAACAAATAAAAGTAATAAAGTATAAAGCATTTCCATAATACAATACAAAGGAAATAATTGTTCTGGCCAAAATATAAATGTGGCAGTTTGGTGAAATTAGTAGTTTGTGTCTGAACTAGTAGTTTTTTAAGACTTTGATGGGGGTAACAAACTGATAAACTGATAAATATTATGGGTACTTTCTCCAGTAAGATGTTCATGTACAAAGGAATATAAAGCAATATAAAATATCAGTATACACATACACACACACACACACACACACACACACACACACACACACATGAGCTTTCCTGGTGGCTCAGCAGTAAAGAAACTGCCTACAGTGCAGGAGCTACAAGAGATGTGAGTATGGTCCCAGGGTTGGGAAGATCCCCTGGAGGAGGACATGGCAACCCATTCCAGTATTCTTGCCTGGAGAATCCCATGGACAGAGGAGCCTGGTAGGTAACAGTCCATAGGGTTGCAAGAGTCAGACATGACTGAAGTGACTTAGCAGATATGCATGTGTGTATATATATATATATATATATATATATATAAAACCCATGAAGATCCATAGATGTTGGCTTTTTAATCCTAGAAAGAGACAAAGGCAAGGAAAGGACATTTTGAGTAATCATTTCATCATTCAAAAAGGGACTCCACTTATCTAGAAGCTGGATCCCATCACTGAACATTCTAGAGAAGTGAAAGATGTCATATGTTAGTCACTCATTCATCCAGCCATTCCCAAGTGCCTAGAATGTACTAGATCAAGTTCTGGTCTAGATCACTGGTCCAAATACTAAAATTTGTCACTTTTTCCCCATCCCTTACCCTTACCTCTGGGACTTCCCTGGTGGCTCAGTGGTAAATAATCTGTAATGCAGGAGACCTGGGTTCAATCCCTGGGTCAGGAAGATCCCTGGGAGGAGGAAATGGTGTCCCCACTCCAGTATTCTTGCTTGGAAAATCCCATGGACATAGGAGCCTGGCAGGCTATAGTCCCTGGGGTCACAAAGAGTTGGACCCGACTTACAGACTAAACAACGAAAACTCTCACCTCGACCTCCAAATCTATACCCAATTCCCAATTGAAGGGGATTTCACATGTAAGCATTTTGGTCAGAGTCCGAGATCACCTACCTCCATGAAGGAGAAAAACTCGTTTCCTAAACATTTCTGTAGGTGGACATGGCACTAGGTTCCTCTAGTCACATGGACTCCAAATAAGGACACAGTGAGACAGAAAGAACTAAGATCATGGCATCTGGTCCCATCACTTCATGGCAAATAGATGGGGAAACAGTGAGACTTTATTTTTTTGAGTTCCAAAATCACTGCAGATGGTGACTGCAGCCATGAAATTAAAAGACGCTTGCTCCTTGGAAGAAAAGTTATGACCAACCGCAATAGCTTATTAAAAAGCAGAGACATTACTTTGCCAACAAAGGTCCGTCTAGCCAAAGCTATGGTTTTTCCAGTAGTCACGTATGGATGTGAGAGTTGAACTATAAAGAAAGGTGAGCAGTGAAGAATTGATGCTTTTGAACTGTGGTGCTGGAGAAGACTCTTGGGAGTCCCTTGGCCAGCAAGGAGATTGAACCAGTCCATCCTAAAGGAAATCAGCCCTGAATATTCATTGGAAGGACTGATGCTAAAACTCTAATACTTTGGCCACCTGATGCAAAAAACTGATTCATTTGCTGGGAAAGATTGAAGGTGGGAGGAGAAGGGGACAACAGAGGATGAGATGGTTGGATGGCATCACCGACATGATGGACATGAGTTTGAGTAACCTCCGGGAATTGGTGATGAACAGGGAGGCCTGATGTGCTGCAGTCCATGAGCACAGAGTTGCAAAGAAAAGAGTCAGACACAACTGAGCGACTGAACTTAACTGAGACAGAGAGGCTGGCATCAAGCTGAAGGTTTTGATCTGCACAGCATGAATTGTGGTAGTGTTATTGAGTTACCAAGGGCAGCAGAGACAGCAAGCCTAGCACCAGCGTCCATCCTCCAGCTAAGGGAGTGTCTGTTTTGTGAACAGTGGCTTCTGCTCCCCGTGCAGGGGCAGTGGTTCCCGTATGGTTCCCCACCTGGGAGAGACTGTAGATGCTGAGCTGGCTGTGAATCCTCAGGCTGTCCTGTGACTTTTCCTGAAATAAAACAAAGCCACAAACTTCACTCTCTTTCTCTCCTTTGCAACAAATTGAAATCCTTTTTCTTCCCACAAAGAACTTAATAAGAATATCATGTAGGGAAACTTTCAGAGATTTTTTTTCCTCTGCTTTATTGAGATATGATTGATATAAGTTATTGAGTAAGTGTACAACCTGTGATTTGATACTTTTCTATATTGCACAATGAATCAGCAGCAGAACTTTAGCTTACACCTGGATGATGTCACATAATTACCATTTCTTTTTTGTGGTGAGAGCATTTAGATCTGCTCTCTTAGCAACTCAGAGACTTTATGATATCAGACTACTTTCTAAAATGTCCAGATCCCTCCCTATACTGCTTAGAAGAGAAAACATTTATCTCCCAGAAAATGTCTTGACTTTTTCTTCCCATTTAAATGCGGATTTAAGCCCCTCCCCATCCTGATCACTCTCTGATCACAAGCATCAGTGGATCCAAACCTGACTAAGCATTAGGACTGCTTTTCAGGTTTCTTACAAAATACTCCAGGTCTCCTCCTAGACCCAGCTTCTCAGAGTGTTGGGCATGGAGTCCAGGAATCCCTTAAGAACAAGTCCTACAGGGGAGGCTGATGCACAGCCATGTGGGAATCCTGGTCTATATCCTCACTACTAAATCTGTGATCTGAAAGTCAGCAGCATCAGCCACAAACTTGTTATGAATGTAGATTCTCAGGCTCTACTCCAGACTGTCTAGATTTAAAGAGAGGTGTAGGTGAGCACCAGCATCTCCAGCTTGGTCACCTCACCATTTCCTACAGTTTCCTTTAGTGCATCACTCACCCTTCACCTCCTAATTATGTACAGCAGCCAGACTGAAGCTTCTAAAGAGTAGTCACAATGGATTGTGTTCTGTGAAAAGCATCTTATGAATCCACATCTTACTCAGACAACATCAACAGCCTTGTAATATCATCTAGGTCTATATGATCTGGTGAAACATGGGATCTAATCTCAATTCCTTGTTCCTCTAGCCGCACCTGTCTCCTGGCACTTTCTTGAACACAGACACTCTCTTGCCCTTGTGTATTTGCACAGGAGATTCCCCTGCCCATAGAGAACTTCCTTTGACATCTGTGTGGACTTCCTTCATGTCCTTCACATCTTTATTCAATGATCACCTTCTCAATAAGGCCCACACTAACCAGATGATTAAAAGAGCCACCTTCCCTGTCCCTACAAACATATGCTTCCTCAAAACACTTACTAATCTCTAAGGTAAACATTCCCTCACTTACTAAGCTCACTCTGCCCCTTCTCACCAGAACACACTTCACAAGGCCAACAAGGTGTGTCTGTTGTTAGTTCACTGAGGTTTTCTAGATGCAAAAATAGTGTGTCATTTCTCTGGCACACAACAAATATCAGCTGAATGAATGATCAGTGTGGCGTGCCTCCCTATTCTAGAGACTGTGTCTTTATTACTGTGACCTCAGGCTGCTTGCTCCTTCTTGGCCGCTGCAGCACAACATCCATTCGCATTGACATCAGTGCTGCCTGTATTTTTCCCACAAGGGCTGATCTCCCCTCCCTCCCACACAGATCAGTCTGCACTGTACACATAATGATATTTTTTCTTCAGAAAAGATGATGTCAGGTTTATAGGTCCTATATTCCAACCTTCTGTGAATCTATTAGACATTGCTTTATAAATCCCCATAAGCTTGAATTAGAGCCAGCACTAGGATTACTAGATCTAAGGGCAGAGAGAGGGACCAAGCGGCAGAGAAGGTAGAAATCCAGCAAAAATTAAGACAAGATGTGAAACAACTGGGTCCCTCCTCTATGCTAATCCCTAAATCTGGTTCCTTATAAAGGATGCAGAAAGAATGGAAAGAGGAATCCAGGAAACAGTCTTAGAGCTGGGAGAAATCAGAATTTCTTTCTTGATACCACTGAGATCCTGTGTGCAGGGTCCCCTTCGTCTTGTGAGGATAATCATTAGTGAAAATGATTCCTGCTGCTGTCAGAGATGAGGACACCCAGGGCAGAATTAGACCAGAACTCTACGTATGAAAAAGAACAGTCATTATTCAAAGATAAACCGAATAAGCAAAATATAAACACATAAACACAAAGAAAGGCATGCAGGCAGGACCTAGCATGAGCTAGGCTGACCTGGTTATGGGAAGACTTCACTGCCTATGGTCCTAGAGACAGGACAAGGCCCAAGTGAGTTCTGAGTTCGCAAGAACACAGGTCCTGGTGTGACAGGGAGCCACTGAAGGGACAAAGACGAAGCAGCTGAAAAGATGACCCAGCCAAGACTGACCACATCAAAGCCACGATACACTGACCACTGACTGGACACAGTCCCCAACCATGCTCAGCTCCTCACAGCCTCCTCCTGTCCCTCCTGCAACAGACTGAGCACAGCAAGCATAACAATTCTGGAAGGTTCTCAGGGCTTCCATGTACTTCCTCTCTCAAACTTTAGGAACCCTCTCCTTTGCTATCCCTACAAACCTTCACAGCACCAGTTGGAAAAACCCTTCACATAAATAGATTTTATTTTCAAAGGAAATATAACATAATTACTCAGTGCACACGAAGTGAAGACAGCGATGGAGAGGGTCCAGCTCTGTCTCTGCTGGAACAGAAAAGTGGATCAGGGAGGAGAACACAGGTCAGGGTGGGGTGGGGGTGCGGTGGGCAGGGGTGGACCAGTCTCCCCATCTCCTCATGTTATGCTAATAGGAGCGCAGACACATTCAGATGCAGCTGCAGAAAGAGGGGCCTGGGGATCTGACGTCACAAAGTGGGACCGAGCATCACTTCAGTCCTCACAAGGCAACTGTCTCACACTGTGAGAGAAAAGAATCAGGAAGCAGTTCAGGTCAGTCATGTAAGGGCTGACATTCTCCACAGCCCCCCACATTCCCACATGTCCCACTCAAAGATCCCCACCACCCAGTGTGTCCACTCTGCCCCAACTCCTCTCCCAATCGAGACCCTCCAGGGTCTCACCTTTATGATCCATGAGAGACACATCAGAGCCCTGGGCACTGTCACTGCCTGGAGGAGAACAAGACCAGGGCGTGGTCAGAACCTTGGGTTTGAAACTCCCAGTGAGACAAGAAAACTCGGATCCATCTATCCCTTCCTGACCTGAGCGCTTCTTCCTCCAGATTCCACTGCAGTTCAGTTCATTTCAGTTCAGTTGCTCAGTCATGTCCGAACTTTGTGACCCCATGGACTGCAGCATGCCAGGCCTCCCTGTCCATTGCCAACTCCTGAAGTTTACTCAAATTCATATCCATTGAGTCGGTGATGACATCCAACCATCTCATCCTCTGCCGTCCCCTTCTTCTCCTGCCCCCAATCTTTCCCAGCAACAGGGTCTTTTCAAATGAGTCAGTTCTTCGCATCAGGTGGCCAAAGTATTGGAGTTTCAGCTTCAGCATCAGATCTTCCAATGAATATTCAGGACTGATTTCCTTTATTGGACTGGTTGGATCTCCTTGCTGGCCAAGGGACTCTCAAAAGTCTTCTCCAACACCACAGTTCAAAAGCATCAATTCTTCGGTGCTCAGCTTTCTTTATAGTCCAACTCTCCAGTTAGAACAATTCCCATGACCACGAGTAGAACCAGGCTAACAATGATGTCTGTCTTGGGGATGGAGGGCTGAGGAGATACTGTGGAGGAAAGAGAAGGGGCCCAGTCCTCAGGTTTGAATCCTGACCTTGCTGAAGGGGTCCAGAAAGGCTCCGGGTTTATCTGAGAAGAGGCTCCACCCCAGCCTCCTCCTTACCCCATCTCAGCGTGAGGATCTCCTGAAGCCCCTTGGGCTGCACACGGCACGTGTATCTCTGCTCCTCTCCAGAAAGGACCACTAGGGCCACCCACTTCTGGAAGTTTCCATTCCCTGAAGGCCAGGTCTCCACAAGCTCCATGTCTGGTCCTCTGTGTCATGCTGCCAAGTCAGTGAGATCTCCTCAGGGTAGAAGTGCAGGGCCCAGCACCTCAGGGTGACCTCAAGGTCAGAGATGGGGTGATGGGTCACATGTGTCTTTGGAGGGTCTGTGGAGGATGAATCAGAAAATTCCCATTTAGTGTTACCTCCATGGTTCCCTGAAGCAGCATCCTGTGACCATTCTGAGAATAAACAGGACAGTGGGTTTGAAAAAGAAGCAGCAGAAACATCAGACACAAGCCTGGAACTCGGAGGTCTGGGCATGTTCCCGAGTCCTTGGAAAATTCTGGAGTCAGGGTGAGAGCCAAGGAAGGAGGCACCATGTAAGGGAGAGAATACAGAGTAATGGTCCTGACTTGGTGTGGAGGCCAAATGACTCAGAAAAGCTGGAGCTCAGGCCTCCAAACATGTTCTCAGGGTGAGAACTGGCCCTGAGAGACAGTCATGGTTCACAAGATGGCACCAGAGTGAAGGGGCACCGCTGACCAGTTATTTCAGGGATGGTTTCCTGCTTCTTCCCCAAAGAGACTGGATTCCTTAATTGTCCTTCAGAGAAGTGGGGCCACTGGCAAGTCACTTTCTTGTACAGAATATGAAAACCTGGGCGGATTCCTCCCTCTGCCGACAGGAAGCCGGGGCACTGTTTCCACAGGGACCCCACTTTCTTCTCCTCGTGGGAAGCCAGGTCCAGCCCGAGAGGACATCAGGGAGGCCCCTGCGCCCCTCGTACCTGCGCGCAGCAGCTTGTCCTCCCATTCTCCGTCTTTGGAGCCCCTCTCCGCAGTCCCCCTCCAGGCAGTTCCTACTGTGACCCTCAGCACCGCCCTGCTGAAGCTTGAGCTTGGAGATCTGAGCCCTCGTGTCTGCTGTGGTCCAGAAGCACAGGTCCTCATTCAGGGCAAGGTAATCTTTGCCATCGTAGGCCATCTACCAGAACCCGAGGCAATAACTTTTCAAATATGCAATTATGCCTCTTTCAGGAGAAGACTGAGAGATTGGTGTTTCTGTCTGTTCCTTCCACATTGAGCCTGGGTGGGCGGGTGCAGGTAGCCAGTTACAGGCTGTTTCTTTTTTGCTACTGTCCTGTTGGACCCAGAAACGCAAGCCACTGAACCAGGTGGTCAAGGAGTGTGCCCTCTGGCAGCAGCCACAACACCTGGGTGGCCGTACGTGTGCACAAGCTCTTTTCACAGGGACACTGGTGACCTGGGGTGGGACAGAGGGAGAGCACAGTGAGGGCACCTGTTGGCTTCTCAGGGGTTTGGCAAAGATTGCAGTTGACCTCTAGATGTGTGTTAGAAGTCTTAGCTTTTAAGATAAGGAAATAGGCTTCTTTCAGGGACAAGCTGGAGGTTTCAGTCTGTGTCTGTGTGCTGTGCCCTGGAGAGATAGCCACAGTGAGTCGGGGTGACCCTGTTTCTTAGTTCATTATAGCCTCATGGATTTCATGGACACAAGCTTCATTGACTTTCAGAGGTATGTTTTGGAGGCCCATGTCTCAGGTTTAAGTCTTCAAAGTGAGGGTCCCAGACGTGGAACACTTTGTTTCTCAGGGAGGAACTGGCAGTGGTGACCTCACTCCTGATTGTGTATTGTGGCTCCAAGGGTGGTGTTTAGGTAGAGATTTTGTGTCTACCTCTTCTAATGATTTACTTTTTTATCTCCTAATGATTTTAGTGTGTGGGGTTTTTCTTATTCACCTGTGTGTAGCATTCACCCAGTTGGTTTTTGCATTTCTTTTCGAAGGAGTTGTTTTGGGTAAAACTGTAGATTCAGTGTGCCCATGGAAGGAGAGGAGATCTGGAGCCTGTGTATCATGAGTGAACAGGAACCTTCTAGCCTTTTGAGCAGCTTCCTCTCTCCTTCTCTCTCTCGTTGCCACTTCTGTTTTGCATTTCTGTCTGTCCCTTTTTTTTTCTCATTCTCTAGTTCTTGTTCTATTCAAGTCCTTTTAAAAAAAACTTTTTATTTTGAAAAGTTTTAGTTGCAGAACCTTCTAGCTTTTTGTGCAGCTTCCTCTCTTCTCTCTCTCGTTGCCCTTTTTGTTTTGCCTTGTGTTTCTGTCTGTCCCTCTTTTTCTCATTCTCTAGTTCTTGTTCTATGCAAGTCCTTTTTAAAAAAACTTTGTAGTTTGAAATAGTTGCAGATTAACAGAAAGGTCTAAAGATCATATAGATAGGTCTTGGGTACCTTTGACCTTTTTCCCAATGGTTATATATTATATAAGTATAATACAATTTAAAAGCTAGAAAACTGACATTGGTACAATGAATGTATAGAGTTCCAAGTAATTTTTTCACGTGTAGATTCCTGTAACCATCATCATGATCAAAATATGGAATTACCCCATGACCACTCACATCTCCTTTGTGAAATCGCTTTACAGTCACTCATTCCTTCCCCTCCCCTGCACCCTCCATAAACCATCCCTCACTCCTGGGCACCACCATCTTGATCCCCATCTCTATTATTTTGTCATTTTGTGGATGGGATATAGATGGGATCATACAATATTTAACCTATTAAGATAGACATTTTCATTCAACATAATGCCCTTGAGATGTTGTGTGTATTAATAGCTTATTCCTTTTTTATTGCCAAATAGTATTTCATAGTTTGGATGTGCCATCATTTGTTTTCGAAACATTTTATTTGTTTTCAGCTTTTTGCTGTTACAGGTAAAACTGCTCTGAATAATTGTGCACAGGTTTTTGTGTGGAATAAAATTTTGTTTCTCTGTCATAAATGCCTAAGAGCATGATTACTGGGCTCTATGGCAAGTGTATATTTGGTTTTTTAAAGAAACATCCAAGCTCTTTTATAAAGTAGATGTATCGTTTTATATTCTGATTAGCAATGTATGAGTGATTCACTTTTTCCACAATGACACCAACATTTGGTATTGTTCTGATATTTTTTTGTCTTGGTTGTTCTAGTAGGTAGGTAGTAATATCTCTTCATGGTCTTAATCTGTATTTTCCTGATGGTTAGTGATGCTAAACATCTTTTCATGTGCTTATTTACCGTTCATATATTCGCATTGGTGAATTATGTGCTCAAATATGTTTTTTAAATGAGTTATTTTCGTACTGTAGAGTTTTGAGAGTTGTTTGTATATTCTAGATATGAGTGTTTTGTAAGATAAGTAGCTTGAAAATGATTTTCTTCCAGTTTGTAGTTTATGTTATTATCCTCTTAACAGAGTCTTTAACAGACAAATGCTCTTTATTTTGATGAGTCTTCATTTGTAGATTTTTTAAAAAACAGATTATGCTTTTGGTATATTATATTCCAATATAAAATAAGAATTTTACAAAATAACATAGGAAAAAAGCATGTAATTGCAAGTAAGCATTTCTAGATAATGTCAAATTATTATCCAGCATTATTTTGCCAATTAATATTTGCAGCAGCAAGATGAAAATGGGAAGAAATGTTAATTGCAGGTCTGTAATTCCCTCCATCTCTGGACACTGTATGCAGTACTAATCTTTACTCAAAACTCTTTATAAATATTACGATTTTAGAATTTAACTAGTAGAGAGATTACTGAGAAAATTCTAATCTAAGAGTATTTTAAGGAAAAGATAATTTCTCCCTATGGGTAGAATATTATATTAAAAAAGCTGGAAATTTATGGTTCTATGGGAAATGTTTGGCTATAGCATGTAAATTAGTTGAAGAAGATCTGTATGCATGTCTGACTAATGATATACAAAAACCAAGATGCTTCAAACCTAAATAGCTTTCCCTGAGACAGCTTATACTACTAGCTACTAAGTTGTCTATTACTCTGAAAGAAAATGTGTTCTAGTGGGGAAAAGAGAGTTTTATATTTTTTGAAGCTGCCTTTGATGGTTAGGGCCAAAGCCTTCCATGGACAGATGCTAATTATTCCTGCCTTTTGCCTGTATAGTCAAGTGTATAAGTTGTTTTGAAATTAATTGATCTTCCAATTTCAAAACACACAATACCCGTCAAGTTTCTTTCAGTTTACTTTGACAATTATACTATCTTGTTTAACTCAATCATGTGGAAATAGATGCAAAGATGAGTTGAATTTAAACAATCCATGGAAGTTCCATTTAAAAAATCAATAATTTTTCTGTTTGCTTATGTAAATCATTACAACTTTCAGATAGAAATTGAACAATGTCATAGAGGACAGGTAGTTTTTCCTTAGCCATATTAGAAGTTTGGGAGTAAAATGTGGTGGTTGACCTTTAATATATTTACCTTAAAGATTAGGTAGACAACTGCCTAACTGGTAACTCTGTGATCCATTAAAAGTTGGGTATGAATATTAGGTAAAAATTAATTTACATTTAAAATTAAGTAACTGAATGAGTTCTTATTTATATATGGATAATTTTTTTTTGCAATTGTATGAAAAAATCTCAAGTGTTTGAGTAAAATATCTAAACCATTAAAAGAGGAGAATTAAGATAACTGGGAAGTCACAGGAATTATCTGACCTCTGTCAATGATGAGAAGTTATAAAAGAGGCAGATTAGGTATCCTCTTGCATTCTCCTTGATACTCATTTTCCCTGAGGATTGTTATCTCTGGGCAGCTAGGCGACATCAGCTAATTAACAGTACAGGACATACATTCCTCAGAGACTTCAGCCAGGTAAACAGTTTTCACCAGACCAGTTTTACTGCAGTTTCATACCAATCTCATGCTTTCAGAATGAGCTCTCCATCATAGAGCCAAGACATTATATTCAGAAGGAATCCTTAGAGTTTGAAATTCCCTTCTTATGTCATCCTACCAGCTAGACAGAATGCCAATCTTCAGTATTGTGTGAAGGTATTTGAAGTTATCAAGCGAAAGCATCTTCTTGCTTAAGGAAAACTTAAGGATATTCCAATGCTGATAGAGTCAACTTATGTACTCACTCCATGCAACCTGCATCCTTCATCTACATACCCAGGTTCCAATGCCCAGTACTGTATTAAAGGCAGGAACTGGAAATGAGATAGGGCACGAGCTTAGGACACTCACATAAGGTGAATAAAACTGAGAGGACTGGAACTCGATCTCTGTGGTACTCTAGGAATTGGTAAGTTAGCTTGTTTTCAGTTGCAAGTGTTTCTTTAAAGGCTAAATTGAGTAACATACGTGTCAGTTGGCAAAAGAAACAGAAACTCCGGTAGAAATTCACCAAATTTAAAAACCAAACTAAGTGTTCCTTATAGAAGCCAACTTTGTGTTCCTAGACATTTCATCCTATTGTAGTGTATTCATTATGTCTCAGTATGGATATATGGAGCAATTTAAATTCAGGATATTCGGCTGTCAGAAAACTTGTCCTTCAGAAATTGAATAATAGCATATATGTGAATGTGAAAATATTAAACTATACACTTTCATTTTTTCCTCAGCTCCTATTTTCTGTGAAATTACAGAATCTATCTTAAAGTATAGTGTCAATATCTGTAGTTTTAAAATGTTCATTTTCTCAAAGAAATGAACATACATGATCTTCCAAATGCTAGTGTGATAATTACAACAATGAGGATCCATTTTGTGGTTATTGTGTCAATGCATTTTTGAATTTATTGTTAATGAAAAACGATCATCCTTCAATTGAGGAGAAATACCAATTTGAGAGGAGAAACGTGGGTCAGAAAATGTGATCTGAATGTTTAATTTATTGGTGAATTGGGCAGATGACAAGGTGATATGTAATGTACACTGGTGACTGTCCTTCCATCCTTGCACACACTTATGAATGGACTCTACATTTTGTATGAATGGACTTTCGTTTTTTATGAATGCTTTCAGCGTCCAGCTCAGATAGTGTCTACTGCTGCTGCACTGATCCACACCATATTTGTCATGAGTATTGACTGATGGCTTCACAGCCCTTTCCTTCTTTAGAAAATTGGCATCAGTTGAATGGAACCACATTGCCTGAAGTTCCGAATGTGGTTGGGGCAGCTTGCAGTCAATGACAGACTGGTGGGATTTATAAAAGGCTGCCTTTTTGTCAAGGTGGAACTAAATCTGACACAGTGCATGTTCCACAGCTTGTTATTCTGTATAGTAGTAACTAGTCACATCTTGGAGAAGGAACTGGCAACCCACTCCAGTATTCTTGCCTAGAGAATCCCATGGACAGAGGAGCCTAATGGGCTGCTGTCCATAGTGTCTCACAGAGTCGGACACTACCGAAGCCACTTAGCATGCATGCATGCATTGGAGAAGGAAATGGCAACCCACTCCAGTATTCTTGCCTGGAGAATCCCAGGGACAGAGGAGCCTGGTGGGCTGCCGTCTATGGGGTTGCACAGAGTCGGACATGACTGAAGCAACTTAGCAGCAGCAGCAGCAACAGTCACATCCAAATAAATAGGTATTTAAATACACCTGAATTAAAGTTAAATTTAAAATGCAGTTCTTTATCTGCCCCACTTGAAATGCTCAGGTAGCAGCATGTGGGTAGCAGTGATTGTGTAAGTGAAGACACAATATTTTTATCAGTAGATAGCTCTATTTGGAGAGTCCTTTTCCAGCTTTCTCTGGGATCATGTTCATGCTATTCCATTGGAGATCACATCCTTGCTTAACACATTTGTCTGCTCTGTTTTGCTTCCCTGATTCTCTTTGTCTGAGGACATTCACTCAATAAACAGCATGCAAAGGAATTCCCATTTCCGCCTCTTTTCCCCAAGCTGGCCAAACTCTGTCCATAGTGATTAGAAGTGTTATTTCTGAGACTGTGATAGATCCATTGCCTCATTTATATGTTCTTCATTGCCATTAGAATGTTGATAGTGAATAATCCTATCTCTTATAGGAATTCCAGGTATTTTAGTTGTTGGTAATATATGAAACTGAAATCAGCAGAAAGAAGAGGTAAGTGCTGGTCACTGGAGTTTGAAATTCTGTTGTGAAGTGACTACTTTTGTTGTTTAGTCGCTAAGTCAAGTCCAACTCTTTTTGACCTCATGGACTGTAGCCCGCCAGGATTCTCTGTACTGAAGTGGGTTTCCGTTTTCTTCTTCAAGTTATCTTTCTGATCCAGGGACTGAACCTGCCTTTTCTGCATCTCTTACATTGGCCGGCAGTTTCTTTACCAACGAGCCAACAAGGAAGCCTGTGAACTGATTATGCACAGTGAATAAATTTTTGGAGTTCTTGTTAAATTGGTATAGTAATTTTAGGTATATCAAGGACAAAAGTTAAGTGCTATAATTGAAGGTGGTATTTTCAGGCTCTGAGCAATTTATTTTTTACTACTATACAAAAAGACCAGGATATGGCATTCACAAATATAATGTATTAGGAGTAGAGATAACTATTTTGCCAGAATGTATGTATGAGGAAGTATCTTAGTGATACATTGAATGTAATATAATCCTTTGTATAAGTACATTCTAGCTCATAAATTTCTATATCTGAATGCATTTTAGAGATCATTTTGTATTATTCTATTACATGTGAGGTATGTGCAAATCAAGTTATGTAGAATTATGAGATACATATTTAAAATAAACTTTCTCCCTTTGTTTACATCTTTCTTACTCTTTCTAATCACTCTCCCTTGATTTTCCCTAATTCCCACTTTCTCTAAGATATACATAAATAATCATCATACTTTCATCCTATTAAACTCAATCTAAAACAGGCATTTTATATCTATGATTGATGCAAACCAAGGTTCATTACTTGATTTTATTAGTATTATTTTCTTATATTAATTTCAATATATAATTTTTGTGAATAGTAAAGAGCTAATTGATTTAAGATATATCAATTTCAATGAGTACATCATTTATTCAAATAGTTCCATGTAAAATCTCATGACCATGTCTTTGAACATGACAGATTTTCCTCTTTATCCCTGCACTTTTTTTGGAAGATACCTTTAATAAATTGCTAAATGCTTGATTTGACAGGAGCCATGTGCTAGCAAAGGATGGAACAGAAAAATGAAAGTTCTTTCACTGGATTTATCTTACTGGGCTTCTCTGACAGGCTTCAACTTGGGCTAGTCCTCTTTGTGGTGCTTTTGATCTTCTACGTCTTCACTTTGCTGGGAAACACAACCATCATTGTATTGTCCTACTTGGACCCACGTCTTCACACCCCTATGTACTTTTTCCTCTCTAACCTGAGCTTTCTGGACATGTGCTACACCACCAGCATTGTTCCACAGCTCCTAGTCAATCTCAGTGGAGCAGACAAATCCATCTCCTTTGGTGGCTGTGTAGTTCAAATGTACATCTCTCTGGCGTTGGGATGTACAGAATGTATTCTCCTAGGAGTTATGGCATTTGACCGCTATGTGGCTGTTTGCAGGCCCCTTCACTACACAGTAATCATGCACCCCCGTCTGTGTGCCCTGATGGCTTCTGCTTCATGGATCACTGGTTTTGCCAATTCCTTGGTGCAGACAGTACTCATCTTCCTTCTACCATTTTGTGGGAGAAATAAATTAGATCACTTCCTTTGTGAGATCCCTCCTTTTCTCAAACTTGCCTGTGTTGACACCACCATGAATCTGTATGTGGCCTTCTTTGGCAGTGTCATCATTCTTCTCACACCTGTTTCATTAATCATGTTTTCCTATGGTCAGATTGTCAGGGCGGTCCTAAGAATCAAGTCCACTGCAGGGCAGAGAAAAGCATTTGGCACGTGTGGATCCCACCTCACGGTTGTCTCCCTGTTCTTTGGCACAGCCATCTATGTGTATTTTCAGCCCAGCAGCAACAACTCCCAGGATCAGGACAAGTTCATGTCTCTCTTCTACACTGTCATTATCCCCATGACCAACCCCCTCATATATACGCTGAGGAACAGGGATGTGAAGGGAGCGATGAAGAAGGTGCTTTGGAAGAACTCTGACTCCAGGTGATGGGTGTGGTGGAGGACACTTTTAATGGAAGGACTTTGAACGCCATGTAAACTATTCAGCTAGTATACGGTGTGCCCCTTGAGTCATCTAAATATCCTTTGACAACACTTTGCAGGGAATTGGTTTAATTCGTGTCCCTTTGAAAGTGAGTGTTATAAATTTTAAGTTCATGTATTCATTTCACTTTCAGAGGATGCTGATCTGCGGTTCTGACTTGAGTTGATTTGTAGTAATACTGTTTTAAAGCTCCATGGATTTTTTCTTGTTTGCTCTCACTTTTGGGTACATTGTTATCCAAACTCTCATTTGCAAATATAGAATGTGTTTATTATTACACACTCTTATTTCATTACCTTTGAAAGTGATGTGTTCAAATTCTAGGGTCCATGTATTCCTATTCAACTCCAGAGACATGCATTTAGTGTTCTGACTAGCATCTGTTTTTGTAGTTATTGTTTTTTAAAGTTCCGGGTTTTTCTTGTTTGCACTCCCTTTTATGGTACATTTTTCCACAATTATTTGCAAAATGACATATGAATAATTACATTGAAATCACAGCCAAAATTAAGAAAGGAAACCACTGAAACACTGTATGGAATATTACATTTTATTCATTTCCTAAGAATTGTACAGCTACAACTCATGTATTCAGATGCTAAAGGGTTAGACTATCAGTTAGCTTCTTCTATATAAACAAATCCAATTTCAAACTTACTTGCTTAAAACACCAGCCATTAAATTTATCTTACAATTATGTGCATCAGCATTTGGGCTAGTTTAGTGGACAGTTCTTTGGTCTTGGCGCCTCCACTCAAATTACATGCAGTTAGCTTCTAGGTCTACTTAGGGCATCCTGATCTAGATTGCACGTTGGCATGTTAGTTTCATCTCCTTGATAGTGGTCTCTTAGCTTCTAGTAAGGGATGGCCTTGAATGGTTTATTTTATGGTGAGGGCCTGATTTCCATGTCCGTTGTGACCAATTTATCATTTAAGATGTATTGCTACTCTCCTGCTTGCCTTGTCCTGTCTTCTTGGTGCATTGTTTACCTCACAACATAGTAACTGTTAGGGTCTGTTCTTTGTTCCACATGGGAGGGCTAGGAGGTCACGTGTATTTCCATAGCCTCTTACGCAGAACAGGTCAACAATAAGTAGGGGCTTTCCCGGTGGTTCTAGTGGTAGGTAGAATCCTGCTGCCATGCAGGAAACACAAGTTACATTATGGTCCAGAAGTTCCCACATGATGCGGATAGCATCTAAGGCCTTGTGCGCAATTACCACAGCAGCTCTCTAGATCCTATGAGCCACAGTACTGGAGCCAGCATGTCCTAGACCCTTGTGGTCCCAACAAAGAGAAGCCACCGCAATGGGAAGCCTGCACCACAGCTAGAGAAGAAAGCTGCATGAGCAATGAAAGAGTCGCAAGAAAGACTTTGCACAGCAAAAAACAAAAGAAAAATCCACATCAGTGGGAGGGGTCTTTCTGTATTGGGCCTCAGTGGTAAGAGACTCGCTTTCACTGCAGAGGTCTAGGGGTTCCATCCCAGGTCAGGGAAGCTAAGATCCACATGCCACGCAGCAGGGCAAATGTTTATAAAAAAAGTGAACAAATCAGTAAGTGGGGACACAGAGGGGTCTGTCACCAGCAAGGGCCTACATGGAAACTGCTCAGATTCAGAGTGAAGATTTTGACTAATGGGAAAATGGGAGCTGATGTAGAGATTTTTTTTCCTTACTCTCTGGGCTAGGGAATCTGTTGGGATGTTCCTAAAGACATGCTTCCAGGGGGACAAATGTGATTGAGCACCCAGTCTACTCCACATACTAGTGGCAAATTTGATAATGTATCCTTGTCAAGGCCTGCTTTTTCCTCATTGTTCCCTTCTTTCACTACTGATGCTGTATCTCTATTCTGCATTAATTGCTTGTGCATAAACCTTTGTTTCAAATTCTCTTTTCTGGTGAAAAGCCTAGGCTATGACCAAGAGTCTGGGGCCTATTAAAAATGATATGGATCATAACTAAGATTTTTGGAGTTTTTTGACTGCCAAAGACATTTGCAAATGATTACCAACCTTTGAAGATGGGCCCTAAAAATTGGTCCGTCTGCTGGGTGTTGAATCGTGCCAATAGAACAAGGCAAGAGGTCAGCTTCAGAAGCAAAGAAAGGAACTTCCCTGGAGCTTATTGGTAAAACTCTGCACTCCAGTGCAGGGACCTGGGTTTGATCCTTGGTTGGGCAACTAGGTCCTGCTGGCACAACTGAGAACTGCCACAGTCATAAATAAATACATTAAATAAACATTTAAAATTAAAGTAGAAGCAAAGGGAAGTTTATTCTTTAGTCATAAAATGGAGAAATAGGAGCTCGCATCTAGGTTTGCCCTCTGGCTGGACAGCCCATCTGCGGGTTGCCTTTATTGGGTTCTCTCATCTTTAGGGAAGTGAGTACGCAGGCTTTCTTTCCCGTGCTGGCCGGCAAGCTTGTGCTGCCTGTGGCTCCAACACCCCAGTGCCAGCTGCAGTGTCTCTGCAACGGCTGTTGCGCCATCTAGAATTGTGTCGTTCGCTGCACTCTGCACAACAGTCCTTTGAGTGGGCTGGGGGCACAATTGCCTCTGTACCAGGTACCCTATGGAGGAAAGTGAACAAGACTAACCACCAGGAAAAGTCAAAAAACATGGTTAGAGTTTATTACCAGATTCTATGTTTATTTTCTGGCATCTGCTAATGGTCAATTACTCCTGGTAACCAAAGAATGAAGGACATTAATGAGCAGAGATTTTAGAGAACGAAGACTGAGACAAGTTTGAGGCACCTCAAACATTTAATGATTGGGTAATAGAAGAATTTTAAGTCTCTTCATGAGATTGGGTGGAAATCCAGAGATGTGAGAGGAAAAACTCTATTAGTTGATATTAAAGGTAAACTGCTATAAGAAAAAGACCCTTACAATCCAGTAGCTTTAAAGAAGAGTTTTCTCTGTCTACTGCTGTCTCTTGTCCCCTGACTACTCTCTCAGGCAGTGGGCGTAGCTTGTCATCAATGTTGGACCTATTGCTGCTCTTCCTTATTGTAGTGGCTCCCCGCATTTGAAGGTTTTCAAGACCTCTTAATGTTCTCAAGCAGAGGATCTCAGTCAGCATCTAGATGGAGGCTACTGGAAGTTGGAACCATCAGGATACTTCAAATATATAAGTATACCGCTGATAGCTTACAGTGAATGGTGTCAGATTCCCTATCTTTGAAGGAGATTTGGCTTCAGGACCAGGGACCAGGCTTGATCACTCAAGAGCTTTCATGGAGCAGAGTTTCATTAAGTATAAAAGGGACAGGAAAAAGCTTCTGACACAGACATCAGAAGGGGGTGGGGAGTGCACCTCCTGCTAGTCTTTAGCTGGATGGTTTTTATGTCTGTTCAAGTTCAGTTCAGTCGCTCAGTCGTGTCCGACTCTTTGCGACCCCATGAATTGCAGCACGCCAGGCCTCCCTGTCCATCACCAACTCCCGGAGTCTACCCAAACCCATGTCCATCGAGTCGGTGATGCCATCCAACCATCTCATCCTCTGTCATCCCCTTCTCCTCCTGCCCCCAATCCTTCCCAGCATCAGGGTCTTTTCAAATGAGTCAACTCTTCGCATGAGGTGGCCAAAGTATTGGAGTTTCAGCTTCAACATCAGTCCTTCCAATGAACACCCAGGATTGATCTCCTTTAGGATGGACTGGTTGGATCTCCTTGCAGTCCAAGGGACTCTCAAGAGTCTTCTCCAACACCACAGTTCAAAAGCATCAATTCTTTGGCGCTCAGCTTTCTTCACCGTCCAACTCTCACATAAACTGGAAAAACCATAGCTTTGACTTAGACGGACTTTTGTTGACAAAGTGATGTCTCTGCTTTTTAATATGCTATCTAGGTTTGTCATAATCCTTCTTCCAAGGAGTAAGCGTCTTTTAATTTCATGGCTGCAATCACCATCAGCAGTGATTTTGGAGCCCCAAAAAATAAAGTCTGACACTGTTTCCACTGTTTCCCCATCTATTTCCCATGAAGTGATGGGACCAGATGCCATGATCTTAGTTTTCTGAATGTTGAGCTTTAAGCCAACTTTTTCACTCTCCTCTTTCACTTTCATCAAGAGGCTCTTTAGTTCTTCTTCACTTTCTGCCATAAGGGTGGTGTCATCTGCATATCTGAGGTTATTGATATTTCTCCTGGCAATCTTGATTCCAGCTTGTGTTTTCGTTGTTAGAAAAGCTGTTAATCAGAAAGAGAGACACCTGGAGACTGACGGAGTTTTACCAGGCCCACTCTCCAACAATATTGATTTTTGAGATAGGGTGGCAGGTGGTATGTCATACTTCAGCATAAAACAAATCGAATATAAATACTGGTTTGTTGAGAGATTATCAGCCAAAGTTAGTCTTAGGTGGAACCATTTTGAAGAAAGGCAAATTCCAAAGCAAATACATGTTAAATTAACATACCTTAAGAAAAACATTTTCCATAGAAAAATGATTGGTTAGCTCAAGGTTTGAGAAAAGTTAAGTTCAGGTGGAACAAAGTGTCGTCATGGCAACAGAGAATTTTAAGAGAAAAAAGTCTGACCTTGAAGTTTGTTCCTCTTGCTCATTATGGAGATGAGAAAAAATGTCATGACACTTGCCAGCTATTTTTTCTGTTTGGAGACCCCTGATCTTCCTGCTTGTTACCCTCTCATTGTTTCAGGAGGAAGACTGGAGATAGTGTTTCTGTCTGTTCCTTCCATATTTAGCCCTAAGTGTGTGTGTGTGTGTTGGGTGTGAGATGGGGGCGGGTGCGGGTAACAGGCAGCCAGTTTGGTGCTAATTCCTTGTTTGCTATCTGCTTTTGGACCCAGGAATGCAGCGTTAGAGGGGGCCTGGGACTACGGATAAGGGGAGTTTGTCTCAGACAGCAGCTCCAAAACCTGGGTTGGCACACATGTGCACAAGCTCCTTGCACAGAGACACTGGTGTCCTGGGGTGGACAGAGGGAGAGCACAATGATGGCACCTTGTTGGCTTCTCAGGGTTTGGTGAAGATTGCACTTGACCCCTTGATATGTGTTAGAAGTCTTTGCTTTTTAGATAAGGAAATAGGCTTCTTTCAGGGGACAAGCTGGTTTTTTCAGTTCTGTGTTTCTGGACTGTTCCTGGAGAGATTCACAGTGAGTCTTGGAGTGAGCTGTTAAGAACTGTTTCTCAGTTTTTTATAGCCTCATGGATGATCATGGACACAAGCTTCATTGGCTTTCAGAGCTCTGTGGTTTTGGAGCGGGTCCAGGTCCTCAGGAGTTATTTCTTCATAGTTAGTGGTCCCCTGATGTGGGACACTTGGTTCCTCCGGGGAAAACTGACAGTGGTGGACATCCCACTGCTTCTATATGGTGGCCCAGGGGGGGTTTTATATAGAGATTTTTGTCTCTGCCTCTTCTAATGATTTATTTACTTTTTTTATCTTCTAGTGGTTTTAGTTTGTAGGCTTTTCTTATTCACCTTGTGTATAGGAATTCATACAGCTTGTTTCCACATTTCTTTTGAAAGAAGATCGTTCTGTGTAAAATGTAGATTTCATTGTGTCCATGGGAGGGGAGAGAGATCTGGAGCCAGTATGTCATGAGGGGATCAGGAACCTTCTACCTTTTGAACAGCTTCCCTCTCTCCTTTTCTCATCTCTTTGCCATCTTGTTGATTTGTGTCTCTGTCTGTCCCTATTTTTCTCATCTCTATTCTTGTTCTATTCAAGGCTTTGTTCTTTTTTTAAACTTTTTATTTTGAAATAATTATTAAATTGCTGGAAAGTCCAAAGTTAGTAGAGAGAGTTCTTGAATACATTTGATCTTTTTCTTCCCCGTGATTTTATATTTATAAAATATTCTGTGCTGTGCTTAGTTGCTCAGTTGTGTCTGACTCTTTGTAACCCCATGGACTGTAGCCCACCAGGCTCCTCTGTCCATGGGGATTCTCCAGGCAAGAATACTGGAGTGGTTGCCATGCCCTCCTCCAGGGGATCTTCCCAACCCAGTGAACCCAAACTGAGGTCTCCTGCACTGCAGGCAGATTCTTTACCTCTGAGCCACCAGGGAAGCCCAAGATTACTGGAGTGGGTGACTATCCCTTCTCCAGGGAATCTTCCCGACCCAGGAATCGAACGAGTCTCCTGCATTGCAGGCAGATTCTTTACCAGTCTGAGCTACCAGGGGAGCCCATTATACAACTCGAATACTATTTAAAAAACTACGGACCTGACAATATGTACATTGTGTGTGTTTAGGTATCTGTTAAGATTTTTCCCTGTGTAAATTCTTGAGGCTACCATCGCAAATCAGTATATGGATTTATCCATCACACAAACATCTCCTTTGTGTACCCCTTTAAGTTACAGCTAGTCCATCCCTTCCCCTGAAAGTGAAAGTCACTCAGTTGTGTCTGACTCTTTGTGACCCCATGGACTATACAGTCCATGGAATTCTCTAGGCCAGAATACTGGAGTGGGTAGCCTTTCCCTTCTCCAGGGGATCTTCCCAACCAGGAATCAAACCCTGGGTTCCTCCTGCATTGCAGGATGGATTCTTTACCAACTGAGCTATCAGGGAAGCCCCTCCCCTGAACCCTCTGTAAAACCCATCCCTAACTCCTGGCAGTATTATTTGGTCTCTGTCTCTATTATTTGTTATTTCATGGGTGTTATATAGATGGGATCATATTTAACTATTAACATAGACTTATGTTTCATTCCAAAATAATACCCTTGAGATTCATCTAAGATGTTTTGTATGTATCAATAGTTTTATCTTTTTTAATAGCCACATAGTATTCCATTCGGATGTACCAGATAAGATTTGTTTAGAATATTTTAGTTGTTTTCAGCTTTTGCTTTGTTACAGATAAAGTGCTTCGTGTGAAAAATTGGCACAGGTTTTTGTGTGAATAAATTTTTGTTTCTCTGCCATAAAATGCCAGAGCATGATGACTGGGCTGTATGGCAAGTGAATATTCGGTTTTTATTTTTTTTATTTTTATTTTTTTTCCTTTTTTTGAATATTCGGGTTTAAAAGAATCAAGCCAAGCTCTTTTATCAAGTAAGCTGCATCATTTTTATTCTATATTAGTCATGTATGAGTGATTCAAGTTTTCCACATTCTTGACCAACATTTTGGTATTGTTTGAGCAAAAAGAAAGCTGAGCACAAAGAATTGATGCTTTTGAACTGTGGTGTTGGAGAAGACTCTTGAGAGTCTCTTGGACTGCAAGGAGATCCAACCAGTCCATCCTAAAGGAGAAGTCCTGAAATTCATTGGAAGGACTGATGCTGAAGCTGAAACTCCAATACTTTGGCCACCTGATGTGAAGAGTCAAACTCATGGAAAAGACCCTGATGCTGGGAAAGATTGAAGGCAAAAGGAGAAGGGTGGCAGCAGAGGATGAGATGGTTAGACAGCATCACCAACATTTGTGTGTTGTGTTGTGTGTGTGTGTGTGTGTGTGTGTGTATGTACATAACTTATATATATATTATATTATATCCCTATGCTTCTTTTTTTCATTACAGTTTTATGAGAATATAGTTGATATATCTAGTTACTGTTTAATGGTATCAGGTAATGATTTTTCTTAAATTCATGAAATGTTTATCACATTATTTAGTGAAAATCTGTCATTTCATATAGACACAAAATTAAGGAAATAGAAGAAAAAATGTTTTCCCTTGAGATAAATCTTTCAGGATTTACTCTCTTGAAACTTGATATATAACATGCAGCAAAGTTAATTGTATTTAAGTTGTTGTACTATATTCTAGTACTATACTTACTTAGCTTATAACTGGAAGTTTGTACCTTTTGACTGCCTTCATCCAATTCCCTGCCTTCCCTTTTAACCACAAATCTGCTTCTCTTTTTCTATTGAGTTGTTTGCTTTTAAAGTGTAATTTGTCTGCAGTTAAACACTATGTTAGTACCTGATACACAACATTACTGATTTGCTATTTCTATACCAGTCAAGATGATCACCGCAATAACTCCAGGTTATGATCTGGTCACCATTCAAAGTTATTACATAGTTATTCTTTTAATTTAATTAGATAAAAAGTATAGTTGATTTACAATGTATTAATTTCTACTGTACAGCAAAGTGATTGTCATATATATGTCATATATATATGTATATACATTCACACACATATTGGAGAAGGAAATGGCAACCCACTCCAGTGTTCTTGCCTGGAGAATCCCAGGGACGGGGGAGCCTGGTGGGCTGCTGTCTATGGGGTTGCACAGAGTCGGACACGACTGAAGCGACTTAGCAGCAGCTTTAATTTTTCATTTTTGTTGTTTCTAGTAGGTAGGGTGGTAATATGTTTCAGGGTTTTAGTCTGCATTTGCTGATGTGATTAGTGATGGTAACATGTTTCATGTTTCATAAAGACATTTTACCATATGTATATTTACAATTGGTGAGCTATTCTGCTTCAAATTAAATGTTTTTTACTTGAGTTATTTCCTTATTGTAGAGTTTTGAGAGTTCTTTGTATTATTCTAGATATGGGTGTTTTATGTAAGAAGCAGTTTGAAAATATTTTTTCCATGTTTGTGCTTATCTTATTATACTCTTAACAAGTCTTTAATAATGATTTTATTTTGATGAATTAAAAAAAATTATTTTTGTCATTTGTAGATTTTTTTAAAAAAGATCATGCTTTTGTTGTGTTATATTCCAATATAAAACAAGAATTTTGAAAAATAGCATAGAAAAAAAAAAGCATGTAATTTCCAGTAAGCATTCCTAGATAATGTCAAATTCTTAGCCAACATTATTTTACCAATTAATATTTTCAGCAGAAGGATTGAACCGGGAAGAAGTGTTAATAGCAGGTCTATGATTCTCTCCATCTCTGGACATCCTATGCCATATTGGTCTTTCCTCGGCCTCCTTGTAAATATTATGTTGGGATTTAACTAGTGGAGAGATTACTGAGACAATTCTAATTAAGACTATTTTAAGGAAGAGATAGTTTCTCTCTACGGATAGAATGTTATTAAAAAAAAAGAATTTATGCTTATATGGGAAATGTCTGGCTATAAAATGTAAGTTAATTATCAAAGTTCTCCATGCTTTTCTGACTAATAACATATAAAAACCAAGATGCTTCAAACCTAAATAGCTTTCTCTGAGACAGCTTATACTACTAACTAAGAGTGGTCTATTACTCTGAAACAGAATGTGTTCTAGTGGGGAAAACAAATCTTATATTTTTTGAAGCTGCATTTGATGATTAGGCCAAAGCCTTCCATAGACAGATGTTAAGTATTCCTGCCTTTTCCTTGTATAGTCAAATGTATAAGCTGTTTTGAAATTGATTGATCTACAAACTTCAATACACACAATACCCTTCAAGTTTCTTTTTATTTACTTTAGCAATTATAGGAATCTTGATTAACTAAATCATGTGCATTGTAAATGCAAAGATGAGTTAAACTGTAGGAAAACAAGGAAGTTCCATTTAAAATGTCAATAGTTTTTCTGTTTGTTTAGGTAAATTATTGCAACTCTCCGACAGCAATTGAACAATGTCATAGAGGACTTGATATTTTTCCTTAGCCACATTAGAAGTTTGGGAGTAAATGTGGGTGTTGCTGTTTAATATATTACCTTAAAGGTTAGAATCTGCCTAAACTTTAACTCTGTGATCTCTTAGAAGTTGGTTATAATTTGCTGTATGACTCAGGGACTCAAATAGGGGCTCTGTAAAACCTAGAGGAGTAGGATGTGGAGGGAGGCTCAAGAGGGAGGGGCCATAGGTATACCTATGGCTGATTCATATTGATGTTTGGTAGAAGCCAAGACAATACTGTAAAGCCATTATCCTTCAATTAAAAATAAATAAATTTAATTATAAAACAAAGAAAAAAAGAATTTGGTTATGAATATGCCGCCAAGTCGCTTCAGTCGTGTCCGACTCTGTGTGACCCCATAGTCGGCAGCCCACCAGGCTTCCCCGTCCCTGGGATTCTCCAGGCAAGAATACTGGAGTGGGTTGCCATTTCCTTCTCCAGTGCATGAAAGGGAAAAGTGAAAGTGAAGTTGCTCAGTCGTGTCCGACTCCTAGTGACCCCATGGACTGTAGCCTACCAGGCTCCTCTGTCCTTGGGATTTTCCAGGCAAGAGTACTGGAGTGGGGTGCCATTGCCTTCTCATGAATATGAGGTGAAAATTAACTTATATTTAAAGTTAAGTAACTGAATGAGTTCTTATTTTTATATGCAGTATTTTTTTTTGCAATTGTGTGAAAAAATCTCAAGTTGTTTTAGTGAAATATCTAAACCATTAAAAGAGGAGAGCTAAGATAATTGGAAAGTCTAGGGAGTTATCTGACCTCTGTCATTTCTGAGAAGTTACAAAAGAGGCAGATTAGGTATCCTCTTGAATTCTCTGTGATATTCATTTTCCCTGAGTATTGTCATTTCTAGGCAGCTAGGCGACATCAGCTAATAACAGTACAGGACATACATTCCTCAGAGACTTCAGCCAGGTAAACAGTTTTCACCAGACCAGTTTTACTGCCGTTTCATACAAATCTCATGTTTTCATAATGAGCTGTCTGTCATAGATCCAAGACATTATATTCAGAAGGAATCCTGAGAGTTTGAAATTGTCTTCTTATGTCATCCTGCCAGCTAGACACATTGCTGATCTTCAGTACCACGTGAAGGTATTTGAAGTTATCAAGAGAAAGCCACTTCTTGCTTAAGGAAAACTTAAGGATATTCCAGTGCTGATAGAGTCAACTTATGTACTCATATCATACAACCTGTGTCCTTAGTCTACATACCCAGGTTCCAATGCCCAGTACTGTATTAAAGGCAGGAACTTGGAAATGAGGTAGAGAATGAGCTTAGGACACTCACATAAGGTGAATAAAACTGAGAGGACTGGAACTTGATCTCTGTAGTACTTTAGGAATTGGAAAGTCAGCTTGTTTTCAGTTGCAAGTGTTCTTTAAAGGTTACATTGGGTAACATACATGTCAGTTGGCAAAAGAAACAGAAATTCCTATAGAAATTCACCAACTTTAAGAACTAAACTGTTTCTTATGGAAGCCAACATTTTGTTCCTAGACATTTCATCCTATTGTAGTGTATACATTATGTTTCAGTATGTATATATGGAAAAATCTAAATACAAGATTTTGGCTGTGATAAAACATGTCCTTCAGTAATTGAATAACAGCATATATGTGAAAGTGAACATATTAGACTAAACACTTTCATTTTTTCCTCAGCTCCTTATTTTCTGTGAAATTACAGAATGTTTCTTAAAGTGTATTGTCAATATCTATAGTTTTAAAATGTTCATTTTCTTAAAGAAATGAACATGTGTACTTTTCCATAGACTAGTTTGGCAGTTACAAGAATAAATGTCCATTTTGTGGTTATTGTGTCAATGCATTTTTGAATTTCTTGTTAATGAAAAATGATCATTCTTTAATTGAGAAATACCAATTTGAGTGGAGACACGTGGGTCAGAAAAGGTGATCTGAATGTTTAATTTATTGGTAAATTAGGCAGATGACAAGGTGATGTGTAATGTACACTGGTGACTGTCCTTCCATCCTTGCACATACTTATGAATGGACTCTACATTTTGTGTGAATGCTTTTGGTGTCCAGCTCAGACCTTTTCTTCTGGCTGGTGCACCAGTCCGCACCATATTTGTCATGATTATTGACTGATAGCTTCACAGCTCTTTCCTTCTTCAAAAAACTGCCATCAGTTGAATGGGAGGCACATTGCCAGGAGGTCTCCTGAATGTGTTTGGGGCAGCTTGCAGTCAATGACAGACTCGTGGGATATGTAAAAGGCTGCCTTTTTGTCAAGGTGGGACTACATCTGACACAATGTAAGCTCCACAGCTTGTTATTCTGTATAGGAGTAACTAGACTCATTTAAATGACTAGGTATTTAAATTTACCTGAATTAAAATTAAATTTAAAATTCATTTCTTTATGGGCTCCACTTGAAATGCTCAGGTAGCATTGATTGTGTAATTGAAGACAGAACATTTTTACCAGCAGAGAGTTCTATTTAGAGAGTCCTTTTCCAGTTTTCTATGGGATCAGGTTCATGCTGTTCCATTGGAGATGACATCCTTGCTTAGCACATTTGTCAGGTCTGTTTTGCTTCCCTGATTCTCTTTGTCTTGAGAACATTCATTCAATAAACAGCATGCAAAGGAATTCCCATTTCAGCCTCTTCTCCCTAACCTGGTCAAACTCTGTCCATAGTGATTAGAAATGTTATTTCTGAGACTGTGATTGATCCATTTCTTCTTCATTTATATGTTCTTCATTGCCATTAAAATGTTGATAGTGAACAATCCTGTCTCCTATAGGAATTCCAGGCATTTTTGTTGTTGGTAATATATGAAAATGAAATCAACACTACTTCTGTTGTTTAGTTGCTAAGTCATGTCCAACTATTTTCGACTCCATGGCCTCTGTTCCACCAGGATCTTCTGTACTGAAGTGGGTTGCCATTTTCTCCTTCAAGGTATCTTCCCCATCCACGTATTGAATCGGTGTTTCCTGCATCTCCTGCATTGGCAGGCGGATTCTTTGCCACTGAGCCAAGAGGGAAGCCCATGAACTGACTATACACAGTGAGTAAAGTTTTGGAGTTCTTGTTAAATTGGTATAGTAATTTTAGAGTGTCTTAAGGGCAAGAGTTAAGCATTGTAATTGAAGGTGATTTTTCAGGCTCTGAGCAATTTACTTTTTAGTACTATACAAAAAGACCAGGATATAGCATTCACTAATATCGTGCATTAGGAGTAGAGTAACTCTTGTGCCAAAATGTTTACAATATCATAGTGATACTTTGAATGTAATATAATCCTTTGTACAAGTACATTCTAGCTCATAAATTTCTATATCTGAATGCATTTTAGAGATTACTTTGTATTATTCTATTCCATGTGAAGTGAAAGTCATTAATTCCTGTCTGACTCTTTGTGACCCCATGGACTACATAGTCCGTGGAATTCTCCAGGACATAATCCTGGATTAGGTAGCCTTTCCATTCTCCTGGGTTTCTGCCCAACCCAGGGATAGAATCCAGGTCTCCCATATTGCAGGAGGATTGCTTACCAGTGAGCCACGAGGGAAGCCCCTATTACATGTGATGTATGTGCAAATCCAGTTATGTAGATTTATGAGATACATATTTAAAATAAACTTTCTCCCTTTGTCTACATCTTTCTTACTCTTTCTAATAACTCTCCCTTGATTTCCCTCATTCCCACTTTCTCTAAAATGTACATATATAATGATCATACTTTAATCCTATTAAACTCAATCTGAAAAAGGCACATTATTTGTGTGACTGATCCAAACCTATGTTCATTATTTGATTTTATTACTATTATGTATTATTTTCTTATATTATCATTATACATCTCAATATATAACTTTTTGTGATAGTATAGAGCTCATTTCAATGAGTACATCATTTATTAAAGTAGTTGTATATAAAATCACATGACCATGTCTTTGAACATGACAGATTTTCCTCTTTATCCCTGCACTTTTTTTGGAAGATACCTTTAATAAATTGCTAAATGCTTGATTTGACAGGAGCCATGTGCTAACAAAGGATGGAACAGAAAAATGAAAGTTCTTTCACTGGATTTATCTTACTGGGCTTCTCTGACAGGCTTCAACTTGAGCCAGCCCTCTTTGTGGTTCTTTTGATCTTCTACGTCTTCACTTTGCTGGGAAACACAACCATCATTGCATTGTTCTACTTGGACCCACGTCTTCACACCCCTATGTACTTTTTCCTCTCTAACCTGAGCTTTCTGGACATGTGCTACACCACCAGCATTGTTCCCCAGTTCCTATTTAATCTCAGCGGAGCAGACAAATCCATCTCCTTTGGTGGTTGTTTAGTTCAAATGTACATCTCTCTGGCGTTGGGAGGTACAGAATGTATCCTTCTAGGAGTTATGGCAATTGACTGCTATGCGGCTGTTTGCAGGCCCCTTCACTACACAGTAATCATGGACCCTCGTCTGTGTGCCCTGATGGCTTCTGCTTCATGGATCACTGGTTTTGCCAACTCCTTATTGCAGACAGTGCTTGTCTTCCTTCTATCACGTTGTGGGAGAAATAAATTAGACCATTTCTTTTGTGAGATCCCTCCTTTTCTCAAACTTGCCTGTGTTGACACCACCATGAATGTGTATGCGACCTTCTTTGCCAGTGTCATCATGCTTCTCTCAACCTGTTGGCATTATTGTGTGCTCTATGGTCGGATTGTCAGGGCGGTCTTAGCATCAAGTCTACTGCAGGGCAGAGAAAAGGTTTGGCACCGTGTGGATCCCACCTCACGGTGGTCTCCCTGTACTTTGGCACAGCCTGTATGTGTATTATCAGCACTAGCAGGAAAAACTCACAGGATCAGGACATGTTCAGTGTCTCTCTTCTACACTGTCATTTATCCCATGACCAACCCCTTTATATATATGCTGAGGAACAGGGTTGTGAAGGGAGCGATGAAGAAGGTTCTTTGGAAGGACTCTGATTCGATGATGGGTAAGGGGAAAGTTTAATGGAAGGACCTTGACACAGTGCTCTTTAGATGGATCTGTGTGTCCCCACACGAAGTCATCTGGGACATTTCCTCTGACAATCTGAAGGGACTTTGATTACTTCAATCCTTTGAAAATTGAGGGTTCAGATTCTAAGTTGATGTATTTTTCTAACTGCCGTGATGCTGATTCAGTGATTCTGACAGGATTTGCTTTGTAGTTAACTGTTTTAATGCTCTCCAAGGATTTTTCTTGTTTGCACTCCCATTTGGGTACATTGTTCCACATCTATTTGCAAAAAGACATGCGTTTATATTACATGAAGCCCACATATGAACATAACACCACTGAAACCACTGTAAGGAATATTATTAATAATATTTTCTAGGAGTTACTAGACGATACATTCATTCTATTATTTGTGATCATGGCTCTACTAATATTCCATGGTTTGCTGGTTTGATCAGACGTTTTTCCAATGATGTAGGTGGAGTAGTTGTGGGAAAATAAAAGTGAATCTGAAAGAAAATCTTCCTGCATTAATCCGGATTAAAGCCATTCAGAAAACAGGTGCAACTGTAACGTCCAGCAGTGAAGCAGCGATATTGTGTAGGAATCATTTCAGAGAAGGCCGCGCTTAGGACTCACTGAGTGAGGGAACGATGCACTGCTGGCAGTGACAGTGGTAGCCCTTCGTTGGTAAGAGCACCACGTAGTTCTTACATGTATTTTTGTACACGACAGGAGAAAAACACTGATGTGAGGTTTTAAGTTGGTTATTTTAATTTTGTAAACCACCTAGTTCTTCTCTAAAATGAGATTTTTAAATGAGGAAATTTTGAGGACATTATACCCGAGTAGCATATGACCCAAGTTCTATTACATATTCTACACATTTTACCTACTGTGATACAGCAAAAGTTTCAAAGGATAAAACATGTTTAGATTATTCTCATCATGCCATTTCACAAACTCTTTGATTTAGGCATCAATTGGTTAAGACCTTAGAATCTCTCCTCTGCCAAACTTCCTGTGAAATTCACATTTAGTGAAGCATAAAAATATTGGAAATGACCCCTGATTCCCAGGAAATCCCATGTTTGGTGGAGATGTCCTCAGACTCATCAGTAGGAAATTGAAAACATAAATATTGTGTCTATTAATTTAAAAATACGTGACTAAGCTTTAGTAATAGCTGTCTAATTGTGAAATAACTGTCAAAGAGTTCTGAATTATGAGTAACAAAATAAACATTCCAGAAAAAATTAATCTGCCATTCTAGGTCTTAGCTCCTGACTCAAGCTCAGTTTACAGCACAAATTTATTTTCAGGTATAGATTCTGTTTTTTTGTGTAAGTTAAATGTCATGAACAGTGTACTTTTCTATGGAAGTTAGAGCATTGACTGTGCCGTCATCACAGAAATATTTATGATTTTTGGTAGATTTCCCCAGCATGTACCACTAGGCAAGTGAGTACATTTGTGCCTCTTAGTGGAGACAAAAGCACGACAGCTATCACACAGTTCCCTGTCCTAGCAGCTAACCATCGTTCTGGGTCCTGAACCCCCTCAGCCAATTTGCTTGAGAAGTGGTCTTGCAAGCTGGACATGGCAGTGTGGGCAAATTATACACAGGGTCAAGATTCAATCTTTATTCCTAACAGCACCACACTCTTCACCCTTGAGTTAAGCACTTGTGAAACCAAGTATTTTGACCCCACTGTAATGCTGAACATATACCAGATTAAAAGCAGTTTGGAGTGCTGTGTACTCTGAATGGTGAGAGATTCCCCCCTCTCCTTATTACTCAATCAGGTCTTAATAGTTATGCCCAAATAGTCACTTAAAAATCCCTCAATGATTCTTTCTCTGGTGCAGAAACCCTCAAGGTTACATGAAGTCACAAAGCCAATTTTCCTGAGGGAGGAGCTACTTGTCTGCTCCTAAGGACTGCCGCAAAACAGATTTATTTGTTTAAGCAAATGCTTGAGTGTCATTTGGATATGTATATTACTTCAGAATAAATTATAGATAATAAAGGTATCTAGATCCCAGGCTGAAATTATAATAAAAGAAAAGAGATCACTTAAAAGATACCACATACCCAAAGTTCAGTTCTGTTTTGTAAATTTTTCAAATGATATCTACCTTTCCAAGCTGTCCCTCTTTAGTTCCCAGAACGGGGATTGAACCCATGCCCCCTGCAGAAGAAGCATGGAGCCTATACCTTGGAACACTAGGGAATTCCCTCCTTTTGAATTCTTAGTATCTGTGAAATGGCTGCAGTGGGTTTACCCAGGCCTTGTCTAAATTATTTGATCCCATCTGGAGTTCAGAACTGTCAATACGCCCAAGAGCAAGTCATATTCTTTCATCATTTTTGCCTTCTGAGGAACACAAGGTGAACACAGTGTGCTCAGGTACTGTGTCACCTTGGAAGCCCGAAGAGTCAGTCAGACTCCTATGAAACACAGTTCTTAACCAGCACCAGAATGACTAACAATTAGAAAATAATACCAAACAAGAGCAACAACATGTGCAATGTCTGTGAGGCCCCAAACCAGTCAGGCACTGCTTCCTGAACTTAGGTTTTAAAATGGAATATATAAAATAAATTAGGGACTCTCACTTGTTTAACTTGTATCGTACAAGTCAGCACAAGGAAGGCTTGAGAGTTTCTCACTTGATATGTGTCCTCACCTTTGTAGTCGTGTTCTGGCTTTTAGGACTTTTATTCATTAGAACAACTGTAGTCTGTATACGGTAGGTTTATCACACTCGAAACAGACCCTATCCACCCTGCTAAAAACATTACTAGAATGGTAATCAGCATATAGCGACCCCTGTAATATCCTCTTTTATCTCCTGGTCGGTAGATCTCAGTGTTAACTGTTTGCCCAGGTTTCTGCTCTAACCAGGGTCACTGAGGAGGTAAGGACAGATTATAGTTCTCTATCAACTCTTTCCTCTGTAGGTGCGATCTTTTCTGATGCCTGTTTATATTATGATTGAGAGCTTCTTCCATCTTTTCAGCATTGTAGCATAGTTCAAAGTTGATGTGGCAGACTCTGGGAACCATGGTGTATGGAAATGCCTTGTGGACGTGGTTTCCTGGGAAGGGGTGCTCCGTGTAAATGCAGAAATGAGAAGTTGTATGTCTCCTGAATCAGAGGGTTCAGGGGAGGGTGTCCCTGAGGCAGCTGTAGGGATTGGGTATTCATGCTCCTTTTAAACAATCTATTCTACTGATTTGCATTGTTTGGTAGATTCTTTTAAGCATTTTGTAGTGAATTAAATCACAGTGTCTTTAGAAGCTGCAAGTTCTTCTAATTAGGTGACCATTTCTGCGGATAATTTTAACGTCTTTTGAGAGCAAAACTCTTCAGTTGTGAAAAGTGAAAGTCGCTTTGTCGTGTCCAACTCTTTGTGACTTGGTGGAGTGTATCCCATGAGGCTCCTCTGTCCATGGCATTCCTCAGGCAAGAATACTGGAGCGGATGGCCATTTCCTTCTGCAGGGGATCTTCCTGACCCAGGGATCTTCCTTGGGGTTTGAACCTGGGTATCTTGCATTGCAAGCAGATATTTTACCATTTGAGCCACCAGGGAAGCTGTTGCCATACCTGTGGCTTTAGTCTCAATGAAACATCCTAGACTTTTCCATTGATTATGTTATTGGGAAACTCACAATCAATGGAATGTCACTGTTAGTTGTCAAAACTTTTCTCAGGAGCCCAGTCCTGATTTTGTGTTCGCCGCTCACAAATAGTGCTTAATAAATATTTTTAAGTCCTTATTTCATGCATTGAGGATTGTTAAATAGTCTCCCAAGAGTCTCTTTGGAAAGTTTCTTAATGATGCATCCACTCAATGAGAATTCTCTTTGGTTTAATATAAATAAAGTGAGCACCATAGCCATCAATGTGTCATTTTTATCATGAGATCAACCTCCTCTGAATTTACTCCCCATCTTGGAAATAGACTCCAGTACTTCGCAAAGAATATTTCTCCTCATGTTCCTCCACAGCGTGTTCTATTTTGGTTTATATTTGGCTTTTAATACCATGTTATTACACACAGCCAGATGTACACATCCACAAACACACACTCTATATGCAACCACTTTTAGATAGATCCCTTAACTCTTTCCTGAGGATGAACAGTAGAAGGAAATGTTTTCTTTAGCTTATATAACTTAGAAGGTACAGGTTTATATATGGTGTAATTTCAGTGTTTCCTGAAATAAGTACAAATATAACAAGTCAATATGGTAAATTTTTATTCCTGCCAGTCACATTAAAAAGAAAACTGATAGAATTTGCTGCACTAAGGGGCTTCATGGAAGAAATCATGCTGCTTTTTCAGTTATGATGGATACATAAAATGTTAAACTCTTAGAAGTGCCATTCTTTCAGGCTCTGGATTGAAATTTGGATCAAAGAGAAGGCAGTCTTTGTAGATAGGATAAAGTTAGAGTATTTTCATTTATTAACTATGTAGAAATTTTTGTCTTAAACAATAGTGAAAATCTGACCTAGGAAAGGAAAAATAAGTAGGATGAAAGAAATGAATAATAACTCTTATTTTCATTTATTTTCCTTTAGATATAATGAGATATAAATTGAGTAAGTTTAAAGAGTACAAAGTGTGATTTGATATACCCATATATTGTAAAGTGATTACTACGTAGTGTGCTAAGATCTTTATCTTGTCAAATATTTATTCCCCTTAAAAAATTTTAAAAAGTTTATTTTTTGACTCCTCAGAAATTACTAATATTTAGCTGGAAGTTTGTACCTTTTTGCCAATATCTCCCCATTTCTTCTACCTCTTTGCCCCTGGTAACCACCATTCTTCCCTCTGTTTGTAACAAGTTCAGTTTTTCTGATGCCACGTGTATGTGAGATCATACAGTATTTGTCTTTCTCTTCTGACTTATTTCACTGAGCATAATGCTGTCACGGTCCATCCATGTTATTGCAAAGGGCAGTATTTCATTCTTTCTCATTGATGGATAATATTCCTTCGGATATGCATAGCACTTTTTCTTTAGCTATTCACCTCTTCGGCCATCTATGTGTTTTCCGTATCTTGTCTATTGTGAAAAATGAGGCCATTGAACATGGGAGTGCAGATAATGATTTCGTTTTATTTGGTGTACCTAGACTGGATTGCTGGGTAATATGGAAGTTCTGTCTTTAGTTTTTTTGTTATTTTCATAGTGGCTTACCAACTTACATTCCCATCAAGAGTACATAGATGTTCCTTTTACAACTTCACCAACTGTTGTTATCCTTTGTCTTTTTAATGATAGCTATTCCTTTATTTTCTTCCAGCCTCATTGAGGAATAATATTTTCTTCTAGAAGTTTTATGATTCGTGTCTTATATACAATATTGCATAAGTTTGAGATGTATAGAATAGTGATTTGAGTTACATACATCATGAAATGATGACCAGAATATGTGTGTGTGTATATATCGTTTTTCAGATTCTTAACCTTTATCAGGTACAAAATTAGTTACAAAATATTGACTAGTTTCCTCTGCTGTACAGTTGGTCCTTGTTCTATTCAGCCTTTATCTTTTTCTCTTCTAGAGATACAAGAGATACAATCTTCTCCTAGGTTTTGACAGAAAGTCTCAGGAGTCTTATTTTGTCAGCCCTGAAAGACTCTTGGAGCTTAAGTTCTGCTCCTCAAAGACGTCTAGCTTAGCTATTTAGCCCCTGCTTCATGTAGCTTCAAAATTTGACAACTGCCTTACCGAAGAGAAGTATGTGTCAGAGAAAGGACCCCTTACCCTAGTGAGTTTTTGTTTCTAAGCACAATGGAGTTGCAGGAGAGATTATTCCATATTTTTGAAACTTTGGTCTGGCTTTCTGGCTTCCCAGGGAGTCCACTGGAAATAGAAATGTCCACTGCAAACATCTGGCCACATATTTAAGTCTCTTTAAGGTTTCAGCTTGTCACTGTAGCCTTACATGAGTGTTTGGCTTTTCATGGCAAAGTCCCCCTCTGTGGGCGGTGCTCAATCCTCAGCTCACACTCAAGCTCATCAAATGCTGTATGAGAAAAAAAATGCAGTTGCCCTTCAGCTCACCTCAGACGTGTTGAGTGCTTTCTGTTATTCATGTCTACATCACCTTCATCACTTTCACAACTTTCTAATGGCTTCAGAAATATGGTTGCTAAAATTAATTTGACCTTTCCATGTACAAATGTTCCTCAGTATTGGTCCAGGGTTTGTTTCAGTCACTTCCTCCCAACCACTCCTATATCAGAAAAACTGGATATTCAGATCCTTTATGGAGAATGACAGATCAATTGGATCCATGTTTGGTTGAGTCTGTGGCTAAGGAGGAGTGACTGTACTTGCAGTGGGAACTTTGGTCAGCTGCAACCTAATGCATCGTATTGGGAAATGAAATTCACAAAAGGCTACTTTGAATGAAATGATAAAGTTTCATTATTTATTTGCTGAAAAGGAAAAATGTAAGCATCTAGATGATTATAGAGTATGGAACTTTTGTGCCCAAAAATGATATGGTTATCAGTGAATCTAGCTGTCATGGTTTGAAAGAAAACTCCAAGGGGTTGATATAAAAAAATCATATCTTCTGTGTTACAAAAAATATAATCAGAAGTCAATCATATTCAGTATAAGCAGAGGTAAGAATAGTACAGAACTCAACAATTCAGTAATTTATTTTCACTGAAATAAAGAAAAATCCTTGTTCTATTATTTCATTAGCAGAAAAATACATGAAAAAGTATCCAACTTACCATTATTAAATAAGAGATATTTAAGAAAAACATATTTGCACAAAGGCACATTGAGCTTACCAGACAATTATTTCTGTTTTTTATATTGTTTTATAAATTCCCCTCAGTATCTGCCTTTTTAGGATATGCTATTAAATACTGAAAAGTAGTAAAATCTCTGGTAAATGAAAATATTTTTGGCTACTGGTAAATTATGCATTTTTGTATGCTATATTATACAAATACAGATATACAAACAAATATTCACAATAAATGTCTTTTTCAGTCAAGATAAACTTAATTGCACAAAGGCACATTGAGCTATAATAGCCAGTAGTAGAATATTTCTGGAGAAGGCAGTATTGTTTTATACTCCGGTACTCTTGCCTGGAAAATGCCTTTTTAGGATATGCTAGGAGCCTACTGTAGGCTGTGATCCACTGGGGTCACTACGAGTCGGACACGACTGAGCGACTTCACTTTTGCTTTTCACTTTCATGCATTGGAGGAGGAAATGGCAACCCATTCCAGTATTCTTGCCTGGAGAATCCCAGGGATGGGGGAGCCTGGTGGGCTGCCGTCTATGGGGTCGCACAAGAGTCGGATACGACTGAAGCGACTTAGCAGCAGCAGCAGAAGAAGAATTTTCATCTGAGAAATTATCATTGTGACTTTTGTCTCAAGACCTTGTCACTAAGTATCTACATGGAATGAAGAGACCAGAGAGACTCACAGGACACATGATCTTGAATTGAGATCTTCATTAAATTGAAATCTTCAAGACAAGGTTCATCTGAGTTGGCCCCAAATTGCTAATATCTAAACACTTTAAATCTATTAATGATGATCAATGGATAGAAGAAACTTAAATCACTTAGAATATAAACCCAAATTTTATGTGACAGTAACAAAAATACTTAGTGTGATCATTTAGAATGAAAGTATTCTGCTAATATCTGGTTTACTGAAAACTTTTAAGAAGCAAATGATTTGAAGTACAGCATCCATACAGAAAGTGCAAGTACTTTAAGTTTCAGGTTGGATGAATTTTCACAGGTTGAATACTTTATATCACCAACATCCAGATCAAGAATCACAACCTGACCAGAACTCTAGAATGCCCCTCCCCCACCTATCTTCCAAGGGGAACTCTCAGTCCCCAGGGGAACCACTGTTCTGACTTTCAATACCAGAGATTCATTGTGCCTGGGTTGAATTTTATGTAAATGGCATCATACAGTAGGAATTATTTTGTATCTAGTTTGCTCACTGTAAATCATGTTTGTAAGAATCATTCATGTTTTTGTAAGTGTAATTACTGTTCATCCCCATTGTGTAGTACATGATATATCATAGTTTATTTTTAGAATATCTAATTTAACATATATTCTCCCTAGCAAAAGGTTTAGCTCAGTGGTTTAGCCTCTGTCTCACTGATATGTCTCAGGTACCTAGAACACTGTCTCGCACATTGTTGGTGCTTTATAAGGATGTGTTGGATTAAATTACCTAGCTTTTAGTCACTAAGAAGTCTTCCATTGCAGAACTTCCTGGACCTGCAAGCGCTGCATTAACTCTGTCTGAAGTCTAGGATTCTCCTCATTTGTCTCCTTAGTGCCCCTTTGACTTCCTTGTTTCTCAAAGTGTAAATCAGGGGATTAAGCAGGGGAGTCACCAGAGTATAGAACAGTGCAATGCTTTTGTTCACATCCTGTGAATAGCTGGAAGGAGGCTGAAGGTACATGGAGATGAGCGTCCCAAAGAAAATAATCACTACCATTAGGTGAGAACCACAGGTTCCAAAAGCCTTCTGTCTCCCTTGGGCCGACTTTATCTTCAGGACTGCATGGGTAATGTGACCGTAGGACACTAAGATGAGTGACAGGGGCACCACCAAGAAGAACACACTGACAGCAAAGAGTTCAGCCTCATTGACGAAGGTGTTGGTGCAGGCCAGTTTCAGCATCACTGGAACTTCACAGAAGAAATGGTCTACTTGGCTGTTCCCACAGAGAGGAAGAATCATAGTCAGTGCTGTCTGGACTACAGAATTGCCAAAGCCTGTAAGCCAAGCAGTTACAACCAGCTGCAAGCAAAGCTGGGGATGCACGATCACCATGTAGTGGAGGGGACGGCACACCGCTACATACCGGTCATAGGCCATGACAGACAGGAGGACACACTCTACTCCCCCAAGTCCCAAGGCAATGAAGAGCTGGGTCACACAGCCGCCATAGGTGATGGTCTTGTCCTTCCCCTTAAAGTTGACCAGGGTCTGAGGGACAGTGCAAGTAGTCAAACAAAGATCCATAAAAGAGAGGTTGGAGAGGAAGAAGTACATAGGGGTGCGGAGGTGAGGATCCTTCGTTGACAAAAGTATAATGGTGCCATTGCCTAAACAGCTCAAGACGTAGATGATCAGGATGACCACAAAGAGAGCCGTTTCCAGCTGGGGCTGGTTGGAGAAGCCCAGGAGAATGAATCCAGAGAAGGCACTGTCATTAGCTCTTTCCATTGTACTCTGCTTAACATTAATCTAGATGTTCTATATAAGATAGAAATGTGTACTGCCTCAGTACTAGCTTTTTTTTCTCCCTGGAAGATTCAATATATTGAATATATTTAAAGACCGGCTTTCCTGCTTATGTTTTGTGTAGAGAAAAAGTTTTTTTCTGAAGATGCACAGATAATAGAATTTACTATTAACAATTTTATTCATTTGGGAACAATACATGTTAATGTGTGGAGTAATGGAGCCTTTGGTGTTGAGTCTGTAATCATTTCTTTGATTGGAGAAGTTTTATTGGAAGTGATTTAAGATTTTATTTTATCCAAACTGCAAGTTCCAGAGGTAGTCAGTCTGAGTAACCATCATTGTAACCATCTGTGGTGAAAACTCAGGAAATCATCAAGAGCTTTTAATTTTCTTTCACTTTATAAGTCTTTTGAAATTGTAAAATGGACTGAAATGGGTGAATTTAACTCAGATGACCATTATATCTACTGCTGTGGGCAGGAATCCCTTAGAAGAAATGGAGTAGCCATTATAGTCAACAAAAGAGTCTGAAATGCAGTACTTGGATGCAATCTCAAAATTTCCAAGGCAAACCGTTCAATATCACAGTAATCCAAGTCTATTCCCCAACCAGTAATGCTGAAGAAGCTGAAGTAGGATGGTTCTATGAAGACCTACAAGACCTTCAAGAAGTAACACCCCAAAAAGATGTCCTTTTCATTATGGGGGACTGGAATGCAAAAGTATGGAGTCAAGAGATACCTGGAGTAACAGGCAAATTTGGCCTTGGTGTACAGAATGAAGCAGGGCAAAGTCTAATAAATTTTTGCCAAGAGAAAGCACTGGTCATAGCAAACACCCTCTTTCAACAGCGCAAGGGAAGACTCTACACATGGACATCACCAGATGGTGACTACCAAAATCAGATTGATTATTTTCTTTGCAGCCAAAGATGGAGAAGCTCTATACAGTCAGCAAAAACATGACCGGGAGTTGACTATGGATCAGATCATGAACTCCTTATTGCCAAATTCAGACTTAAATTGAAGAAAGTAGGGAAAACCACTAGACCATTCAGGTATGAACTAAATCAAATCCCTTACAATTATACAGTGGAAGTGACAAATAGATTCAAGGGATTAGTTATGATAGACAGAGTTTCTGAAGAACTATGGATGGAGGTTCATGACATTGTACAAGAGGCAGGGATCAAGACCATGCCCAAGAAAAAGAAATGCAAAAAGGCAAAATGGCTGTCTGAGGAGGCCTTACAAATAGCTGTGTATAGAAGAGAAGCAAAAGGCAAAGGAGAAAAGGAAAGATATACCTATTTGAATGCAGAGTTCCAAAGAATAGCAAGGAGAGATAAGAAAGCCTTCCTCAGCGATCAGTGCAAAGAAATAGAGGAAATCAATAGAACGGGAAAGTCTAGAGATCTCTTCAAGAAAATTAGAATATTTCATGCAAAGATGGGCCCAATAAAGGACAGAAATGGTATGGACCTAACAGAAGCAGAAGATATTAAGAAGAGGTGGCAAGAATACACAGAAGAACTGTACAAAAAAGAACTTCACGACCCAGATAATCACGATGGTGTGATCACTCACCTAGAGCCAGACATCCTGGAATGTGACGTCAAGTGGGCCTTAGAAAGCATCACTATGAACAAAGCTAGTGGAGGTGATGGAATTCCAGTGGAGCTATTTCAAATCCTCAAAGGTGATGCTGTGAAAGTGCTGCACTCGATATGCCAGCAAATTTGGAAAACTCAGCAGTGGCCACAGGACTGGAAAAAGTCAGTTTTCGTTCCAATCCCAAAGAAAGGCAATGTCAAAGAATGCTCAAACTACCGCACAATTGCACTCATCTCACATGCTAGTAAAGTAATGCTCAAAATTCTCCAAGCCAGGCTTCAGCAATACATGAACCGTGAACTTCCAGATGTTCAAGCTGGTTTTAGAAAAGGCAGAGGAACCAGAGATCAAATTGCCAACATCTGCTGGATCATCGAAAAGCAAGAGAGTTCCAGAAAAACATCTATTTCTGCTTTATTGACTATGCCAAAGCCTTTGAGTCTGTGGACCACAACAAACTGTGGAAAATTCTTCAAGAGATGGGAATACCAGACCACCTGACCTGCCTCTTGAGAAATCTGTATGCAGGTCAGGAAGCAATAGTTAGAAATGGACATGGAACAACAGACCGGTTCCAAAAAGGAAAAGGAGTACATCAAGGCTGTGTATTGTCATCCTGCCTTTTTAACTTATACGCAGAGTACATTATGTGAAATACTGGGCTGAATGAAGCACAGCTGAAATCAAGATTGCCGGGAGAAATATCAATAACTTCAGATATGCAGATGAACCACCCTTATGGCAGAAAGCGAAGAAGAACTAAAGACCCTCTTGATAAAACTGAAAGAGGAGAGTGAAAAAGTTGGTTTAAAACTCAACATTCAGAAAACTAAGATCATGGCATCTGGTCCCATCACTTCATGACAAATAGATGGGGAAACAATGGAAACAGTGGCTGACTTTATTTTTTGGGGCTCCAAAATCACTGCAGATGGTGATTGCAGCCATGAAATTAAAAGATGCTTACTCCTTGGAAGGAAAGTTATGACCAACCTAGACAGCATATTAAAAAGCAGAGACATTACTTTGCAGACAAAGGTCTGTCTAGTCAAGGCTATGGTTTTTCCAGTGGTCAGGTATGGATGTGATAGTTGGACTATAAAGAAAGCTGAGCACAGAAGAATTGATACTTTTGAGTTGTGGTGTTGGAGAAGACTCTTGAGAGTTCCTTGGACTGCAAGGAGATCCAACCAGTCCATCCTAAAGGAACTCAGTCCTGGGTGTTCATTGGAAGGACTGATGTTAAAGCTGAAACTCCAATACTTTGGCCACCTCATGCAAAGAGCTGGCTCATTTTAAAAGACCCTGATGCTGGGAAAGATTGAGGGCAGGAGGAGAAGGAGACGACAGAGGATGAGATGGTTGGATGGCATCACCGACTCAATGGACACGGGTTTGGGTGGAGTCCGGTAGTTGGTGATGGACAGGGAGGCGTGGCGTACTGCGGTTCATGGGGTTGCAGAGTCGGACATGACTGAGCGACTGAACTGAAGTGAACTCAATACCTAAAAAAGAGAAGTATTTCATAATAGCACTGCAGCCTAGAAAAGAGTCTAGTACATATAGCAGGTTTGCAAAATAATTTTGTTGAATAAATGAAAAGGAAGTTTAAAAACTATAAAGGACTTTAGAAAGTGAATTTCTATTTATAAATAGAAATTTGTAAATGTACAAGAGGAAAACAAATGAATTTTTGAGCAATAGCGAATAAGCAGTCTTGACTGTTTTAACTTTAGATTTTTTTAATTGCTAGGTTGTATGGAAACTTGTAGGACTCCAACTTTTGTAAACATCACTTTTTTATTAGCAAAATCCATGACACTGATTCTGCTGCCTCTTAATTACACATTTTCTGTTGGTTCTTGGTACTTCAATTCCTTTTATTATTAGTTTTTTAGTGATTATTTTGTGGCTTGGTGGCTATTGTTACTGTGGTATCAAAACATTAAATTAGTTTGGAATTGAAAGTTCTAAAACGCAATTAAATTGGAATAGGATACTTGGTGTCTAAGTATCAATCTACCACTAATAATCTCTGAGATTTTAAAGGCTGCCCTCCAACCCATGCATCTTGGTCTTTTCTGCTTCCTAATAATAGAAATAACATTATTAGCTTTTAATAAGAGATAATGACTTTAGTTCTTTACTGAAAGCTGGTAGGTTTGTGTTCCAAGAGATCTATTGTCATATTTTGAGTAAGCTCTTCTCAGTCTTTGCACATTCTTTAGTGATCCCATGATTAAGATCCCTTGGTTAAGATTAAGGTCCCATGGTTCTTAATTCCTGTATCCTATAGATTATCAGGTGTTTTTTCCAAAATACCCAGAATCATAAAACTGGCATTAGTTACTACAATTTGTTTTATCAAATGTATTGTTCTTATCTTTGCTTCTTCCCTCTATCCTTGTACTTTAAGAGTCACAGACAGTGACCTTTCCCTGTCCATCATGGTGCCAGAAGTCTTTGGCAATGTTTTTGAATAGGCTGTTTCTCATAGATCACTAAAATGTCTTAACATTCAGTCTGGAACATGAAGGGAAATGATTTTGTTTTCCTCAGTGATACACAGAATGTGATCTGAACTAAGAAAAAGTTCATTCTGACAAGAATATGTAAAATTCTTTGTAATTACAAAAGTAGAATCAAATTTACATGAGCATTTAAAACAAATTTCCATGCTGCTGCTGCTAAGTTTCTTCAGTCGTGTCCGACTCTGTGACCCCATAGATGGCAGCCCACCAGGCTCCCCTGTCCCTGAGACTCTCCAGGCAAGAACACTGGAGTAGGTTGCCATTTTCCCATCTGCTGTATAGAATACCACAATTTAGAAATTTAAGACAGCAGAAATTTATCGTTTTACAATTCCGGAGGTTAGAAGTTCCAAAATGTAGGTCCTCCAGGACCTCTGAAACCTGTTGGGGAGAATATATCTTTGCAACTGTGTAGTTTCTGGTGCTTTGGTGTTGATTTTAGGGGTTTCTTGACTTGCAGCAGCAGCCCTTCAGTAACTTCCTCAGCAGTCACGTGGTAGTGTCCTTGCTTCTCTGTTTTGTGTTTCTTGTAAGAATATACTCATATTGTATTAGGGATCACACTAGTGAGCAGAACCTCATCTTAACTTCATTACATCTGCAGAGATCCTACTTTCAAATAAGGTCACATAAACAGGAATTTGGGTTTGGGATTTCAACCTATCGCTGGATCGGGGAAGGGGCACAATTCAACCAATAACAAGTATAATGTAATCATGCCTGTTAACTTGTAACAATTCTTTACTATAAGTGCCTAGTATGCAGTGGTAAGCCTAAGAAGCAGGTATTAGTTCTATCTTAGTCCAAGGTCATAAATGAGGTGCATTTGGTCATGATAATTGCTAAGTATTATGGATAGTGTTGCTGTTTCTCATCTAAGTGCTACGTAGATAGCAGAAGTCTGCAATAATAGGGAAAAACTGACTCCCTTTATTTGGCATGAATGTCCAATGCATGTTACTTTCCCTTGCACACTTTTGTTACACTTTACAGATCTAAAATATCATTACAGATTGCATGATAATAAGATCTAACATTTTGTTTGAATTGGTAGAGAAAATACTTACCTCCTTTCATTTCTCCTTTCATCCGTACCACTCTTCTCCAAGTCTGGAGTTCAGATTCCTCTTCTAGCCCAGAACTTACTTTAAGTAAATAGCAAACTGATGCATAGACACTATTTCTTCAGGTATCACCACCACATTTTTGGGTCAAAGAAACTATGTCCTGTGGCCTTAGAGACACTTGAACAGGTGTTGGACTAAGAATATGGTGTCTTCTTTAAGAGAAAATAACAAGCTGAAAGATTTAAAACTACTTCTAGAAGAAACAAGAGGGTCTTGAAGGATCACCATAGTTGTATGAAATTAGAAGCTTGGCATATTGATGAAAATGTTAATATCAGACAGATGAATCACATAACTACTTGTCCCCCATGAAAGCTAGTAATTCAGTGGTTATCAAGTGAGTGTGGTCTTGGAACTGAGGAAAGGTATTTGAGGTATGCAGATGACACCACCCTTATGGCAGAAAGTGAAGAAGGACTAAAAAGCCTGTTGATGAAAGTGAAAGAGGAGAGTGGAAAAGTTGGCTTAAAGCTCAACATTCAGAAAACTAAGATCATGGCATCTGGTCCCATCACTTCATGGCAAATAAATGGGGAAACAGTGGAAACAGTGAGAGACTTTATTTTTCTGGGCTCCAAAATCACTGCAGATGGTGATTGCAGCCATGAAATTAAAAGACGCTTACTCCTTGGAAGGAAAGTTATGACCAACCTAGACAGTATATTAAAAAGTAGAGACATTACTTTGCAGACAAAGGTCTATCTAGTCAAGGCTATGGTTTTTTCAGTAGTCATGTATGGATATGAGAGTTGGACTATAAAGAAAGCTGAGCACAGAAGAATTGATACTTTTGAGTTGTGGTGTTGGAGAAGACTCTTGAGAGTCCCTTGGACTGCAAGGAGATCCAACCAGTCCATCCTAAAGGAACTCAGTCCTGGGTGTTCATTGGAAGGACTGATGTTAAGCTGAAACCCCAATACTTTGGCCATCTGATGTGAAGAGCTGACTCATTTGAAAAGACCCTGATGTTGGGAAAGATTGAAGGCAGGAGGAGAAGGGGACGACAGAGGATGAGATGGTTAGATGGCATCACTGACTCAATGGACATGAGTTTGGGTAAACTCCGGGAGTTAGTGATGGACAGGGAGTCCTGGCATGCTGCGGTTCATGGGGTTGCCAAGAGTGGGACATGACTGAGCGACTGAACTGAACTGAACTGATTTGAGGTGAAGTATATAGGACAGAATCTTTAGGATAAATACAGAGCCATGCATTTAAATATGTTTTAAAATATGCCAAACTTGAAAGTGATTAGTTATCAAAGGCAAGGAAAATGAAAATTGTAACTCACTCAGGCTCCGTTGAAGGTAGAACCAGTTCTTTTAAAAATTACGTTTACCATAACTTTTGTCATCCCCAGAGTTTTCCCAGGAAGAATCTATGAGTGCAGCGCATGTTTCAGGGCATATGAGGGAGTATAAATCAGAGTAGACAGTTAATTCTGTAACTAAACAGATGTTTAAATCTGTAAAATCTATGGAAACTGCCTATAAAAGGGCTAATATTATATTTGGGGGATACTTTTATAAGCACCAGAGTCAAAGTATGTGCTTTAAGAGACTGAGATACTTGAAGATGTGTTTATTTTTAGTGGCCCCAAGAGTGTCCTGCCCCATGTAACTCATTAGCTTCAGTTCAAGTATCCAGAGTTTGACTGTCTCTAGGGTACAAGGAAAGAGGGAGTCTCTGGAGAGGTGACATCAACATAGTCCATCTTTCCCTTCCAAATTGATTAGGAGTGAACCTATTGTTTCCACTTAACTTTCAAATTTCAAATCTAGTATTATTGATTGCAAATTTTTTTTGGCTAGTCTTTCAGAAAAATTATTTAATTTTGTCTGTGCTGGGTCTTTGTTGCTGTGCACATGCTTTCTCTAGTTGTGGTGAGCAGGGGCTACTGTCTAGTTCAGGTGCTTGGGCTTCTTACTGCAGTGGCTTCTCTTGGGCTGTTGTTGCACAGGATTCAGTGGTTGTGGCACGTGGGCTTTGTTGCCCCAAGGCATATGGAATTTTCCCTGACCAGGGATCGAAACTGTGTCTCTTGCATTGGCAATTGGACTCTTCTTAATCACTGGACCACCAGGGAAGTCCTAGTCTTTAAATTTCTTTATAAGTTGAGATATAGTTGACACTTACATTAGTTTCAGGTGTACACCATATTGATTCAATATTTGTATGAATTTAGTTTTCTTGTGGTGGAATGAGAAAAAATACTCAAATTATCTTATACTCTGTGTATATATTGAAGGTCTATGTATATCCTTCAAGTGGATATTCATTTAAGGTGTGAGATTGTGAATGTGGATTTGAGGAATCTCCTTAATGTTTAAAAAGGAGAATTCCTTTTCTGCTCAAATTTCTTTGTGCACTATTTTCTTCAGTAAAATGTATAAACTCTTAAGCATCATAGTCAAGGTTCTTCTTGTCCTGTTGTTTCCTTATTGTTTAGTTTCACAGTTCAGCTTTTCCCCTATGATGCTTCTTTTGCTTTGAGTGTTTTGATATAGTGTATTTCTTTCAACCATCATACTTCAGTTCAAGCTCTGGTTTCTCTTAAAATTGAGTAAATCTTTTGCCTTTTACTTTTTTTTTTTATTTAAAGCATTTTTTTTTTCCTCTTTGAAGTGTGTCTTCTTCCAGGTAGGTAGGGAAAAATTGGAGCTCAGAAGAGCTTCAAAAGAAAGTACCAACTCTGTGATTTTGGAAAAATGAATGTTATTGGTCATCTCAGCAACTTAATAAGTCTAAAATGATTCAACATTTAAAAAAAATGTAGCTTCCCAATGTACTTAATCTTTCTGTAAGTTGGATGTGTAAAGTGACTAGGGGAGAAGGAATAATATGTGATATTTACAATATAATCAAAGAATGGCTTGTTGTACTGGCTCAGATAGTGAATAATCTGCTGCAGTGCAGGAGAACTGGGTTCAATTCCTGGTTTGGGAAGATGCCCAGGAGAAGGGAATGGCTACCCACTCCAGTATTCTTGCCTGGAGAATTCCATGGACAGAGCCTGGCGGGCTACAGTCCATGAGGTCGCAAAGAATTGGACATGACTGAGTGACTAACACAACAACAACAACAAATAAACACATACACATCCATTTATATATACATACACAATATTTTGTAAATATTGGCCTTCTACTTACAAAATATGTTCTTTGGAGAATTATGGAAATCATTCTCTTTATGGTAGACTGGGGAACAAGGTAAGTGAAATGCAAAAGAACCAACATATTGAAAGGAGATGGGAGAAAAGAAGTTGAGGGGTGGGAAAGAAGAGATAAAGGAATTGAAAAGACTGAGACTTTTGAGGGGGGATTTCTAACTCAAACATCCATACAAGACAGATTATTAAAAAAATAAATTGGACCAGGTATAAGAAACACCAGCATAAAAAATTAAGTAAAACATAACAGAAGAATTTTACAATTCAAATAGATGAACAGAAAATTACATTTATAGTCTTAAAAATCCATTCATGTAAAAAAATATAGGACCCCCTAGAACTTATTCATTTAATAACTAGAAGTCTGTACACTTTGACCAATATCCTCTATTTTGCTCACATCCCAGCCCCTAAAAGTCTACATTCTAGTCTCTTTTTCTATGAGTTTGGCTTTTTTAGATTTTACAGAGAGGTTAAATTCTTGCTTGAACTGGTATGGTTTCTAAATGATGGTGCTGAGAGTGAACCTAAATATTCCGACTCCAAAGTTATGCTCTTACCATGGAACCATGAAGTATCTTTAAAAATGCTTTTTAATAAGCACTCACTCTCATTTGGTAGAGACTAATGGTTATCAAAAGGTGGCAATCAATTATCTTAATGTTTTAATCATCTTGTTGTACATTCAATGTTTTCCTCAGTGTGATTGTAAGCTTTGATTATAAACTTTGTTTATAATTTTCAAACTTAAGATGTAATTGATTTACATAATTTAATTAGTTAAGAATGAAACATTTGATATAAAAATAAATGGCTAAATTTAACAAAATTTTAATTTGAGTTAAAATACAAATTGGTTCGAAGTGGTTTTTCAAATTGGTTCAAATTGGTTTTTCATATATTCAGCAACCTGAACACAAATTTATTAGTTGGTCAAATGATGAAATAAGATATAGTAAACCAAATATTGGAAGCTTTCTAATGCAAGTGTTTTCTGCATATGTTTATGTAAGTGCATATTTGGAGAGTGAGTTGATGACGAAAATGCAGTGAGTGATCTATGGGCTCTTTCCACATGTTTTGAGGGGTTAAGTGTTCAGTCATTTCCACACAAGACTAGATCAACCTAATTTTTATTTAGGTTCCAGAAAATTTCCACAAAGATAAAATAGTTTGGGAGGATCTTTCAAAAACCTCATGGTATAATGGAGTATCCATCTCCAGTCTATTGAAACTCTGCCTACAAGACAACCTCCAGAGTCACATTTTGTACAGGAGAAGGGTGAGTGACTGAATATTGTATGGAACAAAAAGTGACCAAATCTTGTTCCTTGAATTTTGGTGGAACTATAAATGTGTTCCACCTCTTGTATAAGATGACCATGTATGTGAAATTGCCTTCAAGAAGTGCATTATTTGCCAATATGGAATAATTAAGCAGCATGCTTGCTTTGTAGTCTGGCACTATATTTTACTTCACTTGTAATTACTTCAGTGCATTTTGAGTTTTTTGAATTTTTGAGAATCCTTTTCCCCATCATTTTATTATTTCCCTTCTCCCTTTTCTTCCCTTTCACTTTCAGTGTATACCTTTGTTCTCTATTTAACTCAAATCTCTGTGTATCTATTGTCTCTCTTAGTTCTTATTTGTACTTCTAGATTTATTTGTCTTTTCTATTTTCCCCTCTTTCCCCCTGATCTTTTCTTTTTCCACTTTCCCCAATTGGGCTCTTTATCCATTTATCAATGGTAATCACAGAAATCCAAAGCATGGTAGCAGTAAAGGGGTGGTAACATTTCTTAGGAAGCTTTTACTTTTACTTCTAACTAGTAGTGAGAAAGAGAATCAGAGAGTTATTAATAATTCAGAGACCACGAATAGCATGTGAATAATTTACTGAATGGTGGCAATTTAGACATTTCAGATGAAAAGTTTCCTCAGTATTCTAGTTCTACTAAGAGGATGGTGTCCTGGAGCCTGGTGGAGAAGTATTCCTGTTCTGTATAACTGTCCTATAGTATGGGTGTGACATTGTCCTATGTGTCGTTCCTTATGTCCTTTGGCTATCTCGCTCTCTCTGCTCTCTGTCTCTTTTTCTTTCTGTCTGCCTCTCACTCTCTCTGTGTCTGTCTGTCTAAATAATATATGTATATCTGCATCAGTTCAGTTCAGTTCAGTCACTCAGTTGTGTCCGACTCTTTGCGGCCCCATGAAACGCAGCATGCCACGCCTCCCTGTCCATCACCAACTGCTGGAGTCCACCCAAACCCGTGTCCATTGAGTCGGTGATGCCATCCAACCATCTCATCCTCTGTCATCTCCTTCTCCTCCTGCCCTCAATCTTACACAGCATCAGGGTCTTTTCAAATGAGTCAGCTCTTCGCATCAGCTGGCCAAAGTATTGAAGTTTCAGCTTCAACATCAGTCCTTCCAGTGAACACTCAGGACTGATCTTCTTTAGGATGGACTGGTTGGATCTCCTTGCAGTCCAAGAGACTCTCAAGTCTTCTCCAACACCACAGTTCAAAAGCATCAATTCTTCAGTGCTCAGCCTTCTTTATAGTCTAACTCTCACATCCACACATGACTACTGGAAAAACAATAGCCTTGACTAGATGGACCTTTGTCAGCAAAGTAATGTCTCTGCTTTTTAATGTGCTGTCTAGGTTGGTCATAACTTTCCTTCCAAGGAGTAAGCATCTTTTAATTTCATGGCTGCAATCACCATCTGCAGTGATTTGGGAACCCCCCAAAATAAAAATATATATGAAGTATTAAATTTCTGTTTTGTGTGCTTTTATATGTAAAACCTTATGATATTTTGGTTGTTTGCTTCCCTTGCAACTAAATTATGAGCCAAGGAATATATTTATGGTAGTAATGGAGGAATATTTCCCAGTGGTCTTTCTATCACTGACTCTTCTTTTGTTTGCCCTTTACTTTTCCCTTATTCAGATTTTATTAACATTTATTTTATGCTAATTTTGTACCAATTTATTTAACACATCAATAGGTTCTACACTCTAACATGATTCAAATTTTTAAAATTTTGGAAGAATTAAAAATTTACTTTATGTCTAACAATTTGAACATGATAGAACTGAATTATTAGTTTTCTAATGCCACTTGGGGTAGTGTATAACCATGCTTATGCAAAGACTTCCCTTGTGGCTCAGCTGGTAAAGAATCTGTCTGCAATGCAGGAGACCTGGGTTCAACCCCTGGGTTGGGAAGATCCCCTGGTGGAGGGAAAGGCTACCCACTACAATATTCTGGCCTGGAGAATTCCATGGACTGTATAGTCCATGGCGTCGCAAAGAGTTGGCCATGACTGAGTGACTTTCACTTCACTTCATGCTTATGCAAATACCAAATAGTTGGATGAAAATGATAATCAACTAACCTTAGGAATGGCAATGTGCTAGGTTTAGTATAACTGATGCTTCAAGATTGCAAATATAAATTAACCTATCATAGATGGAGGTGCTTAGATTTTTATAATACCATAATATCCTTTTCTTTATGCCATTCCTTGTATTTTTTAGTTTTATATTCTATCTTTGACCTGTCATTGCACTGACAATGTATTTGTCTTTATCTCTGTGCATTTAATTATTTATCATAGGGAGCAATGTAGAGCATTATACTTTATGCATAGATTACACAATTGGATAGCTTTAAAAATGTTTATCTTGATTAAAATGTTGGAAGCGAATAATCCTACCTCCTTTAGGAAGTCCATGCACTCTGGTTATTGGTATTTTGTGAAAATGAAATCAACAGAAAGAAGAGGTAAGTGTTGGGAACGTCAATGAAATTTTGGAGTTCTTTATTAAATTGGTGTAGTAATTTTAGTTATCTTGAGGGCATGAGTTAAGCATTGTAATTATTGTAATTGATGATCATATTTTTAGGCTCTGTCTATTTATTTGTTTTCCTACCACACCAAGACCAAGGTAGCATTCACAAATATGTTAAAAGAGTAGAGAAGCAATTCTTCCAAAAGCTTTATGTGCAGCATTGCTTCTCTACTATATATTCTTATAGTACTTTAAATCCTATTAAACTCGATCTAAAAAAGACCTTTTATCTATGATGGATGGAAACGCAAGGTCTACTATTTGATTTTTCTTATATTAAACATCAATATCATTATTTTGGGGATTGTAGAATTAAGTTGATATGCCATGCCATGCCATGCTAAGTCATTTTAGTCATTTCTTCCTCCAGGGGATCTTCCCAACCCAGGGAGCGAACCTTGATCTCTTATGTCTCCTGCATTGGCAGATGGGTTCTTTACCACTGTGCCACCTGGGAAGCCCCAAATTGGTATAATATATGTCGATTTCAATGAATACATCATCTACCCAGATAGTTGCATATAAAATCCCATGGCCCTGTCTTTTAATGTGATAGATTTACCACCTCCCTAGGCCCTCCCCCTTTTGGAAGATACTTTTTAAAATTTTAAATGCTTTGTCTTGACAGGAGCCATGTGCTAACAAAGGATGGAACAGAAAAATGGAAATTCTTTCACTGGGTTTATCCTACTGGGCTTCTCTGACAGACCTCAACTGGAACAAGTTCTCTTTGTGGTTCTTTTGATCTCCTACATCTTCACTTTGCTGGGAAACACAACCATCATTCCATTGTCCTACTTGGACCCACGTCTTCACACCCCTATGTACTTTTTCCTCTCTAACCTGAGCTTTCTGGATCTACGCTACACCACCAGCATTGTTCCCCAGTTCCTGGTTAATCTCAGTGGAGAAGACAAATCCATCTCCTTCGGTGGCTATGTAGTTCAGTTCTTCATCTATCTGGCACTGGGATGCACAGAATGCTTTCTCTTAGTATTCATGGCCTTTGACCGCTATGAAGCTGTTTGTAGGCCCCTTCACTACACAGTAATCATGCACCCCCGTCTGTGTGCCCTGATGGCTTCTGCTTCATGGATCATTGGTTTTGCCAACTCCTTATTACAGACAGTGCTTGTCTTCCTTTTACCTCATTGTGGGAGAAATAAATTAGCCTACTTCCTTTGTGAGATCCCTCCCTTTCTCAAACTTGCCTGTGTTGACACCACCATGAATGTATATGTGACCTTCTTTGGCAGTGTCATCACTCTTCTCACACCTGTTGTGTTGATTGTGTTCTCCTATGGTCGGATTGTCAGGGTGGTCTTAAGAATCAAGTCCACTGCAGGGCAAAAAAAAGCATTTGGCACGTGTGGATCCCACCTCATTGTGGTCTCCCTGTTCTTTGGCACAGCCATCTCTGTGTATCTTCATCCCAGCAGCAGTGGCTCCCAGGATCAGGACAAGTTCTCTCTTCTACACTGTCATTATCCCCATGACCAACCCCCTCATATATACGCTGAGGAACAGGGATGTGAAGGAAGGGAGGATGAAGAAGGTACTTTGGAAGGACTCTGACTCCAGATGATGGTGGAGAAGGGACAGTTTAATGGAAGGAATTGAGCATCAGAGCTCTTTAGATGTATGTGTGTGTCCCCCATGAGTCATCTAAAATTTCCTCTGATAACTCTGAGGAAATTTCTTTACTTCAGTGTGGTGCATTGGTGCTCAGTCATGTCCAACTCTTTGACCGCATGAGCTATAGGACGCTAGGCTCCTCTGTCCATGAAATTTCCCAGATAAGAATACTGGGGTGGGTTACCATATCCTTCTCCAAGATATCTTGCTGACCCAGGGATTGAGCCCATGTCTCCTGCGTTGGCAGGTGGATTCTGTATCACTGAACCACCAGGGAAGCCCTTTTTCACTTCATCTTCTTACGAAAATGAGTGCTCCAAATCTGGTTAATGGATTCATCCAACCTCCAGAGATGATGATTCACTGTTCCTGGAACATTTACATTTAAAAAAAAAATTTAAGCAGTTTGAATTAATACAGTATTCCTCACCCCAAAATATACCTAAGGAACAGAAAATATCTTGAGCTGAAAGCAACTAAGAAGCAATAATGCTGAAAAAACTCACCATTTTCTGCCTAAAGTAGTACACATTCTCCTTTTCATATAGACTCTTATCAACCCAGAGATGGTACCAGAGGAATCTACAAACAAACCTTGTTAAACTAACCCTTATTCCTATTAAGGAAGATAAGTACTACCTAGCTATAGTTGGGCCACCTCTAGTCCAAACTCCTTTGTCTTGTCAATTCTTCACAAATATATTGGTTCTTTGTCTAAAAGGTGTATAAGCTTACTGGTTTGGCCTTCTAGGGTTTTTCATTCTCTTGTGAAAGCTCCCATGAACATGGAAAAGTTCAACAAGATTTGTATGCTTTTCTCCTGTGTATCTGTCTTTGTCAGTTTAATTTTCAGATCCAGCCAGGACCCTAAGATGGTGGAGGAAAATTTTTTCCTTCCCTACAGGCTGCACTGGTTTTTATTATTTGCAACCCTATTTGGCAACATTATCCCATATCCACTTGCAAAGAGACATGTAAGAACATACTATGAAGTACAGCAAAAATAAAAGCATGAAACCATTATAAAAATAAAAAATAAAACCCATATAAAAATAAAAGCATGAAAGCAATAAAAGCACTGTAAGGATTACTAGTATTTTAGCATTTTCTCACAATTGCTAAAGAGATATCACTTTTTCTTGCATTTTTATTGTGGCTTTATTATAAAGTTCATGGGCTGAATGCATTAGCTTTTTCAGAGAAATAGGTGGAGGCAGCTGTGAAAAAAAGTTTAGGCTCAAAGAAAAACTTTCTAACACCAATCCTGATAAAGCCATCCAGAAATTAGGCCCAACTGTGATTTCCACACCCACTCCAGTGTTCTTGCCTGGAGAATCCCAGGGACGGGGGAGCCTGGTGGGCTGCCATCTATGGGGTCGCACAGAGTCGGACACGACTGAGGTGACTTAGCAAAGTGATTTCACTAGTGTGGCAGCCATATTCAGTTCAGTTCAGTCGCTCAGTCGTGTCTGACTCTTTGCGACCCCATGAATTGCAGCACACCAGGCCTCTCTGTCCATCACCAACTCCCGGAGTCTACCCAAACCCATGTGCATCGAGTCGGTGATGCCATCCAACCATCTCATCCTCTGTCATCCCCTTCTCCTCCTGCCCCCAATCCTACCCAACATTAGAGTCTTTTCCAATGAGTCAACTCTTCGCATGAGGTGGCCAAAGTATTGGAGTTTCAGCTTCAACATCAGTCCTTCCAATGAACACCCAGGATTGATCTCCTTTAGGATGGACTGGTTGGATCTCCTTGCAGTCCAAGGGACTCTCAAGAGTCTTCTCCAACACCACAGTTCTAAAGCATATATTAATTAATAATTTGGAACCAGTCCGTTGTTCCATGTCCAGTTTCAAACTGTTGCTTCTTGTCCTGCATACAGGTTTCTCAGGAGGCAGGTAAGGTGGTCTGATATTCCCATCTCTTTAAGAATTTTCCAGTTTGTTGTGATCCACACAGTCAAAGGCTTTAGCATAGTCAATGAAGCAGAAATAGATATTTTTTGGAATTCCCTTGCTTTTTCTATGAGTGTAATTTTTTATAGAACAAATATCCTCATGAAAGAGAATGTGATAAGAAGACATATAGTTAGGAAAAATCACAACTATTAAAGATATACTATATATTTTCAGGGACAATGTTCAATATTTAATATTTCTTTAACTTTCACAAACATTCTTCAAAGTAATTTTTCTCCCCAGTGATAGTAAATGAAGCTTTCTAGTTTTAAAGCCTGCATTGTTTCTGATCTGGAGTTTGAGCCATTCTATCTCCAAAGGCTATTTCCCTTCCCCTTTATTCAAAATTATTTTCCAGATATAATTCAATTTTTTATTGTTTAGGGGAACTGTTGACTAGTTAAAAACATTTAGAATATAAAATAAACAGCATCCCTTTTAGAAAGAGCTGGAAATTTAAATTTGTCCAGAAGTAGCATCAATATTAAGAAATAAGTGTATATTTCTCTAGACAATGAGTCATTTCAGGACTTGAAGTACTGGCAGTATAACATTTCTAGTTTAGAAAGATTCCTTTTTTAGCAAACAGAAATACAGTAAGTTCCCTACATACAAACAATTTCCATTCCAAGAGCATATTCATGAGCCCAACAAAGTAATCCTAGGTACCCAGCTAACACAATCAGCTATGTAGTACTGTACTATACTGTATAGGTTTATAATACTTTTCACACAAATAATACATAAAAACAAACCAACACTAAAAATAAAGAAAACACTTTTACTCTTACAGTATAGGACCTTGAAACGTACAGTATAGTGCAACAGCTGGCACACAGGGGCTGGCATCAGTGAACAGGCAAGAAGAGTTACTGACTGGAGGAAGGAGAGGAGGTGGGAGATGGTAGAGCTGAAGGCTCATCATCGATAGGAGATGGAGGGCGAACTGGAATTTCACTCATGCCTGACATTGATAGCACAGGCTCTGATGCCTTGCGGTCATGTGCTTCAAAAACTAACAGTGCCTCCTCAAGTAAAGAAAATCCCTTTGCCATTTCCTGCATCGTGACTCTCTTTGGTTCTTCAGTTACAGCACCTCTTCCTCATTCTCTTCATCCTTTCTGTGGGCCTCCAATTCTATCTCGTCACCCTTTTTCTCTGATAATGTTCTATGATGTCACATCACAACTGGGAAACATCTCTTGTAATCACTGTAACGCTTGGATTGTATTATTTTATTTCACAGAAAATAACTCTCTGTAACTGTATTATTTCCATCAGTTACAAGTTTAAATGTATCTGTAATGGGTTAGGGTTAGTGATGGGCCAGGTGTGACTAAAATGGATAAGAATGAGGTGGCAAAAGAATTTAAAGATTGCTTGAAAATTTTCTTCTATGGCCAGCAATTCTACATCCTTCATTAAGTGCTCCATGAGGATCTCACCTTCTTCATTTCTCAGGACTTATTATCTCAGAAAGGAAATTCTTAAGAGCATCAGATTCTCTAGGTATTTCTCCCTGCTTTTCATAAGAAAACATTAGGTTGAGGTGGTGTACAAGCTAACAACTTAGTGTAAGTAAAAGAAGCAATTCTCAGGGGAATGGGTCACCCCACTGTATCAAGAAATTTTCTGGAATACAGAATTAATATTGATTGGCTTTGATTGCTCATCTATGTATTTCAATGTTTGCTGACAGAAAATAATCATTGCATGCCATTTGTTTATAAATTAAAGGAGATGATAATGCTATCATTGTTTCTAGCTAATATATTCCATCTCTACCAATATAACTAGTGGTATTAATACTATATGACATTAATATTTTTATGTTTAAAACATAGTATTTGACCTGATAATGATCAGATATGTTTTATTTTTACTTGAGAAAAATCTATAGAAATGGTTACTGAAGTTAGTCGGCCATAGGATATTAATAATATTGGTTATCAAAATCTAATAATGTTTTCAACATATAAAGCATATTTATATATAGTATCTCATGTATACCAGTTGAAATCTCTGGCTGTCGAGGTGAAACATGAGATTCATCTCCCTTAGAAGTCTTTGAAAGCTACATATGGACAACATTTCTGAGATGCAATAGTTCCCATATTGTTCACATTATGATTGTAACAGTTTGTGCATTAATTTTGAATGTCAAAATTAATCTCTCTTTTTCAAGTTAAGCTTTATTATTATGGACTTTAAAGTTGCATAGAAAATTAATCTTCAACAAAATTTTAAAGGGCTACAAATAGTACTTCTCTGCACTACATGCTCTAAAAATGCAATATAGATCCTAATGCATCTTTTCATTGATTCTAGGTTCTATTCTGAATTATGAGGTGACCAAGTTCCATGCCTTAATGCTTATCACTAACTACTGGTCTTGATGAAACCAGGAGGGGAAGGTTTGGTGCTCTTACTCTCTCTCTCTCTAGGATGAATCTGTAATGTGTGTGTGTGTGTGTGTGTGTGTGTGTGTGTATGTATTAGTAAAAGTGATATTTCCTCTGAGACCATATACTCTCCCATCGCTTGTTAGAGATAATTAGTTTAGGGAATTTTAAAAGGAAAGTTTTACTCCACAGGGTGAGGCAGAAAAGGAAGAATTGAATCTGATATCAACTCTGAAACCAATATAAATTCTTCCTTTTCAAATGTGAATCCTCTGATCTTCAATTGTTTCCCGTACAGAGCGTACATCAGAGTTACCCTCGGCCTGCTCCTTCTCTGACTCCTTATCTGAGTTGGAGGGGGCATGTGGATATTTGGGGTCTTCAGGTGGTATAACTATTGTGTACTTATCAATATTCTCTCTTCATTCAGATTCACCTCTGCTGGGTACTGTTGCCTTCTTACCGTCTTCCGCTCTCATAGATTTCCTAAATGTCATCTTTCCCTTCTCTTTGTTTTCACTCTGGTCATCTCACTTGGACTTTCAAATAAAGTCCCAAGAAAGAGAAGGAACTGTGGACATGGGATTTCTGAGGTTGCAGTCAAATTTGGTAAGTTAGTGATTCTGTGTAGGAAGAAATATAATCTAGGCCTCTTTCCTATCATTTAGGGGTTTTTTGTTTTGGTTTGGTTTTTATTTTGTTTTGGGGGGATATTTTTTTGAACTTCAGACCATAACTGTATCATGGGCAATTAGATTTATTATGCCAGTACTTCACAGCCTAAATGCTTATGCACCTTATTTACATAAGCTTAATCAAATCCTCATTCTACGAGGAAGCTGGAGAGAAATTTTGAACTTATCCATGGAGTTCTATAGATTAAACGTATAGAATGAAATTTCACCTCGTAGCAAGACTGGTTCTCTGATCCAAAGACATAAGCTACTATTCCCTTCCATACATTACATGTGACTAGAAGAATCCAACACTTCCCTTTAAAATTTTTTTTAAAGGTGGATAATTTTACGTTCATTCCCTTGTAAAATAATCAGCATTTGAAAGTAACTTTTTATATCCTGCAGAACTAAAAAGAGTGATGAAAAATATTGGTAAAAAAAATCACAGCCCAGAGCCTGAAAATTTCCAAATAATGTTTTCAGATCCAGTAATGACTTAACTAACACCTGTTGAAATTCTGGGTCAAGCATCCAGCATTTCCAAAGAAGTTTCTGTCCTACCATTTTACCAGTCATCCCATTTCAAGAGAGTATATCTATGTCCTTCACAGATACTCATCTTTCTCCTACCAGGTAACATGTGGCCACAGGTGATGGAAAATGACAACACAAGTACTTTTGAAGGCTTCATCCTGGTGGGCTTCTCTGATCGTCCCCACCTAGAGCTGATCCTCTTTGTGGTTGTCCTCACTTTTTATCTGCTGACTCTTCTTGGCAACATGACCATCATCTTGCTTTCAGTTGTGGATTCCCGGCTGCACACACCCATGTATTTCTTTTTGGCCAACCTCTCATTCCTAGACATGTGCTTCACCACAGGTTCCATTCCTCAGATGCTGTACAACCTTCAGGGTCCAGATAAGACTATCAGCTATCTGGGGTGTGCCATCCAGCTCTACTTCGTCCTGGCTCTAGGAGGGGTGGAGTGTGTCCTCCTGGCTGTCATGGCATATGACCGCTACGCTGCAGTCTGCAAACCCCTGCACTACACTGTTATCATGCACCCGCGTCTCTGTGGACAGCTGGCTTCAGTGGCATGGTTGAGTGGCTTTGGGAATTCTCTCATAATGGCACCCCAGACGTTGATGCTACCTCGCTGTGGGCACCAGCGGGTGGACCACTTTCTCTGTGAGATGCCAGCACTAATTGGCATGGCCTGTGTAGACACCATGACCCTCGAGGCACTGGCATTTGCCTTGGCAATCTTTATCATTCTGGCACCACTCATCCTCATCCTCGTCTCTTACGGTTATATTGCACGAGCCGTGCTGAGGATCAAGTCATCTCCTGGGCGAAAGAAAGCCTTCAACACTTGTAGCTCCCACCTCATTGTTGTCTCTCTCTTCTATGGTACAATTATATACATGTACCTCCAGCCAGCAAACACTTATTCCCAGGACCAGGGAAAGTTCCTTACTCTTTTCTACACAATAGTCACTCCCAGTGTTAACCCCCTAATCTACACACTGAGAAACAAAGATGTTAAAGAGGCCATGAAGAAGGTACTAGGGAAGGGAGAGGCAGAAGTAGAGTAAAAAGTCATCAGATTTGGGGACTGTCTTTTGATCCACCTTCTATATATATATTGTTAGACCTAGCAAATAAAGGAGTGTTCTGACATTATAGGCTGAGAAGGGACTTAATGAGATGTGGGAATTCATTGGTTTAGCTAGGCTGAGAAAGTGCAAATTCCTGAGTTGACCATCACTGTATTCCTCTCAAGTCTTTCTAAGTCAAGCATTCATCACTAGGATGTCTCCAATCCATGATCAGACAGTGACCTATGCTTGCAAAATACTAGCCATGAATGTAGACACCAGGCATTTTTGTACATATTCCAGCTTCCGACACAATGATCTGTACTGAATAGGTCCTCAGTATGGGATTCCCTGGTGGCTCATATGGTAAAGAGTCTGCCTGCAATGGGGGAGACCTGAGTTCGATCTCTGGGTTGGAAAGATCCCCTGTAGAAGAAAATGGTAACCCACTCCAGTATTCTTGCCTATTCCAAGAGGAGCCTGGCAGTCTACGGTCCATAGGGTCGTAAAGAGTCGAACAAGACTGAGTGACTTCACTTTCACTTTCAGGTCCTCAATATATGTGAAAAGAATGAACTTAGAATTAGCTAAGAAAAATTCCTAGAAAGTTCAAATGTGCTCTTATAGTGCCAAATGCCACAATAAGATGAACTCTGGGGAACTGTTGGGATATTTATGATTGTGTGTTTTCTGGATGTTGAATGTTTCACATTTGCATTAATAATTGTAGTACCTCACCAGTTGTAAGGATAATATATTAGACCCTTAAAGGCAAGCATGTTTCTTCAGACTTTAAATGTTGTCAATCAGATAAATACCATCTCATAACCTAGGAAAACATATGTGATGTTAGAATTTCATAACAAGTGAATAGGATTCCAAAATTTGGGAGGATGGCTAGTGTTATCATTAGGAACTGGATAAAGCATGGGTTTAGCAAGTTCTCATTTAAGCCTACCCAAAAATATTTAAGAAAGCTTAGACTGATCTAGAGGCCATAGAAAAAATACCAAATATCTAATAAATTTTTCTCAAAACATCATTTTTAGACATAAAGTGAATATTTTCCTATTTTGAGCACTAACTCTTATACTTTGTCCAAATAGATTAATTTTTATTTTAGATTAATTAAGGCTTATAAGAATGAGTTTTAGGTTTAGTTTTTATTATTCCCACAAGAAGATAGAAAAATTAGAATATAATTGATTCTTCCTAATTTATAAACTAAGTGAAAGTTGATGCTAAGCCGTGATGCTAAGGACATTATTAATGCTGCCCATGTACTGAATATAAATAGTCCCAATTTAGAATTTCTCATGTCTTTCACTAAAAACAACTTTTAGTATGTGTCCTACTGCCATAAAAGTATACTGTATGTTGCATGCATGCTATGTCATTTCAGTCATGTCCAACTCTGTGCACCCAATGTACTGTAGCCTGCCAGGCTCCTTTGCCCATGGGATTCTCCAGGGAAGAATACAGGAGTGGGTTGCCCTGCCCTTCTCCAGGAGATCTTCATGACTCAGGGATATAGATTAAATGTCCTTTTAGAATTGTTCCCTAATTGAACAATGATAAAAATTAACTTTTTATATCATCTCTACACTATTTAGATATGCATTACTCTAGAGTCAATACTATCTTGAAGTGGAGGCAAGAAATCAAGATACAGAGTATAAATCTCTATGAATATATCAATTTTGAAAGCTCCCTATGGAATTCTCACCTAATACTTTTCAAAATTTCCCTTTTTTCCCCCCACAAGGAACAATTTTCATAGCATTCTTCTCTAGAAAATTTAGAATCACTATTATAGATTATAAGGAATATTGAGTGTCATATCTCAAAGGGAAAAGGTCACTGTGTCCTCAACTACATTACAATGGTCCAGAATCACCTTTTACTTAATTTATAATGTAGTTTTAAAAGATTACGTAGTTTGCGTATTTACATATGAAGTAGGAATAATCAACTGTATTCTAATTGTTCTGCCATCTCCTGGGAATAACAGAATATTCTCTATAATAAAAATAGAAATGTTTCATTTTCATCCACTATAGATTCTTCCTTTCACTAAACTGTGTTTCATCTTCATAGACTCATTTTTTACATAGAGAAAGTAGAAATGAACGTCAAGATTCACTCATTGTGCACAATTGTTTATCTCTTAGCTATGGTGCTTAAACTTCCTCCAAGAGAAATAAATATACGTATGCTTGTGTATGTGTGTATATATGTGTGTATGTTTATTTTCACTGTGATTTTATTTTATTTTATTTTTTCACTGTGATTTTAAATTAAAAGCCATGAGAAGACAGCTCAATAAATGCTTATTAATCAGATTATCAGATCATTTTTCATCTTGCTACTTTTGTATGCCCTGGGATTTTGTGGTTATTTCTTATACGGTTATTCTGAAAATAAATAACTGATACAATTTGATGACTCATTTTATGAGGTCACCATAATTTGGATAACAAATCTGACAAGGGCATTACAAGATAGGAAAATTACAGGTAGATAGCTCATGAAAATACATACAAAAATCCTTAACAGTCATTAGCAAATTTAATCTAGTGTTACATAGAAAGTATAACATATTGTCAACATTTGGGATGTATCACAGGAATAGAGTAGTATAACATTTAAAAATCAGTGCTATATGTCAATTTTTTTTTAATTGGAAAGAAAACCTATAGATTCAGTCAAAGCATTTGATAAAATTCAATACCCATTTCATAGTGTATCTCCAGTTTTCTAAAATGCTCTGAATTTTAAAAAGTTTAAGTTCTCTATGTTTCAGTTTCCATATCAACAAAATGAAGATAGAAGTGTTGCTATTTTGCAGGGTGTTGTTGAGGTTAGTGATGCCAATGAGACATTATTGCTATTATTATCAAACTCTGCAGATTCTTTCCTATTTCCAGGCCCTTGTTAACTGGGTGTTAGTTTTAATTTTTTACTTTAAGACTACTGAAATTTTTTGGCTTATTTATCTTCATCTATTCAGCAAACTAAAGACTTGTCTATTTTCATATTTTCTAATTTGTTTAGTCTATTTTCTTTTTAAACTACTATTTCCTTTAAATTACTCATTATAAGAACTTGTGAAAACAAAAAAGGAATTTCCACATTAAAAGGAGCTTTTTTCCCCTGACTATTTACACCCTCATGCCCACTCAGAGGTGAGCTCTGTTACTGGTTTGTGAAGTCCTGAGTTATTATACATTATTTTTTGTGGATTAAATCTTAATTTTTTCCTTTTCTTGTTTTACTTGATGAGCTTTCTTTCTTCCACAGACATCAGCCTCTATTCTCTATGGATTGTCCATGTTAAGCATCTAATAAGTGTCCTTCTTTATTTTCTTCATTCTCATATAATCCTATATAGGCATACAATACCTAAAATCATATTTAGAGCATTCCAGTCATTTTTTATATACTTAAGGTTATGCTGAGGACTTTCCTGGTGACTCAGTGGTAAAGAAATCGCCTGCCAATGAAGGAGACATTGGTTGGATCGCTGATCCGGGAAGATCCCACATGCTGCAGAGTCACTAAGCCCATGCGCCACAACTACTGAGCCTCTACTCTAGAGTCCCAGAGCCGCAACTCCTGAGCCCACCCTACCACACTAGTGATGGCTGTGCTCTAGAACCCGTGCTCTACAACAGGAGAAGTCACCGTGGTGAGGAGCCGCAATAAAGAGTGGCCCCGGTCTCCCCAACTAGAGAAAAGCTTTCGGCAGCAACAAAGACCCAGCACAGCCAAAATAATTTTTATTTTTTAGATTATGTTGTCCAATCTTTCTTGCATCTTTATTTTCTCACTCAGTAATATTGCTGGCAAATCACTGGTGTAGATTATTATTCAGTCAATTCTTCGAGGGAGTAAGTTTTTCTCCATCTTTGGCTGTTTCAAACATTGCTACAATGAAACTCCTTGTTTTTGTGTCTTTATATACTGATAATTTAATCCGTAGGATAAATTTCCATGAGTTATGTTGCTAGGCTGATGGATATTAACTGTCCTATGTATTTCTAAAAATCTAGTGACACTTTGAATTTCTACCCAGAATTTCTGAGAGTAACCGTTTTCCTTCAGCAAAGTTAGGCCTGGGAGTTACTGCTGGTTATATATTTTTTTCAATCTAGTAAGTGATTATCATAATTAATATCTTTCTCTGATTATTTGGACATATAAAATCTCATACAGATTTGCTATTCTGAGTTGTATGTTCATATTATTTGACATTTTTCTACTGTGTTATTTGTATTTTTTCTTAGACTTTGTAAAAACTTTTTATTTTGTAGATACTAGCTTTTTTCATAATTATAGATATGCTTTTCCTGTGTCCACTCATATGAAAAATTGTTTTGGAACCTCATAGTAGAACATATAAGAATAAGTCCTGGATAGAAGAAACTTCAGAAAAATATGAATCATTTTTAAAATCTTGTCCCGACCCCAAATAGGAAACTAGATTAAACCAAAGGAGAGCGTCTTAACTAAGCCTAGCAATGCTAGACACTGAGCAAGAATCTATGAAAAAAAATGATAGAAATATTTGGATATAATAAATAAAACTGATTTATGTAAGTCAAGGTGATAAAAATATTTCTATGGTAAATTAGTTCAGTTCAGTTCAGTCGCTCAGTCGTGTCCGACTCTGCGACCCCATGAACCGCAGCACGCCAGGCCTCTCTGTCCATCACCAACTCCCGGAGTCTACCCAAACCCATGTGCATCGAGTCGGTGATGCCATCCAACCATCTCATCCTCTGTCATCCCCTTCTCCTCCCGCCCCCAATCCTACCCAGCATTAGGGTCTTTTCCAATGAGTCAACCCTTCGCATGAGGTGGCCAAAGTATTCGAGTTTCAGCTGCAACATCAGACCTTCCAATGAACACCCAGGATAGATCTCCTTTAGGATGGATTGATTGTATCTCCTTGCAGTCCAAGGGACTCTCAAGAGTCTTCTCCAACACCACAGTTCAAAAGCATCAATTCTTTGGCGCTCAGCTTTCTTCACCGTCCAACTCTCACATCCATACATGACCACTGGAAAAACCATAGCCTTGACTAGACGGACTTTTGTTGGCAAAGTAATGTCTCTGCTTTTAAATATGCTATCTAGGTTGGCCATAACCTTCCTTCCAAGGAGTAAGCGTCTTTTAATTTCATGGCTGCAATCACCATCAGCAGTGATTCTGGAGCCCCAAAAAATAAAGTCTGACACTGTTTCTACTGTTTCCCCATCTATTTCCCATGAAGTGATGGGACCAGATGCCATGATCTTAGTTTTCTGAACGTTGAGCTTTAAGCCAACTTTTTCACTCTCCTCTTTCACCTTCATCAAGAGGCTCTTTAGTTCTTCTTCACTTTCTGCCATAAGGGTGGTGTCATCTGCATATCTGAGGTTATTGATATTTCTCCCGGCAATCTTGATTCCAGCTTGTGTTTCTTCCAGCCCAGCGTTTCTCATGATGTACTCTGCATAGAAGTTAAATAAGCAGGGTGACAATATACAGCCTTGACGTACTCCTTTTCCTATTAGGAACCAGTCTGTTGTTTCATGTCCAGTTCTAACTGTTGCTTCCTGACCTGCATACAGGTTTCTCAAGAGACAGGTCAGATGGTCTGGTACTCCCATCTCTTGAAGAATTTTCCACAGTTTATTGTGATCCACACAGTCAAAGGCTTTAGCATAGTCAATAAAGCAGAAATAGATGTTTTTCTGGAACTCTCTTGCTTTTTCGATGATCCAACTCTGCAAACATTTATTTAACCACTATTCAGCCAATGGACATTTAGTCTGTTTCCTTTTTTAGATACAATGTAACTGTGCTACATAGAACTTTATGTATACTTATAAAGGCAATCCTAATGGTTAATCCCATGAAGTGGAATTAATGAGTCAAAGACCTGTAATTTGGCAAAATCATCCTCCAAAAATTTAAACCAAATACAAGGTATGAGTGCCATTTTCTTATATCTTCACAAACTCTGAATGTTACCAAGCTGAAAGGTATTTGCAATATAATCAGCAAAAAATAATATCTCATTGTTTTGATTGCGGTTATTTAAGTATAGAGGTTCCCCTTCATGTATCACTATCTTGTCATGGCAAAGGGGCTTGCAGAACTCAATGAAGCTATGAGCCATGCTGTGACTAAACCACTGCCATCACCACCGATGAGTTTTAAATAGCTTCAGGTTGGGAAAATATGTAATTTGAGGTTGGATCACATCAGTGACTATGATTAGTGCTTTTTCTCAGGTTTTGCACCACCCTTAGCGGAATTGTTGAGGCTTTCATTTCACTGATTGTGGAAATGATGTTATCATTTTGGAGGTTTGGAGTGGGGAGAGCCGCAATTTCATCTTCGCCAAAAGACAATCAATGTGGTTTCCATGTTTCCTTTGAACACAATTTAAAGAACACCGTTCAACCAAATCTCATATATTTATTCTATATTTACCATATTCCAGTAACTTTACCAATCTAAGTAAAAATAAAGGTTGTAAGTCAAGTGACAAAAAGAAACATAACATGCGTTTTTGTATTATCTTTTTAAAAACTGATTAAAATAGAAAGAAATTAGACTTTCAAATTCTTTCCTTAGACAAAAGACTAAGTCTCATTTCAGTTTAATAATAAAGTTTTCCAAAAGCTGTTCATATTTGCACTAGGTTGCCAAGCTTGATTTTTTTGCCCCATCAAATACCAGGAATATTTTCCCACAGAAATAAAGGTTCAAATTGTGAGGATATGGGCAGTTGTGGTCCCAGTCAGAAAGCAAGAAAAGAGCCTAAGAGTTTTGATTCTCAATCATTTGATGTTATTGCAAGATTACCCCTAAGAATACACTCTATTCCCCTCGGCAGCCCAGCTAATTACCCAAAGGAGTGTTCAGTCCCCATGATCTCGATAAGAAAGTATGTTATGCCTGCTTTCAGGCACCATTTTTGATGCTAAGAAATTAGTCCTCGGTTGGTTTGTTTTTGTTTTTGTTTTCAATCTGGGTCTACAAGAGTGTCCTCAGCTGCACTGCTTCTCTTCTGGGGGCTTTAGCTGACAGCTCCTGAAGGCCTCCTGCAGGCTGGGTATTTGGCCCAAATGGCAGGCAGACAGAAGGAATACTAATGCTAGTTTCTATTTCAATTGCCCCTTTTCTCCATAATTTAACTACCATATGGCACTTATTCCACTTTGCCTTTTCTATGAGGTAGTGATATACCATTACTCCATCACTTTACTCAGATTATAAGAAAAGGAATTCTCACAGCCTTTACAACTCTTACCTTCAGGAAGAAACTAGACTCTTAATGTATGGGAGACAGTTCGGAGCTCGATTTTCATCCCCTTTCTTGACAAAGTTAAGATCTTTGTAACCACTTCTATATAATTTCTGATACATTAGTCTCATATCACCCTATTGTTACTTTCTACCTATATTAACCGCACAATCTCCATAAAATCCCAGATAACAAATCCCAACCAGGGGAAAAAAATATTAATATGTGGTCTCCCTAGATCACTTGGGAAAGCTGAAAACAGGTAAGCCTAAATAACTAGGAAAAATAAAGAAAAATTTTCTTTCTTTTACTTTGGTATACTGTATTTGGCTGTGGAAAATAAATTTGCTATAATAACTTTGAAGTTGAGAAGTTTTCACCAAAAATACACTTTTTATTAGAAAATCAAAATATTTGTGGCTATGATATGTGCTACTCTTCTTTATTTTTTCCAAGCTTACTAGTTGAATATATTATTATTAATTGTCTTGATCCTCTAAATCACACAGCAATCTAGATATTTTATAATATTCATTTAATAATTTTACTCTTGTTATTTATGCCTAAGTTATAAAAGAATCAACAGGACTAACAGTTTGAGGTGTGTTTTCTTTTGTGCCTACTATTATGTTTTTTGTCTCCTTTTCATGGAAATCCCTCAGAAATCACTCAACTAAAAATTAAAAAAAGAAGTTCAATATTTCTATTTTCTTAAGTAAGCATGTGTTTGATGCCACAGAATAATTAAAGTCCTCATTTTATTCTTCTGTGGATACAATCTTTACAGGAACTCTTTAGATAATATTTTTTAAAAATTTTACCATACTTCCCTAACACAGGGTATATAGTTTTTATGACAATAACACTAGTTAATGGCATTACAAATTGTGGTAGAAAAAAAATTATGGTAGACATAGATTTTGAGTTTTCAGATAGCTAATCAATTCTGAAATTTTAGGAACTCTTAAAATTTTACTTTTAACAGTTTTTTTTTTTTTAACAAAACAAAATTTTATTTTTCTTCATAATCATCAAGAAGAAAATGTTGGCATTTTAAACAAGAAATCAGAAGAAAGAAGTTACTTTCATACTTAAAGTAAATAAACTCTTTATTTAAATTTTCTTTCAATTGTACTTGTTTAAAAAAATAATTGTGATATTTAGTTTCATTATTACCCTAATGGTCTTTATTTCAAATAAAAATCAGTCTTTTATGAATCCAGGACTCTCTTTATTCTTCTTAGCCATATTAGGGTCAATCTTTTTTTTTTTTTAATTTACTTTTTAAAGTTACTCTTTATGTACTGCACTATCTTTCCTTTTTTCTCCATTCATCCTGATTGCCATGCACTTCTCTTTTGGAAGATAATCATCTTGTTCTGATGTTTCTAAAAGCCTAACAGAAGACAGATTATACCCAAAGTTGTCATTTTATTACTGGATAGAATGTCCTCTCTGACCCTAGAAATCTAGATTGCAGAATTCTATTTCTTTCAAAGAAATTAATGATAGAGATCTGAGTTGACAGCATTTCATGGGAAGAACTTGGATGTTTAGTAGATACAATAATAACCTAAGTGAAAATGATGACACTATGAAGTAAATACATACTTAAACAACATTAATAAGATTATAATAGTCCAGATCATGGTAGGCAGTTTTTTGTGATTTTCAAATCATGTCTTGGATACTGAGATTAGTCCTGGTTGTCAGATTTCCAGAAGGTCACTGTCAACATTTAGGGTATTTGAAAGACATCTACTAGGGTGATAATAAACCTGATAACCTTGTTATAAGAACTGTTGACGGAAACTGAATGCTTTGGCCTAAAGAAAATTTAGGTCTGGCAACTCGTTTAAAATATTTTAATGATGGTCATATTAAGAAATATTAAGATATGATATATGCTCAATAAGATTAAAATACTTTGTCTTATGAATAAGGAGAAATTTTCTACTTGATAAAAAGTTGTTGATTCTTGTTCTGAATTTTCCAACAATGAGATAATCTGCCTATGTTTGAACAAATGATAAACAAATTATGTGGCTGGGCAGAAGCTATTCAAATATTGAATGGGTTGTGAGACTTGATGTCTTACACGTTCCTTAAAAATCCTGCTTTTCAATGGTTTACAGAAAATAAAGATGAAGTATTCTTTATTTCATTCTTACCAGTTATACAGATGATATGAAAAGAAGGCAATGGAAAAATCCAATGACAGTTCAGAGTATGGTTTTATCTTAGTGGGCTTCTCTGATCGTCCCAAGCTGGAGATGGTGCTCTTCATAGTAAATTTTACTCTGTATTCAGTGGCTGTCCTGGGAAATTCAGCCATAATCCTTGTGTGTATATTAGACTCTCGACTTCATATGCCAATGTACTTCTTTCTGGCAAATCTTTCCTTTTTAGATCTCTGCTTCAGTACTAGCTGTATCCCCCAGATGCTGGTTAACCTCTGGGGTCCTGATAAGACCATCAGCTATGCGGGCTGTGTTGTCCAGCTTTTCTCTTTCCTTTCTGTTGGAGGAGTCGAGTGCATCCTTCTGGCTGTCATGGCCTATGACCGCTATGCTGCAGTCTGCAAGCCCTTGCATTATACGGTCATTATACACCCCCAGCTGTGCTTACAACTGGTGGCTGTGGCCTGGGGAAGTGGACTGGTCAATGCCATCGTCATGTCCCCACTGACAATGACTCTCTCCAGATGTGGTCAGCGACGAGTTAACCATTTCCTCTGTGAAATGCCAGCACTGATCAAGATGGCTTGTGTGGACGCTCGCACAGTGGAAATGCTGGCCTTCACCTTTGCCATTCTCATTGTCCTACTGCCCCTCACTCTTATTCTTGTCTCCTATGGCTACATCGCAGCAGCTGTGCTGAGGATCAAGTCAGCTGCTGGGCGATGGAAGGCCTTCAATACCTGTAGCTCCCACCTCACTGTGGTCTCCTTGTTCTACGGGAGCATCATCTATATGTACATGCAGCCAGGAAACAGCTCTTCCCAAGACCAAGGCAAGTTTCTCACCCTCTTCTACAACCTGGTGACTCCCATGTTGAATCCACTCATCTACACCTTAAGGAATAAGGAGGTGAAAGGGGCGCTGAAAAAGGTTTTGGGGAGGCAGCAGTGAAATAGAGAGGTATGCTAAGTTATAATGTCCTAGGAAATTTTTTTCAAACATTACTATTTATTTTGTGCTTAAAATAACTTTAGCCAAGGTATCAAACATTCTTGGATTTGTTTTTTAAATGTGTATAAATACACTGGAATGTATCCAGAGTCAACATGAATCAACCCAAAACCTTAGGTACACACAATATGGATGTAACTTTACCGTGTGAGCCACCAGGGAAGCCCACTATATATCCTAAGTTATAAAACTGAGTAGGTCGTTTCAAGCCTCTTAATAAAAACTTTGTAGCTATTTTCATCCTGATTTTTTAAATGGCAAAACTATTCCCTGGTGGCTCAGATGGTAAAGAATCTGCCTGCAATGTGGGAGACCTGGTTGGATCCATGGGTTGGGAAGATCCCCTGGAGTAGGAAATGGCAACCCGCTCCAGTATTCTTGCCTGGGAAATCCCATGGACAGAGGAGCCTGGTGGACTACAGTCCTGGAAGTCGCAAAGAGTCGGACACGACTGAGAGACTATCACTACTACTACTATGGTCTATTGCTCCTTTGTAAATGAACCTGAGTCACACAGAAGATAACTGGAATTCAGAAGTGTTGTATACATATCTGAATCTTTTCTATTATCCACCAACAGTGCCTTTGTTAGAGTGTTTGGTGCATGTAGGGGGTGACCTAATAACCAGCCGCAGCCTGTATCCTTTACTTGTACATTCTTTCAATCAAGCTGGATATGCCATAGACTCTATGTGAGAATTCTCACCATTCTCCCTAATGTTTCTTTATTATTAATATGATGACATCACTCCTTCCCACATTGTCCTGTGCAAATGCCCTGTCCAAATTCTTCCTGTGCTTCAGTGGTCAATATGTGTGTGTGTGCTTCGTGGCTCAATCATATCTGACTCTTTGTGACCCCATGGACTGTAGCCCACCAGGCTCCTCTGTCCATGGAATTCTTCAGGCAAGAACCCTGGAATGGGCTGTCATGCCTTCCTCCAGGGGATCTTTCCAACCCAGGGATCAAACACAGGTCTCCTGCATTGCAGGCAGATTCTTTAATATTTGTAAAATTATCTGGGACTCTTTGATTTTAAAACGCTCTGTCACTTCTTCTAAACTATTGTATTTTTATACAATGAAATGACCATTCTTCTGGTTAATTTTATTATACTTAGTTTTCTTATGTTTCCTATTAGACTGTAAGTTCCTCGATGATAGGGCTATTTATTTTTTATTCTTTCTTAGCACCATTCCAAGTACTGAGTTGCTAATAAAAATCTTATTTTTGGTGAAAACTTCAAAGTTATTTCCAGTTTCTTTCTAGTGGAGTATTTTATTGTATTAGGAGATCATTTTTTAAAAATTGTTATTCAAAGGAATGAATCTATAATATGAATCTATCCCTCATCATTACGAGGCTTACTGAAAATAATGTTTATCAACTTGAGAAGGAAGGCACAAAATTCCACAGACATAGCTATTCACATCCATTCTGTGTGAAATTAAATATCACAATTAAAATTGATAAGAAAATTTAAATTAAAAGTATGCTTACTTTTTAAACATAAAAAGTAACTTCTTTTTTCTGGTTTCTTGTTGAAAATGCTATTTTTTCAAGAGGGAGGGGATATATGTATGTTTATAGCTTAGTCCTTGGAAGGAAAGTTATGACCAACCTAGACAGCATATTAAAAAGCAGAAACATTACTTTGTCAACAAAGGTCTATCTAGTCAAGGCTATGGTTTTTCCAGTGGTCATGTATGGATGTGAGAGTTGGACTATAAAGAAAGCTGAGCACCGAAGAATTGATGCTTTTGAACTGTGGTGTTGGAGAAGACTCTCGAGAGTCCCTTGGACTGCAAGGAGATCCAGCCAGTCCATCCTAAAGGAGATCAGTCCTGGGTGTTCATTCGAAGGACTGATTTTGAAGCTGAAACTCCAATTCTTTGGCCACCTGATGTGAAGAGCTGACTCATTTGAAAAGACCCTGATGCTGGGAAGGATTGAGGGCAGGAGGAGAAGGGGACGGCAGAGGATGAGATGGTTGGATGGCATCACCAACTCATTGGACATGGGTTTGGGTGGCCTCTGGGAGTTGGTGATGGACAGGGAGGCCTGGCATGCTGCGGTTCGTCGGGTCGCAAAGTCAGACACAACTGAGCAACTGAACTGAACTGATAGCTGATTGATGTCTTTATACAGCAGAAACCAACACAACATTGTAAGCAATTATCCTCCAATTAAAAATAAAATTTAAGAAGAGAAAATTTAAAAATGCTATTTTTTTTGATGATTATGAAGAAAAATAAAAATTTTGTTTTGCTTTGTGTAATTAATAGTTTCTAAAATTCCAGAATTGATTGACTCTCTAAAAAAACAAAAATCTGTATCTACCAAACTTTTCTCCATCATAATTTGTAATGCCATTAACTGCTGTTATTACCATTCAAACTATGTCCCATATTGGAGAAGTATGGCAGCCTTTAAAACTATTATCTAATGAGTTCCTGTAACAGACTCTAGTCACAGAAGAGTAAAATGAGGAATTTAATTATTCTAAGACATCAAACACATGCTTACCTGAGGAAACAAAAATGCTGAATTCTTTTTAAAAGTTTTAGTCAGGTGATTTCTTAGGAACTTCACATGGGCATTTTCGTGCAAGTGCTGGATGGTCACCACCCACCAGAGAATGCACCCACTGAGGTCTGCCATTTCTTTGACAAAAGCTGAAGGAAAGGAGAGTGTCTAATTTGTAAGTTTGAAGGTGCTATAAGGCAAAGTTCCTTCTTAGTCCCCCAGATTGTTGCCTGCTATAACTTTTAGTGGTGAAAACAAATTGAACTTTTGTTTTGGGGACAGTTTTCTGACAAACATTGCAATGTCAGTATCAATTAAGCCAGGGTAGTTGATAGGGCTGTTTAGAACATCTGTGGCTTTACTAATTTTTTTTATCTAGCTCTATAAATTGCTGAGAAAGCAACTGACATATATGTTAAAATCTATTCGGCCGTGGCTGTGGAATTGTCCTTGTCTCTCTTAAATTTTGTCAAGTTTTGCTAAAAAGAAAAAATGAGACCAGTGATATGTTTATTCTTGTGCATGTGAATAAAATCACTACGACATATTTTGGCAAAATAACTTGTAAATTTATTAATTCACTTGGCAATGAATGTTGGCTATGACTGCAAATCATATATGTTTGAAATGTATTGTGTATTGGTAGGATCCTGAATCTTATGTAAAAAATTACCTCTCGCCCTAATTCTTTTTAGATTGACCAAACTTATTGCATCAAAGGAGTGATTAGCTATCTATTTGGACACACATGTGGAAATTCCTGGTCATGGTGGGGCAGAACCCCCTTAAGACTGTGAATAAACAATATAAAGATTTCGTGTTTATAACATTTTCTGACTTAGAAGTCACATTTTGCCCCACTCTTACTTTCAAATCACTGCAAACAATCAGTCCAGATAGTATTAATGTTGTATTTGATTCAAATATATTAAGATTAAACTGTCTAATCCTAAACATCTCAATTCAATTCTTCATTTGTATGCTATGATATCCTTTTCATAAGGTGGGTGCAGGTTTTCATAAAATTATAAGATACCTCAGATATTATGAAAACTTTTCTATTTATGGATAGATTCTTGTCATTAATTTCTTATGGTGTATATAATAACTGTTAGCATCCAGATTTAGCCCAGAAAATACCCCACGAGTGGGAAGTGATGGAAGGGTGAAAGAATCAACTTCAAGGACTTCTGGTTTTCCTTCTTAAATGCAAAAATGATACCACTGCACTAATTTGTGTAAGAATCTGAATTGATAAAGGTAGATAATTATAGGTTATATTTCAAATCTTACATGAACACATTGCCATATTATTTAATGTCAAGATGATTTAAAAGTTTTCCAAGTTTCAATCAATTATCTTGTATTCAATCTATGACTATTTCTTTTTATCCTTTAAATGCTCCTGGTCACCCAGCTCAAGAACTGCTGGGTTTTAAAGAAGGGTTACTTGCTGTGTTTCTATGCAGCATCTGCTTTTTTTTAATATTCAGTCTTCTGTTTCATCTAGGCAGTATACTGGAACTAGAGCAGTGAAGTCTACTGTGTTATTCAATTGGAGTTAGTGAGTTTGGGGTCTTATAATGGTAGAAGTAGAGAAATGTAAGTAAGTCTCTGGGGAAAGTTTTTGAAAGAATGTACTAGACCCAAATAGACTTTCATTTCTCCTTTCACTCCACCAGCCACATGATCATCCCACACCCAACTCTGGCAAAACAACAACAAAACAGTGGTTTGCTCCACTGCGAGGCTGAACAAAAAGAAAACCATACTCAAATACCAAAGTTAGTATGGTTGGTTAATGTACTGAAAATAGGACGAATAGATGAAAGTCTACATACTGAATTGTAAGACCACCTTATCCATGTTCTCCTACTGATTCTGAGATCACTATCAGACTTGTGTATCAATCTACCCATGCTGCGGTTCAGGGGGTCGTGAAGAGTTGGACACGACTGAGCGACTGAAATGAACTGAATGCGGTCAGATGCCATGATCTTAGTTTTTTTTAATATTCAGTTTTAAGCTGGCTCTTTCACTCTCCTCCTTCACCCGCATCAAGAAGCTCTTTAGTTCCTCTTTGTTTTCTGCCATTAGAGTGGTATCAACCACATATCTGAGGTTGTTGATGTTTCTCCTGCCTGTCTTGATTCCAGCTTGTAACTCATCCAGCCTGTCATTTCTCATGATGTGCTCATCATGTAGGTTGAGCAAACAGGGTGATGGCAGACAGTGCTGTTGTACTCCTTTCTCAATCTTGAACCAATCAATTGTTCCATACAGAGTTCTAACTGTTGCTTCTTGACCCACATACAGGTTTCTCAGGAGACAGATAAGATGGCCTGGTATTCCCATCTCTTTAAGAGCTTTCCACAGTTTATTACGCTCAACACAAACACTTTAGTGTAGTCAATGAAACAGAGGTAGATGTTTTTCTGGAATTCCCTAGCTTTCTCTACGATCCAGAGAATGTTGGCCGTTTGATCTGGTTCCTCTTCCTTTTCTAAACCCAGCTTGGACTTCTGGGAGTTCTTGGTTCACATATGCTGAAGCCTAGCATGCAAGGTTTTAGGCATGACCTTACTATCACGGGAGATGAGTGCAATTGTCCTACGGTTAGCATATTCGTTAGTACTAACCTTCTTGGGAATTGGGATGAGGATTGACCTTTTCCAGTCCTGTGGCCACTGCTGGGTCTTCCAGATTTGCTGACATATTGAATGCAACACCTTGATGGTATCATCCTTTAGGGTTTTGAATAGTTCTACTGGAATTCCATCATATCTAAGGCTCACTTCACTGTCCAGAATGTCTGGCTCTGAGTGACTGACCATCATTATAATCATTATAATCTGGTTCATTAAAATATTTTTTGTACAGTTCTTCTGTGTATTCTTTCCATCTCTTCTTGATCTCGTCAGCATCTGCTAGGTCTTTATTGTTTCTGTCTTTTATTGTGCCCATCTGTGGGTGGGACGTTCCCTTGATGTCTTCAATGAAGAGATCTCTAGTTTTTCTCTTTCTTTTGTTTTCTTCTAGTTTTATGCACTGTTCATTGAAGAAGTCCTTCTTGTCTTTCCATGCTGTTCTTTGGAACTCTGCATTTAGTTGGATATACCTTTCCCTTTCTCCTTTGCTTTTTGCTTCTCTTCTTTCTGTAGCTATTTGTAAAGCCTCCTCAGATAACCACTTTGCCTTCTTGCTTTTCTCTTTCTTTGGGATGGTTTTGTTCGCTGCCTCCTGCGCAATATTATGGCCCACCAACCATAGTTTTTCAGGCACACAGTTTACTAGATCTAATCCCTTGAATCTATTTGTTACCTCCACTGCATAGTCATAGGGGATTTGATTTAAGTCATACCTGGCTGACCTAGTGGTTTTCTCTTCTTTCTTTAATTTAAGGCTAATTTAACTATGAGAAGCTGATGATCTGAGCCACAGTCAGTCCAGATCTTGTTTTTGCTGACTGTGTACAGCTTCTCCATCTTCAGCTACAAAGAATGTAATCAGTTTGATTTTGATGTTGACCATTTGATGATGTCCATGTGTAAAGTCATCTCCTGTGTTGTTGAAAAAGGGTATTTGCTATGACCAATGCATTCTCTTGGCAGAATTCAGTTAGCCTTTGCCCTGCTTCATTTTGTTCTCCAAAGCCAAACTTGCCTATTACTCTAGATATCTCTTGACTTCCTATTTTTGCATTTCAGTCCCCTGTGATGAATAGAACATCTTTTTTTTTTTGGTGTTGGTTTTAGCAGGTCTTCTAGATCTTCATAGAACTGATCAACTTCAGCTTCTTTCAGCATCAGTGGTTGGGGCATAGACTTGAATTTCTGTGATGTTGAATGGCTTGCCTTGGAAACGAACAGAGATCGTTCTGTCATTTTTGAGGTTGCACCCAAGTACTGCATTTAGGACTCTTCTGTTGATTATGAGGGCTACTCCATTTCTACTATGGGATTCTTGCCCGCAGTAGTAGATATAATGGTCATCTGAATAAAATTCGCTCATTCCCATCCACTTTAGTTCACTGATTCCTAAGGTGTCGATGTTTTTTCTTGCCATCTCCTGCTTGACCATGTCCAATTTACCTTGATTCATTTCATGCAATCCTTTTTGCAGCATCGGATTTTTCTTTCATCACTAGATAAATCCACAACTATACATCGTTTCTGCTTTGGCCCAGCCACTTCATTCTTTCTGGTGCTATTAGTAGCTCCCCTCTGCTCTTCCCCAGTAGCATATTGGACACCTTCAGACCTGGGGGACTCTTCTTTCAGTGTCATAACTTTTTGTCCTTTTATACGGCTCATGAGGCTCTCATGGCAAGTATACTGGGATGGCTTGCCATTCCCTCCTCCAGTGGATCTCGTTTTGTCAGAACTCTGTGCTATGACCAGTCCATCTTGGGTGACCCTAAACAGCATGGCTCAAAGCTTTATTGAGTTCGGCAAGCCCCTTTGCCACAACAAGGCAGTGATCCATGAAGGGGAATCTCTATACATAAATAACTACAATCAAAACAATAAGATTATTTTTCTCCGATTATATTGCAAATACCTTTCAGCTTGGTAACATTCAAACTGTGTAAAGATATAAGAAAATGGCACTCATACCTTGTATGTGGTTTAAAGTTTTGGAGGATGATTTTGCCAAATTACAGGTCTTTGACTCATTAATTTCACTTCATGGGATTAACTATTAGGATTATTTTTATAAGTATACATAAAGTTCTATGTAGCACAGTTACATTGTAGCTAAAAAAGGAATGAGACTAAATGTCCATTGGTTGCATAGTGGTTAAATAAATGTTTGCAGAGTTGTAAAGTAACAGAAAAATCACACAAAAAACCCTGTTGTGTTTTATTGATATGGAAGACAAAATAAAATATTTAAGTATATTTTAAGTACATTTTATATTAAATATTTTAAGCATATGTATTGACTATATTGAACATACTAAAATTATATTAATTTTAAATTATATTTAAAACAATATATTTAAATTAATAAAAGTATTAAAATATAATTAAGTATATAAAATAAACTTTTCAAAATGTTTCAAAATTTCAGATGTAGTACATTCCTATTTCCATGGTTTACATAAATATGCAAACATAATTAGAGAGTTTGAAAGAAGAGGATTTTCAGGTTTCATTCTTCTAAATTAAAAAAAATATTAATATAACCATATAAAAATGTAACATATAACCATAAGTATATTTTACCTTAACATTTAAGAGGGTTATAAAATTTTGGAAGTGAATTTGACTTAAGTTTAATATTTAGGTTAGTCTCTAGAACAATTGTAACCTCCCAAAGAATACATATGTTTGCATCACATCCATAAAGCATAAAAATTATTGCAAGCAGGTACACATATGTGGTATAGAGCCCATGATTTTGTCTTTTAAAACAGGATCACATTGATTCAAAGCTCTACAGCTACCCAGATGTCTGGTGCACATAATATAACCACATAATTAAATTCATCACTTCATTATTTCCTCACAATACCCAGGAATTTGGTAAGAAATAAATAATTTTGGCTCTTTCAACAGATTGACATTTAGATAGAGAAAACATATGATTTTCAAAATCAAAGCAGAAAAATGATTTGTAGAATGGAGACTAAAAATCTATTACACTAGAAACTTTCATTTCCCTCTAAATTAAGCTTCACTTTGATTCTGTAAGCTCAAATGGAACTTGTAAACAAAAAATATTTTTACACATATGGCTAGGTTTAAAAAAAAAACACAACACATTAGCTTGATTTCCTTCTTGGTATTTTTCAAGGTAAGAGTGTGAATAAGTTTGGGAAAAGATTAGATGTAATAGTACATTGTTTTCTATGTTTAAACATTTTGTAGTTGTTTATATGAACATAAAATTGATAAATCCAAACAACTAAGAAGAAATATAGGCTTTTGTTTGAGTTATTTGTTTTCTTCTTGTCTTCTAAGTGAAAAGAAAATATAATCTGCCAATTATTTCCTGAACAAGAGACTTATTTGTCTTAACAGTTATGTTCTAAAGATCAGAAAGAAAAAAATTATAGATTGGAAAAACTGAAGAATGTGAAATGTTTGGATCTATTGAGAAAAGTAGTTTCTCTTAGGCCATTTCTATTTTCTTGTAATATTCAACCATGGCTACATTCACTCATGTGTTTCCCTCTGGATGATTATGGAAAATCTGAAGGGATTCTTAAGGTCATGATGAGGTCAATGAGTAATATTTAAAACTAGAGCAAGAGGGAGAGTGATTTTCAACTTCTGCTGCTCTTTACACAAGTTGGAAGGAAAACAAGACCCTAGAGATCTCATTATAATGACAGAACTGAACTACTGATAACCATGATTTTGTTTTCTCTATGTCCACAGGGATTCAGCTCTTTGAAGAGCAGAGCTGATTAACATGCTCTCCCCATGCTGCATGCAGTTATTAAAAAGTTTCAAATGAGTTTCATTATCACTCACAAAATGGAACAATCTCTAGGGTTACGTCTTAGAGGAGAATCAGTCAGTTAAGGACCGACTGCAGTGGAAAGCGAACGTGACTCAGTGCCCATCACTGTTGTGTTCCCTTTGCTTTACAGCGACCTCTAAGAGCTACTCAGCAGCCCTGAGGATTTACCCAGCAACATCATGCACACCATCAAATCTCAACTTTCCCAACATAACTAGAATAACGATCCCCTTGCTTTTAAATGACATTTTGTTGAGCAGGGATTTAGTGGGAGTTTCTAGGAGACCCATTCCCTGATCAGTGACTTTTTGTTGTTCTTTTGTGCTTAATCTTCAGCAGCAAGCCCCATAAAAACTCCTAATGCAGAATTACTCTGGGGATTCAGAAAACTTTTATTTTTCGAACATATTTATAGGCATTGTGAAAGACAATTGGTGTATAAGTAAATGTTATGTTATCTGTTTTTGAGGATTTCATAAGTAAGGAGGATGATAAAGAAAAGTTACAACATTGTGTCAAAATTACCACCCTATTTAAGAAAGAGTAAGAGACAAACATTGTGTTATTGATTCTATTGTATTTTTTAATTGAACATTATTTCAAACCTCCACCCCTAGTCCTAGGTCTTCTCACCAGTGAAATAGGAGTGTTACATGGGTTAGTGTAGGAATGAGGCTTGACCTTGTAATCTTCTGTTATGGGCTTTATGACTTGAAGGACCTTTTAACTTATATGGTATTGACTAATTCTAGGAAGAGGTATGAAGGTATGAATCGATGCGAGGTATGCTATGAATTCTGCCAACATCAGTTGGAGATTTTTCCCATAAAGAAGGTAGTTCGTTAGAGACAAATGAACAGTGCTTCCAAAATCAGCTCCAATCCTGTCAGAGACTGAACAAATAAAAGATGTCTAAGAGGCATTTAATTTACCTGGTTGATTACTTTGATGACAAGTGTCCATTTCTAGAACTGTTTTCCCCTTTTGAGAGAAAGAAATTTTGGCATGATACTTCTCTTGGAAATCTCAGCCTAATAAATGGATAGGGTGGAGATAAGAGTGTGTATCTCTCTAAAAGCCTAAGCTAAAGGAAATAAGTTCAGAGACAGCAATCTCTTGAGGTTCATTGGAGATCCCTACTATGTGAAATTTCTCAGTTCTCTCAGTCAGGGGCTGTTTTATTATAGCGAGGCTGAGCACCCAGAGTGTGGCTCCAGATCAGTTAGAACTAGAAGAGATTCATCCTCAATCAGGAATAATGTTTCTCTAAGCTAGTGTTTAAGGGGACTTCCCTGGTGGCTCAGTTGGTAAAGAGTCTGCCTGCAATGCAGGAGACACGAGTTCGATACCTGAATTAGGAAGGTCCCATGGAGAAGGAAATGGCAACCCACTCCAGTATACTTGCTTGGGAAATCCCATGGACAGAGGAGCCTGGTGGGCTACAATCCATGGGGTCACAAGAGTTGGACACGACCTCGTGACTAAAGGATTGGGGAGAGCATCTATAGTTCCTTGCAACTCTGTCTTTGAGAATTGGGAGGACCTTGGAAAGGTGGGTAGAGGTCTAAAGTTTGCAACAATATTGAATAGCAGAAACTAGGAGGGTTTAGTTTCACTTAGGAGGCTTCATTTACTGTAATTAAGAATTTTGTTCATCTTCCTTATAGTTGACTCATCTAGAGTGTGAAAAAGCTGCTTTGCCAGGTTAACTAAATCTGGATTGGACACAGTTTCTTATTCTATCCTGGTCCCCTTTTGACTAGATGGGAAAGTCCCAGTTCGCCTATTAATAAACAGAGTTAAGAGCTACCTGAGCAGAATGAACATGTGAAGGAATATCAGAATTTTCAATAAAAATGATTTGAAGTCCATTGTAATATTCATGACCAGGTTCATCAGATTTTTGTGTGCAAGCCTGCTCCCATCCAGAGAAGGCAATGGCACCCCACTCCAGTACTCTTGCCTGGAAAATCCCATGGACAGAGGATTTTCCGTCCATGGGGTTGCTAAGAGTTGGACAGGACTGAAGAGACTTAGCAGCAGCAGCAACAGCAGCACAATGAATACATGTCCTCAATTGTATTCTTAGGGAAATCACTTCTAGAAGTATAATTTCTACTATCCTGTAGAATGTTTTAATAACATGCAGTAAAGGCTTTTGTATCAGTGTTCAATTCATCCTGTAGATTTAACATTCTTGATTACCCTTATAATTAGATTTATATTTAAATTTAAATATATGTCTCTTATATCATTTGCAATTTCTTTCCCATTGTGTCATCTATGAATCTAATAAGGCTGCCTTCTTTGCCTTCATCTCAGGTTATTGATAACCGCATATTAAGAGAATTAATATTTATATCCTATTACAGTAAACTTCTCTTTGAGGAATGTTTTTATATTAATCAACTTAAACTAGACATTAATAAATAGAACTCTATTTTCCTAATGTTATAAAAGTATATCATGAAAAACATTCTCAAATTTTAGACTGCAGGTAAGATTATATTTATATTCAAAACATTTCTCTACTATATCAATCTGACATCTCTATAAAAATGAGATATGTAGGTGAGCATGTAGAGAAATTAGAACCTTTGTACACTGCTCAGTTCAGTTCAGTCACTCAGTTGTGTCCGACTCTTTGCAACCCCATGAATCGCAGCATGCCAGGCCTTGCCAGAGTCCAGCTCCAGCTGGTCCAGGGGTTCCCTCAGGATGGACGGTGTCAGCGATGCGAATGAGAAGACACAGCGAGTCTCGGTGTTTCCAAGTGTCTTCTGACTTTGTTTTTAAGACAGCTTTTATATTTTTAGTGGTACATAGAAACAAATGTAAAGTATAGAGTCATATCAAATCAGCTTAATGGGTCAGCAATTTTGACCTTTATTGAAACCAGGATACTATTTGCTTATCTTAATTACCAAAGTTTCAAGTTATCTACATCATCTTCCGGCCTGGAGGCCTGCTAACATTTTGTGACTCTTTATTGATAAGGATTGATCAGCCAGAACACTTTTGTATCAGGCACAGTGGATTATGACAAAGAAAGAATTCATTAACAGAAAGTTTCAAAGTACAAAGTAAAACCTGTCTTCGGTAATCTATCCTACGCCTTGAACTTAACAGAAAAGAATGTGGTCCCATAAAGTCATAGAACAGCAAGCTGAAGGTCAGCTCTAAGTAAGAATCATCAGTTAAATCAACAATTGTCTTATTATTTGTATTAAAGCTAAACTTCTATTTATATATAACTATTATGCTTTCATTATATAGGCTAAATATGTTAAGAGCAAAAACATAGTGAGTAAATATAAACTAAGTGACAGTTTCATAAAGCAATATTTTTTATATTTCCTAATAAGCCTTTTTTTCCTACGAAGGGCTCTGTGCCCGTTGGGGCTTTCTGTGTGGTGGCTCTCAATGTTGTTTATTGTTAAGGAGCAGTCATGCACACTAGCTCCAAAGACACAGGTATATTTATTAAACAAACTAATATGCTAGCAAGAGGAATTTGGATTAGTATACTCTATATCCTAGATAATTTTATTAAGGTGCTACTGTTCAGGGGCCTTGTCAATTGAGGTTTCAGATTGATCTATTTTAGAAGAGAATCAGGAAAAGGCCTTTTGTCTAAGTCACAGAAAATAAGAAGAGGTTTATTATAGCTAACATCGGAAAGACAGATATCATCTTTAAGGTGAGCACTGAGGCAGCCTCTCGAGAATCCCTGAGGCCTGAGAAGCCGTGCTCGGACCAGTCCTCTTCCTCATGACTGTGTCATGGGTGGGATCTCATGAGCTGGCTCCCGGCAAGGCCTCCCTGTCCATCACCAACTCCCGGATGGGATGTAAAATGGTGCAGTCACTATGGAAAACAGTAGGGTAGTTCTTCAAAAAAATTAAAGATAGAATTTCCACATGATCCAGCAGGCAGTTCTTCAAAATTTAAAAGTAGAATTTCCATGTGATCCAGTAATTCCACTTCTGGGAGTATATCCAAACTGAACTGAAAGTGGGGTCTCAAACAGATATTTGTACACCCATGTTCAAGGCAGTATTATTCACAATAGCCAAAAGGTAAATGCAGACAAGTGTCCTTTGAAAGATGAACGACCAAACAAAATGTGGTATATTCATACAATTAAGTGATATTCAGTTTTTAAAAAGGAAGGGAATTCTTACATGCTACAAGATAGATGGATCTTGAAGACATTATGCTAAGTGAAATGTCAGTCACAAAAATACACAAATACTTTATAATTCCACTTCTATTAGGCACCTAGAGTAATCAAAATCATAGAGACAAAAAGTAGAATGAAGTTTGCCGGAGCTTGAGTGAGGGTAGAATGGGTACTTATTGTTTAATAGGCATAGAGTTTTAGTTTTGAAAGATGAAAAATATTCTGGAGATGGATGGTGGTGAAGGTTACACAAAAATATGATTGTATTTAATGCCCTTCAACAGTACACTCAAATATGGTTAAAATCACAAATATTATGTTATGTATTCATCACCACAATTTAAAGAAAGCAACATTCAGGATGTGCTGTTGTGCTTAGTTGCTGAGTCCTGTCCGACTCTTTGTGACCTCATGGACTGCAGCCCTCCAGTCTCCTCTATCCATGGGGATTCTCCAGGCAAGAATACTGGAGTGGGTTGCCATGCCCTCCTGCAGGGAAATTCTAAACCCAGGGATTGAACCCAGCTCTCCTGCATTGCAGGTGAAAACAATTACTTGGATTAGGAAAGTAAAGTTCTCAGAATTGCAAATAAATTAATAAACAAAATTAGTTTACATTTACAATTTGTAAAATTAGACCTTATTCTAAATGAACATATTTGTTATATTTTTAACAATCACAAAGTAACTAAAAATAACTTATAGAATTTCCCTGTAAATCATTTTCTACCAATATAAAATCAAACCTAACAAATGAAATTGCTGAATCAATTAATCCTTTATTAAGAAAAATTAAAAGATATTTCAATTTTAGTTTTCTTCTATATTCTCAGAATTTATCAAATTTTACTGACTTCGGTGCTGAAATGCACATTTGCTTCTTTGATAATTTGATAATTTATCTATTTGGACCTGTAGCAGTGAATTCATCTCCAATGAGGAAAGTATTGTCTTGTGTTTTTAATGCACTCTATTAGCATTTTGCTTCCAGTTACTCTTTTAATGACACTTATTTCTCATAAGAAAGAGAATGGAAATCAGAACTTGACATATCTGATTTATTTCTCAAATCAGCATTATTCTGTGGCAAAAGTACATGATATTACTGTGATATTTTAAGGAGAAACATAATAAATGTATATTTCAATTGTATTTTCTAAATGTGTAATGTATTATAGAATAAAACAAGGGAGAGAAAAAGATAGAAGCACAATTAAATATCTATAATGTGAACGAATCACTCAATAATCCAAAGAACCAACTGATATGTAAGCACATGTTACTTCCTCAACACTTTGATGACTCCTAAAGGTGATAGGGTAAGATGTGGCAGTGGTGGTTTAGTCGCTAAGTCATGTCTAACTCTTGCGACCCCATGGACTGGAGCATGCCAGGCTCCTCTGTTGATGGGATTCTCCATCCCATAGTGGGTTGCCATTCCTTCTTCAGGGAATCTTCCCGACCCAGGAATCAAACCCAGGTCTCCTGCCTTGCAGGCAGATTCTTTACTGACTGAGCTATGAGGGAAGCCCAATGACATCCCTGGTAGCTCATATGGTAAAGCGTTTGCCTACAATGTGGGAGACCTGGGTTCAATCCCTAGGTTGGGAAGATCTTCTGGAGAAGGAAACGGCAACCCACTCCAGTATTCTTACCTGGAATCCCATGGACGGAGGAACCTGGTAGGCTACAGTCCATGGGGCCACAAAGAGTTGGACACGACTGAGCAACATGGTAAGATGTACACTGTGGTAATCCAATACTTATGGTATAGACTATGTTCTCTCAAGAAGACTAAAATGCAATGAAGCTATTGTGCAACAAATATGTGTATGAAACAAAAATTCATTAAAGATGTGCTATTTTAAACTCTAGGCTGTGTTTTGGAGTTTATGAGAATACTAAAAATATTAATAAATGGGGAGAATTATGAACAAAATTTCAAGGAAGTGAAAATTAATTAGCCCTAATGAATGCCTAGGATTTGATCTATGAAGGAAATAAAAAAGGATGTTTCAAATGAGGAGGAAAGCATGAGGGGAGAGAATGGAAGGACTTCCCTGGTGGCTCAGATGGTAAAGAATCTGCCTGCAATGTGGGAGACCTGGTTCGATCCCTGGGTTGGGAAGGGATCCCCTGCAGGAGAGCATGGCAACCCACTCCAGTATTCTTGCCTGGAGAATCCCCATGGGCAGAGGAGCCTGGCAGACTGCAGTCTATAGGGTCGCAGAGTCAGACATGACTGAGTGACAAAGCACAGAGAATGGAAAATCAGAGTTTAATTCTAAAATAAAAATCATTGTGGTTTTTAATATTATGTTGACATGTGTGATATTGAAAATTTTAAACTAGGGTTGTGAACTTCATATCCAAATTTAAAGTTGTTATGTTTCAGGGTTTTGGTAAATTTCCTCTAATTTCCTCTAAATGTAAAAAAAGTGTGTGTGTGTGCTTATATTACCAGAGAAATGATTGCTGGCTTTTGTCATGTTCTTAGAAAGGTCTAAGTTACACCAACTTTTACAAACATAAAAATAAAGTTGAAAATATTGAGGTTATACAGTTTCTGGTGAACTGGAAGACTAATTCTGGATACTTGTTCAATAAATAGGTTTAGGCAACAAAAGACTAATGTAACTTCCCATCAATAAACTTTTATTTGTGGGAGGTAATCAAAATAGTTGTGGCTCAGCTGGTAAAGAATCCGCCTGCAATGAGAGAGACCTGAGTTCGATCCCTAGGTTGGGAAGATTACCTGGAGAAGGGAAAGGCTACCCGCTCCAGTATTCTGGCCTAGAGAATTCCATGGACTCTCTAGTGTATGTGGTTGCAAAGAGTTGGACATGACTGAGAGACTTTCACTTCACGATCAAAATAGTTCTCTGAGGAATAATGAAAACAGGATTAGTTGAAGAGAAGCTAGTAAATGGCATAAACATTAGCATTTACAAAGTTCATCAGCATATTCCTCATGTTAGATAACAAAAATTCAACCACATAAATTTTAAAGATCTAGCTGGCTTTATTGAATGATTCATGAATCAGGTAGCATCCCACCGAGCAAATAAAAAATAGCTCTGGCTAACTGTAGAAAGGAAAAAAATTTACAGGCATAAAAGGGGCAAAACAACAATAAACACCCAAAACCCAAAAGGAATTATTAGCAAAAAAATGCATTGTTTCAGGCAAGATTGCCCTTAGTGCTAACGAGTAATTCCAGATTGTCTGAGTAAAGGTTACATTCTTGGTGGACTGAGATGGCAATTATGTTAGGTATTTAGTCTTTGTTTGGTTACATGGACTTAAAGTATAACTGACTCCATTTTGGGCCTATTTTTTCTTTTTAATTTTTATTTCCTGATTGAGAAGACTCTTGCCACTAACCTTTTAAAGGCTTCCTTTACCTCTTTGTTTCAAAGTGTATATATCAGGGGATTCAGCATGCGTGCAACAATTCCGTAAAAGAGGGAAACCATCTTTCCCTGGTCCTTGGAGCTGGGTGACGGAGGTTGCAGGTACATGGAGATGGCTGTACCATAAAAAAGTGACACCACAATTAGATGAGAGCCACAAGTTCCAAATGCTTTTTGTCTGCCTTCCGCAGACTGGATCCTCAACACTGCTCGGGCAATAAAAGCATATGATACAACAATAAGTGTCAGGGGTACTAGATGGAATAGCACACTTACAAAGAAGAGTTCAGCCTCATTTGCTGTGGTGTCAACACATGACAATTTGAGCAGAGCAGGGACTTCACAGAGAAAGTGATCTAGTACAAAGGGGCCACAGAGTGGCAGCTGGAGAGTCAGGGTGGACAACCACACTGAGTTGCTGAAACCAGTAATCCAGGATGCAGCTGCCAACTGGAGGCAGAGCCTTTGGTGCATGATGACTGAGTAACGGAGAGGCCGACAAATAGCTACAAACCTATCAAAGGACATGACGGCCAGCAGAACACATTCGGTGGTCCCAAAAGCCAGAAACATGAACAGCTGGGCCACACAGCCACCATAACTAATTACCTTCCTGGTGCTGTGTAAATTAACCAGCACTTGTGGAACCGTGCTTGTGGTGTAGCAAAGATCTAGGAGGGACAGGTTGGTAAGAAAGAAATACATGGGCGTCTGGAGTCCAGGTGTGATACTAGAATAATGGTCAGATTCCCAAAGATAGTCACTATGTAAGAAATGAAGAAGACCACAAAGAGTGGAAACTCCAGCTGTGGTCGATCTGAGAAGCCTAAGAGGATGAACTCCAGGGGGATGCTCTCATTTACTGGAGTCATGATCAGTGTTTCAATTCTTGGTTTCCTGAAAGATAAAAATTCAGAGGTCAATGAACATATTTTTGTTGACTATTTCAATTATTTATAATCACTTTCCTACTTGTTTCAGTAGCTCATTCATGTCTAACTCTTTGTGACCCCATGGACTGCAGCACGCCAGGCCTCCCTGTCCATCACCAACTCCCAGAGTTTACTCAGACTCATGTCCATTGAGTCGGTGATGCCATCCACCCATCTCATCCTCTGTCATCTGCTTCTCCTCCCACCCTCAATCCTTCCCAGCATCAGGGTCTTTTCAAATGAGTCAGTTCTTCATATCAGGTGGCCAAAGTATTGGAGTTTCAGCTTCAGCATCAGTCCTTCCAATGAATATTCAGGACCAATTTCCTTTAGGATGGACTGGTTGGATCTCCTTGCAGTCCAAATGACTCTCAAGAGTCTTCTCCAACACCACAGTTCAAATGCATCATTCTTCAGCGCTCAGCTTTCTTTATAGTCCAACTCTCACATCCATTCATGACTACTGGAAAAACCATAGGTTTGACTAGACAGACCTTTGTTGGCAAAGTAATGTCTCTGCTTTTTAATATGCTGTCTAGTTTGGTCATAACTTTTCTTCCAAGGAGTAAGAGTATTTTAATTTTATTGTTGCAGTATTTTAATTTCATGGCTGCAGTCACCATCTGCAGTGATTTTGGAGCCCCCCAAAATAAAGTCTCTCACTGTTTCCACTCTTGGCCCATCTATCTGCCATGAAGTGATGGGAGCAGATGCCATGATCTTAGTTTTCTGAATGTTGAGGTGTTTTTTTTTTAATTAATTAATTTATTTTAATTGGAGGCTAATTATAATATTGTAGTGGTTTTTGCCATACATTGACATGAATCAGCCATGGGTGTACATGTGTTCCCCGCTTCCACCTCCCTCCCCACTCCCTCTCCTCTTTCACTTTCAACAAGAGGCTCTTTAGATATTCCTCACTTTCTGCCATAAGGGTGGTGTCATCTGCATATCTGATGCTATTAATATTTCTCCTGGCAATCTTGATTCCAGCTTGTGCTTCATCCAGCCCAGTGTTTCTCATGATGTACTCTGGATATAAGTTAAATAAGCAGGGTAACGATATACAGCCTTGACATATGCCTTTCCTGGTTTGGAAATAGTCTGTTCTTCCATGTCCAGTTCTAACTGTTTCTTCCTGACCTGCATACAGATTTCTCAAGAGGCATGTAAGGTGGTCTGGTATTCTCATCTCTTGAAGAATTTTCCACCGTTTATTGTCATCCACACATTCAAAGGCTTTTGCATAGTCAATAAAGCAGAAATAGATGTTTTTCTGGAACTCTCTTGCTTTTTCCATGATCCAACGGATGTTGACAATTTGATCTCTGGTTCCTCTGCCTTTTCTAAATCCAGCTTGAACAACTGGAAGTTCATGGTTCACATACTGTTGAAGACTGGCTTGGAGAATTTTGAGGATTGCTTTACTAATGTGTGAGATGAGTGCAATTGTGCGGTAGTTTGAGCATTCTTTCGCGTTGTCTTTCTTTGGGATTGGAATGAAAACTGACCTTTTCCAGTCCTGAGGACACTGGCGAATTTTCCAAATTTGCTGGCATATTGAGAGCCATTATTTGTCAGTTAACAGAGATACTCAGTGCAGAGAATTACAAACATTTTTGCCCTCAAGCAGCTCACAAATCAGAGGCTGAAGCAGAGATAGTATACAAAGACTAATAAATGTTTCAGTCATCTACTGCTGGGTAAAAAACTTAATAGCATGAAGTTCTATCCATTTTATTATGCTCATGGATTCTGTGAGTGACTTTGGACAGGGCACAAAGGAGACGGTTTGGTTCTGCTCTACAATGTCTGGGAAAACTTAGGCTATGGGGACTAGAATTCTATGGAGACATCTTCACTTTGTTGATCTGAAACAATAAAACAGCCAGTTATTTTACCAACAAAATGGATTTATTTTGGAACAACAAAGAATAGCATTTAGGCAGGATGGAATCTATGGGAAACCACAGACAAGTCCAGAGAACAAAGCAGAGGACAGCTCTTTTATAGGGAAGGGCAGTTGGGCAGAGCTGCTATAAGCAAGGAGTCCATTGGAAGAAACTGGGAGTTTGAAGTCTACTGGCTTTTCACTGGCTGAGTTGTGGCAGTCTCTTATTGGCTGGGCTTTTGCCTGGCAATGGGAAATTCTTTCTTGCTCCTGCTGGGTAGTCAAGTAATAACTGTCTTCCTTTTGGAGACACCAAGGTACCATCTCTTCTTTTTGGGTTAGCAACTGACCTGGGGTGGTAGGGCTGAGAGAGTGCCCTACAGCCTCCTAAATCCATTTAAAATAAGGTTTCTGCTTATTAATTTTCATAACTTGTAAATCTGGTAACTGGGTTGGGATAGTTGGAAGACTAGACTCTTGCTGGGAATGTTAACCAGGGCACTGCTAGTAGCCTCTCCATGTGGCTGGACTAACCGTCTCAGGGTAGTCAGACTTCTTAACATGGTTGCTCAAAACTCTAAGAGTGAGTTCAAACCAACAAGATGAAAGCTGCCTGTCCTGTTAGGACCTAGCCTTTTGTGTCACAATGTCACTTTTGTCATACTCTATTGGTTAAAGCAGTCACAAGCTCACAGACATCTCTCATCTTCAACCAAGACAGAGTAGCGAAAGTCTGGATAAGGAGGAAATGGGAGACTCTGAATATGATGGATATTTCTCCTTGGCTGCCTCACACTCTCACCCTCTTCCCCTCTCTACCTTAGGTCACCTTAACAGTAACAAACAGGAATATGAATGCTCAAAAAATAGCTGGAGAAAAAGAAAAGAAATTAAGATAGGCCCAAGATTAATCCTCCTTTTCACAGATCCTGACATGGCAAATTAAGGTACAATGCCCAAGGTTTTTGCAATAAGAGATGGAAAACATCCCTTATTTCCTAACATAGTATCTTGGGGAATTTATTTGAATTTCATTTAATCAAATGTCAAAATAGGATAATATTCCCACCTCCGCTCCCTGCCCCCCCCCCCCCCCCCGATGATACTACTCAGTTCAGTTCAGTTCAGTCGCTCAGTCGTGTCCGACTCTTTGCGACCCCATGAATTGCAAAACGCCAGGCCTCTCTGTCCATCACCAACTCCCGGAGTCTACCCAAACCCATGTGCATCGAGTTGGTGATGCCATCCAACCATCTCATCCTCCATCGTCCCCTTCTCCTCCCGCCCCCAGTCCTACCCAGCATTAGGGTCTTTTCCAATGAGTCAACCCTTCGCATGAGGTAGCCAAAGTATTGGAGTTTCAGCTGCAACATCAGACCTTCCAATGAACACCCAGGATTGATCTCCTTTAGGATGGATTGATTGGATCTCCTTGCAGTCCAAGGGACTCTCAAGAGTCTTCTCCAACACCACAGTTCAAAAGCATCAATTCTTCGGCGCTCAGCTTTCTTCATCGTCCAACTCTCACATCCATACATGACCACTGGAAAAACCATAGCCTTGACTAGACGGACTTTTGTTGGCAAAGTAATGTCTCTGCTTTTAAATATGCTATCTAGGTTGGCCATAACCTTCCTTCCAAGGAGTAAGCGTCTTTTAATTTCATGGCTGCAATCACCATCAGCAGTGATTCTGGAGCCCCCAAAAATAAAGTCTGACACTGTTTCTACTGTTTCCCCATCTATTTCCCATGAAGTGATGGGACCAGATGCCATGATCTTAGTTTTCTGAACGTTGAGCTTTAAGCCAACTTTTTCACTCTCCTCTTTCACCTTCATCAAGAGGCTCTTTAGTTCTTCTTCACTTTCTGCCATAAGGGTGGTGTCATCCGCATATCTGAGGTTATTGATATTTCTCCCAGCAATCTTGATTCCAGCTTGTGTTTCTTCTAGCCCAGCGTTTCTCATGATGTACTCTGCATAGAAGTTAAATAAGCAGGGTGACAATATACAGCCTTGATGTACTCCTTTTCCTATTAGGAACCAGTCTGTTGTTCCATGTCCAGTTCTAACTGTTGCTTCCTGACCTGCATACAGGTTTCTCAAGAGACAGGTCAGATGGTCTGGTATTCCCATCTCTTTCAGAATTTTCCACAGTTTATTGTGATCCACACAGTCAAAGGCTTTGGCATAGTCAATAAAGCAGAAATAGATGTTTTTCTGGAACTCTCTTGCTTTTTCGATGATCCAGCGGATATTGGCAATTTAATCTCTGGTTCCTCTGCCTTTTCTAAAACCAGGTTGAACATCTGGAAGTTCACGGTTCACATATTGCTGAAGCCTGGCTTGGAGAATTTTGAGCATTACTTTACTAGCATGTGAGATGAGTGCAATTGTGCGGTAGTTTGAGCATTCTTTGGCATTGCCTTTCTTTGGGATTGGAACAAAAACTGACCTTTTCCAGTCCTGTGGCCACTGCTGAGTTTTCCAAATTTGCTGGCATATCGAGTGCAGCACTTTCACAGCATCACCTTTGAGGATTTGAAATAGCTCCACTGGAATTCCATCACCTCCACTAGCTTTGTTCGTAGTGATGCTTTCTAAGGCCCACTTGACTTCACATTCCAGGATGTCTGGCTCTAGGTGAGTGATCACACCATCTTGATTATCTGGGTCGTGAAGATCTTTTTTGTACAGTTCTTCTGTGTATTCTCGCCACCTCTTCTTGATATCTTCTGCTTCTGTTAGGTCCATACCATTTCTGTCCTTTATCGAGCCTATCTTTGCATGAAATGTTCCTTTGATATCTCTAATTTTCTTGAAGAGATCTCTAGTCTTTCCCAATCTGATACTACTAAACTCAGGCAATTAAAGATAGTCCAGAAAGTTCCTTTTGGACCAAAATTTCTATGTGATCTGTTGTTATGATTTTACATTTTTCTGAATTCCTAATTCCAATGATCACTCAGCACAGCTTAGGTCTTTCAATTACTAAACAGTTGTATCTTGGGCATTTTTGCTAATGTGGGGAGTCAGCAGTGTTTAGGTGGCTTTCCTGATCCTATTCTTCTAATAGATCATTTACTTTGATTTGTTTCTTGTTTCTATTCTATTTCTTCTCAAGTTTGTTATTAAGATTTGTATTCCTATTTATATTTTTAAATCTCCATTCACAGTAATAAATATAGGACAAGATTTGTATAACTGAATGAACTTTATAATTGATGGTCAAATTCTGTGCCTAGTTTTTGAACTATATCTTGTGTTCTTTCCTACAGAAAAGAAAAACATTTTTATAAAAGTCAATCAGGATTAAAAAAAAAAAAAGACACGATGAGAAGAAAATGGCCAAGCAGCAGTGATATTAAGAGAACCCAGCAGTTAAGACAATTTTCCCAATTGCATAAAAAAAAAAGCAAAAAAAAACTTTAAAAGTGGCCTGGCAAAATTCACAGTTCATGTGGGATAGTAATTCTAGTAGAGTAAGTATATTTCATTCTTCCTTAGAAGGATCTGACATAACTGCTTAAAGAACAAACATAACTACTCCCATTTCCCACTAAGTCACTGCACAGGAGTTGTGGACGGTTGTCTTAACCTCCTATTTTCCATCTGATTTTAAGAAAGGATGAGGGTTGCCTCCACTCCTTGGTATGCATTTAAAAACATCTGGAGTGAGTGTACAGACTAATTCCCCTGTGCCAGGGAAAACGGTTTAGAGCCCAGGCTTTGAGTATGAGTCCAGGCTCCACAAGTTACCATTTTGTGTTATGGGGCAACTCATCTAACCCTTGGTGCCTCAGTTTCCTCCTCAGGAATGAAAAACTAGCAATACCACTTACTTCACAGGATTGTTATAAAGATCAAATAAGGGTAACACACAAAACTGGCTTATAGTCTCCACTAGATAATGAACTACTACCTCGAGAATAAAGAAGGGGCCGTTTTCGTCTTTTTGTACTGTTTATCACACAGTGATAAATGAAGATTGGGTATGCAATCAATGCCTGACAAATCACTGAAATAATTCATCTCTGGTAGAAATTGGTAACAGCTCATATTTCTTTCTCATTATTAAATACTAATGTTGTAAACAGAGTTCACCTAGTTTAAAATAATCTAGTCTCCAGGATCTTTAAGTTCATCTGAATATGTTGGTTCTTACCAATATAGTTAAGTTTCAAGACCTGGCTCAACAAGTGTGGGCCATTTCAGAACCTTCGCAAGTAAGGCTACAGATATTTTTCCTGAGGGCTGTCAAGTGCCTGGCACTATCCAAAATGCTTTGGGCAATTCAAAAGAATCATAGAGCACACAAGTTGGAGGAAATATTATAGTAAGTTGAGGCTTGGAGAAGTTGACTGATTTGCATATCTAACAGCATAAAAGTAACAGATGTACAGGTAAAGTCAAACTCTGACTCCCGGTCCACAGCGTCCTTTCAACTGTGGAAATTTAGTATTTAAGCATATGAGAATTGAAGAGAAACATAAGCCCATAGTACCTGACTTGACAGACTTATTCAGTGGACAATACTGTCTTGTTGCTCAGTTGCTCAGTCGTGTTCAACTCTTTGCGATTCCATGAACTACAGCGTGCCAGGCTTCCCTGTCTCCCAGAATTTGCTCAAATTCATATCCATTGAGTCGATGATGCCATCCAACCATCTCATTCTCTGTTTTCCCCTTCTCCTCTTGCCCTCAATCTTTCCCTGCATCAGGGTCTTTTCCAGTGAGTTGGCTGCTCGCATCAGGTGGCCAAAGTATTGGAGCTCCAGCTTCAGCACCAGTGCTTCCAATGAAAATTCAGGGTTGATTTCCTTTAGGATAGACTGATTTGATCTCCTTGCAGTCCAAGGGACTCTCAAGAGTCTTCTCCAGCACCACAGTTCTTAGTAGTGTGGCTTGTTGAAAGATGAAAAGTAAACTCAACCTCACTGTTTGAGGTCTTTTCTGGGAGATTGCAGTCTTGATCTAGGTGAGTGGAAACCCAGGGAATTTTTGTCCAGCGGGCTCAACAGGCAGTCGAGAAGTACTCTGCCGAATATGCTGTGAGGAATTCTACTGACGTGCACTGCTGTTGCTGGCTGTGGGCACCTGCAGGATCACAGCTCTGCCCTGCTTCTGAGCGAGTCATCTTCTCTCCTCCTTTCTGAGTGATTCATCCAGGAGCCAGGGTCCAAAGCCTCAAAGTCTGACAAAGAATTGTCAGTCAGAGATTATATTTGTAATCTAAATTTAAATTTTAAGGAGAAAAAGAAAAACTATCCTTTGAAAAGTTAAAAGATGTTGTCAAATGTCAAAAGAGAATACAAAAAAAGATGAGCTCAAACTAAATTGATACCCAGGAAGTAGTTATGGCACAGTATCAATTCTAGACACTGAGCAAGTGACTTGATCACCTGGGAGGTGAATTTCCAGTCATTTGGGGGGGAGTACTTTTATCTTTTTAAAATATATTTTTCTGCATCCAATGTTACATAATAAAAAATTAACACACCTCCCCCCCAAAAAAGAAAGAAAAGGTACAAAAGAGCAAAGAAAGGATATGATCCATGTTCTCAAACTATGTTTTCTAAGAAACAGGAAGTACATTTAACTGCATGAGAAAGAAAATGCAAGCAATAAAATTCTACTTTTTAAAGTTTTAAATTTGCCAATATATGAAATGTAAAACCCTGTGCAGAAGAAGCTGCACTGATATAATTACCAAAGAGGATGCTGTTGGGGGCTCTCTGATTCAAAACAGAATACACACTCAGATTCTACCGACATCAAAGACAGACAAAATCCTTACAAACAGACTTTCATATAGGAAAGTTCTTTAATGTCCCTCAGACTGATTTCACCTCCTCTGTGAAGACTCTACCCTTGCTTACATGAGGGTATCCCACAGTCCTTTGAACTATCATAAATTACTGCATTACATTCTTAGGCAGAACTTCCCAGGTGTCTCTTTTTCCTAACACTTAAGTTACTTGAAATTTGGGACTTTTTTTTCCTTCATCATTCATTTTGTCACTCCTTGGTACCTGGTATCATGCTTCAGACACCCTGGATTTCCATAAACTTGAATGGTAATTATATATTTTATATTTATAAGGTATAGATATTCCTGTATTCAATTCCTGATTTCATTCATTATCATCTGAGTGATGAGGGGCTAACCCTAATCTCTCCACTCCCTCAACTAAAACATTGGGACAAGAATCCTGGCCTTGGAGGTTCTTTTACAGGTACTCAGGGAAGTAAGTAGTGGCATATATCTCAGCAGATGGTCTGATTTTATGAATTTTCATGATGCTTTCAAAACCCTTCAATATACATTATCTCCTAAAGAGAAATACCCATTGCCACTGGAACAATTCCCTTCTCTGGGTCTCAGTATCTCCTCCTGTAAATGAAGGATGTTAGGCTAGATTTCATCCATCCCTTAGTGAGCCTTCTTTTCTGAGAAATTTGTTCTCAGGTGCCACTGAGGAATAGTCCAAAGTGGCATTACTCTTTTCTCTGACCACCTTGTAGCTAGAGGACTAGCATAGTCACCTAGCTGCTGCTGCTGCTAAGTTGCTTCAGTCATGTCCAACTCTATGCGACCCATAGACGGCAGCCCACCAGGCTCCCCCATCCCTGGGATTCTCCAGGCAAGAACACTGGACTGGGTTGCCATTTCCTTCTCCAATGCATGAAAGTGAAAGTGAAGTCGCTCAGTCGTGTTCGACTCTTAGCGACCCCATGGACTGCAGCCTACCAGGCTCCTCCGTCCATGGGATTTTCCAGGTAAGAGTACTGGAGTGGGGTGTCATCGCCTTCTCCGATAGTCACCTAGCATAGGAATCCAAAACTGCAGGTGAGGTACAAAGGCTACCCTCATGCTCACCCCACAGAATTCCCACACCCTTTTCCTGATGTGGCTCTGTCCCTCTCCTGCCTATTCAAATTCACCTTCAGAAGAACGTTGCTTTCACGATCCAACGGTCAGAGCGCGAGGTTTTGCTTTGAGTGACGGGTCAGGGCGTGCTGGGAGCAGGTTGGGGGCGCAAGGGTTCCTTCCATCCTCGCTGTGAGACAAGCCTTTGTCTACCACGCTGGCTCTGGTTCAGCCTCAGTTTTGTTCCCATTTGTGCTCCGACCCATGTGACACTGGTAGGTCTCTCCTGGCGCTTCTGATTGGCTGCCCGCCTCACTCAGTTCCCCGACCCTCTCACATCCATCCTTGGACCAAGCATCCTTCCTTGTCTTGCTACCCACGCTCTACTTGGTAATACCCTGCTGGTGGAGCCTGGTACTGACCTCCCCTTCTTTCTCCTGCTCACACATCAACTTCTTATTAATAGATATATGTTAACTTGTCCGGGCTCTTTACGTTTAATTCCTCTATTGGTTTAATTACTACAGATTTATAGGAAACCTTACTATCAAATCAGTCAAGACCAACTTTTTCTTTCTTGTCAAAATTATATGGTTCTTTTCTTGGCTCTTGGCATTTCCCTAGGAAGGGGTTCAGAGAATGCTTTCCCCAAAATACGCCATACTGGCATAAGGATTATTTTGAGCTGAGGCAATCGAGAAGAAGTAGACAGAAAAATTCTCTCCTCTCCCTCACAAGCAGGAAGGGCAGGAGGATTCTTACTCGCCAGAGACAAACCTAGACTCCTCAGCCCAGAGAAGGCTTAGAGTTCAATCCCACCACCATATAAAGGTTTTGTCACCCTAAAAATTTCTCCATGTCATCCCTTGCAGTAACCTTTGAGCCTCTTACAAGATTAAGAAAGAATGTTATCTTTTAAAGAGTCTGTGGTGACCCAAGGATGAAAGAGCAGATAAAACCAAAGAGGGTCTTGGAATGCAGGAACGGAAAAACCAGACCTTTATCATCCTTCCCTTCCCTATGTTGTAACTTTTAACAGATTTCAGGTCCTCCTGAGCAAGTACAACCTGTCTCCCCTCCTACCCTATTAGGGAGAAGGTTTTTACCTTACTCCACCTCCACCAGTATATGTGCTTCATCCAATCAGCAAGTGACCCACAAGACCCATATCCTAGTCCTCATATCCTGGGTATAAAAGTGGACCAAGACCCCCTGTTCAACGTCAGTTCTCCCTTGATCTTCCCCGGTGTTCTGACAGCGTCTCCCAGTCTAATAAACTTTATTCTCTTCTCATTCTGCCTCATGTCTGGAACTTCTTTTCCAACCCATGCACAGACCAGGACTGAGTTGTCTTGGTGCTGGGAAAATGTTGCTTTTTATGGTTGAGCAGGCTTGGTGATGTGTAACACAGGTACACAACGCACAGTGGAGGGGAGAGAGGAGGCCAAAAGGTGGAGAAAAAATTTTATGATTAAATTTTTCTTCTCTTGCCATAAAATGTGTATTTTATTTCACATTACTAAGTTTAAATTTTTTGTTTTGTTTTGATAGCCTAACCCTTCAGACATTTGCAGAGCTTATGGTCAGAGTGCTGTCCCTTTTGTCCTTGTACTATTGTCTCTACAGGCTCAAAATAGTGTCACTCATGCTAAAGTCCATGATACTAAACCTAGACTGTAATGTCTGAATTAACTGCTGCTTCAACCTTCCCTAGGAATCTTATTCAACCAGCTTGGAATTTTCTGGTCAGCACTAATGAGATAATTTAGTTTCTTGTGTCCTCTCTATTCCTCCCCCTCTCTAGAGAAAATCTGCATGATAAAGACCCCTGCTTGTTCTCTTCCCCTCCATCCCCCCAAATTGGGTGTGTCCTGGCCCAAGATAACAACTTTCTTTTCTTTTGCTAATGACTGTGCCTCTCCTCAATTCTAAAGGAAATCAGTCCCGAATTTTCTTTGGAAGGACTAATGCTGAAGCTGAAGCTTCAATACTTTGGCCACCTGATGTGAAGGACTGACTCATAGGAAAAGACCCTTATGCTGGGAAAGACTGAAGGCAGAAGGAGAAGGGGACGACAATGAGATGGTTGGATGGCATCACCGACTCGATGGACATGAGTTTGAGCAAGATCCAGGAAATGGTGATGGACAGAGAAGCCTGGTGTGCTGCAGTCCATGGGGTCGCAAAGAGTCAGACAAGACTGAGCCACTGAACTGAACTGTGTTTGCTGGAAAACCTCCTGTAACTAGCTTCCCTCCCACAACACCTTTCTTTCATCTTCAGCTGGTGAAGGTATTTGAAGTGAGAGCTTTGAGTCATTTCAGAGTTACTCAGTTTTCCTGAGTATTTCCCATGTACACAGGAGATATACATGTTGTCAAAGTACTCTTTGTTTTTCTCCTGTAATCTGTTCTTTTTATTACAGGGGTGTCTAAGCCAAGAATTTAGAAAGGTAGAGGAACTATTACATATCTGAAGTAGGGTCCTGGATCAACACCCCACGGTGTGTGGCAGACAGAGGACAGGACATGAAAGTATCCTTCATTCTCAGGGGATGAGGGAGATTACCAGTTTACCCAGGTTACCATAGGGGGAAATGACATTAGGTTGGCTCATCTGTTGCCAGAGAAAACAGCTGAGGAGCACCACCCTCACCACCCCTTTGAACAATGGAGTAGATGGAGCTAGGGCAAGTACACAGGCACTTACTAATTAGGATCTATGATTAAGAGGGAAAGTCAGTTCTGTGGGTAGGGTGTAGGTGAAGCAGGCACTGGTAGAGCAGGGGATGTATGTACAGAGAGGAAAGGAACAGCCATCTTGGGTGGCCTAATCATACAATGTGTGGGTACGGATGTACGGATGTGGGTACAATGTATGGCCTTTGGCATGATTTTAAGGAATGTAGGCTGATCTACACCTAGTTATACATTAGCTCCCAGTCACCCCCACCCCTAATCTAAGCTGAACCCCCAGAGTGAGGCCTTTATAAAGGAGAGGCTGTAGCTTCTGAAGAAGGTAGAGGCAGGAATGAATAAATGAGAAGTATGGAGAGGATGGCACTTAATGAAGACCACCTTCCACGTTAAAAGACACTTGGGAACTATGAGAGAATACACTGACTGAAACTGACCACCCTGCAGGCACCATAGCAACCGTTTGCAGGCATTATTTTACAACAGGAGGTCAGGACCGCCTTACACAGAATTAAGCCACCACCAACCAGAGGAATTCAGAAAGGTCAAAGGAGATGCCATGTGTCCTACCACCTCCCAGAATCTTTCTTGCTAGCATCCACCTTGGCTGAGCAATACGTGAGCCACAAGGAAGTACCCTGAGTCAGAATGATTGTGTTGGGGCCAGTGTGAGGAAAGCAGGAGAGACTCCATCTTGAAGCCTGTCATCCATCTTAAAAATAGGATGTGAACTGGGCCTGAACCCTGCCCAAGAGTGAGGAAACTGTTGCTAGTGAAAACCAGGTCTCCTGGAGACTTCCTTCCCTACAGATGACAACGAAGATTGTAGTTGAGATCAGGCCGCCCCTGTTAAATTAACCATGGAGACATCCTCCCTTGATGTATAATCATTGTTCCCCCCCTTTAACCCTAATTGTTTGTTCTAGCACCAAAATCATATACAACAAAGAGGTTGCTAACAGGTAACCAGTCACACACATAATGGGGGGGCATAAAACTAGGCCTCTCAGAAACAGGGTCCTTGTTGGGAACTGATTCCCCTTGGACCCGCTGGCATAATAAACTGTACTCCACTGTTTTGAGTGTCCTTCGAGGTGTGTTTTGCGACTCTGGATTCCACACCAATTGGACAGAGACAACCCAGAAACTAATCCCATCACCATAAACCAGAGATTGGCAGAGCAGCTCTCCCGATTCCCTTACCCTCCTGCTTTCCACCGCAGGACCCCTTCCCAATAGTCTCTTGCTTTGTCAGCACCTGTGCCTCCTCCGATAATTCATTTCAGAGTGTCAGACAAAAGTTCCCTTTCAGGCCCTGGAAGGGGTTCTTCCAGGAACAGAACGACAAATCAGGGACTGTCATCCTAAGCTCCAAACTGAAACTGAATGTCTGTGTGTATGTGCACAGGCTTTTAAGGAGTTTATACAGATCTTTCATCAGTTCTTACAGGAATGTGTGCACCCACACGGTAAGAATCTCCCACCTTAGACTTTAAGGGGAGATAGTCAGAAACAGCAGACCAGCACCCATGGCTTTGAGCAATGGAGAGCTTCTTAAAGAGTTTAGCTTATGAGTTTAGTCCTTTTGTTTGTGCTGAGTCCACAGAATTTTCCTAAAACAGGAAGGGACTGTCAGGGAAATGTATGCCTCAAAGGAAAATTATAGCACACCCTTTAGTGTCACCTGATTCTGATTCTATGAGAGCTATTTTACAATTCTGTAAATTGTAGATAATTGACAGCAATAAAAAATAATTCCTGTCTTGTCCAGTTGCTTAGTCGTGTCTGACTATGCAGCCCCATGGACTGCTGCACACCAGGCTCTTCTGTCTTCCACTGTTTCCCAGTTTGCTCAATTTCATGTCCATTGAGCCTGTGATGCTATCTATCTCTTCCTCTGCCATCCCCCTCTCTTTTTGCCTTTACTCTTTCCCAGCATCAGGGTCTTCTCCAATGAGTTGGTTCTTTGCATCAGGTGCCCAAAGTATTGGAGCATCATCTTTAGCATCGGTCCTTCCAATGAGTATTCAGGGTTGATTTCCTTTAGGATTGACCGGTTTTATCTCCTTGCAGTCCAGTGGACTCTCACGAGTCTTCTGCAGCATCACAATTTGAAAGCATCAATTTTTCCTGTCTCAGCCTTTTTTTATAGTCCAGTTGTTTTCTATAGACATGCAGATTAATTCTATCTCTTGAGGGGACATTTTCTCCCTCCCCAGTCCACCTTCCTCACCAATCCTCAGCAGTATAAAAGCCAGTTTGAACTTTATTTAGACTTTACTTTCAATATTAAATATTCCTGATCTATAAATGGCGTCCACTCTTTGAATTCTCCTTTGAACTGGTCGTAACACCTCACCAGTTATCTCATTAAAGAGTTAAAATCTTTTCAAAGGGGTTCATTTTTATAATTGTATGAGAATCACGATTGTATATTTTTGGGGAAAATTAACCTTTAAGTAGGCTTCCCAGGTGGACGGTAAAGAAAGTCTGCCGGAGGCGCAAGAACCGCAAGTTCGATCCCTGAGTTGGGAAGATCCCCTGGAGAAGGAAATGGCAACCCACTCCAGAATTCTTGCCTGGAAAATCAGAGGAGCCTGGTGGGCTACAGTTCATGGGGTCGCAAAGAGTCAGACATGACTGAGCTGCACACACACTCTTTAATTAGACCTTTATTCTCTATTTGACTGGAAGGAGTTTCTAGTGCCACTTCCATAACCATAGCAACCGGAGCCTAAGGTAAACCCACAGAATTCCTAAACCCTCCACTGCCTCTCCTTTGGGGTGACCAGAAGGGAACAGCACTAGGCTCCTTTCTTTCCCCCTTCCCTCTCATTCTTCTCCATCTTCCTCCTTTTGCTCTGACCCTCTTCCCTTCCTCTTCTCAGATTCTCTTCCTCCTGGATCTCCCCTTCGTCGCCATTTTCTCCTTCCCTCCTGGCCTCGTCCCCCTTTTCTCCTCTTCCCCTACCTTCCAAGCTCCTACACACACACACACACACACACACACACACACACACACACACACACACACACACAGAGTTTCCCCCACCTCTCAAGGTGGGACGGGGGCCACCCTCCGCTGGGACACACACACACAGACACACAGACACACACACAGACACACACACACACACAGACACACACACACACACACACAGACACACACACACACAGACACACACACACACACACACACACACACAGTTTCCCCCACCTCTCAAGGTGCGACCGGGGCCATCCTCCGCTGGGGCACGCCCAGGACTGGGTCACTGACGCCCAGACCAGCCTCCGGTGTCGCAGAGGGACGCTCTTAACTTGCAGTGGAAAGGAGCGTTTCCTAAAAAGAAGGGAAGAGGGAACATTACAAGGTTCTACTCAGTAAGAACAAAAAACTAAACCTAATATATAATCTCGATGTAGCGAGATAAAAAAATAAAAATGAAAGTCAGTTAGACAATGAGCCGGAGAAGGCAATGGCACCCCACTCCAGTACTCTTGCCTGGAAAATCCCATGGACGGAGGAGCCTGGTAGGCTGCAGTCCATGGGGTCGCGAAGGGTGAGACACGACTGAGCGACTTCACTTTCACTTTTCACTTTCGTGCATTGGAGAAGGAAATGGCAACCCACCCCAGTATTCTTGCGTGGAGAATTCCAGGGACGGGGGAGCCTGGTGTGCTGCCGTCTATGGGGTCGCCCAGAGTCGGACACGACTGAAGCGACTTAGCAGTAGCACCAGCAGCAGAAAATGAGCGAGGATGACCACACAGGCATTGGTGGTTCAGTGGTAGAATTCTCGCCTGCCACGCGGGAGGCCCGGGTTCGATTCCCGGCCAATGCAAGTGGTTGTTTTGCTTTTGAGCTCGGATATTTTCTATCTTCGAATTTTGACCTACTCATATATTTTGCGGCCGTAAGACCCGCAATCACTTCTGCTAGGTGAAAGGGGCAGACTGGTTGGCGATCGGCCTGTTTTCCTAACAGAAACATCCAATTTTCTGCCTTCAAAATATATAAAATCAATCTGTTTTGGATTCATTCTTTTGTTTGTATCATGAGTAAAATCAACGAGTGGGCTTTGAAAGTTTTCCCAGTTTCTAAAAACAGAGCCCTTTACCTAAAGTCTAATAAAGGAATTGCTTTGAACGCGGGGTGTCCTGACGAGCAGAGTGGCGCAGCGGAAGCGTGCTGGGCCCATAACCCAGAGGTCGATGGATCGAAACCATCCTCTGCTAGACGTTTTGTTTTTGTATTCTTCGGGGGTGGGGGAGCGCGCGGGGTGGGGGAGCGCGCGGGGTGGGGCGGCGCGGATGGGAGGAAATGAAGGACTGTAGTCTTAACAACCCTGTTGCCCGCCTTTCTATACGTAATGAAAACGTGGGTAATTCAGGAGTAAATTTTTATTCCAAGAAAATTTTGAGACGAAAATAATTCACAAATCAGAAAAGGCTTTAATGTCAGGTGCCGTATCTCAGAGGGCAGAGAATTAGTGTCAACCCACCTTTACTTACTATCATATTGTAAACAAGAACTTAAATTTAGAGCTAAATAAAACCATATACAGCTAATTTCAGTTTCAGAAATTTGGTTAAAGGGAGTTGGAGTTTATTTAAAATTGCAATTCTCAAAAATCTCTCCCCGCTGCTCTGTTTTCCGTCTTAACACATCACTATGTAGTGTAAAAGTATATTTTACTTTATTCATTCAGTATTTTGTCCCCCTGTGATTGCTGTAGTATCTAGACCATGGCCTGTCACATCTTAGGCACTGCTTGTTTGTTAAGTATATGAAAAGCTACAATTTCTAATACACCAAACATCACTATTCATTGTTATTTTTCACCTTTTAAAAAATTACAAGGGTACAAAAATGACCACACAAAATCCATCTACTGTTCAACATTATGATATATTCGCTACAAATTTCTTTTATATTTAAGGAAAACAACAACACATAAAATTGAAGCACCCTTCAGCTTCATCCCCAACCCTAACATTCCTTTTCTTAGGGTAACTCTAGCATGAATTTGATATGCATATCTCCCGTTCCCCTAACCTCCCTTTTTTTCTTTGGATGTATAATTTTTACTTACTGAAACCCTGAGAACAAGTCATATTATGAAGTTTTTATTTAAATAACACAATGCTTATTTTCAAAAGCATTGACAAAGTATCTACATGAAAGGCTTTTCTTTATAATACCATTAATTAAGTCTATTTCTATGCAACAATCTATAACCAAACATGAGAATACCTAATATCTACATAAATGTCTGGAAAGGAAGGCCAAAGGGTCATATTTGATTTTCACTTGGTTCTAAAGTGAGTTCCTTGGTGGTCCAGTGGCTAAGACAACACGCTCCCAACACTGAGCACCAGGCTTCCATCCCTGATCAGGGGGCTAGATCCCTTACGCTGCAACAAAGATGGAAGATCCTGGGGGCCTCAACTAAGATCTGGTACAGCCAAATAAATTAACTGATAGTAAAATATAAAGGCAACTTCTTTGTCAACCTGGCAACGGAGGCTTTAGTAGTCCTGTCATTAAAGCCCTTTTATCAACTGGATTTTTTTTTCCACATTTAAGTCCTATAACTGTATAGAATCACTATATTCAGTTCAGGTGCCAGGTGAAATCTCATTTCATTTTCAATCTGCTTACAATGATGCCCATGTCAAATACAATTTCCATCTGGGGTGGTTCTTAAAATACTACCCTCAGTAGCAAGTTTTCTAATCTCACAGATCACCAGAGGCACATGTGATTAATCCAAAGGAAAACATTTGTCAAGAAAGATGAAACAACTCACTGTTTTCTTCTGGGTTCTATGTAAGAATAAATTTTAAGACTGTTCTTGGATATTGTAACCATAAATTGAGCATCTTCTCAAAGTGGAAAATTCATGCTCCCTCCCAGCAAAAATCAGGATATTGTCAGGTGTTTAGATTTACAGAAAATATTCAAATATTTATCGTTTGAGGACCAGAACTAGTGTGTCCATGACCCTCGTTTTATTTATTTTAGGGTGCAGCATGTTTGATTTTTGACTTCTTTTTATTTGGACAGCTCTGACCAGACCACAAAACAATACCTCTCTCCCTCTCTCTCATGCCCACAAGTGACTTCTAGGGAAGCTAACTTAAATCCAGTGATTAAACGGAGACAGAAATGATCCCTTTACTTATTCCAACTTACTGTCAGTAAAAAGTTGAAGCATTTCAATTGGATCTGGAAAAACCAAGGCCTTTGATCTGTCCTTCTGTTTTCTTGCCGCAAGATGGCAGAAGAGGGCAATACTTATATCACCCACTGAAGGTGATTATCCCTCAGATCTCTTAACAGTGGAAGGAAAAAAAATCTCGGAGAGAGCAAATAATAGAAGCGATGAATAGGATGTCGATGGGTTCAGGATGAAATTAGGGGACTGCTCTTGCCAGCTTCCAAGACCTAATGACAGGGGCGCAGGTACTGGAAAAAGAGGAGTGAATGACAAACCCGTATATTTTGCAGGACTCATTGACATGTTGGCATGACTTCCAGGAGGCTTGTTGCCTGTGACAGGGACAAAACTGTTCACCCGAGATAGGTCCATACCCCCAACTTTAAGGGAAGTAACAAAGGGAGAGACACGAAATGTTGCAGTCTTAAGTGGGGATATGGGTGTAGGGGCTTATTTTGTTGTTAATGGGGAGAAAAAGAAAGAATTACAAAAGCAATCATTCTTTGGTGAAAGGGGATGCCAGGGTAGCTGAAGATGTTAATGATTCCAACTGAAAAGAATTTAGGCCCTACTGAGAAATGTAGAGGAATGGGGAATTGAAGGACTTTCGATCATGCCTTGAGAGAGTCCATTCCCTAATAATCCTAACTAGCCCACGCGTTAAATAATACTGAGTTCTCTGACTTCTTTCGCGGGATTTTTAATTGTGGACTCAAGACACTACCAGAAAACTGCTCCCCCGGCCAAATGAGTCCTGGATGTCTCCCTTCCGTTGCATCCTGATTAAACATTGGAAGAACGCGGCTTTCCCAAACTGCTGGGTTTCTTGTTCAACATTTCCTCCCGGACCTTTAATATTCCCATAGCACTATGACATAAATTATTTCGACTCACCCTAAGATCTTCGTAGACAGGGCTAATGTTGCAGTACCTATTCTGTAGAGGATGGGAAATAGAAACAGGCAATTTCGCCCAGGATCCGACTGCAGAACATAGAACCGTTAATTTTCAGTTTTATGGCTCTAGGCTCCCGAACCTTGTGCATGCCCCAAGACAAAGCTAGTCATTTACTTTCGAGAAAATCTCTACAAAACGCGCAAAACTGTTGGCAGAGTATCAGGCCAATTGCAACCCACGGCGGGCTTTTCAAATAGTACTGTTGCCCAATCAGAGACGGGGAGCGTTACTCGCTTTGAAAAATTTTGGTTGCTGTAGCTGAAGGCGAAACTGAAAATCCTTTTCAGTGGGCGCCAAATAACCCATACTAAATTTGCATGGCAAGTTTTGCGCTCAGTTGCAGAGCCATGATCCGACTGAGGCCCCATAGCCTGCCAGGCTTCTCTGTCCATGGAATTTTCCAGGCAAAAATACACTGCCTAGGTGCTTATCCAAGACTGCTTGCGGAGAGCTTTAAAAAATTTTACCGTTTCCCGCCGTCAAACCAGCCGCGTAATCTGAGTGAAACTAGACTACAAGCAAGTGCACCAGCTATTTCTCTGAAAGTGTAGGTGGCTCTGAAAAGAGCCTTTGGGTTTTGTAGGGCTGCGAGCCGGCTCACTTGGAGCTGGTGTACTTGGTGACGGCCTTGGTGCCCTCAGACACGGCGTGCTTGGCCAGCTCCCCGGGCAGCAGCAGGCGCACCGCCGTCTGGATCTCCCTGGATGTGATGGTCGAGCGCTTGTTGTAATGAGCCAGGCGCGACGCCTCGCCCGCGATGCGCTCGAAGATGTCGTTGACGAAGGAGTTCATGATGCCCATGGCCTTGGACGAGATGCCGGTGTCCGGGTGGACCTGCTTCAGCACCTTGTACACGTACACGGAGTAGCTCTCCTTGCGGCTGCGCTTGCGCTTCTTGCCGTCCTTCTTCTGCGCCTTGGTCACCGCCTTCTTGGAGCCCTTCTTCGGGGCCGGAGCGGACTTGGCTGGCTCAGGCATGCTGACAGGAATTACAAAATCTCCGAGAAACAAAGGGAGGATAGAGTCCCTTCTATAGTCACAACTCCGTATGCAAATGAGTCTTAGTAAACTTATCTGTCTAATTGGTGAATACTAGTAATGACGTCAATTCCAGCATTGTCCAATAAGAGCATGCATTGTAAGAAATTGAGTTTGTCTTGTTTAAAATGGGAAGGCAACTTTGGCCAATGGAACGGCTGCTTTTTCGCGCGCACTGTGGCTATAAATTGTGAGTTCCTTTGCTTTAGTTATTTCTGGTGTAGTTTCTGAGTACTGCACTATGTCTGGACGTGGCAAGCAAGGCGGCAAAGCTCGCGCCAAGGCCAAGACCCGCTCCTCGCGGGCCGGGCTCCAGTTTCCCGTGGGCCGAGTGCACCGGCTCCTCCGCAAGGGTAACTACGCGGAGCGCGTCGGTGCCGGGGCTCCGGTGTACCTGGCGGCGGTGCTGGAGTACCTGACGGCCGAGATCCTGGAGCTGGCGGGCAACGCGGCCCGGGACAACAAGAAGACCCGTATCATCCCGCGTCACCTGCAACTTGCCATCCGCAACGACGAGGAGCTCAACAAGCTGCTGGGCAAAGTCACCATCGCTCAGGGTGGTGTCCTGCCCAACATCCAGGCGGTGCTGCTTCCCAAGAAGACTGAGAGCCATCACAAAGCGAAGGGCAAATAAGGCCTGAATTCATATTCCAACCTCTAAGAACAAAGGCTCTTTTCAGAGCCACCTATAACTTCTGTAGAAGAACTGAGCACTCTCGTGAAACCTGTATGCCTGGCTAAGATTACAGTACTGTACATGGAATACGTAGTCCCCCTATTGACTGAACATGCATTAACATCTGTTAAAGACCAATTATTTTACTTCATTGTAAAAACCATGACACTGCCAGCCTTTATTCTCAACTCAGGAACACATTTTTGACGATTATTTGTTCCAGCATTAAACCAATTGTTTCATAATTAGAACCCAATAGTCCAATAGTTAAAACCAATAAAGCCAATAAATCAAGTTAGATAATCACTTTCTAGTATTCAAGCACACAGCAGTAACCTCCCCCCCTTCCCCTTCACCACGCTGGGCAAGTCTTCACAGGACCAGTGAGCCAGTCTATTTTGAAACTTTAGTTTAGGTCTTAATACAAACATTAAATGCAGATCTTGACTCAGTTATGAAGTGGAACTAATTTTTTTAGAGACTAGCAAATACATTACTTTGCTGTAGCTTCCCCCCATATTATCTGAAAAGGGAAAAAGACCCCAATGAAAATGCATTTCTTTTAGAACAACTTAGTCCCTGACTTCCAAAAATTTTGGACCAAATTCCTTTTTTACTGGTGAAATCAATATTTCAGTCGAAAACCAAAAACTCAGACAAGAGATAGTGCAGCCATAATTCTCCCCTGTGAAAATACAAAACACAAGTTTAAGAGGACAGAAAACAAAACCTTTTCAGGGTTGGTAAGATCCAAATGAAGATCGGTTTTTAACCAATCAGGTTACTCCAGCAGAGTCTGGCCAATCAGGATCGGATCATCTGTATAAAGTCTCGTTCTGGCACCAGACGTTCAGTTGCTTCTTCCGCGACACAACTCTTGAAGTTATGGCTCGCACAAAGCAGACGGCCCGCAAGTCCACCGGCGGCAAGGCGCCACGCAAACAGCTCGCTACCAAGGCAGCCCGCAAGAGCGCGCCGGCCACCGGCGGCGTGAAGAAGCCGCACCGCTACCGGCCCGGCACGGTAGCTCTGCGCGAGATCCGCCGTTATCAGAAGTCCACGGAGCTGCTGATCCGCAAGCTGCCGTTCCAGCGGCTGGTGCGCGAGATCGCGCAGGACTTCAAGACCGACCTGCGCTTCCAGAGCTCGGCCGTCATGGCGCTGCAGGAGGCGTGCGAGGCCTACCTGGTGGGGCTTTTCGAGGACACCAATCTGTGTGCCATCCACGCCAAGCGCGTCACCATCATGCCCAAGGACATCCAGCTTGCTCGCCGCATCCGCGGGGAGAGGGCGTAAACTGTCCTTAACGGGCTTGGAGGCATTAGCTTTCTCTCAAAGGCTCTTTTAAGAGCCACTTCCGTCTTCGCCGAAAACAGCTGTTACACAAGGATAGGTTTTCATAAAGCAGGAAAATTTTATCCAGGACTTAGATAATCTTAGTCACATAATACAGGTATGAAGCGTAGTTGCTAAGGCCGAACACGCCGTGATAGTTTTGTAAGCTATTTTTAAGAATGTCTCTAGCCATACGACTACCTGGGCCCTGTCTGAATTCTCCAGTGTAAAGATCTCGTAAGGAGGAGTCGGTCAACAAAGAATTGTGTCAACCCGAGTTCCAGATCAAATAGCAAGTCCCTCCCCCAGTTAAGAGTATCCTCAGGATGCAGAGTTCTGGTTGACTATCCCGTTGTGTATATGCAGTGCTTGGAAAGGCAAAGTATCTTGTAAGTTCTAATCAATTACTGATTGAAGTGTCCAGGGTCCGAGGAGGGGCAGAGCATATCTAGGTTAAGCAAGCCGTGTGACCCAGGATCTAGCAATAGTGGGCTAGACCTCTAACGTACTGATAATCAATTTGTTTTATACAACTCCAAAAAATAATGAATCCGGTTGAAGCTGGCTACGGGGTGTTCAACAAACCAAGCCCTTTTGAGAACTGCATTTCTCACTGTTTAGACGTAGCACCTGGTAACCCCGCAGGATCAAGTTCTGAGCTGTTTATTCACCCCCATTCCAAGATTTGATATTGGGAAATTAACAAATTAGTCCTCTGGCTTTTATTTGCCAGCTTTCAGGAACCTCCTAACAGATAAGCACGAGGAGCAATCCGCAGGCGTCAGGGTTCAGTCGCTCAGTCTTGTCCAACGCTACGACCCCATGGACTGCAGCACACCAGGCTTCCCTATCCTTCATCTCCCTGAGCTTGCTCAAACTTACGTCCATTGAGGCAGGGATGCCATCCAACCATTTCGTCCTCTGTCGTCCCCTTCCCCTCCTGCCTTCAATCTTTCCCAGCATCGGGGTCTTTTCTAATGAGTTGGCAAGAGCATCAGGAGGCCAAAGTTTTGGAGCTTCAGCTTCAACATCAGTGCTTCCAATGAATACTCATGACAGGCGTTATGCATGCCATCAACATCTGGTGACTTTCCAGAGGTAGAAGCCACAGTGAGCCTGTTTGAGGCAGTAAAGCCCACCTCTTGTGGGCTTATCCCATACCTGACATCACACTCACACCTATGAAATTCTAGGACCAGGAGAGTATTCTCCTAAGTCTGTGTGAACCTGTTTTATTTTTATAACTTTTTATTTTATATTGAAGTATAGCTGATTATATGGCCAAATGTTGTGATAGTTTCAGGTAGATAGCAAAGGGACTCAATCATTCATATACACATATCCATTCTCCCTCAAATTCCCCTCTCATCCAAGTTGCCACAAAATATCGAGCAGAATTTCCTGTACTATAAAGTAGGTAGGTAGGTCCTGGTTGGTTATCTATTAATATCTTAAATATAGGTGTGTGTACATGTCGATTCCAAACTCCCTTTCTATCCTTTCCCCCTGGTTCGTTCCCTAAGTCTGTGAGTCTGTTTCGTAAATAAGTTCACTTTTATCATTTCTTTTTTAGATTCTGCATATAAAGGATGTCATACAATATTTCTCCTACTCTATGTGAAACTGTTTTAAATGTAAAATTTTGCCCCTTTTATCTCACCATATACATATCATAAGGCCAAAAAAAATTTTCACGCTATTTACTGCTGGTTCTCCGGAATAGAAAAAGCCTGACATAGGCAGGTGCTCATCAAATTCTATTTGAATGAATATAGTGCTGATTTGCAACACTGTAGACACAAGATAGCCTCAGGTAATTACTGAGTGCTTCCCACCTCCTGTGTTGCAGGATGAAATCCAAGATACTTCTTGAATTCTATGGGGAGTAGTTATAATACTGATGACAAGAATTATATAAGACTTTATAGTTTCCAAAGTATTTTCACATGTGTTTTCATTCGTGAACTTGGTAACAGTTTCCCGGATTTAGAGAAAATACATATTAATCCTTCACTAGCTCTGGAAAAGTCTGTCTTTTCTGAAGGTGGCCAAGTGCTGGGAAGACAAAGCCAATAGATCTCAGTCTGAGATTCTTTGAACAAACTCTCAAAGGAAATGAGGAGATCTGTATAAGCCTTCATGGCTGTAGGAAAATAAAGTAAGAGTAATTGTTTAAGGGAAAAAAAAAGGAAATAGAACTAGGTAGAAAAGCCTGTTTTCCTTTAAATGGAAAGGCAGAAGTTAGGCTGTTTTAACATTTTGCAATTCCTCAGTAAGGACATCTGGGATTTGGATGCCGATTGAGATATGAAGTTAAGAAGTGTACTCTGGCTCAGTGAGGACAGGATCTATTAGAAGCCTAAGGTTGGTTGTAGAAAAGGTGGTTTTAGGAAATGTCCAAAAATTCTTAAAAAGAAAGAAAAATAGAAATTAGAATAACCACTAAAATCAAAGGCACCAACTCTGAGTACTTTTTGAAAACATGACTTGCAGAAAATGAGTGTCTGGGCCCGCTCAGCCTGCTGTATCAGAATACTACAGACTAGGTGGCTTATAAATAATAGAAATGTATTTCTCACAGCTCTGGAGGCTGGGAAGTCCAAGATCAAGGCGCTGTCAGATTTAGTGGCTGGTAAGAGACCTCTTCCTAACTCATAGATGGCTATATTCTCCATGAAATGGGGTCTCTCTTTTAGAGGCATGAATACCACTGATGAGGGCCCTGTACTTAAAACCTAAGCCCCTTTCAAAGACCCTACCTCCAAATACCCTCACATTAGAGATTAGATTTCAACATATGAATTTTGGGGAAATAGAAACACTCAGTCTATAGAAACCAGTCTGATTTTAAAGATTAAAAGCTTAGGAACTGTGTTCATAGCCTCTGACCCTATTGTAAACCCAAGGGGATGAGACAGCAGAGACCTGTCCTGCTCCAAGGACCCCAATCTTTATCTTGATTTTTATTTTCTTAATATCCATCCAACCCCGGAGATGCTAGTAAGGTGAAGTGAATGAAAGGGAATCAGAATTTCTGGCAATTATGATCTGATATATTTAGGCCCGATAAGTGACTAAATTAGGAGACAGAAGGGACTATGAAGACCATCACTGGTCACATTGTATTACAGAATTTTGGAAACAAGGTAAGGCAAAACAAGGCGAGAGTGTTAGGCATGAACAGCTGTGTATATTAGAGAATATATTTAGGTCTTGAGAGAGCCTCGAGAGAAAGTATGGGGTTTCTTAAAGGGTTTTGCAATTCTGGGGTCAAGTCATGAGCAGACAAGAGCAGGGCAGAGTGGGGACTTCACTGGTAGCCCTATGGTTAGGATTCAGTGCTTTCACTGCTGTGGTTCAGGTTTGATCCCCGCTGAGACAAATAAGATCCCAAAAGATGCAAGGCAAAAAGTAAATAACAGATGGTGTAATAAGATGAAGGGGCCAGTAGATTCTACATCCTCACATTTCTTTAACTGAAATAGTACACAGAGGCATAGATGCTTGAGGAACCTTTGAGAATGAAAGCAAGGATGGTGATTGCTCTGGGGTAGGACCAAGGAAGAAGGAAAAATTTTGTGCTTGCCTGTCTCATATTTAAGATTCTGACTTGATAAAAGGCCATTCTGTGTTGAGAAGTAAGACTCCATGGAATGGAAGAAAAGATTTGAGAAGTTAAGCTTCTAAAGTGGAAAACACTCCAAGGGGCTAGTTGTGTTTTGGATTAGTGTATGTCTGCATGTGTCTTTGTGTGTTTATGTGTATATATATATGTGTGTGTTTGGAGGACAGGAGAAATGAGAATTAGGAAAGGCACTAATTACTAGTAAATAAACTAACTTTGAATGAAGAACAATGCAAGAACAATAATGATAGCTTATGGTGAACAATCTTGGATTTGTGATCTCCGAAGAATTAGCTTCAGGACCAGGGACCAGTCTTGATGACTCAGAGCTTTTGTGTGGCAGAACTTTTATTACGGTGAAAATGGACAGAGAAAGCTTCTGACACAGACATTAGAAGGGGGGACAGAGAGTGCCCCACTTGCTAGTCTTATCAAGGCCTTATATACTTTTACCAGACCCACTCCCACAACATACATCTTAAATCAACAAGATTAGTCAGAAGGTTCTTGTTAAGAAGGAGAAACATGTCCTCGAGCAACATGCATTGTTGTTATATAATCATATGGCATAAGTCCTCTTGGAGGAGGTCACCATTAACCCCACTATAGAGCCAGAACTTACACAAGACTGTGGAAACAGACTCTTGGAGGGCACAAACAAAATGTCGTGTGCACCAGGACTCAGGAGAAAGGAGCAGTGACCCCACAAGAGATTGACCCAAACTTGCCTGTGAGTGTCCAGGAGTCTGGTGGAGGCATGGGTTGGTGGTGGCCTGCTGCAGGGTGGGGGACACTGAGTGCAGCATTGCATCCATGGGACCTTTTGAAGGAGGTCGCCATTATCTTCATTACCTCCACCATAGTTTGGCCTCAGGTCAAAAAACAGGGAGGGAACACAGCCTTGCCATCAACAGAAAATTGGATTAAAGATTTGCCCATCAGAACAAAATCCAGTTTCCCTTTCAGTCAGTCTCTTCCATCAGGAAGCTTCCATAAGCCTCTTATCCTTATCTATCAGAGGGCAGACAGAATGAAAAAACCACAATCACAGAAGACTAACCAATCTGATCACATGGACCACAGCCTTGTCTAACTCAATGAAACTATGAGCCATGCCATGTAGGGCCACCCAAAATGGACGAGTCATGGTGGAGAGTTCTGACAAAATGTGGTCCACTGGAGAAGGGAATGGCAACCTGCTTCAGTATTCTTGCCTTGAGAACCCCATGAACAGTATTAAAAGTCAAAAAGATAGGACACTGAAAAATGAACTCCCCAGGTCAGTAGCTGCCCAATATGCTACTGGAGATCAGTGGAGAAATAATTCCAGAAAGAATGAAGAGACGGAGCCAATGCAAAAACAACACCCGGTTGTGGATGTGACTGGTGATGGAAGTAAAGTCCGATGCTGTAAAGAGCAACATGCATAGGAATCTGGAATGTTAAGTCCATGAATCAAGGCAAATTGGAAGTGGTCAAACAGGAGATGGCAAGAGTGAACGTAGACGTTTTAGGAATCAGTGAACTAAAATCGATTGGAATGGGTGAATTTAACTCAGATGACCATTATGTCTACTACTGTGGGCAAGAATCCCTTCAAAGAAATGGAGTAGCCATCATAATCAACAAAAGAATCCGAAATGCAGTATTTGGATGCAGTCTGAAAAAGGACAGAATGATCTCTGTTCATTTCCAAGGAAAACCATTCAATATCACAGTAATCCAAGTCTATGCCCCAACCAGTAATGCTGAAGAAGCTGAAGTTGAATGGTTCAATGAAGACCTACAAGACCTTCTAGAACTAACACCCAAAAAAGATGTCCTTTTCATTACAGGGGACTGGAATGTGAAAGTAGGAAGTCAGGAGATACCTGGAGTAATAGGGAAATTTGGCCTTGGAGTACAAAACAAAGCAGGTCAGAGGCTAACAGAATTTTGCCAAGAGAACGCACTGGTCATAGCAAACACCCTCTTCAACAACTGCTAGGTAATGAGGCAGAAAGCGGCCTGGTTTTTCTATAGTTGCAAGGGAAGAGGATTGTTGAGATTACCCACCCAATAACATCTTCAAGGTTAAGCATTCAGATTCCATTACTAAACAGGAGCAGGAAGAAGAAGAAAGCCAGACAAGTAGCTCAGTAAGAAATGGATTAATTAATAGAAGATGGGCATGCAGTCTTTTGCACATATAGTATTTACAGAGTTTATAAAGTAGTTGGAGAATAATATTAGGTATTTATTCAAGGAGTAAATAATCAACCACACACATTTGAAATAGAAAGGGTAAACATTACTGAAGCTCGGAAAAAGAGAAAAAGTAAATATGTTATTCATTAGAGAAGGCATTTTCCCGAAGAAATGAAATCTGCTACCTGGCAGACAAGCCAGGGCCCGAAAGGTCATTTCAAATAGCCAGGAGTTAAGAAACCACTTATCATTCACCGTTTGAAAGTTTTTTATTTTTTAAATTCCTGGAATAAAATAGCTCCTGGTCTTTACATTCAGCACTTTATTAAAGACACTATTAAAAGCACAGAACTTTGGCGTGCACTTGATTTCTCAATTCAACAAAGGAGAGAAAGAGGAAGGTGGTGATAGCAGGGCGGGAAGGGCGGGATGGGGGTGGGGGTGGAGGGGAGTAGGGGCAGGAAAGGAGTCCCTGAGAGTCCTTGCTCAAAGACTCGCCAGAGGAAACGGCGGGTAAAAGCTGAGCTTCCACAGTTTCCTGAAATGTGTCTAAGTGAAACGAAGAAAATTTGAAAAAGCCAGTTCTACCAGCAAAAATGTGTCAGCGAGTGAGGGAAGAGAAAGGAAGATAATAGCATGAGTAAAAGATAAGGAAAAGGGGAGACCACCGCTGAGAACGATGAGGAAGCCACCCTGAAGCTATCTATAATCAGACTCTCAGCCACGAAGTTTCACAAAACCCCCCAAGACTACAATCACGGCTCTTGAGATGGGCCATTCATTCCGGAAGCCACAACTCGCTAGTACGATCAATGCCTAAGAGAGAGCAAAAAACGAGAAAAGGACAGCAAAGCCTAACCCAAACAAAAGAATGGTTTTCCAGTTGTGGGCAAGGGCAACACAATGTATTGTAGAAGCTGAACGGAGGGATTTTTATTAGGCCGTTTTTTTGACTCCGTATTTTAAGCCCCTCTCTTTCCCTTTTGCTGAAAACGTGGGCGGGGCCTCGCGTCTGGTAACTCCCAGAGGCGTCACGGCTGGTTTGAGCGGTTCCCAATCAGGTCCGAAACATCACTATATAAAACACCGCCTAGGCGACATAGTTTGTAGCAACGGTGGTTGCAGATATGTCTGGACGTGGAAAGGGTGGTAAGGGTCTCGGGAAAGGGGGTGCTAAGCGCCACCGCAAGGTTCTGCGCGACAACATCCAGGGAATCACCAAGCCTGCCATACGTCGTCTGGCTCGTCGTGGTGGTGTGAAGCGGATCTCTGGCCTCATCTATGAGGAGACCCGCGGGGTGCTGAAGGTGTTCCTGGAAAATGTGATCCGGGACGCGGTCACCTACACCGAGCACGCCAAGCGCAAAACTGTCACCGCCATGGACGTGGTCTACGCACTCAAGCGCCAGGGACGTACTCTTTACGGTTTCGGCGGTTAAAGTTGCACTTAACTGTCATCTTAAAGGCCCTTTTTAGGGCCACCCACTACGTCCACTAAAGAGCTGTAGGCGCTAAAAATGGTTAGTTTGTTTGGGAAGATTAAGTTTTCAAGTATAATTGGTGTATGGTCACAACTTCGACTTTTCCGTCAGTATTTCTGTAACCAACAGTGGCAGATTTTCGTTTGATATAATGTTTCCTGTTTTCCTGTAAGCCAGGCACAATAACCTTGTGTTGACTGCTCCCATTTCAAGCGTACAGTAGTTTACGAAGCAGTGTGGATAGCAATAAATATTAAGTCGTTTTAAGAAAAAAGGTAACCAACTCCTTTTACTAAGCTGTGACATTCTTAACCTTTCAGAGTTAAAGAACAGCGTGGTGGCTGGATTGATTTCAACTAATTTCATTGCCTCCACTTAAACACTCCTTTCATGTTATTCAACCTTGTCAATCATCTTATATCTAAAATAATGCAAGACACTTTGAGATTCTCTAAACCAGCTGTCCCCAATCTTTTTGGCGGCAGCGACCTATTGTGTGGAAGACAGTTTTCCACGCGCCTGGGTGGGGGGATGGTTTCGGGATGATTTAAGCACATTAGAAGCTCCAATAGTTTGGCCGCGTGATGCGAAGAGCCGACTCATCGGAAAAGATCCTGATGCTGAGAAAGATTGAGAGCAGGAGAAGGGGGCGACAGAGATGAGATGGTTGGATGGTATCACTGACAACGGATATGAGTTTGAGCAAACTCCAAGGGATCGTGAAGAACAGTGAAGCCTGGCATGCTGTGTAGTCCATGGGGTCGCAAAGAGTAGGACACGGCTGAGCAACCGGAGAGCGACGAATATTTATTGTGCACTTTATTTCTCTGGAGTAGGAAACGGCAAACCCCTTGAGTATTCTTGCCTGGAAAATCCCCTGGACAGAGGAGGCTGGTAGCCTACAGTCCATGGGATCACAGATTCGGACACTCCTGAGAGACTAGCACACTTTATTCTTACTTTTCTTTCATCAGTTCCACCTCAGACCACCAGATAATTAGATCCCGGGGGTTGGGGACCCCTGCTCTAGACGACAAGTTTAAGAATTTGGATACATCCTACAGGCTTTTTTTGAAAGCCAACAAGATATCTCCTCCCTCACCACGTAATCCTAAAGTCCGAAGTAGAGGCGGGAAAATGTTTCCTAAACCCAGAAAGAATGGGCGTGGAAGGGCGGGGTAGGCGAGGGAGGCAGCAGTCTATTGTCCAATCAAGACGCGAGGCTCGCTATATATTTTGGGACGACGGAGTGTTCACAACAGTCAGGTAGTTGGCAGTACTTACCAATGGCTCGCACAAAGCAGACGGCTCGCAAGTCCACCGGCGGCAAGGCCCCGCGCAAACAGCTCGCCACCAAGGCGGCCCGCAAGAGCGCGCCGGCCACCGGCGGCGTGAAGAAGCCGCACCGCTACCGGCCTGGCACGGTAGCTCTGCGCGAGATCCGCCGTTATCAGAAGTCCACGGAGCTGCTGATCCGCAAGCTGCCGTTCCAGCGGCTGGTGCGCGAGATCGCGCAGGACTTCAAGACCGACCTGCGCTTCCAGAGCTCGGCCGTGATGGCGCTGCAGGAGGCGTGCGAGGCCTACCTGGTGGGGCTCTTCGAGGACACCAACTTGTGTGCCATCCACGCCAAGCGCGTCACCATCATGCCCAAGGACATCCAGCTTGCTCGCCGCATCCGTGGGGAGAGAGCATAAATTTTATGTCTCCTCCAACTAACGCATACCTACCCCCAAAGGCTCTTTTAAGAGCCCCTCAACTGTCACCAAGGAGCTGTTCATTGTCGAGTATACATATTGCTAAAAAATGAAAAACGCGGGGAATTTTAAATGAAACGTATTGTGGACCCAAATATTACTGTGCCACGTCAATACTGAGCAGAAGTGGCTGTGTCCTGGGCTTCTAGTCCGTCTATTAAACTGTTAAGGGGAAGCACTTTTTAAAGTGATAGTATTTAATCCTTGGCTAAAGGAAGTGAATGAAGAACTAGTGCTTTCTGCGGACAGTTCTATAATGACAAATGAGGCGCCTTCCCCCCACCTTTTGCCAAGTAGTGCCATACAACTTGACTCCAGATAATGTATCTCCTGTCTCCCTGTTGCAGGAATAAATAGTGGTCGAGGTTCGAGCTTCACAGCAGCCAATTGCCCAATTACTCAGCTTCCCTCTGGGACTCACCTAGAACAGTTGTAAAATGTGGCAAATGAGTTTGTAGACCATACTAAGACTAGTATCTGGCACTAAATGCTCAATAAATGTTAGCCCTATCATGCCCCTCTCTTGTAAAGCAAACACCCCCCACCCCCAACCTTCCCAATGTTTCTGAAAGTTTTGTGATTGAAACAGTGGGAAATGCTTGGTTGGGGCATTTTCTTAAGATCTCCTTTTCTTTAGATCTGGGTTTGCATAATTCTGAAAAAGGTAGACCTGTAGGAATACCATGAACTATCTGAGGAGGAATTCAAGACTGTGAAAGCCATAAAGTAAATATTTTAGGTTTTGCAGGTAACATAGTCTCTGTCACATCTTAAAAATATTCTTAAATATAGAAAAAGTCAGCTTGGCCATGCAAAAATAAGCCACTGTCTAGATTTGGCCATAGTAGGTTATAGTTTCAACTCCAGTAACCCCTGAAGACATGAAGCGCGTCAGCCTACAGGTTTTCACAAGAAAGAATTCACTGTTGAATGCATGCGAGACCCTAATCATCATTGCATCCAGGGACAAAATCCTCTCCAAGCTTCCCCTTCCCAATAAACAACAAACATCACCCTCCATTCCACCTCACCGTCACTGCCTCAGGTCCCTTGGATGTTAATGTTTTCCTGAATTCTCTTAAACATCTATAACCTCCACTCACTCCCTTACTATCCAATCCACACTTATAGTCAGAGGCCAATTATTTCACTGAAAGATACAGGTCTATCTGCATTAAATATGCAGAAATAGCCACACTGAGGCCCTACAAAAGGTGTTCCTGACCATTCAATTTGATAAATGTTGGTGGAGATGGAGTTTGAGGGAGAGCAGTGGAAAGTGCTGAAGCTCCAAAGGAGGAAAACAGCTTCTGAAAGACAGAGAGAGACCCATGCCATTTAAACAGACTTTCCAGTGTTGCTGGAAGCCTTTGAATAATTTTTAGCAGATTTCAGAGTTTTTTCTAAAATACATCTCTGGGTTAAGAATTTTTCTTTCTTCCTATTTTAATGGATTTGCTTACAAATTAAAGGGAGAAAGCATCTCAATCAAAAACATGCTAAATTTGCTTGAATTTGAAGACAGGTTATTGGATTCTGAAGCCAAAGCAATTTCTATTCCTCATGGAAGAAGTGACTTTGACCACAGAACTAGTCCGAGCCGCGAAATCCCATTCTCTAAAGATATTGGCACCTGGAAACTCCTTGGAAGGCAAAATCGGTTTTTAAAGTAAAATCTATGTGCTTAATTTGTGGCTGTAGGCAACTGGCCGACCTGCACCTGTGTTACTTGCTGCAGTTCGAAGCAAAGTTTAAGCAAAACCAAGGAACCTAGTGTCTTTCCTCTTGCAAAAATAGAAGGGCGAACTTGCCGACAAAGCCTTTTAAAAAACATTCACTTGATACTTACTAAAATTTTATTGCAATATGCAACTATGTAGCTCGATGCCTTAGGTCCGGTGGATCTATAGGAAAAGATGAAGGGATTTTTAAAAATATCTTTCATTAACTGCGCGTGGTTCATAAAAACGCAAACAAGTATGTGAACTTGGAGGCTGTTTTCCTCCTTTGAAGCTTCAAAGAGTCAAATTCTGTACCATTGTTTTTAACATTTAATCAAATTTGGGGGACTAACAAACACAGTTTGGGAGTCCAACCATGACAGGCGCCTGCCTCAGGGCGGTGGATCGGACGCTCCACCAATCACAGGGCAGCACCGACTTATATAAGCCCGGGCCGGCGCAAGACGGCATTGCAAAACTTGCCCTTTGGAATTTGAGTTTCTCTACTTTTAGCAGGTTCTCCCTTCACCATGTCGGAAACCGCTCCTGCTGAGACGGCCGCCCCGGCGCCCGTGGAGAAGTCTCCTGCCAAGAAGAAGGCAACCAAGAAGGCCGCGAGCAGTGGGGCGGCGAAGCGCAAGGCTACCGGGCCCCCAGTTTCCGAGCTGATCACGAAGGCTGTCGCCGCCTCCAAAGAGCGCAATGGCCTTTCTTTGGCCGCGCTCAAGAAGGCGCTGGCAGCCGGCGGCTACGATGTGGAGAAGAACAATAGCCGTATCAAGCTGGGTCTCAAGAGCTTGGTGAGCAAGGGCACCCTGGTGCAGACCAAAGGCACCGGGGCTTCCGGCTCTTTCAAGCTCAACAAGAAGGCGGCCACCGGGGAAGCCAAGCCCAAAGCCAAGAAGGCGGGGGCTGCTAAAGCGAAGAAACCCGCAGGGGCCACCCCTAAGAAGCCCAAGAAGGCTGCGGGAGCGAAGAAAGCCGTTAAGAAGACGCCTAAGAAGGCGAAGAAGCCTGCGGCCTCTGGCGCCAAAAAAGTGGCCAAGAGCCCCAAGAAGGCCAAAACCGCGGCCAAGCCAAAGAAGGCTGCTAAGAGCCCCGCGAAACCCAAGGCAGTGAAGCCAAAGGCGGCGAAACCCAAAACCTCCAAGCCTAAGGCAGCGAAACCCAAAGCTGCAAAGGCGAAGAAGGCGGCTCCTAAGAAGAAGTAGGAAGTTGGCGCTTGAGAAGCAAACCCCCCAAAGGCTCTTTTCAGAGCCACCCAGAGATCTCTGGAAACAGCTGTGCACTATTACCTATTCTCTATCGCCCTCCAAGCAAACAAGGAAATTCATTTCCCCATTTTCTCCCTACCGTGCGACTAACAGGCCCGCATGTGTCACACCAAGACGTTAGGTGGCATAGATTGTTAGAGACTTTGAAACCACAAATAACTTGGGTGTAGTGATCCCAGCTCCTCAGCAGAAAAAGTAAGTGGCTCTGAAAAGAGCCGTTGGTTTGGAAGGTGTGGGTCTGGAGGCCTTACTTGCCCTTGGCCTTGTGGTGGCTCTCGGTCTTCTTGGGCAGCAGCACCGCCTGGATGTTGGGCAGGACACCACCCTGAGCGATGGTGACTTTGCCCAGCAGCTTGTTGAGCTCCTCGTCGTTGCGGATGGCCAGCTGCAGGTGACGCGGGATGATGCGCGTCTTCTTGTTGTCCCGGGCCGCGTTGCCCGCCAGCTCCAGGATCTCGGCCGTCAGGTACTCCAGCACCGCCGCCAGGTACACCGGAGCCCCGGCACCGACCCGCTCCGCGTAGTTGCCTTTGCGGAGCAGCCGGTGCACTCGGCCCACGGGGAACTGGAGCCCGGCCCGCGATGAGCGGGTCTTGGCCTTAGCGCGAGCTTTGCCGCCCTGCTTACCACGTCCAGACATACTATAACCCTTCAAAACTACAGCAGAAGAGACTAAAGTGAAAGAAGTAAACTGCACGTTTTATAGCTGCAGTTGGGCGCGAAAAAGAAGCTATTCCATTGGGTAAAGTTGCAGTTCAAGTTGCAGAGTAAAGAGTAGGTCCTTTAAGTGAGCGTTTTCATTGGACAAAATTGAAAGTGATGTCACTACGAGTATTCGCCAATCAGACATAGAACGTTACAAAATCTAATTTGCACATTGAATTATAAAATGGACGCGCTGGGAGATCCCTCTATTTTTCTCTGCGGTCTTGTAATTATTGTCAGTCATGCCTGAGCCAGCCAAGTCCGCTCCTGCCCCGAAGAAGGGCTCCAAGAAGGTGGTGACCAAGGCGCAGAAGAAGGACGGCAAGAAGCGCAAGCGCAGCCGCAAGGAGAGCTACTCCGTGTACGTGTACAAGGTGCTGAAGCAGGTCCACCCGGACACCGGCATCTCGTCCAAGGCCATGGGCATCATGAACTCCTTCGTCAACGACATCTTCGAGCGCATCGCGGGCGAGGCGTCGCGCCTGGCTCATTACAACAAGCGCTCGACCATCACATCCAGGGAGATCCAGACGGCTGTGCGCCTGCTGCTGCCGGGAGAGCTGGCCAAACATGCCGTGTCTGAGGGCACCAAGGCCGTCACCAAGTATACCAGCTCCAAGTGAGCCACTGGCTGCTTGATCAGACTCCAACACTTCCAAAGGCTCTTTTCAGAGCCATCCACGGTTTCCAAAGAGAACTGGCACTTAGTTTATCTTACTTTAGAAGTAGATAAAAGCAGTATTGGGCTTCTCTGGTGGCTCAGCGGCGAAGAATCTACCTGCAATGCAGGAACCGCAGGGAGATGCGGGTTAGATCCCTTGGTCGGAAGGATCCGCTGGAGAAGGACATGGCACCCCATTCCAGTATTGTTGCCTGGAGAATCCTATGGATAGAGGAGCCTGGCTGCCTACAGTCCATGGGGGTCGCAAAGAGTTGGACACGACTTATTGACTGAGCACGCATGCAAGCAGGTTGTCCTACCTTTAGATTTTTCATGTAGTTTGATGCTGCTGCATGTTCTCAAGTTTAAATGTTTCACCCCTTTTGGTAATGGCAGTTCTGTTCACTTTTTTACATGGTCAGATTCTATAACGGAAAAATCTAGAACATGTCAGTTTCTTTTCTGAGTCAGCTCCACAGTTCATTTCAATCATTTCTTCTTTACCTGTTCTCCCTCTTGTAATAAGGGGGAAATTCTAAGTGAAAAGGCAGTTTTTGAGACCTGTAGGAGAGTAGCAGGATGGCATTTTTTCTCCCAGTTCAGTTCAGTCGCTCAGTCGTGTCCGACTCTTTGCGACCCCATGAACCGCAGTACACCAGGCCTCCCTGTCCATCACCAACTCCCAGAGTCTACCCAAATCCATATCCATTGAGTCGGTGATGCCATCCAACCAACTCATCCTCTGTTGTCCCCTTCTCCTGCCCTCAATCTTTCCCACCATCAGGGTCTTTTCACATGAGTCAGCTCTTCACATCAGGTGGCCAAAGTATTGGAGTTTCAGCTTCAACATCAGTCCTTCCAATGAACACCCAGGACTGATCAGCTTTAGGATGGACTGGTTGGATCTCCTTGCAGTCCAAGGGACTCTCAAGAGTCTTCTCCAACACCACAGTTCAAAAGCATCAATTCTTCTGTGCTCAGCTTTCTTTATAGTCTAACTCTCACATCCATACATGACCACTGGAAAAACCATAGCCTTGACTAGATGGACCTTTGTGGACAAAGTAATGTCTCTGCTTTTTAATATGCTGTCTAGGTTGGTCATAACTTTCCTTCGAAGGAGTAAGTGTCTTTTGATTTCATGGTTGCAATCACCATCTGCAGTGATTTTGGAGCCCCCCAAAATAGAGTCAGCCACTGTTTCCACTGTTTCTCCCTGAGGGAGGTTCAATCTCCCAGTGGTGGTCCTTTAGTTGCCAAGTTGTTTCCCACTCTTTTGTGACCAAACAGACTGTAGGCTGCTAGCATTCTCTGTCCACAGGATTTTCCAGGCAAGAACATGAGTGGGTTGCCATTTCCTTCTTAGGGGAATCTTCCTGACCCAGGGATTGGACCAGCATTTCCTGCAATGCAGGCCAATTCCACTTAGTCACCAGGGAAGCCATATATGTTATTCAACTTCAGTTATATGCTATTTACTGCCTACTAGTTTGGCTTCCCAGGTAGTGCACTGGTAAGGATTCAGATTCAAGGTTGGATCCTTGGGTCGGGAAGATCTCCCGGAGGAAGAAATGGCAACTCACTCCATTATTCTTGCCTGGAAAATTGCATGGACAGAGGAGCCTGGCAGCCTACAGTTCATGGGGTTGCAAAGACTCAGCTGTGATTGAATAAGAGCATGCACTTTGAGCCTGAAAATTGTTCTTTGTTATGACATTGAAAGATCAGGGAAGGTAGCAAGCATTAATATGTGTTAGGCCTTGAAGACCTACCAGCACCAAATTAGCACTTTCCCAGTTACTTAACCAGAAAGATTTAAAGAGAGTAGAAAACAGAATGATATTTTTACTCTCTGTTTCAACATTTTAAATACCAAAGTCCACATACTACTTACAATAAATTTCCATGCTCCCAATGGTACTTAGTACAGCTGTGAAAAAAATACTAGTTAACTAATGTACTATTTAATTAAGACACTATATGTCTAACTCAGAAAATATAAAACTGTGTGACCCAGAGAAGATCACTCTGTGGTGGAACATTTATTATACTTTTTATTTCTCAAATTAAATAATTACTTATTTTGTTGAAAGAAAAAAAACTCTATGTAATGTCTCTTTCATAGTAACTTTTGTGGACCTCATCCAGCTCCCAAGAACACACTTGGAAGCAGTGTATATCATCTCATAAGGTCCCAATAAAACTGGGGCTGCATTATTATCTCCATTTTACAGGAGAATCATGGTGTTAGGCTGTACTCTGTAGCCCTGCAAATCCTGTAACCCCTTAACCTTGAGACCAAAGAAAATGTGTGGAGACAGCAACAGAGACATCAATAGTTTATTGGCCAGGGTATCTTACAGGTCTGAAGCAGAGTTCTAGAGTGACTCCCCACTGTGTACCAACAGCAGACAGGACAAGGCAGCAGTCTTCATGGGGGTAGGGTGGCGAGGTGTACCAATTACAGTGGGAATGGATGTCATGTGGGCTCATCAACTACCAGGGAAACCAACAGATGACCTCCTTCACAGTTCCTCTGGTTAACAACCATCAAGTGTTCTCTTTATTAACCCAGTATGCTAGAGCTATTCTGTTCTAAGAATACAACAATTACTGGTTGCAACATGGGGCAAGTACTTAAGTTTAATCTCTATGATTAAGAAAAGTCAGTCCTATGAGTGGGATGATGTAAAGCAGGAGCTGTTCAAGCAGGGAAGGTACAGAGAGCAAGAGAACAGCCATCTTGTGTGGCCTGATCATACACATGGGTTCACTAAAGTAGAACCCAACATACCCAGCTAGCAAGTAGTGGCATAACTTCAGTCTCAAATGGTTTTCCAGGGCCTATGCTACTTCTACCTGTTTAGGATGCTTTCAGGTATACTCTTATTAGCTCAGAATATCAGAATGACCTGCTCTGGTACTCTATTCAGTTTTTCCTTCTTTAGCATTTTATTCTCATATATTTCACTTGCTCCATCTCCTTATACATCTGGAAGTTTTTTATTTCATTTGCTCTAATATTTTGTCATTTAGGGGATTGCTGAATGTCAGAGTTTATGTTATGGCTCTTTACTCAAAGATCTTCCCTCAACGAGTAAATTATGTGGCATTTACGTCTTGCTTTTGGCATATAAGGGGAAAAAGTCACATTAGTTATTGGCTGCCATGTGTTAAGTGTATATTATCCTTAGATACTGTCCATTATTTAATCTTTCTTCATTTTTTTTAATCTATTTTTTCAATCTAAGGAGGTAAGTGCTAATAGTATCTTTGGTCTACAGGTAAAGAGACAGAGGATTGGGATTGTAGCATTATATTTATGTTACTGGCTGCTGTGTTACTGTTACTGGCAGATTTCCTGGTGTCTTAGACGTTAAAGCCTCTGCCTACAATGTGGGAGACCTGGGTTCAACCCCTGGGTAGGGAAGATCTCCTGGAGAAGGAAATGGCAACCCACTCCAGTATTCTTGCCTGGAGAATCCCATGGAAAGAGGAGCCTGGCGGGCTTCAGTCCGTATTGGAGTCGGTCATATTGATCAGGACCCAATCACTCTCCAGTGACCTCATTTTAATTTAAATACCTATTTAAAGACTCTATCCCTAAATATGGTTACATTTTGATGGGGGGGGGGGGGGAGATAAGATTTCTCCCCATTAAAGCTGCCTTCCTTTAAGTAGAACAGCCCATAGAAATCAGGACCTTATGACTCCCTTCCCTGGACTAGGCCTAGTTTTGGTCCTTTGAAATGAGGAGGACAAAAGAAACTAAGAATAAGGATAGGTTAATGTTTAAATAATTACATAGATACACAGCATCCATTGCAAATAATTAAACAGCATTCAGTTCTCATCCACAATGAAAGTTTAAGCCTTTCACTTGGGGAAATCTGAATTGCTGACCCTTTAGGAAAATGAATATACATATAAAGGGTCTTCCCAGCTGGGCTGCTGCTTCTGGGAGGGACCTCTTGTCAATTTCATTACTGCTTTCAAGGCAGAAATGATGGTCAGATAAGAGATATAATTCCATGTCTCACACAGCAGTTTCAGTGGGCAGGTTTCTCTCTGCTCCTTGGTAGCATGATTTAACAGCAAATTGGCACACATTTCCAACAGATGAAATACATACAGTCTGTGTGCAAGCACTATGTGAATTTAAGTTGCAATTTTCAAACACTGTCTTTTGGAAAAGTTACAAACAGGTTTCAGTTTTTTTTTTTTTAATTTCAGTATTATAATCAACAGGCAGACTTTGCTATACATGCTTGTTTCCCACAGGAAAGGCATAAGTTATTAATTGTATGATAATAGGAGTAGGGCTACAGGACCCTCTAAAGAGAGCTGGACCAGTGTTTGCCAAGAAAAAAAATAATAAACTGCCCTTTTTTTTTCTTTTCTGTTCTTGGGAACAAGAAGGACAAACTTTTTTTTTTTTTCCCCAAAATAAAGAATGGCAACTTTTTCACTATTAAAACAAATACAAGTGGCCCATCTTCATTTGTTTATTCGTTTTGAAAGAATTTAGTTTAATGATAACAAAAGACCACAAAATACATCATTTTTACAGTGATGGCCACTACCATGAGGCTTAAAAACTGACTCCGTCATTGATCCTCTAGCTACTTAGACAAAATATTCCCCTTCTCTGTGCATTAGTTTGTTCATCTAGAACATAGATATGGAATGAGAGTGGCCTTAAAGGACTATTACAAGCTTTCACCTTCCTACATAGGATGGACTCAAGTCTGGGACATTAGAGCAGCAGCACATGATACAGATAAATGGCACATCTTCTTCTATATTTCTTAACTCCATCAAATTACAACTGAAAAACTTCAATGTCATGGTTTGTGGCTTGTAGAAGTCTATGTTCCACGGTGTAGCCACTGCCAAAATTTACCACTAGGTTTGAAGGAAGCAACAGCTATAGTCTCATGTAGCCTAAGGAGAAAAGCATTCCACCTTAAGAAGTCAGGATAGTGCTCAGGGATTTTCCTCCACCAAGATTTTGGATCCAATGAAAATGTATCGGAGGACTGTCAGGATGACAGAAGTGAAGAATCCATAGTGGACGTTGTTCTGAGTACTCTGATGAGTTTAATTGCACTGATGGCTTCAGCAGGATCGTGAAGTGATGGATGTAGTTCTGGAAAAAAAGGCATAAGTCAAAGTTTCAGGGAAAAAATATATGATTACAGAGGTGATAGCTTTGATAAAAATGTCCTTGATAGTGAGGTGAAGGTGTTTGAATGTTAAGCTCTTTGGTGTGAACTCTGCAAAAATATAGAACCAGATGAAATGCCTAATGTTTTATTAGAGATTTGACTCAAATATACCATGCACTTTTTTGAGATGTATCCAATTTCCACAACTGAAGTGACTGAGCACACTTGCACAGTGTTGGGGATGGCTATGGTAGAAGCTGATACACGGGATAACTTAAGACTGCCTTGGGAATTAGAGCTTGGATGGATTTCCAAGAATGGAAATCATTAAAATGCAATTTGCTCTCCTGAAATGAAATTTTAGTGAACAAAGCATCACTGAGATTCTCAGGAAGATCTTTTTTGAGACTTGATCCTATAGCATCACAGGAGGTTAAGTTACCCCTAATATAAGTACAACAAAACCTTAAGAATGCAAGGTCAGGCACCTTCTGGGGAAGAAGATACTCATCTCCATGACATAGGGCACAAAGACTTGGGAAAATATGAAGAGTGCGACACCCCATGTAAACTTCTTATACAGCTCATTTTATAGTATTTGTTCCAATTGCTTATTATCATGGATTCATGGCTTTTTATATGCCAAACTATTCCAGTGGATGACTATAATTGTTCTGTTTAAAATTTCAAATTAGCACTACTTTCAGGTTTTCTTGCATCTCCGACTTAACTCTATTGTTACTCCAGACATGGGAGACCATCCTTGTGTTGAGTCAGCATACATGTTTTACACCCATCAGGATTTCCTTTGTCTCAGAACTTGTAATTAGTTCCTCTTCAAGGACTTTAGATTCCTGAGTAGAGGTGGAAATCTCCAGACAAAGATTTGTTAGACTGCTTTGTGTGATGCCTGGCTGCCTTAGAGAACTTAGAACACTGCAGTAACAAACAAAAAAATGTATTTTCAAAGGCTAAGGGCCTGTTCCTCTTTTCAATGAAAGTTCTTAATCTTTTCCCAAAATAAATTTTTTTCAAATCAGACTCTTCTTGAGCTGATAACTTCACTCTTCTCTGCCATGTAACACGTCACCTCACATTCTCAAAACGCTGTTCCACAAGAACTAACTAGTAAAAGACACTGATCTATTTGACCTATATTTTAGATGCAACTCCAGATTCACATCACATATACATATTCCTAGTATTAAGGTGTAACTTTATAGTGAACATTGTCATTTGATGTATGAACAGGTCATGCCTATACTCTCAATTTTATATTCTGCATTATTTTCACAGTTAAAGCAGACAGGATGTAAAGTAATTTTTAGAAAATTAAAACATATTAAAAAAAGATCTTTAATTAATGGATATTTTTCATTCTAAGCACATGAGGAAATCCTCTGGGAAATATTTTGTGTTTTAATATGACCTACATTAAAATTATTCTTTTTAATATGCCTAATATATAAAGTCAGAAAGTTGAAATTATAAATCACCTAGTAGGAAAAAAACAATAGTTTCCAAAGATGTAGGTTATACCTATTAATTCTGAATGTGAGGTCTTAAGCAAAGATTCAGAGTAGTTTTCCACATAGTAAGTCTTTAGTCTTAAGAAACTTTTCATGGCTATTCATTTATGTCTCGGCGTATTACAAATTAAATGTTAGGTCACCTATACATTTTCATATGCAATATGAACAAATGGTAATTTTTGCATCAAGTGGTCACTTGGTAGAATAATATACTTTTGAGGGGAAGCATTGGCACCTTGACTCCGGGTAAAGACCAAAATAATTTTAAATATGCCATTCCTAAGGGCCTAAAATGAAGAGATGAAATTTTATCTTCTTGAATTGAGGATAGAACAGTGCTTCTCTATTTTAAAAAAATTTATTCCAATTAATACAGCAAAAGTAACTCCCAGAGACATGCTGGGAAAAAAAGAAAGAAACCACGGTTTGGAGAAAATGGCAGAGTTCTTCCCATAAAGCCTCTTGGCCCAGAACTCTCCGTTAGGATGGAGTCACAAGCGACACCGTTAGCAAATTTCAACCTGCGCGCGCCGCGTCTGGATTGGCTATCGACAAAACGTGGCACCCGCCTGATCTGTGCGTTAAATTAGATTCTCACTTCCGTTTGTTTTGCTTCTGCCTTTTTAACTTAATGCTTGGCAAATTTAAACTCATGGAAAGGGGAAGAAAGCCAGCAGCGCTCCCCAAATAAAACATAAGTGAATAATACGAGTTGTAACTTTCTTACTGTGTTCCAAGAAACTCATTACTCAGGCACACACACGTTAAATTAAGGATGCAGGGGACAAGCCATGGTCAACGAAACCTTTTGCCAACTTCAAACGTAAAGGAGAGCTGATTTTGCTTTGGGACAAACGGTATTGTTTTCTTTACTACATTTGTCTGATAATGAACCTGACTCTTCTCGACATAAAGACATAAAAACCTCTCCAGCGTTGCTACAGCACCACCTACATTACAGAGGAAGCAATTTCTAACAAGATCAAAGGAAACGTGAACAGGAAGAAGACCTAGTGAAGACAGAAAAGATGGCCACCTGGAAGCCAAAGAGAAGCCTATGAAAAAACACCCCTGTTAACAGCAGTCTTGGGCTTCTGGCTTCCAGAACTGTGACAAATAAATTTCTCTTGTTTAAGGGAAAACAAAAAACCGGAACTTATTACTTTGCAGCATGTAAGAAACATCTACTGTATAAAGTGAGTGCCAGTTCTCTTTAGAAGATTGAGTGGCTCTGAAAAGAGCCTTTGGGATGTAGGCCAAGCCTTACCATCAATCCGTGGCGGGCCGGCTCACTTGGAGCTGGTGTACTTGGTGACCGCCTTGGTGCCCTCAGACACGGCGTGTTTGGCCAGCTCTCCAGGCAGCAGCAGGCGCACGGCGGTCTGGATCTCCCTGGATGTAATGGTCGAGCGCTTGTTGTAATGCGCCAGGCGCGACGCCTCGCCCGCGATGCGCTCGAAAATATCGTTCACGAACGAATTCATGATGCCCATGGCCTTGGACGAGATGCCGGTGTCCGGGTGGACCTGCTTCAGCACCTTGTACACGTACACGGAGTAGCTCTCCTTGCGGCTGCGCTTGCGCTTCTTGCCGTCCTTCTTCTGCGCCTTGGTCACCGCCTTCTTGGAGCCCTTCTTCGGGGCCGGAGCGGACTTAGAGGGTTCAGGCATCGCCGGGAGTGTACTGCCAAACAACCCAAAAACAACAGGAAGAAGAGAAGCTGTAAGAATCCGCTTCCTTCACAGCTTCTTAAAGGAGGCAGTGAGTAATGCCAGGCGTCTGATTGGTGGTGAATGCTGAAACGTCACATAATAGTTTTATCCAATTAAAAGAAGCGTAGTTCAAACTCACGGTTTCATTGGGTTAAGTGAAACTGCAGCTTTAGCCAGTGGTCCACCGTCATTTTCGCGCCCAGTAAAGACTATAAATAAGATAGGTCTGGTTGTATACAATCATATTTTACGTTGGTGAGTTTGTACATTCGTCATGTCTGGTCGTGGCAAGCAAGGAGGCAAGGCTCGTGCAAAGGCCAAGACGCGCTCCTCGCGGGCCGGGCTCCAGTTTCCTGTGGGCCGAGTGCACCGGCTGCTCCGCAAAGGTAACTACTCCGAGAGGGTTGGGGCCGGCGCCCCGGTGTACCTGGCGGCGGTCCTGGAGTATCTGACAGCCGAGATCCTGGAGCTGGCAGGTAACGCGGCCCGGGACAACAAGAAGACGCGCATCATCCCGCGTCACCTGCAGCTGGCCATCCGCAACGACGAGGAGCTCAACAAGCTGCTGGGCAAAGTCACCATCGCTCAGGGTGGTGTCCTGCCCAACATCCAGGCGGTGCTGCTGCCCAAGAAGACCGAGAGCCACCACAAGGCCAAGGGCAAGTAGAAGCTTGGCATTGTTTACAGCTCAAACCTGTTCAAACCAAAAGGCTCTTTTCAGAGCCACCCACTTTATCAGCAAAAAAGCTGTACTTTCAAATTCCCATTGTTTCGGATAGCAAGGTGTTGAAACAAGTAATCCTGTAACAGTTTGCAAAGTCACTTACATAACTGCAGGTCGTTTTCCCCAAAGTTCTTAAATTGCCTTGTAAAAAGTCAGACGTTTGCTTTCAAGTTTTAGGTTAAACCTATGAGGGCAAAATTAATGTCTTTCTGTGATTCCTTAACAGGGTAAAGTGGCTGAGACAAAACCTTAGGACCATATGACGGGTCTAGCTCCGCTCCTAATTCAGTTGAATTTTAGGGCGCACCACTTACCCTTCTAAATGAGAATAGAATAGTAACCCAGCAAGGTAAATTACTTGTTTGAAGTAGCTTCAGGTAAAGAAGACACCTTATGGTGGGCTGTTTACATCAATGCTGGTGAAGTAAAAGACATGAATTATTCATCCATTAGGAAGAGGATGTGCCTTAACAAATAGACAAGGTAGATATTGTAAATCACATTTATAAGATAAATAAATCAGCTAACCAGGTTCTTACAGTCCTAATGCTGTCAATTTTTGTCCCCCTTTCCCCCTCCCCCCACTATCATCACTCACCCTGCTCTCAGATCAAGTCATACTAACTAAAGAGGGCCTTCAATTCTCTACACCAGCTAATCTAGTTTTCATTAAGAATACATTTTAATGAAAGGAATTACTATCGCATTCCTAGTCCACTGGAATAAGTTTTCTGAGTCTCCTGAAATATTTTTATTTCCTATATTTAAATCTCAACTGCAATCACATGTAAATAATATTCTTTGAAATAACAGTGACCACAACAATCACAATCGGGAGGTTTTCCTTTTTCTTTTTAATTTAAATTTATTTGATGTTGGAAGAATCAAATCCTGATTTCAGTGAATCTAATTATTTAGTTTTTTCTTCTTAAAAAGTCGTGCATTATTTGAGTCTGTAAATTTTAAACAGCTATATCTCAGAACTAGAACTCTCAAGAATAAATGATACAGCTCCAAGGAAGGCCTGTGAGATCTTCAAGTTTTAATAAAAAAATATGCTGTGGTTATTGTTATTGATGTTGATCATGCAAGAAGTAACACTTCCTTCATTGCATCATTTCTGTTCCCCACAACAAGGACCATCACACTGTTAAAATACTGCCTTTATTATTAATGGTAATCAATGAACCTCTAATCAAATAGTTGATAAATGAATATAAATTGTGTTTTAAATAAAATATTCAAATGTGATATGTCATTACTTATAATTCCACATATTAACTGGGCTTTGAAAATTGGGCTTCCTTTGTGGCTCAGCCAGAAAAGAATCCACCTGCTATGTGGGAGACCTGGCTTCCATCTCTGTGTTAGGAAGAGTCTGATCCCTGGGTTGGGAAGATCCTCTGGAGAAGGGGAAAGCTACCCACTCCAGTATTCTGGTCAGAAGAATTCTGTGGACTGTAATGGACTATTAATCCAATTTCATTGGATGAAGTCTTACTGCTCTTTACTATCTACACAATCAGAAAGAAAATAAAACTTATATTTAAAAATGGAGATAACACAACTTTCCAAAAATCTTGCCAAAATAATTTATATATTTCTTTCAATTAGATCCTGAAGAATTCTGTAGTTTATGCTGCAATATCTTAATAAGAGGTACACTTCAGTTTGAGTGGCAGAAGATTTATGAAAATATTATTTAAACTTTATTCTTGAAATTGGTCTTCCCATTAATTTCCCTCTCTGCAGACTGGACTACTATGCAAGCATTGGGCAGTATCTTCCCATATTAGATTTTTTTGTGTATTATTGGGGAGAAAGAATTTTCCTCTACCTTTCCAAGATTCTTTTACAGGTCTATTAATCAAATTGACATGATGAGATAGATTAACAGAAGAAAGATCAAATTGAATTTCATTCATATGGAAACCCCACACATGTGGGAAGTTCAAAAAAAGAATGTAAAATGAAGTTTATATGTCATTCTGAGCTAAGGAATTAGATAACAGCTTCCAAGTGCAACAGGGTAATTCACAGAACAATGAGAAAAAGCAAACACTGGATAATTAGTTTGCCCTACCATGCAACTGGGTCACTCAAAATTTTTCTCTGGTAATAATTCTGGGAAAGTAAAAGTATCAGTTGCTCAGTCATGTTCGACTCTTTGTGACCCCATGGACTGCATCCCACAAGGTTCCTCTGTCTATGGGATTTTCCATCCCATAGAGTTCTTTGAGCAAGAATACTGGAGTGGGTAGCCATTCCCTTTTCCAGGAGACATTCCTGACCCAGGGATGGAACCCAGGTCTCTTGCATTAAAGGCAGATTCGTTACCATCTGAGCCACCAGGGAAGCCTAGAAACACACCCATTTTGAATTCTTCTAGGTAGTCAAGAGAGGAGCAGAGTTTGTCTTGAGATTACAGGGTCTCAATTTACATTTAAAGTCACTTAGTCATGTCTGAATCTTTGCAACACCATGGACTATACATGGACATGAAATTAAAAGATGCTTGCTCCTTGGAAAAAAAGTTATGACCAACCTAGACAGCATATTAAGAAGCAGAGATTACTTTGCCGACAAAGGTCCGTCTAGTCAAAGCTATGGTTTTTCCAGTAGTCATGTATGGATATGAGAGTTGGACTATAAAGAAACCTGAGTGCCGAAAAATTGATGCTTTTGAACTGTGGTGTTGGAGAAGACTCTTGAGAGTCCCTTGGACTGCAAGGAGATCCAACCAGTCTATCCTAAAGGAAATTAGTCCTGAATATTCCTTGGAAGGACTGATGCTGAGGCTGAAACTCCAATACTTTGGCCACCTGATGCAAGGAACTGACTCATTGGAAAAGACCCTGATGCTGGGAAAGATTGAAGGTGGGAAGAGAAGGGGATGACAGAGGATGAGATGGTTGGATGGCATCACCGACTCAATGGGCATGAGTTTGAGTAAACTCCGGGAGTTGGTGATGGACAGGGAGGCCTGGCATGCTGCAGTCCATGGGGTTGCAAAGAGTAGGAAATGACTGAGCAACTGAACTGACTGACTAAGAGACAGGAGGATACAAACTGCAAGTGTGAGATTTTTGGTTTCCCTGATAGCTCAGTTCGTGAAGAATCCCCCTGCAATGCCAGAGACCCTGGTTCGATTCCTGGGTCAAGAAGATCTCATAGAGAAGGGATAGGCTAGCTGCTCCAGTATTCTTGGGCTTCCCTTATGGCTCAGCTGGTAAAGAATCCACCTGCAATGCAGGAGACCTGGGTTTGTAAGATCCCCTGGAGAAGGGAAAGGCTACCCACTCCAGTATTCTGGCTTGGAGAATACCATGGACTGTATAGTCCAGTTCAGTCAGTCAGTTCAGTTGCTCAGTTGTGTCTGGCTGTTTGTGACCCCATGGCCTGCAGTACATCAGGCCTCCCTGTCCATTACCAACTCCCAGAACCTGCTTACTCAAACTCATGTCCATTGAGTCGGTGATGCCATCCAACCATCTCATCCTCTGTCATCCCCTTCTCCTCCCACCTTCAATCTTTCCCAGCATCAGGGTCTTTTCCAATGAGTCAGTTCCTTGCATCAGGTGGCCAAAGTATTGGAGTTTCAGCTTCAGCATCGTCCTTCCAATGAATATTCAGGACTAATTTCCTTTAGGATGGACTGGTTGGATCTCCTTGCAGTCCAAGGGACTCTCAAGAGTCTTCTCCAACACCACAGTTCAAAAGCATCAATTTTTCAGCACTCAGGTTTCTTTATAGTCCAACTCTCAAATCCATACTTGACTACAGAAAAAAACATAGTTTTGACCTGTCTCTTAAGAGAGAGATAAAACTTTTCTGACACTTGCAGCCTATTTCCTCCATTTAGAGACCCCTAGCCTTCCTGCCTGTCACCCTCTCATTCTGCCTTTACTTCAAAATAATTAATGTGCAAGCATGGCACATTTTGGGGAACTCATTCTGAACCCCTGTGGTATTTTATCCATTACTGTACATATTCCATTAGAGTGGAGACAGTGTTTTATTCATATTTGCGACCCTGACCCCATGAACTGCAGAATACCAGGATTGCTTCCCTGTTCTTCACTATCTCCTTGAGTTTGCTCAAACTCATGTCCATTGAGTCAGTGATGCCATCCAACCATCTCATCCTCTGTCATCACGCCCTTTTCCTCCTGCCCTCAATCTTTCCCATCATCAGAGTCTTTTTCAATAAGTCACTTCTTCACATCATGTGGCCAAAGTGTTGGAGCTTCAAATTCAGCAGCAGTCCTTCCAATGAATATTCAGCGTTGATGAACATTAATTACATGGTGGAATAATAAAGAGATTGAGAGATTTGGGGTACCAGTAATTTGGTCTTCCCTGGTGGCTCAGTGTTAAAGAATCAGTTTGCCAGTGTAGGAGACATAGGTTCGATCCCTGGTTCAGAAAGATCCCCTACGGAAGGAAATGGGAACGAACTCCAGTATTCTTCTCTGGGAAATCTCAGAGACAGAGAAGCCTGGCTGGCTATAGTCCATGGAGTCACAGTAATGTTCGGCACAGTTGAGCGACTAAAGAGCAACAATTTGGAAGAAGGCAGTGATTCTGGACAGGGGCCAGCATTAAGGACAGAGAATTATGGAGACCTCAATGATACAAATTTCTGAGGTTCTCAAAAAATGTCTTTACCCAAGGTTGTTTTTGTGGTTTTTAAAAACTTCTCCATTCCCAGACCTTTATCTATGCTATTTCAACTGTTTATTTCAATATATTACTTTCACTCATTCTGTGACTGAGAGCTTCCTGTAATAAGAAACAAATTTACAAGAGAAAAACAAGTTTAATACCATGTATGTCTGATGTATACATAGAATAGACAGAGGGGAACTGAGTAAAACTCCCAGAAGTGACCTGAACCACTACTTTAAACATCATCTTCAGCTAAAGACAAAATATGTTGGAGATACTGGCATTTATTTATAGGGATTGAGCAGGAAACCCAGAGTAAAGCAGGTGTGGCAGATTTAAGTCCTGTACCTTCCTCAGGTAAGTTTCTTGTGAATTATTAATATCTTTCTCTTCCTGGCTCAAAGAAGGAGATAACCTTACAAATGGAGATTCCTCATATAAATGTAAATTTCCCTTAGTGTATGTGTTAGCTGCTCAGTTGTGTCCGACTTAGTGATCCCATGGACTCTACCCTGCCAGGCTCCTCTATGCATGGGATTCTCCAGGCTAGAATACTGGAATGTGTAGCCATTCCCTTTTTCAGGGGACCTTCTTGACCCATGGATCCAACCCGGGTCTCCTGCATGGTAAGGATTCTTTACCATCTGAGTGACCAGGGAAGGCCTCAATATTAAATTCTGTTTTTATAGTTTCTCCTGTGTCTGCTTTTTCTCAAAACCATCAGCTCATCATAATGCCATTTATGGCATTGCATTACTAGGGAGTTTGTTAAAACTATTAAAGAGAATTCATAAGGTTAACAACTAGGAGTCAAAAATACATTTTCTCTCTAGGGGGACATTTTCTTTGGAAGTGACCAGGGAAGGCCTCAATATTAAATCTGTTTTTAAGAATATGTGCTTTTATCTGTTCACCAAAATACCAAATAGCTACTAGCAATGATCTGTGAATTATTACTTTATCTTTTCTGTATATTTTACACAACATTCGTGTTTTGCAGTAGCATTCAAAAGCAATTGCTAAAGTTTTAAAAGAAGGTAACAAGAGTCACCACAGAACAAAGGAACAGAGGAGGCCTCTTTTTTTTTTTTTTTTTTTTGGTCCAATTCCCCTCCCCCACTTAAGGCGTGACTTCCCGCCTCCTCCTTTCTTCAGGTTCTCAGTTCGGTCCGCTAACAGACGTATAAAGGTGCATCGCGAGGCATGAAGTTAGACTTCTTCAGCTTTCCGGGCTTTGACAATGTCTGGTCGCGGTAAAGGCGGAAAGGGTCTGGGCAAGGGAGGCGCCAAGCGCCACCGCAAAGTCCTTCGGGATAACATCCAGGGCATCACCAAGCCCGCCATTCGGCGCCTGGCTCGTCGCGGTGGTGTAAAGCGCATCTCCGGGCTCATCTACGAGGAGACTCGTGGGGTGCTGAAGGTGTTTCTGGAGAACGTGATCCGGGACGCGGTCACCTACACTGAGCACGCCAAGCGGAAGACGGTCACTGCTATGGATGTGGTCTACGCTCTCAAACGCCAGGGCCGCACCCTCTACGGCTTCGGCGGCTGAGTCTCCGCGTTCTTCCGCATCCAACAAAAGGTCCTTTTAAGGGCCCCACTCTTTCACTTGAGGAGCCGTGATGCCTCTTTGCTTTCGAGTTAGCTTCCTCCTACTTGGTACACCCTTAACTTCCTTATTGCTTCGGGCATTACTTCCACCCTTTGTTGTGAGTTTCATTTTATGCTTCCAAGCAATGTCTTGAACATAGTTTTGTATTTTACTTTGAAACCTACTCAGTGGAATGTTTAGTCTAATAGCCTAGACGTTCATAAATGGAAGCAAATGTATCACCCAAATACATGGAGCTTAAGGTTGAACCAGAGTGGCATTTCTCTTAGATGGAACATAAGCTAATATCTATCAAGGGAGAGAGAAAGACACTTTCGTAGCCAGTTGAGACATGAAGTCTTAAACTGTTCCATCACAGTGATAGCTCCATGTGCCCTCATGAAATAAACCTATGTTCAATAGGCATTAACACTAGTGTGGAAGGATGATAAAGTATAGGCTCACTGTAATATCCCGCAAAACAGTTGGTGAGCTGCTGCTGCTGCTGCTAAGTCGCTTCAGTCGTGTCCGACTGTGCGATCCCATAGATGGCAGCCCACCAGGCTCCACCATCCCTGGGATTCTCCAGGCAAGACTACCGGAGTGGGTTGCCATTTCCTTCTCCAGTGCATGAACGGTTGGTGAGGGTGGAATGCAATTAAAAAGCATTTCAACAAAAACAGTCATATTACAGAAATATTCTCTACAATGAAAAAATACTAGGCAGCTTTATAAACCAGAACAACGAATTTAAAATTAACTTAAAAAGATTCTTGGTACAGAATTGGAATAAGGAATAAGATTGAGATTGGAATTGGAGTAAATTGGAAAGGAAAAAGATTAGGAAATTCAGACCTAAACTCTGAAGGAGGTCTTAGCATATTCCTAGAATCTTAGAAGCTATATAAAGAAACCCAAAGCCAAGGGGGAAACCTTGACTAGTGTAGACACACAGACCAAAGAGCGATTGCCTCAGTTCAGTTCAGTTCAGTCGCTAAGTCATGTCCGACTATTTGCGACCCCATGGACTGCAGTGCACCAGGCCTCCCTGTCCATCACCAACTCCCGGAGTTTACTCAAACTCATGTCCATTGAGTCGGTGATGCCATCCAACCATCTCATCCTCTGTCATCCCCTTCTCCTGCCTTCAATCTTTCCCAGCACCAGGGTCTTTTCCAATGAGTCAGTTCTTTGCATCAGGTGGCTAAAGTATTGGAGTTTCAGCTTCAGCATCAGTCCTTCCAAGGAATATTCAGGACTGATCTCCTTTAGGATAGACTGGTTGGCTCTCCTTGCAGTCCAAGGGATTCTCAAGAGTCTTCTCCAACACCACAGTTCAAAAGCATCAATTTTTCAGCACTCAGCTTTCTGTATAGTCCAACTCTTACATCCATACATGACGACTGGAAAAACCATAGCTTTGACTAGATGGACGTTTGTTGGTAAAGTAATGTCTCTGCTTTTTAATATGCTGTCTAGGCTGGCCATAGCTTTTCTTCCAAGGAGCAAGTGTCTTTTAATTTCATGGCTGCAGTCACCATCAGCAGTGATTTTGGAACCCCCAGAAATAAAGTCTGTCAGTGTTTCCATCGTTTCCCCACCTGTTTGCCATGAAGTGATGGGACCAGGTGCCATGATCTTAGTTTTCTGAATGTTGAGTTTTAAGCCAACTTTTTCACTCTCCTGCCTGTTTCACTTTCATCAAGAGGCTCTTTAGTTTTTTGCTTTCTGCCATAAGGTTGGTGTCATCTGCATACCTGAGGTTATTGATATTTCTTCTGGCAATCTTGATTCCAGCTTGCGCTTCATCCAGTCCAGCATTTCTCATGATGTATTTTGCATATAAGTTAAATAAGCAGGGTGACCATATATAGCATTGACGTACTCCTTTCCTGATTTCAAACCAGTCTGTTGTTCCATATCCAGTTCTAACTGTTGCTTCTTGATCTGCATACAGATTTTTCAGAGGGCAGGTCAGGCGGTCTGGTATTCCCATCTCTTTAAGAATTTTCCACAGTTTGTTGTGATCCACACAGTCAAAGACTTTGGCATAGTCAATAAAGCAGAAGTAGATGTTTTTCTGGAACTCTCTTGCTTTTTTGATGATCCAGTGGATGTTGGCAATTTGATTTCTGGTTTCTCTGCCTTTTCTAAACCAGCTTGAACGTCTGGAAGTTCATGGTTCACATACTGTTGAAGCCTGGCTGGGAGAATTTTTAGCATTACGTTGCTAGCGTGTGAGATGAGTGCAATTGTGTAGTAGTTTGAACATTCTTTGGCATTGCCTTTCTTTGGGATTGGAATGAAAACTGACTTTTTCCAGTCCTGTGACCACTGCTGAGTTTTCTATATTTGCTGATATATTGAGTGCAGCACTTTCACGGCATCCTCTTTTAGGATTTGAAATAGCTCAACGGGAATTCCATCACCTCCACTAGCTTTGTTCATAGTGATGCTTCCTCAGGCCCACTTGACTTCGCATTCCAGGATGTCTGGCTCTAGGTGAGTGTGAGTGATCACACCATCGTGATTATCTGGGTCATGGAGATCTTCTCTGTGCAGTTCTTCTGTGTATTCTTGCCACCTCTTCTTAATATGTTCTTCTGTTAGATCCATGCCATTTCTTGTCCTTTATTGTGCTCATCTTTGCATGAAATGTTCTCTTGGTATCTCTAATTTTCTTGAAGAGATCTCTAGTCTTCCTTATTCTATTGTTTTCCTCTATTTCTTTGCATTGAACACGAAGGAAGGGTAGCAATTGCCTACAGGAAAAAAAAAATGACAAAATGACTAGGTTTACATATTTTTATATCTGAAGCTAAAAATTCCCTTGTCTCATCAACACTTAATCTTTGTAAAATCAAATGCTAAATATTCATCTAGCCAGTCTCCCAACTCAGGAATATTTTTTTGACAACCCTAGCCCCATCTCTGAAACACAATAAAAGAAAACAGAATCTCTGTTTCCCAGAAAGAGAGAGGCCTAACTTCCATTATTACAACATTACAAATTGCTATGTCTACTAATTTTTGAGCAGATTGTATCCATTTAGCTGTATAAAAGAGAGCGATTTCTCTCCTTGCTTTGCAATCCCTTTAGCAAAATTGCCTGTGATGTGGTTCACATTCTGGTTTCATGCTTATTCAGTAATAAAGCTTTTCTGTTTTTACTCCCTTTGTGCAGAGGTTTTTCTGAATTGGGAGGTATTACTTTTAGCTATATTCCCACATTTTCTGAAGATCTATTTTTGTGGCTTTCCATTGACGTCTTGAATAATTCTGACAGAAGTCTCTCAGTTCTTAAAAACAAACAAAAACCCCCACAGAAAAAAAATCCTTAAATATTCAGTACATAATTTAATGCTATCTTATATGTAGCGTTTTAGTATTTGTCTTTAGAAATCTATTATCATATTTATAGCCTGATTTCTTTTTGATATGGGAAGGGAAAGGCTACCCACTTCAGTATCCTGGCCTGGAGAATTCCATGGACTATAGTCTGTGGGGTCGCAAAGAGTTGGACACAACGGAGTGACTTTCACTTTCACAAAATATAGATCTGAAATTGAGCTTTTCAGAAGAATCATCAAAAGAACTTTAACAAATAACTGTACCTGATACTGTCAAGCTCTACTACAGAATTTCTTCAAGATTTTCCAAGCCATATCAGAAGCAGGGTGCTTAATCCAAAATCAACAAAGCAAGAATTAATCACACTGGACTGAATTACCCTGAGCTGAATGAACCGATTTGATTATGGCTAAAGGTCCTTTATTAAAACTTTCTTTAAAATAAAAAAAAAATTAAAAAAATATATTTTAATACTTTTGATACCTTTTTCTGATTCCTCAAATTTTAGAAAAATATTTAGGTAACTGAACTTTTGATAAACTGTTAGCAATATTAACAATACTTTTGAAAATATAAAATATATGTTGCTTGATTATTAACACAGGCTTAAAACTAAGCATGAAAGTGTTAATTGCTCAGTTGTGTCTGACTCTTTGGGACCCCATAGACAGTAACCTGCCAGGCTCCTCTGTCCATGGGATTTTCCAGGCAAGAATACTGGAGTGGGTAGCCATTCCCTTCTCCAGGGGATCATGCTGACCCAGGAATTCAACCTGAATCTCCTGCATCTCCTCCATAAACAAGAAGGCCTTCATCCCTTTTCACAACTGTGTCATATAAACATACCAACTTGGTCCAGTGGTTAAAAATCCACCTGTGCTCTAAAAATCCAAGAGCCACAACAACTGAGTCCATGTGCAGCAACTACTGAAGCCCGAGAGCCCTAGAACCCGTGCTCCACAAGAGAGTAGCCCTAGCTCTCTGCAACTAGAGAAAGTCTGCATGCAGTAACAAAGACTCAGCATAGCCAGTAATAAATAAAAGTAAATATTTTTTAAAAAGCAGACCAAGTTGAACAAAAGATACAAATTTAAGTATTCTATTATATACCTATCTAACAGTCTGGTCATGTTTCATCAAATTCTTGATCTTGGCTTCCTAAACATTTTGAAATATATATTTCTTATACTATTTGCAGAGCTGTAATTCTGCTGCAGAGAAATAAGTGAAACTCAAAAGATGCATTAAGTATTTTACATGATTCAGCTGTGGTCCATCTCCTTGAACTCTTATTTTAAGCCTTAACTTACCCCATATCTTTCTCCTTGTCTCAGGCTGTATGTTTAAATTTATTTTTTAAAAATCAGGATCTCTAGCATTTTAATTTGATTTGAGTCTTTTTATGCTCTGGGAGAACTTGCCTCATAGTTTCAATTGAGGCTACCAGGGCATCAAGATAATCTCCCACAGGTTAGTGGGGGATCAAATATGGAAACAGCGAAAACACTAAAGATATTAAAGCAAGTAACCTAGGAGAGAGAAGATAGTCCTTCCGTCAAGGTGGGAGCACGATGGTACTGAGAATTGATGTTCCCATATGTATTTTGAAGGCAAAATCAGGAAGATTTCTAGAAGAATTGAATGGAGAAGAATGAAATCATTATCAACTAAATCAGGGAGTGATTTAATGAAAGATTAGGAGGAAGGAATACTAAAGACTGTTTTGTGCATGTTAATTTTAGGATGTCAAACATCCATGTGAAGAAAGCAATTAGGAGATGGGGGAATTTCCTGGCAGTCGGGTAGTTACAATTCAGCACTTTCACTGCTGAGGCCCTGTTCAGGGAACAAAGATACCACAAGTCACTTGGCCAAAAAAAAAATGAGAGAGAAAAGAAAGAAAGTACTTGAGGTTATGTCTGTCTGGAGTTTAGGAGAGAAGCCTGAGTTGGCAATATACAGTTGGAAGTCATTGATATACAGATGGTATTGAAAGTCTGAGCTTGGTAAGATCTTCAAGGGGGTGAGTATAGAGCAAGAAGCAGTAAAAACTTACACCTGTATCCCCCAACATTAAGGGTCTGTGGAGAAGAGATGAACTAACAAAAGATACAGAGCCTCTGATAAAATAGAACCAAGTGAAAAAAGCATATCAAAGAGAAATTATAGGATCAATTATGTCAGTGTTTCCAATAGATTAAGTAAAATGAAGACTAATTATTGGCCATTGGATGTATCAATAGGAAAATTATTTTGATGATTTTATATTAGTTTACTTTCTGTCTTTTCCCTAGTAGAGAAAAAGGGGGGACTTTTCCCCCTCGTAATATCACCAGTGCCAAGTACAATGTCTGAAATCTAGCAGTTATTCAAGAATTAATAAATAAATGAATTAGTTAACAAACATTCCTGCTGCTATCGACTGAGAGCTCTTCTTACTGACTGTTCTACAGTGTCCTCACTAGGGTAGAGTCCTGAGCAGGCAATGGAACTGTGTTAAGCAATACATGCTAATCCTCAGGGCATTTAGTCACAATAAATTTTTTCTATTTGTTAAAGTTTTAAAGACTATGGTTTCTTTTTAAGGGTAGTTTTCCTAGTATAGCTGGAAAGGAAAGTCAAGCTGTTTACCTAGGTTTCTGATGCCTCAATTCTATAACCACTGAACCTAGCAGATGTTTATAGCAAGATCTTTCTATAAAACAAATTTTAATTCATTGACCATAAATAAAATAAACCCTTGAATTTGAACTCAATCCTCTCTTGGGAGAAAGGTAAGAACTTGAATTCCTGGACAAGACCTCTCATTGCAACAAAGAAAGATTGATGCCTTGTCTCTTAATTTGGATCTGAACCTTGGGGCTGAGAGTTCCACAGCCTTTGACTGTATTCTCTTAAAGTTGAAACTGATGGAAAAATGATATTAAAAACCAAAATTTGCCCTTAGATTTGAAAAGGCCTGTGGAGCCAGGAGAAATGAGAGGTGCTAATGAGTTGTATTTGAATCAATATTAATTCAAATTATTATTTGAATCTTCACATAGATTCTGATAACTGGTCTAGAGAAACATCAGTTATTAATATTTAAACAAGCAACTTTCTCATAGTAATTCTTATGTGAGGGAGAGATCTCATGCCCGCATGATGCCTGGGTTTCTTTTTGGCAGTTAAATTCTATGCCATTCAAAAAAATGAGATGAGGTTGACAGAAAAGGAGAACATGGAGTATGAGAAAGACAAAAATTACAGCAAACCTATCAGTTATGCTGTGATCATCCTCAGAAAGCTAAGGAAGGCGCCTCCTCCCCTTTATTTACGGCCCAGATTGTGAATAGAAATGAACAGGATGATATTGTAGGAATAACCAAAGCGATCCTTATCACTCAATTGTATAAATGGAGAAGCTAAGGCCCAGAAAAATATGTAACTTAACTCATTATCACAAGGGAATGGTGGTATAGGTTTAATGCCAAGTCATCTGCTCCTAATGATTATGCTTAAACTTTTCACCATCTTGCACCCCTTTAGTTGGTATCAATAGTAAAATCACTGTAAGTCAGAATGAGAAAAACAAATATTGAATAGTAAGTCATATATATGGAATCTAGAAAGATGGGACTGATGGACCTATTTGCAGGACAGCAATAGAGACGCAGACCTAGAGAACAGACTTGTGGACACAGTGAGGGAAGGAGAGGGTGGGATGAATTGATTAGCGTTGAAACATATACATTGCCATCTATAAAATAGAAAACCAGTGGAGATTTGCTGTATGATGCGGGGAGCTCAACTGTGACAACCTAGAAATGTTGGAGTGGGGAGGGAAGTTCAAGAGAGAGGGGAACATATATATACCTATGGCTGATTCATGTTGATGTTTGGCAGAAACCAACACAATATTGTAAAGCAATTATTCTCCAATTAAAACCAAATTAATAAACAAGAATAAAGTCATAAAAGACATTTGCATCTCTCAAAATACTTATTTTTACATTTTACATCCTGAATAGTTTATGTCCAAAATATATGTGGATCTGCTTAGTGATGCCAAATCAGACTTTTCACAGGATGAAAGTAAGTACATTTTTCATGAACATGTTTACATTAGTGACCAAAACAACTAAGAAAAAATGTCCAAATAAAACATTTGCACTGCATATGTGCACCAGAAATTTTGTGCTTTTGCTTTATCTGAATCCATTACTATAACTGCCCCTTCTCAATTCTTACCACCAGTGGTATTCATTTCACCAAATACATAAATTAACACCTAATGAGGACCAATTACGAACCTCAACTTTAAAAAGACCACCTAATTAAAAAAAAATTTTTTTCTTTTTAACTGTTTTAACTCACTTGATTATGTGTACTAATTTCAAGTGTTCTCTCCGACTTCCCTTGTAGTCCAGTGGTTAAGAATCCGCCTGTCAATGCAAGGGAGCATGGGTTTGATCCCTGGTCCTGAAAGATTCCGCACGGCACGGGGCAACCAAGCTCAAGTGCCACAATTAAGCCTGTGCTCTAGACCCCGACAGCCACAACTGTTGAGCCAAGACGCTGCAAATACTGAAGCTGCAACTACCGATCCGGTCCCAGACTCGATTGTACTTTACTTGTCATTGTACCGCCTATTAGTCGAAATTTTTAAAGTATCCTACTCTTAACAGGACGGCTTAACTACAAGAATTTTATTGTTTAGAAAAAAAGTTACTTGGTATCAAAAAGTTTTACGTTGACTAGCTAATGGATGGCTACGTCCACTAGCTAGTCATGCAACTTTAGGCCCCAACCAACCTAGCATGAATGTGTTAAGAGCTTGACCGGGCACGGGACCCCGCTGTTCAAGGGTGGGACTGGGCGCACATGGGCCTTTAAGTAGAAACAAGACTGCCTTTTAGACCAAAGCACTAAGTGCATCTTTGGCACTTGATGAAACTGGAATTACAGCGCCTTACAAGAGAAACTGGGAAGCCCTTAAAAGGGCCTTTTGTTAGGTGAATGGAAACAAAATGAACACTCAGCCGCCGAAGCCGTAGAGGGTGCGGCCCTGGCGCTTGAGTGCGTAGACCACGTCCATGGCGGTGACAGTCTTGCGCTTGGCGTGCTCGGTGTAGGTTACCGCGTCCCGGATCACGTTCTCCAGAAACACCTTCAGCACCCCGCGGGTCTCCTCGTAGATGAGGCCGGAAATGCGCTTCACACCACCGCGACGAGCCAGGCGCCGAATGGCGGGCTTCGTGATGCCCTGGATGTTATCGCGAAGAACTTTGCGGTGGCGCTTGGCGCCTCCCTTGCCCAGACCCTTTCCGCCTTTGCCGCGACCAGACATGGTAAAAACCCGGAAAGCCGAAAAAGTCCGACTTCCACGCCTCGCGATGCCCCTTTATCCATCTGTTAGCGGACCGAACTGAGAACCTGAAGAAAGGTGGAGGCGGGAAGTCACGCCTTAAGTGGGGGAGGGGAATTGGACCAAAAGGGAAAAAAAAAAGAGGCCTTCCTTCTCTGTTGCTTTGTACTGTGGTAACTCTGTTTTAACACTTTAGCAATTGCTTTTGAACGCGAGCGAAAACACAAATGTGGAAAATACAGAAAAGGGGAAGTAATAAATAATAATAACTTGTTATCGCACCACATAGATCTCCGCTAGTAGCTAATTTGGTATTTTGGTAAACAGATAAAAGCGCAGACTCCAAGAAAATGTATGTTATTCTGTACATGGCCTTCTAAAACCTCTTTATACTGGTATATTTAAATCAATTCCCCTTGATTTTTTAATAACAAGTTATTAATGTCTGCTTATTATTGCTTATGAATTTTCCATAGCACAGTTTTAAACAGTTTTCTACCAATTCCTTAATCAGCAAGATTTTTTAATATAATTTTTTGCTGCTGTTGAAATACCACTTTTAACATCATACTTAGAACTATTACTAAAATTCTGTTCTATGTATTACAGTTTCCAAATAATCTATTTGTTATTCAGAATTAATTTGGGGATAGATTATATTTTGTCTTTGATCAACTGTCCACCCAGCAAGATTTATGGATTTATTTCCCAGTAAGAGTACCATCTTTAATGTAATTTCTGTAATATGCTGGGAAAATTTGTCCTTCCTAGTGTGTTTCCATTAGAATGTTTTCAACATTGCAAATTGTTTCAAGAAAAAAGAAAAGGACTTTGGGCTTTTCAGAGGCACCAGGCTTTCCTGCCAACATAGAGAAGGTGCATTGTTTCAAAGAGAACTGAAGAGGTGAAGTGAAGGAGATTTAAAGTTTTCCAATTCTTCACTCTTAAATTGGCACAAGAGAAAGGACTCAGGATTATTTTTCAAACTGCTCTTCATCCATCTACTACCTTTAACAATGCTTATCATTTTACAGTTTTCTATGGAAGGTGGAGCAGGGTGGGTAAATTGCAAGGAGAGGGATCTAGAAGAGAACCTAGAAAACTGTCAAAAACTATGCTGTTGCATGACAAGTCATCAAGTCCTGTTAGTACTCTATCTTAAAATTACTGTACATCCCAACTATAAAGGTTGAGATTTTAATAATGCATGAGGTTCTGGGCCGGTTGCAGCTTGGAGAGCAAGCACTCAGACACACTGGTGGTGAAGTTGGCCTCCTTGTCATCGAATATCTAAAACTACCAGATCTGCCTCTTCAATTTCAAACGCAGGAAGTATCTAAGTAGTGAAAAGTTGCAACCAGGAGAGCCGTGAGCTACACCGGGATTCATGACCTCCGGAGAAGAGGATTTCGATCAGGGGTCAGAGATGAGTCTTGATCACTTGAAGCTTATGTGTAATAAAATTTTATTAACATATACAGGGATAAAGGAAGCTTCTGACATCAGAAGGGGGCATTAGAAAGGGACATAAAGAGTGACCCCCTTGCTAGCTTTTAGCAAGCAGTTATATATCTGTTAAAGAATCACTTCAAAACTGAGAGTTGCATCAAGCCCCTCTCCCACAAAGGCATTTTAAGATAGCACGGGCATAAAGTGAGTCATCCGCCACCATAAAACAATTGACATGAAATTTAAAGAAAAGCAGCTTTCCAAGCAAATACACAGTTTCATTACCATAGCTTAAGAGAACATTTCCTTGAGTAAGACAACAATGGTTTGTTGGGCCATTACCTGTTCAAGGTTTGAGTCTTAAGAAAAAGATTTCCGTAAGAAAAACGCATTGGTTAGCTCAAGCTTTGAGAAAAGTTTAAGTTCAGGTTCAGGCAGAACCAGGTGACATCATGACAACACAAAACTTATAAGAAACCTTTAAATTTTGTATAGAGGTGGGAAAAAAAAAATCTGCCACTTGGGAGTCTATTTCCTCTGCTTGGGGACCCCTAGCCTTCCTGTTACCCTCTGTGTAGCTTATTGGTTATGCTGCAAAAAACCAGTTCTGTGTTACAACTGTCTCTTTGACTTGCTTCTCCTTGTTATAATCATATATAATGAGCTGCCTCAGACGACCCTGGCCCTCGGCCTGTTCAATTGCCTTTCTTCAGGTCACAGAAAATCTAAACCGCCCATCTGTGAATGGCTACAAAAAATAAGGTAATACATGCCTTCCCTGATGCTGGCCATTGCCATTCCCGGAGATGGCCCTTTTTACCTTATTGCCTCTCCCTCCTCTGCTTTTTGACGTTAGTTCTAAAGAACTTGACATCCAGATCCCGACAAGATGGTTAAGGCATTACTCTGCCATCATCTCGGTTTGGCGGCTTTGTGTAGTATCCCTTGCCTAAACATTTTGTTTCTGAGGTTCAATGGCCTAGAGCGTAGGGAGCAGCGAGTTGGTGGAGTCGGCAGTGAACAAGACAGACACCCGACAGACTAACTGGAAGACCTTAACTGTATGATCACAGAAAAACCCAGAAGTGATTGCAATGCCCTGGCTACTTACGCTTCAACTAGTTATCTTCAAATACTTTTGCAAACAATTCGAGCAAGTGAAACTTATGCCTTCATTAAGAAACGACTGTAAACACACACACAAAAAAACCTCTCAAGAAACTTATCTGAAACCACACTGACACTTCAAAACAGTTACCAGTGGACAGGCCCTTTTATAGAAAACGTAGGTGGCTCTGAAAAGAGCCTTTGGGTTTTAAGAAATCCAGTTACTCTGCAGCCAGTTCCTCACTTGGAGCTGGTGTACTTGGTGACGGCCTTGGTGCCCTCAGACACAGCGTGCTTAGCCAGCTCCCCGGGCAACAGAAGGCGAACGGCGGTCTGGATCTCCCTGGATGTGATGGTCGAGCGCTTGTTGTAATGCGCCAGGCGCGACGCCTCGCCCGCGATGCGCTCGAAGATGTCGTTGACGAAGGAATTCATGATGCCCATGGCTTTGGACGAGATGCCGGTGTCCGGGTGGACCTGCTTCAGCACCTTGTACACGTACACGGAGTAGCTCTCCTTGCGGCTGCGCTTGCGCTTCTTGCCGTCCTTCTTCTGCGCCTTGGTCACCGCCTTCTTGGAGCCCTTCTTCGGGGCCGGAGCGGACTTGGCTGGCTCAGGCATGCTGAAGTACTGCAGTCACAGAACCACCGAACAAGGGAAAGCCGCGAGGCACCTTTTTAAGGACAAGGCTTTATGCAAATGAAGCGCAGTAGAGGTTTCTGGTGATTGGTGCCTCTTCTGTGTGACATCACAGCTCAGCTTCGCCCAATCAAGGTAGGCATCCTGCATAGTCGCATTTCCATTGGTCTAAACAAAAGTAAAACGGTAGCCAATCGCACAGCTTTCTTTTCGCGCCCAGCGAGGGTTATAAACTTTCCGTTTTTGTATTCGCCTGTCACTCTTCGACGGTGAGCGGTGATCCTGAATCATGTCTGGACGCGGCAAACAAGGCGGCAAAGCTCGCGCCAAGGCCAAGACCCGCTCCTCGCGGGCCGGTCTCCAGTTCCCCGTGGGCCGAGTGCACCGGCTGCTCCGCAAAGGCAACTACGCGGAGCGGGTCGGTGCCGGAGCCCCGGTGTACCTGGCGGCGGTGCTGGAGTACCTGACGGCCGAGATCCTGGAGCTGGCGGGCAACGCGGCCCGGGACAACAAGAAGACGCGCATCATCCCGCGTCACCTGCAGCTGGCCATCCGCAACGATGAGGAGCTCAACAAGCTGCTGGGCAAAGTCACCATCGCTCAGGGTGGTGTCCTGCCCAACATCCAGGCGGTGCTGCTGCCCAAGAAGACTGAGAGTCACCACAAGGCCAAAGGCAAATAGAGGTCTGGATTACTTCGCAGCAGATCAAAGGTCTCAATCAAACCAAAGGCTCTTTTCAGAGCCACTGAAAGTTTTCTGGGAAGAACTGAGCACTAAGTTTTAAAGCTTACATCTTTGATGGTTTAACATAAACAGGAATTATGCCAACCTTGAAAGGGGTGTCATGTCTAAACTTGGTCAGTCAGCATTGGCGGATAAGAGGATTTATTTACTCATTACATATTGCCACCCTGTGCCAATTATGAGTTGGGAGAGCACAAAACTTATGCTGGAGGGTGTATTCCTTTCTGTGGCAGCTTTAAGACTTTGGTTTTCTGTGTTTTAGTAATTAAAGACATTCCGTGTGTCTAGACGGAGAAGGCAATGGCACCCCACTCCAGTTTTCTTGCCTAGAAAATCCCATGGACGGAGGAGCCTGGTAGGCTACCGTCTATGGGGTCGCAAAGAGTCGGACACGACTGAGCAACTTCACTTCACTTCACTTTGAGACAAAAGCCCGCTGTGTCTCCTTTTGCCTGGCAAAGGAATAAAGCTTTTCCACTTGACCCAAAACTGTCTCCGAGGTTCAGTTCTGTAGTGATGTACAGAGGAGCTGAGCTTTTGGCATCGCTAATTCACATCAGTGTATATTCTGTTTTATATCGTTGAATAAGGAAATTTTAAATCTTCAGGTCTTTTATCGGAAAAATTAGCTGAGGTACCTGTAATTATATGCATTGGTTTATTATTGTGTTCTCAAGTATTTTCCTAGCTCCTTTGGACCCATCCACACAAACAGGTGTAGATATGAGGTAATGGTCATAGGTTTCAGGTTAAAAATGCTAAATTCTACTGTTAAAATGCCATCTTCTGAGTCTATTTATTGTGTTAAAGACCTTGATGTCCTGATGGAATTAGATCATTTTCCACTTACTTTCAAGAAGGAAGAAAAACTTGCCAGGTAACTTCTAGGCTCTAAGGGGAGGGAAATGATCAGAAAAATCAGATGTCAGGCAAGGAGCTTATCCTAAGTTTCTGCCAGTGGCTTTCCAGGTGGCTCAGTGGGAAAGAATCCGCCTGCTAATGCAGGAGACAGCGGTTTCCATCCCTGGCTGGGGAAGATCCCCTGGAGAAGGAAATGGCAATCTGCTCCAGTATGCCTGAAGAATTCCATGGACAGAGGTGCCTGGCAGACTACAGTGCATGGGGTCACAGAGTTAGACACAACTTAGTGACTAAGCATCGCACATGCATACAAGGAAATATTGTAGACGCAAACTGTATATTTACCATACATTATTGGTGGGGATTTAGATTCTCTAAAAACAAGGGAATTACATTCCTAAAATATACATTATTGGTGGAGATTTAGATTCTTTAAAAACAAGGGAATTACATTCCTAAAATAGAAAAATCAATTATGTTGCAAAGGAATTGTTTGAAAAGAAGTTCATGCAAGGATGTGTTTCTTTATGAAGTAATAACATGAACTCCTCACATGCAAATCAAATTGTTTTTACTGAAAAAAAATTAAAAGTTCTTAAAATTTGTGTTTAGAGGAAAGTTGAGGAGTGATGGTATAGAGCTGCATTCATTGTCTTAATATGGTAAAAACCAGTGGCCCTGGGCAATGGACATGTGGCTAGCCTGAAAAAGGAAGTGGTGGACATGTGTTGTAAGTGTACACTGTATTTTGAACTGTTAGTGCAAAATTTAAAAAGAATGTGAAGTATCTAACAATTATATTGACTATATGCTGAAAATTTTAGATACACTGGGTTGAAGGACTATCTAAAAGAATTTCTCTTGCTTTTTTATTTTATTCTAATATAGTTCCTAGCAAGTCTATATTTCTCATATAGTGTGTATTTATTTCTTCTAGAAAGTGCTATTATAGAGCAAACAATTTTACAGGAAAAATTGAAAAAAAATTAGGTCAGGGGCTTTGGGCAACAATCGAAAAGTTCGAGTCGGCATCACCGACTCGATGGACACGGGTCAGAGCAAGTTCCGGGAGCTGGTGATGGACAGGGAAGCCTGGCATGCTGCAGTCCATGGGGTCGCAAAGAGTCGGACACGACTGAGTGAAGGAGCTGAACTGACTGAGTCAGTCCGATTACTGATTGGACAGTCGTTGTCGCCTATTGTCCAATCAGCTTCTGACTCGCTCTATAAATACGTGGCTAGGTGGTGTTCTTTCCACTTGCTGATAGTATGGCTGAGTCAGTCTACCGAAGGCGCCACGCAAGATTCGCTACAGTCGTTGCAAGAGCGCGCTATTGTCCGCAATCCGGCCCGGCACGGTACTCTGCGGGAGATCCGCCGTTATAAATCCACGGAGCTGCTGATCCGCAAGCTGCCGTTCCAGCGGCTGGTGTCGCGGGGAGAGGGCGTGAGCCTGGATCTTTCTCCTTAACCCCAAAGGCTCTTTTCAGAGCCGCCAACGTACACAATGAAAAAGGGCTGTTACCTTACTGTTTATTCCTGGTTTTTCTTGAAGCAGAAAGTGTTTTTAGAGTTACCTTGCATTCTGATCTTGTTCTCCGCTGTTAGGCTAGTCGTGTTTCCATGAGTGGCGTTGTGAAACGTAGGACCTGTGATTACTACGTGGAATTGAGGTGATGCCAACATTCTGCACCTTAAGTATTGAGTCTCCCCAGGGATCAGCCTTTCTGGAAAGGAGATCTACGGTTCGAAGTACTTCCGCCCCCTCCTTCCCCTAGCCCCAGCCACGTGTAAGGCGAATTTTAATCTAGTTTTTGAGTGTAAAGCCATGCCTTCCGGTTCGGGAACCAGATACCAACTCAAGAGGGGCTCAGGACAGGTGCTGTTTCTGCTGGCTGGGTGGGGCACCCTCACTTGAATATATGCAGTTATTATACTTAGGTAATTTTTCAGTCTTCATTATTTTAAGATTCTTTTCAGGGGAAGTTAGTAGCCCTAGTTATGTGGGTATTTCTAGTTACGTGGACACAAATATTCCAGGTCTCGAAACCATTTCTTTTCTTTCCACCTAAGCTTTTCCGGAATTTCAAGTTTCATCATCCCATAGTGTGTGCGTGCGTGCGTGCGTACTCAGTCGTTGCCGACTCTGCGACCCCATGGACTGTAGCCCGTAATGGCTGACAAAAACGAATCCTCCGACACCAGACCGTTTTCGCTGATGCTAATGGGTAGATGGTGATGCTTGTAAGAATCACTGGGGGAGTAAGGATGATGATGGTAAGTCTGGGATATACGTGTTTCCCACAGATCTATAAGAGTATAAGAGTAAAATAATATCAGAAAGTAGATGAATATGCATGTCTGAACTTGAATTAAGTCTGGGGCGGACATAAAGATTTGGAAGTCGGCCTACAGTTCATGGGGTGGCAAAGAGTCGGACACGACTGAGTGACTAATATACAGGATATATAGAGGATTTAGAACCAAAGGAACGACCTAGAGATCCATTCCTCTGGCTCTTCTCTCCTGTGACCTCTCTGCTTTATTTTCCAATAGTGAACTTGTCAGTTGCCTGCACATACAAGCCACGAGTCTGGTGACACTAGTTTTCTGCTGAAATCCCTATGCTTTCCGCTATTTACCAATTTCATTTAATCCTCAGACCAAGTGTTACTTCTGTCTTCTCTATGCTCCTTTTGTATTCTGTGCTTACTCCTCTTGCTACATTGTACTTTATTTCCTTTTGTTTCTCTTCATTAGATTTTCTTTAGAAAGGCAGTCTCACTAATGTTGTATCAACTTATGGTACCTAAGTGTGTGGTATTTGTTTAAAACAAAAGTCTTTGTGTCTGCAATCCTTGAAAAGGCCAAAATGCTAAATGGCATAAATGTTCCAAACATGTCTTATATTCTAGAATTAGAGGACCTTGCCAGGCCTGACTACCAGAATCTTGTACTTCATTATTCTGAAGACGAACTTTGGCTTTTTCAGTTCACTTTCTTGAATTAAGTTTTCATCATTAGTGTTCTTGGAACCAATAGAATGCATCACCATCGTTGTTACAACCCAGCTTGTTATGTCCGGTGTGTGTTTTTCCAGTCCTGGTAACGATATGAATACTTTTGCAAGGTTATCTTCCTACTGACACCTCAATGGTTCCTGTGTAGCTTTCACCGAAAACCACTTAAAGGCCCTTTCCAACATGCGACTTAGGGAATGAAAATTCACACAATTTCCCGACAAGGAACTCTGGTTATAGGTAACCAAAATTTTAACACTTAAATTCTCAAAAAGTTTGAAACTTAGCCTAATACAAAAATGTCCTCTTGTTCACAACTGCCCCTAAATACCAGCTCTGAAACATAGACCAGAACATACCCTACACGACCCCAGCATTAAGCTGGAAGTCTCAGTAGTGTAATGAACAGTACTTAGTTTCAAGTGCAGTCAATTGTGTTACTCTTTTCTATGACGATAGAAGTGGCTCTGAAAAGAGCCTTTTATTTGGTTGTTTCCAATCTTCCTTCTTTACTTGGCCTTGTGGTGGCTCTCAGTCTTCTTGGGCAGCAGCACCGCCTGGATGTTGGGCAGGACACCACCCTGAGCGATGGTGACTTTGCCCAGCAGCTTGTTGAGCTCCTCGTCGTTGCGGATGGCCAGCTGCAGGTGACGCGGGATGATGCGCGTCTTCTTGTTGTCCCGGGCCGCGTTGCCCGCCAGCTCCAGGATCTCGGCCGTCAGGTACTCCAGCACCGCCGCCAGGTACACCGGGGCTCCGGCACCGACCCGCTCCGCGTAGTTGCCTTTGCGGAGCAGCCGGTGCACTCGGCCCACGGGGAACTGGAGACCGGCCCGCGAGGAGCGAGTCTTGGCCTTGGCGCGAGCTTTGCCGCCTTGTTTGCCGCGTCCAGACATGATTCAGGATCACCGCTCACCGTCGAAGAGTGACAGGCGAATACAAAAACGGAAAGTTTATAACCCTCGCTGGGCGCGAAAAGAAAGCTGTGCGATTGGCTACCGTTTTACTTTTGTTTAGACCAATGGAAATGCGACTATGCAGGATGCCTACCTTGATTGGGCGAAGCTGAGCTGTGATGTCACACAGAAGAGGCACCAATCACCAGAAACCTCTACTGCGCTTCATTTGCATAAAGCCTTGTCCTTAAAAAGGTGCCTCGCGGCTTTCCCTTGTTCGGTGGTTCTGTGACTGCAGTACTTCAGCATGCCTGAGCCAGCCAAGTCCGCTCCGGCCCCGAAGAAGGGCTCCAAGAAGGCGGTGACCAAGGCGCAGAAGAAGGACGGCAAGAAGCGCAAGCGCAGCCGCAAGGAGAGCTACTCCGTGTACGTGTACAAGGTGCTGAAGCAGGTCCACCCGGACACCGGCATCTCGTCCAAGGCCATGGGCATCATGAACTCCTTCGTCAACGACATCTTCGAGCGCATCGCGGGCGAGGCGTCGCGCCTGGCGCATTACAACAAGCGCTCGACCATCACATCCAGGGAGATCCAGACCGCCGTTCGCCTTCTGTTGCCCGGGGAGCTGGCTAAGCACGCTGTGTCTGAGGGCACCAAGGCCGTCACCAAGTACACCAGCTCCAAGTAAACGTTTTTATAGGCCGTGTTAAATCCAAAGGCTCTTTTCAGAGCCACTTAACATTTCCCAGAAAAGAGCCACTGCGCCTTGTCAGTTCAGTGGGAGGGGTGATGCTACCCCTTGAGTGCTATTTTTAAAAACGTAGTTTAACGGAATTTTCAAATGCCTGGGTGTTCAGACTAGAAAGCTGCAGTTTTGCGAGAATTTCTGTTATGGAAACTAGGTGCATCTTATCTCCCATTATGTTTATACTGGATAGCCACAATACCTAAAAACCTCGAGGGCAGCAGTTAGAACGCTGGAGAACTCCAGGAAATAACGAAACTGATTTCCTAACACATTTTTTCTTTCAGTAATAGCTTCTCAGGAAGCCCCAGATTCAAATACTTGCAGTTTTCGTATGTTCTATTAATGTGTCTGGGAGCCTGCAAGCACTGAATGGTGGCCGTTTTTGCATACACGGGAACTCCAAATCTATTCATTGCATATCCCTTCTCTTTGTATCATACTGCAGATCAGAATGCAGGATCTAAGGAACAAGTCTTCCAGCTACACAATGTGATCTGAATTGCTTTCTAACTCCTTAAAAGATAGACACCCCTGAGACGAACTTTTACAAGTGAGAATGGCAATACAAGTTGCAATGCAATCAGCCGCCAAGCCAGAGGGTGCTTCCCTGACCCTTGAGAGGACAGCGTCCACAGCGGTGACCGTCTTGCCCTTAGCATGTTAGGTAAAGGTTTTGGGGTCATGTTCACTTTTTCTAATAAGATTTTCAGCACCCCGCGGGTCTCTCTCTGTAGCCGAGATCAAAGATGCCTTGACCACCCCTGCGGGCCAGGCGCCGGATGGAGGGCATGGTGATGCCCTGAATGTTGGAACACAGGAACTTACTGTGGCTTACCGTAATTTATAGTTCCTCCCCGCCTTGCCACGGCCTTGACAGGTTGAGAGTACACATAAAACGAAGTTCTAAAGACAAAAGTGGAGTGGAGTGGGGTGGGGTGGGGTGGCGTGGGGTGGGGTGGGGTGGGGTGGGGTGGGGTGGGGTGGGGTGGGGGTGGGAGTGGCGGGGATGTACTTTCAAGGGGCGGGGGGGGAAAGCCAGGCGTTTAGCTGCATTTTTCGGACCAAGTTGAAAACTAGAGAAATTTGGCGGGACAGATTCGCAGTTCTCGTTTCCCCGCTTCCTTGTTTCAAACAAAGGCGGAGAAGGAGATACCAGCCGAGGCTGCTCAGGAAGTAGCAGAGTTCTCTTGGATAAAGGTGAGGCTGACGTTATGGTACCCGTGGAAGGAAGAAAGGATCCTGTGGATTCAGAGATGTATTGGGCACGAAAAGGAGATTGACCGGTGAACGTGGATCTGCAGTTGCTACTTGCCTAACTGCAGATGTAGGTACAAGATGTAGTGAAGCTCGGAGCCTGAATTGGATTAGAAATGGAAGGACTAACTTCTGGCCCCAGCTCCACCACTTGCTATGTGGCCATGGAGAAATTTAACCACTCTGAGTATTCTACTCTGGAAGGCACTATTCGCAAACACACCGTGTACAATGTGACATATTACAGTGTGCTAACGATAATTTTTCCAGTGGTCATGTATGGATGGGAGAGTTGAACGGTGAAGAAAGCTGAGCGCCGAAGAATTGATGCTTTTGAACTGTGGTGTTGGAGAAGACTCTTGAGAGTCCCTTGGACTGCAAGGAGATCCAACCAGTCCATCCTAAAGGAGATCAATCCTGGGTGTTCATTGGAAGGGTTGATGTTGAAGCTGAAACTCCAGTACTTTGGCCACCTCATGCGAAGAGTTGACTCATTGGAAAAGACCCTAATGCTGGGAAGGATTGGGGGCAGGAGGAGAAGGGGACGACAGAGGGTGAGATGGTTGGATGGCATCACTGACTCAATGGACATGGGTTTGGGTAAACTCCAGGAGTTGGTGATGGACAGGGAGGCCTGGCGTGCTGCGATTCATGGGGTCGCAAAGAGTTGGACACGACTGAGCGACTGAACTGACCTGAATAACGTATGCTAGATTGTGAGGACAGTTCTACAAAGTAGGTAGTGTCATCATCTCCATCATCTCAAGGCAAAACACAAGTAATTTACCAAAGGTCACACAAAATTTTAGGGTGAATGGGATTTAGGCAGCCAAGTTTAAAGTCCATGCTCTTAGCAGTAGGATCCACTGCCTGTCTTAGGTCATAATCACCACCTCTGAAAACAAAGTGACAGTAAAGCTCTGAAACAGGACTTTGTTTTTATTAGTCACTCCTATAGCATGACTGTTCATGTATTCAAAGTTATTGGGCATTAACCATGTTTTGAGTGCTGTACTATATTCTTAGCCCAACTAGGCCACTTCTTGACTGTGTCTTGCCACAGGCTATTTAAGGTATGGATCACCAGACCTCTTTAAAATGGAGTAACTCAAAAATTGCGATGATAAATTTAGAGGGAGTTCAGTAGCTCTTGGTCACTCAATGTTCTTTTGTCCTTTTCTCTCCTGTATCTTTGCATATGTATCAGAATCACATGAGATAATAAATATGAAGACTTTAATTAATAAAGCCTTTTTTTCTACTGGAAAGCCAGTAAATCAGCAGGATTCTAGACAATTTTCTATTATTAACACCCCCCCCCCCCCCCCGGCCCCGCCACACACACCCTGTTGCTTCAGGCTCCTCCGTCCATGGGATTTTCCAGGCAAGAACTCTGGAGTGGGTTGCCATTGCCTTCTCCTTACAGTATTAACAAACTTTCAATAATGCTTTTTTGTTTTTCTTTTTCCAGGTTCTAAAAGAAATCTCTGTAATAGTAAAACTGCTCAAAGTGATCAGTAAAAATAACTATTTCTATTTTGTCTTTTAATAATCTTCAATGAATAACAGCAAACAAGATTTTAAATGTTTAAATGAGATTTAATGCCAAAGGGATTTTATATGTTCTTGCTGCCACCCAAACCCAACTGTATTTCCTAAACCATCCTTTAATCCAGTTAACTAGTAGATATTATTCAGCATCTACTATTCACTACAGGATAGTCACTGTATGCTGGGATAGAAATGGAAAATTCCGAGTAAGGCTGTTCTTGAACTTAATTCTCTGTCACTGCTGGTAGCCTTGAAAGCTGGGAGAACTTTCATACAGGAAAAGTGGATGGTATCCAGCTATTTAAAAACACACATATCTCTACCCCAGCAACCTCATCTCTAGGAATTTACCATTTTTGAAAATGTGAAAATGATATGTTACAGAGTTTACCAAGCAGCCCAGTTTGTAGTACCAAAGACTAGAAGTAATCTGAATGGTGAACAATAAAGTAAAACATTACAGTATATCATTCTACCTGCAGGTAAAAACAAATCTGAAGGCTCTTTTGCATAATACTAGTAGCAATATTTATTGCTTAGTGTGTGCCGGATAATGTACTAAAATTTCCCTTGTGTGCTTTGCCGTGACCGACTCTGCAACCATTTGAACTGTAGCCCATCAGATTCATCTCTGTCCATGAGACTTTTCAGGCAAGAATACTGGGATAGGTTGCCACTTCCTTCTTCAAGGGATCTTCCCCACCCAGGGATCAAACCCACGGTCTCCTGTGTCTCCTGCATTGCAGGCGGATTCTTTACCTGCTGAGCGGTCGAGGAAATCCCAAAATGTCCTTGTATACATTAAATCACTTATTCTTTATGACAATATTTTGAGCTAAATTACTATTTATACTTGTTTTTCAGATTATAAAATACAGGTCCAGAGAGGATGAGAAACCTACCTGTAAATGTACAGCTAGTAACAGTCGTGCCCCCACTCTTAGCGACCACGTAGACTGTGCTCCACCAGGCTCCCTGTCCATGAAAATTTCCAGACAAGAATACCTGAGTGAGTTGCCATTTCCTTCTCCAGGAGATCTTCCACACTCAGGGCCGCGTCTCCTGAGAAGCCTTAAAAAGTACTGCCCCCTCTGAGGCTTGAACTCAGGACCTTCAGATTATGAGACTGATGCGCTGCCTACTGCACTAAGGAGGCAGATGTGGGAGCATGTGGTTATTCAAAAGTAGTCTAGCTTGAGAATCCATATTTGTAACCACTATGTGGCTTCCTCAAGTATTGACAGGTAATGATCTCCATGATCTACTATCAAGTGCCAAAAGCAAGATACAGGATAACGTGCAGTAGATTTTTGTATATATGTGTTTGTATGAATGTAGAATATTTCTAGAAGACTACTACACAAATTGCTAATATTGGTTATTTTTGCGGAAAGGATACTGGATAGCCTAGGAGAAGGGATGGATAGAAAACCTTTTTTGATTGTGATGTTTTTACGCACTTTGAATTTTTAGTCACATGTGCACATTGTCCATAAACAAATGAAATAAGATAATAAATGCTTCAGTAGAGATGTTCATGGAAAACCCAAGGAGCAAAGAATAAATAATAGTTACCAGCAGAGGGGAGTGGTGCACAAAACAGCATTCTGGGCAGATGAAGTAAGAAGGTAGGTGTCACATTCAAGGCACTGGGAATGTTGGTGGGACTAACATCTACAGGAGTGGGCAAAAGGGTTGAGCAAGCAGTCTGATGTTACACCAAGGGCTTCATTCTGTATCATGAGTATGCTTCGCGAAACAAAGATAGGACTTCAGTATAAAACCTCTAGGTATGAACCATGAAGAGTTTATCAAATAAGATTCTGAAATAGTCATGATTCTAGATGCCAGTTTAACATTGTATGGTCATTTAAATGAAGCAGACTCTCACATTATTTGTTAAATTATCTAGCAGTCATAGATGTTTCTTTGTTTTTCTCAGCATGATGGAGACAGAGAAAGTACCACTGATCCACTGGGGAACTAGTAGTCATTTTCTTAACCAGTTAAAAAGAGATGTCAAATACAACATTCTTACCTTTGCAACCAGGGAATCACAATTGCAAACTGCATTGATCTATATTTAAGGACTCTGCAACAATGTCTAATTTTTGGACTTCTTGGACCTGTCTCTTACAAATCAAGTGACACTCCCACATTTTTATTAGCCGAAAACAGATAGTAGTTTCAAATACTGGCACAGAATTTCATATTGGACAGGGAGAAAGGGAATCTGACAACACATTAGGTCACTTTTTACAGCCAGATAATAAATAAATTAATAAAGTTCTTAATATATCAGTTCCTTAATAGGTGATGTGGATAAAAATAAAGAAAGAGTTAGGACATTGGGAAAGGTAATTTTAAGGAAGGCATGTGGACAAGGCCTCACAGAGGAGTCATTGGCATAAAGTGGTGAGTCACTTACCTGGGGGAATCTGTTCTGGGCAAAAGGAACAAATACCCAAAACAGGTCCCTGCTTAGTGTGTTTTGGGAACTGCCAAAGGCTGTTGTGGCTGGAGCAGAGGGAGCCATGGGATGAGAAGTTTTGAGCTTCTCATCTTTTTCTCTTTGTTCAACTTATTTCTGCATACAACCTCAACAACCTGCAAGTTTTCTAAATAGCTGCTGAAAAAAATGTCCTGCAAAGCAAGAGAAGATCACTCCATCTCTGTTAAGATCTACATCCAGAAAAACAAACAATAAAATTGTTATAAAACCATTCCTGAAGAGGTGGGTTCTACCAAAGGAGTCTTGTTCTCAGCCACACCCCAGCACCAAGCCCAGAGCCTAGAATGTACACTGAGTCAATGACATGCCAACCAATATCTTTTTACAGCTTAATATAATGAAAGGACATAGCACTTAGATGGTTATCTCAAGAGGGGAGTTTTCTTATCTTTAATCATCCCACTCTCACAAGACCCCACACAAGCCTGCCAATTTTGTGAACAAACATTAGTTTTGAAAATATATGACAAACAAATTGGCCCATAGGAAGACACTGGTGTTCACATTACTTATGGTGGCAAAATATTGGGAACACTCTCACTGGGGCAAAACTAAAAGATTAAGTCAAGAAAATTCCTGTTTCTAGACCTGGTCAGGTTACTGTTTCTGCATGCTAAACAGCCCAAACTTGATGACACAAAGCATTGTATTAATCTTTATGAATTCTGTGGTCAGGAATTAGGTCAGAGCACAGCTGCAGTGGCTATCAGCTCTAAGATGTCTGGGGCTTTAGGTAGCAGATCATTGACTTGTGATTTACGGGACAACTGCTGAGGGCTAGAATTATCTAAAAGCATCTTCACCCACTTGTCTGGCAATTGACACTGGCTGTGGGCTAGGACTAACATTCAGAGCACTTTTTTTTTTTTTTTTTTTTTTTTTTGCCACTCGACTTGTGGGATCTTTTTCCCTGACCAGGGATCTAATCTGATTGCACATCAATGGAAGTGCAGAGTCCCACTGGATGACCAGGGAATTTCCAGGCTGAGCACTTTTATGTAATCTGGCTCCCTAACTGTGGTGGCTTCAGAATGGTCAGACGTCTCATACATTCCAAAGAGGAGTGCCCCAGGACACCTAACCAGAAGTTGTGACATCCCATCTCAGAATAAAATCATAATCCTAACAAGGTCCCACACAGCACTGCCAGTTGTATATAAGGAGATAATTGAGAGGCTACAAAGGTGGAAGCAGGGACTTCACCCTTAGAAAAGGTCCTTGAAAATTCAGATGAAAATGTTTTACAAAAGTCATGCTGTCCTAAGGATAATTCTTGGTATAGGAATGTCCTGAGCATCACTGGACTTCCAGCATCTCTCCCTGACCTTAAAACCAGTTGTGCCCCTAAGCCATTGAGACAACCAAAACACCCACACATTTTCAAAATTACCCCTCCAGGGGGGAATCATGTTGTTTAAATTTTGGTAATTGGCATCTAGTGCCTCAAAGATGAATATTTTCCACAAGAGATACGTTTTCAACTCCTTTCCTCGTGGGCCCCATGGTGTAATGGTTAGCACTCTGGACTTTGAATCCAGCGATCCGAGTTCAAATCTCGGTGGGACCTTCCTGGTTGTTACCGCATTCACTTTTGCTTCTACAATCTCGTCCCTTAACTCAGTCTTTTCCCTTGTAATCCAGCCCACCACTCGTCAGTCTTAACGAGCAATAGTAACAGTCTGATGGGAAGTCGGAGCCCGCCGGCTGCTGAGCGAAGCTGTCTTCAGAATCCAGCACCACCAGGAGAAGCCGCCGTCCTATAACCAGTGCCCAGCTCTGCCCAGGTCCGGATGCGGAGGCGCCGTCTCTCCGCTGTCTCCCTTTGCTTTATTTCTAGAAAGAAATCTGTGTGAGCAGGCAAAAGAACTTTGTCTTTAAAAGAATGGCCACTTTACCCTAAAACTGGAAAAGGGAGTCTAAACTGAGACGTGATAAATTTGTGATTAGAAGGCGATAAACACGGAGCGGTTCTGTTCTCTTTCGGGGCTGGGCTCTTTCACAGAGGGCGGTCAGAGGAGGCATCTGAGCCCACAGGAGCAGCGCACGATAGATGGACTATCCCGGCCCTTAACACTTTCAGGCCACCTCGTCCCGTCATAGCTGCAAATCCCTTCAATTTTTACTTTAGACTTATGCTAGGAATACCTCTGCACAAAGCTGATCTTGTAGAACTGTTCTTCAAACTGCGGGTAGCAACCCATGAGTGAGCATCCCTTGCTATCACCTTTGAGAATTCCAGTACAGGACAAGTTCTTTCCACTTTGCTGGGGGCAGCTCCCCACAGTTTCATGACTGTTGCCCTAACCTGCCCACACCTCCAAACCTCGTTTGTCACCGTTCCTGTCACACTCATCCTTCCAAAATATCTTCTAGTCACAAGCCATGATACAATTATTTCTACCATCTTCTTTTCCTTTCCATATTTACTACCAGCAAAACGTTTTTGCCCTCCATTTTGCCCCCAGTTCTGATTCTCTATTCATTCCTCAAATATCAACTCAGACCTTTCAGCCCTTCTTACCCAGGCCTTCATTGGCTCCCTTTATCTAGGCTCGCCTGCCCCCTCTGTGTTTCCTCAGCACCCAAATGTCCCCTTCTCCTACCACCTTACGTTTTAATTGCTTGTTGAATAAACCCTCCCTCCTGCTCTAGACAGATCTCCTAGGGGAGAGACCACTACTGTGGCCTTGTTCACCCTTCACTTCTCAGTCTCACAATCCCTGGCTCCTGTTAGGAGTTCAAAAATATTGAGTGCAGAGTTCCCTGGCAGCCTAGTGGTTAGAATTCCAAGCTATGCCTGGTTGGGGAACTGAGATCCGGTAAGATATGCAGCCAAAAGAAACAAACAAAATAAATAAAGAGAAAAGAAAAACTTGCTGAGTGCATCAAGTTTCACCTAATCTGATTTGATCATCCCAGAACCCAGGGTAGCTTGTGTCCATGTTTGGTTCCAAAACATTCTGCTCTGCTTTTTCCCAAATTTCTTCTCACTCTTTTCCTTCAATGATCCCAAGTCTACAGTAAACTCTAAGAACCAGACTTTGCCCAGGACTGGAGCAGAAACTTCCCTGAAGATGAATGTCAACCATCACTTTGTCTTAATGAGGCCACAGCAGTAGCTCAATTTGGAGTTGAGGAAGGATATGTAATAGGAGCATAGAATTTTGTACTTTTGAATGAGAATTTGAAAAGAAAGTCTCTTTTGACTGCATGCTTGCCCTGTCATCCTAAAGTCTGGTTGTGCCTACTTTGGGTTATCTATTGGCTGGGGGAGGCCAGTGCCTGCCATGGGCCTAGCCTCTGAAAAGCGCTAATTACACATTTGTCATCCACTTGAAGATTTTTGAATGTTGCACAGAAAGCGAGGATTTAATCTGAAGGTGTTCTTTTTCCCTTTCTGGGGATGCAGGAAGGAGACCTTAGCCTCTGAACGCTACACTTTATCCATTCCTTACTCGGAAGGGCTTCATCTGCTGCCCTCATCACCGTTCGCCTGAGGGCGTGAGTCTGGGAAAGCTGTAGGATGTGACCCTGGGGAAGTACAAGCCTTTTCTCTGCTACATGGGGCACCGCTGCTGCACAGGTCAAGGCCTCTTTCTGCACGTGGTGCACTTTTGTTAACATATCAGGAACCGCGCAGTCAAGGCCATTGGGACTATTCTCTGGGGCGCTGGAAAATGTCATCGAGCTGGTGTATCCGTTGCTGACTAAATTATGCCGAGGGAAGATGAATCTACTCGGGTTCTCCTCGCTCAGGTTTTAAAACATCTCCTTTGTAAGGACATTTTTCTTGTACCCGCCAGGTTTTGACAGTTTAGGATCTCCAATTGAGGATCTTTACCGTCTCTCCTGAGGGTCTTCCACTCACTCTATGCAAACAACGAACAGTCCTTGGCCATTCTTCACCTGTTCTAGAGGAAAACTCCCAACCCAGCATTCCAGAAAATAACTAATTTAAAGGTTTTGTCCAGTAAAAGCCACCCTGAAAAAAATCCTTCTGTAAAGGAATCCTGCAAGAAACCTGGCCTTTTGTTTTCGGTGATTTTTCCCCTCCGGTAGTGGGAGTTGCGCTTCACCGTCTAAATCCACTAGAGGCGCACTGACCCCGAAACTCGCCTCCAGTTTAAAATCTGAAATCCTGGAACGCAATCCCAATCTGCAAATCATGAAAGTATTTCAGCTAGGTCAGTCTCTTCCGACTGGCGCCGAATTCCAGGAAACTACTTGGAGCAAAGCTAGACTCCCCAGTACCGCTAAAGAAATCGCTAGGTACTCACTGCTAAACTTGTGCTGGGTATCGTTGCTCTCTGAGCCCGCGAAAAACCAGCCCGAGAAGTTTGTGAAGATACTGGATTAGGATGAGACTCAGAATATTCACCAAGACCCATCACAGAAACTGATTGTCTTGCAGGTTTTCACCAAGTGTGGATGGCGATGTGTGTGCGGGAAACAAATGTGGAAGCAGGGGAATCTTCTCTGTGTCCATTTGGGAGTCTCTGCATATTTTCTGTTGGTGAAAGTAGGACCGTGGGGCTGGACTCAGTCCTAGGAAGACTCCCGAGGGCCTTTCCTTCCCTTTTCCCTTCACCTCCCCCGCTCCGCCTTGTGCTCCAAGGGCTGCAGGGATCTTACTCCAATCGCATCTTCCAAGCATGTTTAATTCAATTTTCCTTAAACGTCAGTGTCTCGTCTGAGACTCTGGTAAATCTTTCCGTAATGCGTCAGCAAAAGAGGTAGATCAGTTCAGTTCCCTTGCTCAGTCGTGTCCGACTCTTTGCCACCCCATGGACTGCAGCACGCCAGCCTTCCCTGTCCATCACCAACTCCCGGAGCTTGCTCAAACTCATGCGCATCGAGTCCGTGGTGCCATCCAACCATCTGATCCTCTGTCTTCCCCTTCTCCTTCTGTCTTCAATCTTTCCAAGATCAGGGTCTTTTCCAATGAGTCAGTTCTTCGCATCAGATGGCCACAGTGTTGGAGCTTCAGCTTACCACCCTAGAAAAAGACGATTTTCCGTGAAGTAACAGAATCTGAGAGAGAAGGGTGAAAGACAACAGGTCTCTGCCTCAGGTTATTCATCTGTAAAATAGCGATAATGATCCCCATCTCGTAGGACAACTGTGAGCCTTCGGTGAAGTAACAGTACAAAACTGTTGTCATAAAACCGAGCACTCCGTGGGAATCGGTGGGTGGAGACGAGGATTCCTAACATTAGGCAGGCAATGTTTTCCAGTCGAGTCTGGCTTAGAAGATAGATACAGTCATGTAACAAGTAAGGGTTCATGACTTAATCCTAGAGGAGGAAATGCAAAATATATTTCTACCCTTTAGAAAACCACATCAAGTTTCTTAGGGAGGAAGAATTATATCATCAAAGAATTTAGGAGACAGGTGTTCAGGACGGGCCCCATGGTGTAATGGTTAGCACTCTGGACTCTGAATCCAGCGATCCGAGTTCAAATCTCGGTGGGACCTGGCGATCTGTTTTCATATGATTTCACATAGCCTCTCTGTAAATTTCTGATAACATTTATTTCTATGAAAGTCTTCTCATTGCAATCCCTGGAAGCTTTCACCCGCAGACACAAGGGCTAGGAAAAAAGTGCTATCCCTCTCACTAAATTCAAATACAAATTTTCTTTTCGTATACTAAATGCTTCTCAAAAATTACATCTTTACTTTTTATTGGTCACTTGCTACTATTAAACTTGAAAACAACTCAAACTGGGGGAGGGGAGAGACTCTTGAAATACAAAACAGACACAAGAAATAGTTAAAATTATATTCATCATTCATTAATATATTTTTCTGTTTCAGAGTAATATAATAATCAGTCACAGCATTTAAGCGTAGAAAACTGCAATATGGAGGGATAAAATTTCATGATAGCTATAAAATAGAAATACCTTTGAAAGAGAAAAAGAATTCATGAACACTGTTTGACTGTTAAATAAAAGTATACCAAGTATACTTTTAAAGGATGCTAGCATATATCAATGGAGAAGGCAATGGTACCGCACTCCAGTACTCTTGACTGGAAAATCCCGTGGATGGAGGAGCCTGGTAGGCTGCAGTCCATGGGGTCGCTAAGAGTCAGACACGACTGAGCGATTTCACTTTCACTTTTCACTTTCATGCATTGGAGAAGGAAATGGCAACCCACTTCAGTGTTCTTGCCTGGAGAATCCCAGGGACGGCGGAGCCTGCTGGGCTGCCATCTATGGGGTCGCACAGAGTCGGACACAACTGAGATGACTTAGCAGCAGCAGCAGCAGCAGCGTATATCAAATTGCTCTTGGGTACCAATGGATAAAATTCAGTGATGGCCTGGACTATTTTAATGTTCAAATTTTACCAATTACATTATGAAGATGTTGGCAATTATATTCTTTAGGATGATTTAAACTTATGAAGAAACAATTTAGAAGACCACCAGAAAGCAATGTGAGAGCATCAGAATATTATGACAATTCATAAAGACTCTAAGAAATGAAGATAGCTTAAGGATACTGTCCTAGGTTAAAACAAGGAAGTAATAAACCAAAGCAGCCCCCTCACCATCATCTCATTCTAAGACCCATTTATTTCTAATTTTCAGGTGGATTTCTTTCTTATGTGAATTTGCCATTTAAGATCGCTTACTTTTTTTGTAGGCTTTCACCAAAGCATATTTTTACTAAGCCTTAGTTCCTCAAACATTTCTTATGCTACAGTTTCCAAGTAAATGTTTTTTTTTTCTTCTGAGTTCTCTTATTAATTGCACCTACATGCTTTATTATTTTATATTTTGTATTTAAATCACTAATCAATCTGAAATGTGATTTGTTACTTGTTGAAGGTAAATGTTCATCTCTGTCTTCTGCCATAGGCAAAGTTAGTTATGTCATCACAGTTTATTTTAAAATTATCTTTGCCTACCTACTGAAATGAAATATCAACTTTGTCACATTAATTTCTATATTATTTTTATCTATTTTATAAATTTATTTCCGTTTATGTATATTTATGACAGTGCTAGGATCTTTTGATTAGATTTTAATACATTTTACTGCCCATAAAGCATTCTTCTCCTAGGGCATTTGACATTTTCAGGTGAAGGGGAATAAGGAGATAAAGAAGGGGAGGTTGGAGATTCAAATAATGTTTCATTTTGTAATTTCAAGCTTCTGGTAAAAGTTGAGAACACATGGAATAAGCATACATAAAAACCAGATAGTTAATTAGCCCCCAACTAAAATAAATAAATTTATTAAAAAAAAAAAAACAGATAGCCTGGAGTACAGAAATCTCAGGAGTTAGGTTTCAGTCCTTTGGATCTCTATTTAGTTATCCTACTTATAGTAAAGGTGCTGGTGCCATTAAACACTGTCTTTTCCTTGGTGAACCCTGAAGGCTTTGAAGAGATCCAGAAAATAAAAATTATAGGTCATAAAGGTTTCAGCATTTGTTTGAGATCTTTAAGATGTGATAAAGCATAGTTTCTCTCTTTCAGTGAAACTATGAGCTATGCTGTGTAGGGCCACCCAAGATGGACGGGTTATGGTGGAGAGTTCTGACCAAACGTGGTCCACTGGAGAAGGCAATGGCAAACCACTTTGGTATTCTTGCCTTGAGAACCCCATGAACAGTACGAAAAGGCAAAAATACAGGGCACTGAAAGATGAACTCCCCAGGTCGGTAGGTGCCCAATATGCTACTGGAGATCAGTGGAGATATAACTCCAGAAAGAATGATAGGATGGAGCCAAAGCAAAAACAATACCCAGCTGTGGATGTGCCTGGTGATGGAAGTAAAGTCTGATGCTGCAAAGAGCAATATTGCATAGGAACCTGGAATGTTAGGTCCATGAATCAAGACAAATTGGAAGTGGTCAAACAGGAGAAGGCAAGAGTGAACGTCGACATTTTAGGAATCAGCAAACTAAAATGGATTGGAATGGGTGAATTTAACTCAGATGACCACTGTATCTACTACTGTGGGCAAGAATCCCTTAGAAGAAATGGAGTAGCCATCATAGTCAATGAAAGAGTCCAAAATGCAGTACTTGGATGCAATCTCAAAAATGACAGATTGATCTCCGTTCGTTTCCAATGCAAAACATTCAATATCACAGTAATCCAAGTCTATGCCCCGACCAGTAATGCTGAAGAAGCTGAAATTGAACAGTTCTATGAAGACCTACAAGACCTTCTAGAACTAACACCCAGAAAACGATGTCCTTTTCATCATAGTGGACTGGAATGCAAAAGTAGGAAGTCAAGAGATACCTGGAGTAATAGGCAAATTTGGCCTTGGAGTACAAAATGAATCAGGGCAAAGGCTAACAGAGTTTTGCCTAGAGAATGCACTGGTCATAGCAAACACCATTTTCCAACAACACAAGAGACGACTCTACACATGGACATCACCAGATGGTCAATACCGAAATCAGATTGATTATATTCTTTGCAGCCGAAGATGGAGACGCTCTATACAGTCAGCAAAAACAAGACCGGGAGCAAACTGTGGCTCAGATCATGAACTCCTTATTGCCAAATTCAGATTTAAATTGAAAAAAGTAGGGATAACCACTAGACCATTCAGGTATGACCTAAATCAAATCTCTTACGATTATGCAGTGGAAGTGACAAATAAATTCAAGGGATTAGATCTGATAGAGTTCCTGAAGAACTATGGATGGAGGTTTGTGACATTGTACAGGAAGCAGTGATTGAGACCATCCCCAAGAAAAAGAAATGCAAAAAGGCAAAATGGTTGTCTGAGGAGGCCTTACAAACAGCTATGAAAAGAAGAGAAGTGAAAGGCAAAGGAGAAAAGGAAAGATATACCCATTTGAATGCAGAGCTCCAAAGAAGAGCAAGGAGAGATAAGAATGCCTTCCTCAGTGATCAACACAAAGAATTAGAGGAAAACAATAGAATGGGAAAGGCTAGAGATCTCTTCAAGAAAATTAGAGATACCAAGGGAACATTTCATGCAAACATGAGCACAGTAAAGGACAGAAATGGTAAGGACCTAACAGAAGCAGGAGATATTAAAAAGAGGTGGCAAGACTACACAGAAGAACTATACAAAAAAGATCTTCACGACCCAGATAAACACGATGGTCTGATCACTCACCTAGAGGCAGACATCCTGGAATGTGAAGTCAAGTGGGCCTTAGGAAGCATCATTACAAACACAGCTAATGGAGGCAATGGAATTCCAGTTGAGTTGTTTCAAATCCTAAAAGATGATGCTATGAAAGTGCTGCACTCAATATGCCAGCAAATGTGGAAAACTCAGCAGTGGCCACAGGACTGGAAAAGGTCAGTCTTCATTCCAGTCCCAAAGAGAAGCAATGTCAAAGAATGCTCAAACTACCGCACAATTGCACTCATCTCACACGTTAGTAAAGTAATGCTCAAAATTCTCCAAGCCAGGCTTCAACAGTATGTGAACCATGAACTTCCAGATGTTCAAGCTGGATTTAGAAAAGGCAGAGGAACCAGAGATCAAATTGCCAACATATGCTGGATCATTGAAAAAGCAAGAGAGTTCCAGAAAAACATCTACTTCTGCTTTACTGACTATGCCAAAGCCTTTGAATGTGTGGATCACAATAAACTGTGGAAAATTCAAGAGATGGTACTACCAGACCACCTTACTTGCACTCTGAGAAATCTGTAGAAACAGTTAGAACTGGACATGTAACAACAGACTGGTTCCAAATAGGGAAAGGAGTATGTCAATGCTGTATATTGTCACCCTACTTATTTAACTTACATGCAGAATACATCATGAGAAATGCTGGACTGGATGAAGTACATGCTGAAATCAAGATTGCCGGGAGAAATATCAATACCCTCAGATATACAGATGATACCACCCTTATGGCAGAAAGCAAAAAAGAACTAAAGAGCCTCTTGATGAAAGTGAAACAGGAGAGTGAAAAAGTTGACTTAAAACAACATTCAGGAAACTAAAATCATGGCATCTGGTCCCATCACTTCATGGCAAATAGATAAGGAAACAGTGGAAACACTGACAAACTTTATTTTGGGCGCTCCAAAATCACTGCAGATGGTGACTGCAGCCATGAAATTAAATGACGCTTACTCCTTGAAAGAAAAGCTATGACCAACCTAGACAGCATATTAAAAAGCAGAGACATTACTTTGCCGACAAAGGCCCGTCTAGTCAAGGCTATGGTTTTACCAGTGGTCATGTATGGATGTGAGTGTTGGACTATAAAGAAACTGAGTGCAGAAGAATTGATGGTTTTGAACTGTGGTGTTGGAGAAGACTCTTGAGAGTCCCTTGGACAGCAAGGAGATCCAACCAGTTCATCCTAAAGGAAATCAGTTCTGAATATTCATTGGAAGGACTGATGCTGAAGGTGAAACTCCAATACATTGGCCACCTGATGGGAAGAACTGACTCACTGGAAAAGACCCTCATGCTGGAAAGACTGAAGGCAGGAAGAGAAGGGGACAACAGAGAATGAGATGGTTGTATGGCATCACCTACTCAATGGACTTGAGTTTGAGTGAACTCCAGGAGTTGGTGATGGACAGGGAGGCCTGGAGTGCTGCGGTCCATGGGGTTGCAAATAGTCAGACACGGCTGAGTGACTGAACTGAAAGCATAGTTTACACAAATAAAGCCAAGGGTTCAATCTCTGAGGAACATCTTTTGATTTCTATGACCCACACTTCAAGGACAGTCTGTGACTCTTCTATTTTTTCCTGTCTTCCACTATTTCCTGTTCCTTCTCTATTTCTCCCACCAGCCCTGATTTGGGTTGCCCAAAAACTTCGTTCTGGTTTCCATAACATCTTAATGAAGTTTTTGGACAACCCAATACTTCATGTACCCCAGAACTATTACTACGCTTTTAGATAGCCAGTTTCACTGGCTGTTTCTGTTCAAAAGGGAAAATACGTATTTTTTCCTGACTCCCCTTCCATCTATAAAAAGATAGCATATTATAATCTTCATCTGTACGTCCCCTCACATAAGTAACAATATCTCCTGTAAATTACTCCGTATCTTTTTTGCAGCTGCATGGTACTTCTCCTCTGAGTCTATATGTCTCAGTTTAGTCAACAAATCTCCTGTGCCTGGACATTTTCAGTTAAAAATGCTTTTAGGGGAATATGCAAGCAAACTAAATTGAAAATGGTTGGTTTTGCCAAATAAGTACATATTCGTCAGTGAAGTAAAGGAATGAAACAGCTCCACCTCATGCAAATTTTTATTAATATTCTTCTTTTGATATCTTTCTGTGAAATCTCATTGCTTAGAAGAATTTATATTTTCTTGTCATATATAGTCACTCATTTTAAATTATTTTAATTAGACATTTTCTCTCAATTTCTTTTGCAAATATATCAGTAAAACTATTTTTCTTCTAATTTCTTCATGGAATTCCGATGCACAAAAAAATTTTAAATGTAGTCTACTGTTTTCAATCATTTCACATGCAAGGTGTTTGCTTCTTTTTCTCATAACATTCCCATGAATCCAGTTTATGTAAGTATAAACAGGGATAGTGTATAAAAGGTGTCTTCTCAATTGTTGTAACATTAATCGCTACAGAGAAGAGTTCACAGTATGTTTCTACTAACTTGAACGTTATAAATCATGCCTAAGAATGAACGAAAGAGTGAAAGGAACCTGAAACCCCCTACTCAAGTAAAAAGGCGATATAGATTTTTAGCAACCAATGAACTCAGGCAAAATAACAATGTTTTTTCTTTGAGTGTAAGAAAATGTGCAAGAAAATAAAAAAGTGTATCCTACCTCAGTGCATAGTGTCTGGAACACATAAGGTTAATTTGTTGGAAATAAACATGAAATTTGTCAACTCTTCCTCTACTCTAAAGATAAGACTTGCCTCTTATCTTTTGAACGAGAAGGAAATTGTGCAGTTATTTGAGGGGAAAGAAGGAAAACGCTAAACTCTAAATGAACTTTAGGAAATCAAATACACTTTCTCAGAGGCTGTGTACTGGAGCCTTTACAAAAAGGTTAGCAGAGGATGGTTTCGATCCATCGACCTCTGGGTTATGGGCCCAGCACGCTTCCGCTGCGCCACTCTGCTCCGGCTTAATCACGGTTTGTCCTCTTTCTTACCATATTAAAAAGATCAGCTACTCTGTCAGAATACATATTTTTTCTCCCTCTTGCCTTGGCCTGAGATCAATTTCCCCAAGAATTAAATGACCTCAATACTCCCCTCCATGTTGCGCTTTTCCAATCTGCCAAAAATCCGACATCTTTCCTTCAGGAGCTGCTCTGAGCTCAGAAGAGGAACTTCAAAACAAGACGAGCAAAGCCCTCGAAGTCCTTCCTTGCGGATAACCGAGGAAGGCATGAATTCAGACTTGAGGAGAAAGGATATTAACTAGCTCGCTCTGTTTCCCGTCCTCAAGAAAGTTTCCTTGAGGAAACTAGAAGCAGCATTTCCATATATTTACTAACTAACTGCCATTTTCAGCTTCCCGGGCACCTGGTTTACCCTCTCAGGCCTCTGCCCTTAGCTTCACGAAAAGGGGCTTCTATCTCTTTGAGGCCATGTCTACAGTTTTCTCTCGTCCTCAGAGAATGCTGGATCTCCCAGACCAAAGGCCTGGATAGAAACCTCTGACGCCTTTCATCCTGTGCTCTGTCTGCGAAATAATTTCCGCAACTTTCCTCTTGCTCTTTTCACCATCTTCCTTCTGTCCCTTCAGGAGTTTCTGTATCTTCATTAAATACTTGTTTTCCCAGTCCCAGAACAGGTAGAGTATTGGTTAAGGAACAACTTCTCTGTAAACCTCAAGAGAGAATCTGAATGAAAACACTCCGCTGGCGGTTCTCAGTTGTCAGTGCGAATTTAAATGTGGCTTGGTACTTTGTTCTTGTTCTCGCTACTGAAGAAGGGTCCTGTGTTTAAAGATAAACAAAATTACCATGTGGTCAATTGGAAACCTCAAGCAAAACACGTTGTTTCCGCCCGGTTTCGAACCAGGGACCTTTCGCGTGTTAGGCGAACGTGATAACCACTACACTACGGAAACAAGACTGCGCGAAGCGGTTTTTTTTGGTCAGGATGGATGAAAGCATGTTCATAATCCAGAGCTATTTACCAGAATATCCAGCGATCGATAGTCGAGAGAATAGAAACTTTCCAAGTGCTCATCTGCAATTGCCTAGGTCTGTTAGCGTGAAAAACTAGAACGCAACAAGAAAGAATAGTCCATAACGTATAGGAACGAACTTCACAGACCTGCTGACCAAAAGAAACCACGCGCAAAAGAGAATGTATTCTATGACGCCAATTGTTTACATTACAACGTAGGCAAGACGCTTTTGCATTGTTAGGAGTCAGAATAGTGGTTCCCTGGGAGTAGGTAGAGTGGGTAGTTACTAGTAAGTTCTGGGAATATTGTTGATACGCCTGCTGGTTACCCAGAAGTGGTCAATTTGTGTAGAATCATCAAGAAAACATTTTTATATTGGGAGGTGGGGTTATTTATTGAAGAAATTGGGGAGTGCCAGTTGTGGGGACTGGCTAAGCAAGTTGTAAATCCACAGGGCAGGCACTCAGGTAAGACTGGCAATCAGAAAGGGCAGGCAGGAAACAATAGAAAAAATATCAATGAAACCAAAATTTGGCTCTTTGAAAAGTTCAGCAAAATTGACAAACGTTCAGCTAGATTTACAAAGAAAAACATAAAGAGGATATTCAAATTAGAAATGCAAGTGGGAATATTACTACAGATTTTGCACAAATAAAAATATTACAAGCCAACACTATGAAAAATTGTATGACTGCATATTGTATAACCTAAATGAAATGGACAAATTCCCAGAAACACACAATTTACCAAAACTGAAACATGAAGAAACAGATATTTTGACAGACCAATGACTGTTAAGTATATTGAAGCAGTAATCAAAAAAAAATTACAACAAAGAAAAGCCCAACCTAGACGTTTTCACTGGTAGAATGTTTCACCAAACATTTAAAGAAGATTTAACACAATCCCTCTCAAACTCTTCCAAAAAAATTGAAAAGAAGGGAACATAACTCATTCTATGAGGACTGCATTCCCTTAATATCAAAGCCATTAGAAGAAAAGAAAACTACAGATCAATATCCCTGATGAACATAGATGCAAAAATCCTCAACAAAATGTTAGCAAACTGAATATGGCGACATGATATATACCATGGCCAAATAAGATACATTCCTGGAATGTAAAGGAGGTTTAACATATTAACAGAATGAAGGAAAAAAGAACATGATCATCTCAACAGATGCAGAAAAAGCCTTTGACAACATTCTTTCATGACAAAAAAAAAAAATCAATAAACTAGGGATAGCAGGAAACTATTTTATCTTCATGATAAAAGTCTTTTATCAAAAAGTCACAGTTAGCATCTTGAATGGTGAAAAAGTGTAAGCTTTTTCTCTAATACCTGGAACAAGACATAGGTGTTCACTTTTCCTACATCTGTTCAGCGTACTATCATCAATTCTAGCCAGGGCAAGTAGGCAAGAGAAAGATGTAATGCCATACATAGAAAGTGCTGAGGATTACACACACACACATTAGAGCTAATGAAAGAATTCAGCAAAATTGAAAGATACAAAATTCAACATACAAAAATCAGTTGCATGCTTATTCACTTACAATGAACAATCCAAAACAAATTAAGAAACAGTTCCTTTTACAATTAAATCAACAAGAATAAAACATTTAGGAATGAATTTAATCAAGATGGAGGAAGAGGTTTTACACTAGAAAACTTTAGAAAGAGGGGAAAAAAAGATATTAAAGAAGATATCAGTGAATGGAAAGATATCTGTATTCATGAATTGTAAGACTAATACGCTTATGATGTCAATAAAGCCCAAAGTGATCTGCAGTTTCAATGCAATCCCTATCAAAATCCCAATATTTTTTTAGAGATAAAAAGAATCCATCCATCATAAAATTAACGTTGACTCTTGTGGAACCCCCAAATAGCCAAAAAGATCTTGAAAAGGAAGAATAAATTTGGAGCCCTCTCACTTCCTAATCTCACAACTTACTTTAAAGCTACAGTAACCAAATCCATGTGATCCTGACATATAGACAGACATATAGACCAATGAAATAGAATAGAGACCCCACAAGTAAATTCTTGCATATATGATCAGTTGGCTTTTGACAAGAGTGCCAAGACCATTCAATGGAGAAATTACAGTCTTTTCAACCAATGGTGCTAGGAAAACTGTTTATCTACTGAAAGAGTTAAAGGTGAACTTCATTAAAATTTAAAAACTTGCTCTGTGAAAGACATTTTAACAAAAATGAAAAGACAAGACAGAAAAAATATTTGCAAATGACACATCTGATAAACGACTGTTCCTCAAAATGTTAACTCAACCAGAAAACAATCCAGTAATTTTTTAAGTCCTGCTTTCTTGCTTGTCTTCAAAATACCTTCTCCAGCAGCCTTTGAAGATTGAACATGGAGTTTGCCTTTAAGGATTTTACCTTATGAAGCCAAGAAGGGAAAGGCCTCGCTGGGATTTGAACCCAGGATCTCCTGTTTACTAGACAGGCGCTTTAACCAACTAAGCCACGAAGCCCTCACGGTAAACAGAGCCACAACGTGTTGTTTTTCATTTCAGCGGTTTCGTCGAGCTTTAACTAAGAAGTACACTTGGACAGGAATCTCTTCTGGGAATGGAAATTTGATCCGACCAGAGATTCAAAATCAGAATTGAACAGCCAAGGGACTTGAGGGGACCATTTCTTTTCCATGAATTTATCAAAAAGAAAGATCTGGTTGTGGACGGAGGCAGTTCAAACAGTTAAAGATTGAAAAGAAAGTGAAAGTCTCTCAGCCTTTGCGACCTCAGTGACTGGAATTCTCCAGGCCAAAATCCTGGAGGGGATAGCCGTTCCTTCTCCAGGGGATCTTTCCAACCCAGATATCCAACCGATGTCTCCCACATTGCAGACGGATTCCTTACCAGCTGAGCCACAAGTAAAAATTGGACTGCCCCAGAAACTTGAAGAGTTGTCCTTGGACCCTCGTTGCTTATCTGGTACAACTGACAAGACCCTTTCATTGTGGGCTTTCTCTTGGTTACCTGAGAGACTTTCACACGTTAGGTGTTCAATATTAATTCATTCTATTCCAACTTGTGCTTCAGGATTTCATTTCAGCTCTGTCTCCTCCAGATACATAAATTTCCTATTTGGAAGCTTCTTTCACGGATCCTTAAATTCCCCATGACAATTTTCAGCACTCCTACATGACTGTTGCCATTTAAGACAGTTGATGTCAGGATTACCTGGGAGTCCTTGGTAAAATGAAGATTCTTGAAATCTACCCTATTTATTAAAGAATCATTGCAAGAGGGGTTCTGGAATCTGCATTTGAAATAAGTCTTCCAGGGGATACTTTCGGGTGCAAAGATTGGATTCCACATTGTCACAAGTGCCATCTTTTCTGGAAGCATTTGAAGTTCTAGACTTCCTGTCTGTAGCCAGCAGTACCTGAACTGAGTACTTCCAGATGTACAAGCTGGGTTTCAAACAGGCAGAGGAACCAGAGATCAAATTGCCAACATTTATTGGATCATAGCATTCCAAAAAAACATCTACTTCTGCTTCATTGACTATGCAAAAGCCTTTGACTGTGTGGATCACAAAAAACTGAGGAAAATTCCTGAAGAGATGGGAGTACCAGGCCACCTGGAGAGGAGAGCAAAAAACCTGGCTTGATACTCAACATTAAAAAAACTAAGATTATGGCATCCGGTCCCATCACTTCAGGATAAATATAAGGGAAATAGTGGAAGCAGTGACAGATTTTGTTTTCTTGAGCTGCAAAATCACTGTGGACGGTGACTGCAGCCACGAAATTAAAAGATGCTTGCTCCTCGGAAGGAAAGTTATGACAAACATAGAGTATTAAAGAGCAGAGACACTACTTTGCCGACAAAGGTCCATACAATCAAAGCTTTGGTTTTTCCAGTAGTCGTGTATGGATGTGAGAGTTGTACGGTAAAGGAAGCTGAGCGCCGAAGAATTAATGTTTTCGAACTGCGGTGCTGGAGAAGACCCTTGAGAGCCCCTTGGACAGCAAGAAGATCAAACCAGTCAATCCTAAAGGAAATCTACCCTGAATATTCATTGGAAGGACTGATGCTGAAGCTGAAGCTCCAATACCTTGGCCTCCTGGTGAGAAAAGCTGACTCATTGGAAAAAACCCTGATGCTGCCAAAGATTAAGGGCAGAAGAGTAAGGGGGCAGCAAAAGATGAGTTGGTTAGGTAGCATCAGTGGACATGAATTTGAGCAGACTCCGGAAGATAGAGAAGGACAAAGAAGCCTGGCGGGCTGCAGTCCATGGAGTGGCAAAGAGTCGGACACGAATCAGGGACTGAACAACAATCATAGCCTATACCTAGCCCACTGTGTTTCTTTTATGGATATATTGGGTCAGTGAAAGCATTCTGCCGTTAAAATCAAAGTCACGAATTTGAACTGCCTCTGGGTCCACTAGTGATTTCCAAATGTAATCCCAAAGTGAGCTAGTTTTAATATAGTGTCTTTTGGGCCCCAATCTGTCGTCGTGCGGTGGGGTGTTGAATTCAGCAGGCAAACCGCTAATCTCTTAAGGAAATATTGGGACAGCGCCTTCCGGAGAGGTATCTGAGAAGCCTTGAACTTGGCGTTAGGGCGGTAATTTCTACTACTCTCGAGCCTCCTCCTTCCCCTTGTTTGTTCCTTTCCGAGATGCGAAGTGATAACGGGGGTGTAGCTCAGTGGTAGAGCGCGTGCTTAGCATGCACGAGGCCCCGCGTTCAATCCCCGGCACCTCCATGTGGGGGTTTTCGATCTCCACCAGTAGAGTTTACCGCGGCTCTCTGACGAACAACAAATCATTGGTGGGTTGATCAGGATTGCGATTCTCTCGTAGTTCGTTTTTCTTTTCTTGGGCTTCCCTGGTGGCTCAGTTGTAATGAATTCGCCTCCAGTTCAGGAGACCCTGGTTGGATCCCTGGGACGGGAACATCCCCTAGCCAAGAAAATAGCAACCTACTTCTGTATTCTTGCCTGGAAATCCCATGGGCAGGAAAGCCTAGAGGGATACAGTACATGGGGTCGCAAAAGAGTCGGACATGACTTAGTAACTAACAACAACAACAACAACATTGAGAAAAGACAAGCATTTCTCTGGATTTGAGGTGATCTAGTGAGAGGGGACAGGAAAAAGTGAGCGGTTTCAGAAAGCACAGAGAGCTTGCTGTGTTTTCTCAGTCATGCTGCTGCTGCCAAGTCGCTTCAGTCGTGTCCGACTCTGTGCGACCCCATAGACGGCAGCCCACCAGGCTCCCCCGTCCCTGGGATTCTCCAGGCAAGAATACTAGAGTGGGTTGCCATTTCCTTCTCCAGTGCATAAAAGTGAAAGTGAAGTCGCTCAGCCGTGTCTGACTCTTCGCGACCCCATGGACTGCAGCCTACCAGGCTCCTCTGTCCATGGGATTTTCCAGGCAAGAGTACTGGAGTGGGGTGCCATTGCCCTCTCCGTTTCTCAGTCATAATCCTCCTCATATTTTGATGCAATTCAACAAAACCAGAAATAATTCAGTGCTTTCTTAAACGCACAGCACAACAACATGGGTTCTAATTTAAAAAAATAATTACAGGGCGGTGGTACTCAGCAACCGGGATGGCCGAGTGGTTAAGGCGTTGGACTTAAGATCCAATGGGCTAGTGCCCGCGTGGGTTCGAACCCCACTCTCGGTAGGTGGAATTTTGCTCTTCTAAATCTTTCCTGAGAGAATACTGGCCTTTGGAAATAAACTTGATACATTACATATCTGTTTTTCTGTCATCTTGTGAAAACACTGCTTGTCTTCAAACCTAAAGAAATTGCTTCAGTAGGCAGTATTAAGTGTGTGAATTATTTCCCTGCACAGTTGCCAACATAGGAAAACCGACCAAATCAACAGTCTGCCTAAAGAGGTTTAAATACTTCAGCTCTGAGTTCCAAGAGAAATGGAAATTTGGACCCCATTTGCTTTTCAGGCAACAGTAAAAAAAAAAAAGTTCCCTGTAGCCCCCAAGAAAGTGAGGAGAGAGATTCTCATTGTTTCCAAAGCGTCCTACTCAGAAAGCTCAACTCTGCCTGGGCTGTCCCTCCACTTCACTCTGGAAAGCATGGTTGATTCCTCACAAGCAGAATACAAGTGTTTTGTTCTATTTTGTGTTTCCAGTTTGAAATGTAAAATATGGTCTCCTAGTGGAGTTTTTATTTACACTTCTCTTGTGGTGGTGTTATTGAACATCTTTTATGTTTAAGAGCCATGTGTACTTCCTTTTCTGTGAACGTTTTTTTAATATCCTATACTCATTTTTCTTCATGATTGCTGGATCTTTCTCTTTTGATTTGTAGAAAGTTCTTTGAATGAGTCAATTAAGTCATGTTTTGGTATGTTACAAGCAGTTCATTTGCACTTTGTGGCAAGTTTGGACATTGCAGACTGCGGACTATGAGGGTGAAATTATGTCTTTTCTTTTGGTTTTGTGTCTAACTTGGATATGCCTTTGCCCTATACAAGATCAACAACAGTAACAAAATAACTCATTTCTTCTAGAATGTCCATTACTTCTTTTTAAGCTTAGGTCTCTGATATATTTAATTTTTTTTCTGTCCTAACATGTGAGGTATCGGTCCAACTCTACTTCATTGCCGGAGGATTACCTGTGACCCCAGCACCATTACTGAATACCCATCTTATCTCCAACGATTGAAATTCCAGCATATTAAATTCTGTTCTCCTTAAAGTTCAGAGGACCAGAAGTCTGGCATCTTCAAGATGATTTGAAAGAGCATGGACTTTAAAACTCAACAATCATATACTCTAATTCTGACTTTCCCACCAACTCTCTGAGCCTCAATTTCTTCATGTGTTAAATGGGGATAATAATCCCTACTTCATGGAAGATAGTTGAAGAAGGAAAACATAATATATTAAGAAGGGCTCTTTGCCACTCTGAATACCCATATTATCTTTGCCACTCTGCAGGTTAGTTTCCTTCCTCCTTAGAAGAAACTCACACTCTTCCTTTATAGCAGTCTTTAAAAGAAAACCAGAAATCAGACAAAAATTGTCCTGATAGTTAAATTGCTTTTGTTTTGAGATCAAACACCTAGATTCCGCATTTCATAGTTCTCTAACCCCAGTGGAGTTAGACAGCTCAGTGGGTCATTTTCATGAGCTTCCTTGGGTTTCAAGTAAGAGTCATCAGCATTGTGTTTGCTCCTGGTCATCCTGGGAAGAGGAAGGAAGCTCCTCCTGAGAACTCATCTGAATAAGCTGGTTTGAGAAACATCAAGTTTCCATGGAGAGGCAGGACTCATCCTTAACAAAAGTGGATATTCTTGTTTCTTTCCCTCGGATAGGGTAGAGAAAGAGTGAGTGAAGGGTTTGTTTTTTCTGAAATGACATTCCAGAGAACAAAGATTTTACTCATATTGAACCTTTCTAAAGAGAAAACACAGCAATCTCCTAGTGGTTGGTTTGCAAAGCAGTTTAGGTTATAATGCTGATGACTCCAATGTCCAAGTTCCATCCCTACAGAAGTTAAACTATATACTTTCCTTCACGAGAGACTCAAATGAGATCTGAAATCACCATGCCATTCCCATCTCTGCCACAGAGAAGGTCTGAACCTGTTGTATCTGAGTTGATTAAATTCCTCCAGTCAGTGGGGGCTGCTGGCAATTTCTACTCAAATCCAATCTCTGTTGTTTCTTGAGGTAGGCATAATTCAGTGGTAACACAGATGCCCTCCCTCTGATGTACAAGTCCTGCACAATCCCTCATACTGTGAATATGATTAGGGTATGCTACATAGCACCATTGACTTTAAAAAAGGAAGATTATCAGGAGTGAGCCTGACCTACTTAGGTAAGCCCTCAAAAGGGACTGGGCTCTTTCTGAAGTCAGAGATTGTAAGTGTGAGAGGAAATGAGGGATTAGAAGTGAGAGAGAGTCTCTGTTGCTGGCTTTGAAGGTGGAGGGGGCCAACAGAATGCAGGTAGCCAGTGGGAGCTGAGAACACCCAGCTAACAGCAAGGATGCAGGGATTCTACCATAACCGTAAGAGCTTGGAATGCAGCCTCATGTATGATTTTAGCCTCGTTAAATCCTAGGTAGCAGAGAACTCAGCTACCTAGTGCTCACACTTCTTACCTACAGAAATCTGAGTAGATACTTGGACATTGTTATAATCTGCTAAACTATGATAACTTGTTATGCGGCAACAGAAAACTAATAGATTTCTATTTGTTTTTTTAAAGCACATAATGTAAAATGTGAGGCTGGAAATGTTATAACAGAAAATTGAATTGTGTCAGGTAGAGTGTCAAGTGCCTCTGGGGGCCACTCTCCATCGTTGTTCTTTCTGTCCCTTTCTTGGGGTCCTGCTACTGACTTTCTGAGTGACCCTCACGTTTCATCTCTATGGATACCTGGAAACTGATATTAGTATTTTAGATTAATATAAGCATATGTTCCCTGTTATATATATTATGTATTATAGGTATTAATTTCACATCTAACACATAAAGTAAAAATAGCTACCAACTGATTCCTTAAACTACTTGTCTTGTAGCATGCATTCTGACATTAAGTATGCAGCACTGGTGGTGGAGGGGGGGGCTAAGTTCCCACACTCCCAGGCTTCTGGATAGAAGAAGAGACCTGCCAATAGTAATTTTAAGATGTATTGTTTAGTATCCTTTAGTTTTGAAACTACAGTATGTATATCCCTGGGACTAAATGGACACAAGGAATCATTTTCCTGATCTTGGACATGTATATGGATTCACTTAGGACTGACGTGCCTGAAAACTCTCTGTTTTCCCATCTTCTTTTGTTACAACTCTTCTCCCACTAAGAAAAAGGAGATAACTTTCAACCATCCGATAGCTTACCCGTCATATTTCCCCAAGACACAAAGCCTCCTCAAAGCATCTGACAAAATGACTCTAAATAATGCTATCAGTAAGAAAGTGAATGTCTTTAAAGACCGATTAACAAAATTCTTTTGCAGACTCAGATGGTTTCTTGAGGTGAAAGAATTCCAGCTGAGCTATTTCAAATTCTAAAAGATGATGCTGTGAAAGTGCTGCACTCAATATGCCAGCAAATGTGGAAAACTCAACAGTGGCCACAGGACTGAAAAAGGTCAGTTTTCACTCCAGTCCCAAAGAAAGGCAATGCCAAAGAATTTTCAGACTACCACACAATTGCACTCATCTCACACGCTAGCAAAGTAATGCTCAAGCTAGGCATTAACAGTACCTGAACTGAGAACTTTCGGATGTTCAAGCTGGATTTAGAAAACACCGAGGAACTAGAGATCAAATAGCCAACATCCACTGGACCATAGAAAAAGTAAGAGAATTCCAGTAAAACATCGACTTCTGCTTCGTTGACCACGCCAAAGTCTTTGGCTGTTTGGATCACAACAAACTGTGGAAAATTCTTAAAGAGATGGGAATACCAGAACACCTTACCTGCCTCCTGAGAAATCTGTATGCAGGTCAAGAAGCAACAGTTAGAACTGGACATGGAACAACAGACTGGTTCCAAACTGGGAAAGGAGTACGTCAAGGCTGTATATTGTCACCCTGCTTATTTAACTTATATGCAGAATTCATCATGAGAAATGCTGGGCTGGATAAAGCACAAGCTGGGATCAAGATTGCAGGGAGAAATATCAATAATCTCAGATGTGCAGATGACACCACCCTTATGACAGAAAGTGAAGACGAATTAAAGAGCCTCTTGATGAAAGTGAAAGAGGAGAGTGAAAAAGTTGGCTTAAAACTCAACATTCAAAAAACAAACATCATGGCATCCTGTCCCACCACTTCAATGCAAATAGATGGGGAAACAATGGAAACAGTGAGAGACTTTTCTTGGGCTCCAAAATCACTGCAGATGGTGACTGCAGCCATGAAATTAAAAGATGCTTGCTCTTTTGAAGAAAAGCTATGACCAACCTAGACAACATATTAAAAAGCAGAGACATTACTTTGCCAACAAAGGTCCATCTAGTCAAAGCTATGGTTTTCCCAATATTCACGTATGGATGTGAGAGCTGAACCATAAAGACAGCTGAGCACCAAAGAATTGATGCTTTTGAACTGTGGTGTTGCAGAAGACTCTTGAGAGTCCCTTGGACTGCAAGGAGATCCAATCAATCAATCCTAAAGGAAATCAGTCCTTAATATTCATTGGAAAGACTGATGCTGAAGCTCAGACTCCAATACTTTGGCCACCTGATGCGAAGAACTGACTCATTGGAAAAGACCCTCATGTTAGGAAAGATTGAAGGCAGGAGGAGAAGGGGATGACAGAGGATGAGATGGTTGGATGGCATCACCAACTTGATGGACATGAGTTTGAGCAAGCACTGGGAGCTGGTGATGGACAGGAAAGCCTGGTGTACTGCAGTCCATGAGGTGACAAAGAGTCGGACATGACTGAGCAACTGAACTGAACTGAATTGTGCCTTCAAACATGAAAGAGGGTCCAACCCAGTTGTCAACAATAGACTAACAGAAAATTTTAATGATAATGTGGTTTTAGCATGTGATATAGGGGTTAGAAAAATTAGAATTGCATTGATATTTCAAAACTCCTTTAATTCCTAACTACTTAATTATCTCATATCTCTAATAATTAAATAGACATAAAACTGATGTTGAACCTTGCAACATCAGTCTTGCAACAGGACTACTCATCCATGGATACACAAATTAATTAAAAAATATTAGTCCCATCCATGTCATTAAGAGATGAGTTTGCAATTCAATTTTATTTTATGTTTATAACTTATCAAGATATTAACACACTCACAGTGATTTGCTGTAACAAAAACTCCAGTAACAATGCAGGAAACAAATTGGTAACTCAAAGCTATATAGTCATACAGAGAAGTACAACAGAGTAGATAAAAAAACAACCATGTTACAATACAATGTATTTTTGTGGAGTAGGGGAATGAAAATACAAGTTGAAATACAAAAGAGAGGATATAAAATATCAAATGTTAAATAAAAAAATTTTTTTTTAATAGATGATAGTCCATTAGCCAAATATTCACTACGGTACTTAGATTCATTTAGAAGAGTGATGGAACACATTTTTTTAAATGCCACAAATTACAATGTACTGGAAATCACGTTCTTTACAACTGCTTGAACTTATGATTTGAAATTTTTGGATGCTGATCAAAAAATGTACAAGGGGTACATAATTTTTCAAAGGGGTATGCTTTCAAATTTTGAAGGCTACTACTCTAGAGCAGGAATTATTAACATGTGATGTCACATAGTGGCTACAAACACAGACTTAGGAGTTAGTCTTACTAGTTGTGTGACATTGGGCAAGTGACTTAAATTCAGCTCAGTCTACTTACCTGTAAAATGGGGACAGTAAAAACACCCTATCTATAAAGTTGTCAAACTTCAGTAGACGCTAGAATCACCTGGAGGGTTTGTTAAAACACAGACTGTGGGCCCTGTTCCCAGAGATTCCACCTGAGGAGATCTAGGGTCAGGCCCCCAAACCTGCATTTCTAACAAATTTCCAGGTGACACTAATGCTGCTTGCTCCTTTCATCTATCTCATAAAGTCATTCATTGTGTGGATTAAAACGTTAGTACCTAAAGCAATTATCCTTCAATTAAAAAATAAATTTAAAAAATATATATGTGCTTTAAAAAAAAAGTTAGTACATAAAAATTCTTAGAAGTCCACTGGCCCAAAGCAGGTACTCACATTAGCGAATATCATCAGTTAGAATTTGATTCACTGCAAAAGAAAATTCAACTGCCGTGGATTAAACAGAAAGGAGTTAGCATATGACATTTAACAAGAGGTCCTGAGGTCAATCATCCAGGGCTGGCACCACTGGTCAGAATGCCATGAAGTTCCCAAGCTCCTTCTGTCTTTTTTGCTCGATTGTCTTTGCTCAGTGGCTTTCATCACCATAGACTGAGAATAGCTGGTGTTCCTCCAGGAGTCTTGTCTGAATTCCAGATAGGAAGAGAGAAGAGAAAAGAAGCAGAGGGTAGAGTTGACGGAGCATGCCAGCCAAGTCACAGACCCTCCCTTTCATAATTTATTTTTTAGAGAAGTCACTCGCTTTTAAAAAATGTTTCCAGAAGTTCCCCACATGTGGTGAATGGAGCTAATAAAATTAGTCAATATTCAGTAAAATAGATTCAACAGTACTAGCCACATTTCAAGTGTTCAACAGCCGCAGGTAGCCGGTGACTACCATGGTGGACAACACAGATGTAGGACATTTCCACCATTATGCAAAGTTCTATTGGATGACATTAGACTACAAGATGCACCTCTAAGTCTCCTACAAGATCTATAAAGCTCTTTCTCTCCAGACTTACCTGCTGTTGCTATACACTTTAGCAAAGGTCACCAGGCTATTTCTCAGATCTGCGTTTGTTCACAATTCTGCTACCTGGGACTGTACTCTCTCTCCACCTCATCCATCTGGAAAACAAGAATCCTTCTTTATACACACATATTCAAAAAGCCAGAAGAACTGAACATGATGCAAGATGTATTTCTGAGCATACCTTCTCTTTTATCTACCATTACTACAAAAAAATAGCAGATCCAAGAGATTATTCAATGTTTTAAAAAATCACACAAAAAACAACTTGATTGAAAAATGGGAAAGGAACTTGAACAAACATTTCTCCAAAAAAGATATATTAATGGCCAATAAGCACAGGAAAAGATGTGTGATAACACTAATTATTAAGCACATGCAAATCAAACCCACAGTGGTACCACCTCACACCCATATTGGCTACTATCAAAAAGCTCAGAAAATAACAAGTGTTGGCAAGGAGAAGGAGAAATTGGAATTCTTGCATATTGTTGGCGGAACTGTAAAATGGGGCAATTGCTATGGAAAACAGTATGGAAGTTTCTCAAAAAATTAAAAGTACAATTATATGATCCAGCCATTCCACTTCTGGGTATACACTCTCAAAGAACTTATTAAAGCAGGGTGTTGTGGAAATATTTGTCCACTCATATGCAATACCAGCATTACTCACAATCACCAAAAGGTGAATGCAATCCAAGTGCCCATCAACGAATAAATGGATATACAAAACGTGGCATAAGCATGCAATGGAATAATATTCAGCCTTGAAAAGAAATTCTGACACATGCTACAACCTGGCTGAAACTTGCGGGCTAATATATCTTCAACCATATCGTCAAACATCTCTGATTTTTAAACTACAAAATGATCTTGCTTTTTTTCTTTATTGAAGAAAAATCTGCTTAAACATAGAAAAAAATACTGCTGAGTGCCTCAGATTAAGCAGGACAAAATGAGAACTCGCTCTACTCATTCCTTGTATTATCCAAGTGTTGGACTCAGTACGCTGCTGATAAATTTCCTTCAGAGAACCTCTATACACAAATTAAGTGCCAGTTAGGCCTCACGGCTTCGACTAGACAGTGTTAGAAGAATGGTTTCTGCCCAGAAGAACAAAGAGTCAGATGCGCTTCTTGGATCGGACAGTAGCCCAGTGGTTATTTCCACCCGCTGCACACTGGCATTACCTGGGAAATTTAAAAGCCCTCCAAGTGGTTCTAAGGTGAGAGCAGGCTGGCTGTGGAGATGTACTGTTATTTTTTGATGACTAAACACCCCCCACCCCTAACCACTACATATCTCGTATTTATCTGATGCCCAGAATCATCAAACAGTGCGCCTGACACAGTCGCAGCATTTCTGCCTTCCGGGTAACGGTTCTCCACTAGGTATCATTATCTAGAGCACGTGACCTCTCCGGCACCTGTCGCTCAAGCGCCTGAATCTCTCCCTGTATGTGTCTGCCCCTCACAACCACACCCAGAAACCATGACTCGCTACCTATTACCGTCCACAAGGAGAGGCCGCTTCCGGATGGACTTTGCTGATGGGGAGCGTCCAGGCCTATGCCATCTGCTCTTGCGCCAGATACGTCTCTGCAGAATCTTCGATTAGGTTCAGCTCCCAAACCCGCGGGGCTTGTGTTGGGGTCCGGGGACAATGCGCCGAAACTTACTTGCCTTCATCCTTGCCCCCTGACACCTCCTGATTATTTGCAAACTGCTGCTTCTGGGCAAGAATACGCGCCACGGCAGCCCCCTCTAGTCCAGACTTCGGTGTCTGGACATTTACCAAAGTCCTGCCTTTGTCAGGTCAGAGGCTGCGAAGCCTGGTCCTTCTCTGTCTGCCTGGAAGGTCCAGGCAGTCTTGCTTGGGCACGAGATTCAGGGCGTTTGTTCCGGAGATCGCGGAGGCCGGCTGCCAGGCAAACAAGACCGCGAACACGTACGCCTCCGGGGTCGAATAGAGAGACCGGATGGTTTACTTTCACTGGCCTTATTTCCAGGTCCCCTCTAGGAACCTGGGAGGTTTCTGCGTCTCTGTGGTTATTTCTAGCTGCTACAACTTCTTGTGCCTTTACTCTATTCTAGGCCCTGCCTTCTAAATGGCTTGGGAAGGTTTGATAGAGAAATCGTTTGGGAAAACTTCAAAAGTATATATGCAAAAATAGACTAGTACGATGAATTTGATGTACTTGTTTCACATCTTCTATCAACTCATGGCAATGTTATTAACCTATAACCCAGCCCTCATTCCTTCTCACACGTTGCTTGAATCTCAGATACGTGTAATTGATAAATTTAACACAGCCTCGACTAAGATGAGTTAGACACTTGCCTCGGGCACAAAATTTAGGAGACTTCCGAAAGGCTTTGCAATAGAGACAATAACATTTTAAAGTATTTTTAAAGTAAAAATTAATGCAAAAAACTATAAAGAGTACAATATCAATATTTTAAATAGAGAATCAGTATTACTGATTTTTTCCTTCTGCCCAGCTCCTATATGACTGACACAAGGCTGAAACTTAAGTATCTCTAAGAATGAGGATGCTTTTGAAAAACATAATCACAATATAATTATCACATATAAAAATCATACCAAAAATAAGATCAAGTATCCAACCATTGTTCAAAATTTACCAGTTTTATATATTTTATAAATATATTATATAATATATATTATAAAATCATATGTGAGTAACAAGGAGGGCTGGAGTGAGAATTCTGAGGCACCTTTTATCTAAGGCACATAAGTTCTCAAGACCTTGGACATAGATCACTTGAAACATTATATCATCATCAAAGGTTTGGCAACAAACTTCCAACAGGCCTGGTCCAGGAAAGTTGTCTTGGGAAACCTGCTATCTGGGTATGAAGTTTATGTGAATGAAAGAGTAGAACACTAGGAAAGAGGTAGGAAGGTGAAGGTCTCTCAGAGAGTGGTAGTGGTTGGTAAGGGTACCAGGATGGAGTGCTGAGGAAGAAAGAAAATCAAGAAATGTGGACAGGAATAGAGGTATAAAAGGAGAAACAAGGATCATAATCAGTAGAATGGGTAAAGAGAAAAGATTATTATGTCTGTGGGATAGCACAGGAAAGAAAAAAGAGAAATATGATATTTATCAATCAGAGAGATGAGTAAAATGATCACAGTCCATGAAGGAGTAGAAACTGTGGACTGATCTATGATGGGTAAGGCTCACCATGTGAAAGATAACTAAAAAGTCAGAAGTCATTTAAAGTGTTCCCAATGTTAAGGCCTTCTCTTATATTCCATCAATTGCCTAAACTCCTTTAAAGTTTACTTTACTTCAAATACAGATCATAGTCCTTTTTAACTGAATTATTTTGGCTTTTATTTCCCACTGTGTAGATTTACCATAACTGCAGCAAACAATGTTGTTAACTAATCAGGGATCTTAGTTGCAGAAAATAGAATCTACACAAATAAAGTTAAATTAAAAGGGATTTCTCATGCATTCACAGAGTTTCTTGGAGACCAGAATCAGTCTAGATTACACTACAGTGCCAGAAGCACCCGGCCATGAAAATGTTTCCGTAGAAATCTTACTGCTCCCACTTCTGGTTCCACAAAATCCTAGACAGTAGCTGCACATAAACCAAAATACCCCCAACAACCTTGCATGTGTGAAAGGATTTCAAGCTAAAATCATACCAGAAGATATGAAATGAAATGTCACATGTGCACCCTCTGAAGAATGGGAGGTACGAGCTAAGAGACTTATTTCCCCTAAAATGCCTAATTTACAGAACACAGAGACTTATCTCCTAATCAATGAATAGCCACTAATCTGACTGGACTTGCCCCTCTTTGCATTCTTGATCATAAATACAGCCACCTCAAAACCTCAATAGACCTACCTTGCTATATATCATGAGTTTCCTGAATTGTAATTACTTTGCTATTCCTGGATAAACTCTATTTTTGGTAATTTGAACTTGTCTCAGTTTACCTCTTTATTTAAGTTGACATATGTCAGAAGAGCTATTCAGCTTTTATCTCACAATATTCATTTCTCCCAGTCTTACGCTGTGAAGTCAAGTGGGCCTTAGGAAGCATCATTATGAACAAAACTAGTGGAGGTTATGGAATTCCAGTTAAGCTATTTCAAATTCTAAAAGATGATGCTGTGAAAGTGCTGCACTCAATATACCAGCAAATTTGGAAAACTCAACAGTGGCCACAGGACTGGAAAAGGTGAGTTTTCATTCCTATCCCAAAGAAAGGCAATGCCAAAGAATGCACAAACTGCCGCAAAATTGCACTCATCTCACATGCTAGCAACGTAATGCTCAAAATTCTCCAAGCCAGGCTTCAACAGTATGTGAACCATGAACTTCCAGATGTTCAAGCTGGATTTAGAAAAAGCAGAGGAACCAGAGGTCAAATTGCCAACACCCGCTGGATCATCAAAAAAGCAAGAGAGTTCCAGAAAAACATCGACTTCTGCTTCATTGACTATGCCAAAGCCTTTGGCTGTATGGGTCACAGCAAACTGTGGAAAATTCTTCAAGAGATGGGAATACCAGACCACCTGACCTGCCTCCTGAGAAACTGTATGCAGGTCAAGAAGCAACAGAACTGGACATGGAACAACAGACTGGTTCCATATCAGGAAAGGAGTACATCAAGTCTGTATATTGTCACCCACCCTGCTTATCTAAGTTCTATGCAGAGTGAATCATGAGAAATGCTGGACTGGATGAAGCACAATCTGGAATCAAGATTGCCAGAAGAAATATCAATAGCCTTAGATATGCAGATAACACCACCGTTATGGCAGAAAACAAAGAGGAACTAAAGAGCCTCTTGATGAAAGTGAAAGAGGCGAGTGAAAAAGTTGACTTAAAAGTCAACATTCAGAAAACTAAGGTCATGGCATCTGATCCCATCACTTCATGGCAAATAAATGGGGAAACAATGGAAACAGTGAGAGACTTTATTTTGGGGGGCTCCAAAATCACTACAGCCATGAAAGACGCTTGTTCCCTGGAAGAAAAGTTATGACCAACCTAGACAGCATATTAAAAAGTGGAGACATTACTTTGCCAACAAAGGCCCATCTAGTCAAAGCTTTGGTTTTTCCAGTAGTCATGTATGGATGTAAGAGTTGGACTATAAAGAAAGCTGAGCAGCAAAGAATTGATGCTTTTGAACTGTGGTGTTGAAAAAGACTCTTGAGCATCCCTTGGACAGCAAGGAGATCCAACCAGTCAATCCTAAAGGAAATCAGTCTTGAATATTCATTGGTAGGACTGATGCTGAAGCTGAAACTCCATTACTTTGGCCACCTGATGCGAAGAACTAACTCATTAGAAAAGACCCTGATGCTGGGAAAGATTGAAGGCAGGAGGAGAAGGGGACGACAGAGAGTGAGATGGTTGGATGGCATCACCGACTCGATGGTCAGAGTAAGCTCTGGGAGTTGGTGATGGACAGGGAAGCCTGGCGTGCTGCAGTCCATGGGGTTGCAAAGAGTCAGGACACGACTGAGCTGAACTGAACTGAGTCTTACACAAGCACATCTGCTCAGCAAAAGCTATGTGACACAGGAAATCAGTGACAAGGAGGTCTGAGAACTGGCGATTTTACTGCTGCAGGTTCAGTGTACAGAAGGCACATTGCAACAGGGTTGCAGAGGTGTAGAGTGAGCAATCTTTACTACTGGTCATAGTTGCTACCTGGGATCAATTTCACCCTTTTTCCTTCTTAAAAAACCGATTTTGTTCCAATATCCATTTTTTTCATACACATAAATTGAATAAATCAGGAGATTCTACCCTCATTTTAAGTTCCAGGGCATTTTATGAGTAGTCTAAGATGAATATGTAAATGCTATGCCTTTATAGATGATTGATTTACAAATTTAGGTTTAAACCAATAAGCAAAAGCATTCCCCTGCTGGCTGTTATAAGTTCAGAGGTAGACAGGGTATCTAAATTGTCATAATCACACTTTAATGATTGAGAGGAGAGTTTATGCTTTTCCTTTGTGTCAAGAGCAAAGAACATTTTGCCTAAGGTGCTTCAAGCTGCAATATTAAAGAATGCTGTAAAATTAGGCTGCCTAAGCATAATGCTGACAACTGGTCGAACTTGGTTCTATTCTTGTTTCAGATTGTTGGTAATACCAGTTAGATTTAAAACTGGCCGGTACGGGGATCGAACCCGCGACCTTGGCGTTATTAGCACCACGCTCTAACCAACTGAGCTAACCGGCCCTCACACAAACTACTCCTCTTCCTTAATATTTTAATTTCATTGACCTTCTAGAATTTCTTTATTACAAACGGGAATATCAGTCCTATTTATACTGGGTTCGCTTCTGTTAAAGGAAAAGAAAAGAAAAAAGTCTATCAAGATCAAGAATGAACCTTGCCTTTCAGGACATATCTTCTTGGAACCAGGGCAAATGCATTTTGTAATGAAAACTCTTTCGTAACAAGTACAAAACCCATTTTTAATGAAAATGGCAAATTGGAACAATTGATAGTAAGGACTTTGATATATTTGCATCTTGGAGACCACAGTAAAAGATGGTAAGAGAAGGGAAAAGAGTCTCCTACCTGCGGACTCTTTGGGAATGAGAATAAGTGCTTGAAAGAAATATGAGCAGTATTTTTAAAAACAGTTGAATTAAAATAATCCATCCAACCAAACACCCACTCATCCATCCCTGAGCAAAAATTAAAAGCTTCCTTCCAAGAGTAAATAATGGAAATGTAATGCTAGTGATAAAAGAAAGGCATATAACCTTAATGAACTAGAAAAAAACTCAATGTGAAAAAGCTCTAAATGAACCCAGGAAATAGTAATGAATAAAGTTTTCCATGAACAAATGAGGAACTAGGTCTGAGGTGAAAAAAATGAGCTGATGCTTAGGAGAGGTAGAAAAAAATATACGTTGAATTTGGGAATGAATGTGGTGTTGTGAGAATAAAATGGACCTACTTTTTAAGATTGCAATGCAATACTTCAGTTCTAGTTTTTCAGTACTTTCTATTCAGACATCACAGGTGTAAATAAAATCTTGTTTAGCTATTATTGTGGATGAAAGAGTATTTATGTGTTTTAAATGAATTAATATATTTAAACACAACAACTAATTTATGAGGTGAATGTTACAATCATGCTCATTTTACAAATAACTGAGGACAGAGTTTAGAGTCAGCATTCTGATCATTTAACTCTAGAGAACTTCCTTTTCATTGTCAGAAACACCTCAAAATCGGTGTTTATCATTTTTTTAGTGGATGGCCATATCCTGAGGACCCTCCTATTCAAAAAACTAAGTTTATAGCATCTTTATAGCATACCCCAGGATATTAATTGCTTCAATTTTCAGTTAATATTAATCTCACCACTAATATTGAATATGTAACATGGATCTGAAAACTCCTATCCCAGGTAAGGAAAACTCTGAGCATCAGCCACGTGCACTGTATTATTATGGCAAGGCCATTCTTTCTAGCAATTTTACTCTATTATTTAGTGATTCACTTCCTTTTCTTGGTTCTCCAACAAGGAAAGGAGATATATTGAGAGCAAACACCCTAGAGACATTGATTTTTTTTCTCTCTTTTTCCTCTGATTTTTTTTTTTCCTCCAAGAAACAGTTTCCTTACGGAAAAGAAAACAAAATGAAATAAAGAAAGGCCCTCTGTTGTCCCTTTCAGCTGCCAGGTCTCTGCTATCGTTCTGCTTTGTTAATTGGAGTGGGATCTGTTCACTCTGTCTAATCAGGTTCTAGAACCCACTAGCAAGGAAGTTTGCAGACTCTCCTCTGCAAAGAAGTTCCAATGCCAAATACAGAACTCTTAACAGGCTAGCACAAAGGCTAGCACAGGGCTAGCACAAAGGCTCGCACAGGTTTCCATCTTAAAGGATAAAAATTGAAGAGCACCTTGGCCCGTACGGGGATCGAACCCGCGACCTTGGCGTTATTAGCACCACGCTCTAACCAGCTGAGCTAACCGGCCAGGATAACGTTACGGACCTTCAAATTATAAACGACACTTAAACAGCATTGTTCTGCAATTTACGGTAGGAAGAACGAGTTGCTTCCATTCTTTTTTTCGTCTTTCCTCATTGGCCGAGAAAATGGATGAAAAAGCTTCTCATTCTGCCTCAAGAAAATGTCCTTCTTCCGGAAAAACTTAAAGCTTTCTCAAACTTCGGATTCTGACCTAAGAAGATTCAGGCCAACGTCCCCAGGAAGGGCTTCCTGAGACCGCGACGGGTGCATCACGGAACTGACCACGAAACCTCCAGAGGTCTAGAAGGACTCGGCTCCGGCGCAAAAGATCCAGATTCGTCTCTACTCCTGGAGATCCTTAAGCTTCCCTCGGAAGCCTCGAGTCCCATGAACCTGAGCCCTGTCGCCTCCTGGCCTCTGGGTGGTGTTGCCGGCCCCGCCACCCGGAATCCGCAGCTGTGAGCCCCAAGTCTCCAGCTCCGCGCGCGGGAATGTCTGAGTCTTGGTGTTGCGGTGTTGGTCATCAAACACGCGGTGGAGCCCGACAGAGCGGCTGGGGTCAGCGGGAGCGAAAGAACCTTGGGGACGACTTCTCAAGAGCCTCTAACCCGGCCACCTCGAAACCAAGTGGTGTCGGGAGTCAGGTCAGTTATCTGGACTGGAGAGGAACGTTGGGATCTGAAAGGAGAGGAGGGGCGGAGAGAAAGAGGCGGGAAACCCCCTTCGAGAAGCATAACTGAGAGGTGAACCCTGCGGGCAGGGGTCAACCCAGGGAAGGGCCTGCAGAGGAGCTAATTCCCTATTCGCCCTCTGCTCTTTTCTGGATTCTACTTCTTCCCTCCTTCGTTAAGTTAGGGATAGTAGTGTTTTTAGAAGTTAACTGATCTGTGTTCATGGGGTTCTCAAGGCAAGAACACTGAAGTGGTTTGCCATTCCCTTCTCCAGTGGACTGAAATCAGATTGATTATATTCTTTGCAGCCGAAGATGGAGACGCTCTATACAGTCTGCAAAAACAAGACTGGCAGCTGACTGTGGCTCAGATCATGAACTCCTTATTGCAAAATTCAGACTTCAATTGAAGAAAGTAGGGAAAATCACTAGACCATTCAGGTATGACCTGAATCAAATCCCTTACGATTATACAGTGAAAGTGACAAATAGATTCAAGAGATTAGATCTGATAGAGTGCCTGAAGAACTATGAACGGAAGTTCACGACATTGGACAGGAGGCAGTGATCAAGACCATCCCCAAGAAAAAGAAATGCAAAAAGGCAAAATGGTTGTCTGAGGAGGTCTTACAAATAGCTGAGAACAGAAGAGAAGCTAAAGGCAAAGGAGAAAAGGAAAGATACAACCATCTGAATGCAGAGTTCCAAAGAATATCAAGGAGAGGTAAGAAAGCCTTCCTCAGTGATCAATGCAAGGAAATAAAGGAAAACTATAGAATGGGAAAGACTAGAGATCTCTTCAAGAAAATTAGAGATATCAAGGGAATATTTCATGCAGAGATGAGCACAATAAAGGACAGAAATTGTATGGACCTAACAGAAGCTGAGGATATTAAGAAGAGGTGGCAAGAATACACGGAAGAACTATACAAAAAAGATCTTCATGACCCAGATGACCTCGATGGTGTGATCACTCACGTAGAGCCAGACATCCTGGAATGCAAGGTCAAATGGGCCTTAGGAAGCATCACTATGAACAAAGCTAATGGACATGATAGAATTCCAGTTGAGCTGTTTCAAATCCTGAAAGATGATGCTTTGAAAGTGCTGCACTCCATATGCCAGCAAATTTGGAAAATTCAGCAGTGGCCACAGTCTGGAAAACGTCAGTTTTCATTCCAATCCCAAAGAAAGGCAATACCAAAGAATGTTCAAACCATTGCACAGTTGCATTCATCTCACATGCTAGCAAAGTAATGCTCAAAATTCTCCAAGCCAGCTTCAACAATACATGAATCCTGAACTTCCCGATATTCAAGCTGGATTTAGAAAAGGCAGAGGGACCAGAGATCAAATTGCCAACATCTGCTGGGTCATCAAAAAAGCTAGAGAATTCCAGAAAAACATCTACTTCTGTTTCATTGACTATGCCAAAGCGTTTGACTGTGTGGATCACAACAAACTGTGGAAAATTCTTCAAGAGGTGGGAATACCAAACCACCTTACCTGCCTCCTGAGAAATCTGTATGCAGATCAAGAACCAACAGTTAGAACCAGTTTGGAACAACAGACTGGTTCCAAATAGGAAAAGGAGTATGTCAGTGCTGTGTATTGTCACTCTACTTATTTAACTTATATGCAGAGTACATCATGTGAAATGCTGGGCTGGATGAAGCACAAGCTGGAATCAAGATTGCAGGGAGAAATATCAATAACCTCATATATGCAGATGACACTGCCCTTATGGCAGAAAATGAAGAGGAACTAAAGAGCCTCTTGATGAAAGTGAAAGAGGAGAGTAAAAAGTTGGCTTAAAACTCAACATTCAAAAAAATAAGATTATGGCATCCTGTCCCATCACTTCATGGCAAATAGATGGGGAAACAATGGAAACAGTGAGAGACTTTATTTTGGAGGGGGGCTCCAAACTCACTGCAGATGCTGACTGCAGCCATGAAATCAAAAGACGCTTGCTCCTTGGAAGAAAAGCTATGACCAACCTAGACAACATATTAAAAAGCAGAGACATTACTTGGCCCACAGAAGTCTGTCTAGTCAAAGCTATGGTTTTTCCAGTAGTCATGTGTGGATATGAAGGTTGGACTATAAAGAACGCTGAGCACCGGAGAACTGATGCTTTTGAACTGTGGTGTTGGAGAAGACTCTTGAGAGTCCTTTGGACAGCCAGGAGGTCAAATCAGTCAATCCTAAAAGAAATCAGTCCTGAATATTCATTGGAAGGACTGATGCTGAAGTTGAAACTCCAATATTCTGGCCACATGATGCAAAGTACTGACTCACTGGAAAAATCTTTCTCTGATGCTAGGAAAGATTGAAGTCAGGAGGAGAAGGGAACAACAGAGGATGAGATGGCTGGATGGCATCACTGACTCAATGGACATGAGTTTGGGCAAGCTCCAGGAGTTGGTGATGGACAGGGAAGCTTGGGGTGCTGTACTCCGTGGGGTCGCAAAGAGTCAGACTGGACTGAGGGACTGAACTGAATTGACCTGTTTGCATATGTATCTATGCATATTACATAGTTACTTTTGGATATGCACTGCTAGTAAATAAAGTTTTTAATATAATACTTGGAATTCACTCCCCCCCTCCGGAAATGGGAATCATACTCTTTGGTTGGCTAAATCTGCCATTTTTTTCTTGCTTTCCATTTCACTAAAATTTTGCTTTTAATATCATACATATAAATGATTCTCTGGCCCTTCAGCATCTTTCACAAACATTGTACATCTTTTAATCAACTGGTAGATGTCTTCATTTGTTTTGTTCTTTGGTGAAAATTCTGAAAGTTTGTACAGCAGAATATTAGTAGTAGTACCCGACATTCTGGTTCTACTCAGGTATTTGGTATGTTTAAGTGGTTTTTGAGAACCTGGGCCCTATTTAGACTTAGATGGTAGACTGCAGTCACTTGCTTTGTGTTTAAGGTCAGTTTCCTGGGAAATAAACATTGAGATGGAGATAGAGATGCCAAAGCAGTGACCCAGGGGAGGCTGGCTCCAGGACCAGAGCTTGCCTCCTCCTCCCCCCCCACCCCTCACCCCCACCCCACTTCCAACCCCCCCCCCCCAACCCCACCCCACCCTCCGCCTCTGCTGATTCATCGCAGCTCCAGCCGGCAGCAGCCTTTTCTGGGGATGGCTGCTGCTGAAATTCCTCAGAGATAACCAATTGCTTCTCCTTGAGCCTGGTGTAAGATGGTGTTAGAGTCTTATTGGGATCACTCTTAGAACTGACCGCAATGAGAGGGTGAAGGAAACAGGATTAGGAAGAGGCAGAAGTTGAACTTGATGTTGTAAAAGAAGCCTCAGTTCAGCTTACCAGGATATCTGAACCTGAAATGGCCCTTTAGTAATATTCTGAATTGAGGCTGGATTTGAGCTACACTCAAGGGTTGGTGTACTCTTGAGCAAGGGTTACTCTTTTCTCTTGAGGGCAGTGCCCAGAGACCAACCCAGCTGTAAGCCATTAGAAGTCAACATTCCTGAAGTGGAGAAATAAGTGCCACCATTCTGGAGGGTGATTTGACAGGTGCATCACACCACTGCTCTTTCAGAAATCCTGTGTCAGATGTATGTTTTTGACTAGTATCTTTGACCAGTAACCCCTCCTTCAACACACTAATATAGAAGAGAGCAGGTGTGCTTAAAATAATATGATGGTTAGTAGAAGATCATTTCATTTTTTCTTTTGGGCTTCAACAAAGGTCTCTGACACACGCTCCCCCACCCCTAACACCTCATACAACTCCACCCCCACCCCCGCCACCCACACACACACACACCGGTTGCCAGAGTTTTAGTCTAGTTGAATCCAGTGGTGTCCACTCTGAAACAATTTCTCAAGAGGAAATAGTCATCGTAATCCAATACCTGTATTTTTTCTTCCAAAAGAACATTTTTCATTGGTTTTGGCTGACACGGGATTGCTTTTTCTTTTTTCCTCTTATCACCTGGCAAACCAATTTCTAAATTCATTATAGCAGAGAGACATATGAAATTATGTTCAAATAAAGTGTAACTAAAAGCTTTGCCAAGATGGGCTCCGTGGCTTAGCTGGTTAAAGCGCCTGTCTAGTAAACAGGAGATCCTGGGTTCGAATCCCAGCGGGGCCTGTTGAAGTTGTATTTTGTCTCTGGTTTTTGCGATTTTAACTTCATAGAAAATGTTTTTCTCTAAGTGAGTAGAAACTAACTTGAATTGACACTGGATGAATATCCTGATACTCAGGACTTAAGCTTTGCTTGGGAAAAAGAGGTAAAAGGGTAAATAATATCTGGAGAAGCATTCCCGGCACATAGACCAGAAGTAATATAAGGACTCAGATTATTTGTCTGAATCATGATATTAGCAGTGGATAGGTAGCCTAGCCTAGCAGAGGTTTGCCCCTTTGTCTAACTATTGGAATCAAGTGAAGGAGATTCAACAGCTTTAAATACATGCCCTTTCAGATATCCTTTGGATTTGCCTGATTACTGGAGAGCTTTAATTATTTTTTGCAAATTCAGATACACTTGTAGTAGGGTTGGCATTCAAGTTTTGTTTTTGTTTTTTTTTAAATAGACCATTAAATAGCTAATGGCTTTTCTAATTTCAAGGTAATATGTAGAAGTATTAGTACTAAGCATCTTTAAGGAACAATGGATAGGGTATGAAGACAGAGACTCATGGTCAGAAGTGATTAGTTTAAATCCTCTGTCTTTGAACCTTTTCTTGCTACTCACCACTACTAGGAAACCTTCAATTTTCCTTTGCATTTCTGCTCTTAGCCTCATCCTAAAGAAGGTAAGGGGGGAAAAAGAGAAAGTGCTAGAAAAACAAAACAAAACAAAAAACACCTAATGTAAATGTTGAATTGAGTACTGTAATAGCTGTTTCTGCTTTTCAAGTGATTCTGGACTCTAGGTCAAAACTGAAGTTTTTGAAAAGAGAAGAATATGGTTAGTGACAAAGAAGAGTGGTTAGTGACAAAGCATATAAAGCATCTAGAAAGAGTTTAGAGCCAAATGAAATCTTACACTTTTTTCTAGGCAGATTTTTACATAAAAGTTCTGATAAAGACATTAAGTCCTAAAAACAAAGATGTTTCTGTTTATCTGCTGTTTCTTTTGACATTCTAAGCTATATCTTAAAATAATTAGGCTCTACAAATGTCCACTTCCCCATATTTAGTAATGTGTACAGAATTCTACAAGCAATGATTGCACCCTAAGTACATTCTTGCTTCTCATTGTCTTGACCCAACAGATTAATTACTCCTTTGTTGAGCATCTAAGAATGCAAATGTGTCAAAAGACTGACATTTTAAAGAATCTCTTAAAATAGAGTTGAATCTAATCAGTGAAATCCTGTACCTCTAGAAGTGTTGAGTACTTAATAGGTCTAAATGATAAAAGGTTGTTATTCTATAAAACAGTTTTAAACAAGTCATGGACATTCTCAATTGTGTCTTTCTTAAAGGGACTTCTCCCTAGTTGAACTACTATTTCTTTCTTGACCTTCCTTATTCTTCATTCAAACTTCCTTCCCCATTAAATGTTCTCTGGCTTGGGATCCTCAGATGGACAGTTCCTCTTCTGTGCTCTGAGGGTACAACTGACATTGTCTTAAGCCAGCTGTGTGATTCTATCTTCTTCATGTCCAAGTATGCACTTCCCATGTTGGACACTGGATAAAGTCTGGTGAACAAATTCAAATGGAATGTCCCTTGAAAAGGTAGAAAAGTAAGGCATGGTGATGAGGGAAGATGTTAGGGAAAGAGGAGTCTCTGGAGCTAACCCTTCCTTGGCTGCCTGCCTGGAGCTGATCTTTCAAAATATCCATGTCTGAAAGAGGTCTCTGCCTAATTTCAAACTCACATTTCCATTGCCACTAGGATTTTACACGAGTACCACTTGCACCATCACCATGAACTCAACTGATCATTATTTCCACTGGAAATCTATTATTAAACTTGACTCTTCCTGCTGCCTTACCCCACCAATCAAATTAGCACAGTCTTCCTGATTTACATTCAACATATGTGAGACGTTTTTCTCTCTGTTCATCTACTTGGTTCTTATTTGGACCTTCTTCACTACAATCTCTAACAGCTTCTTCCTGTTCTCCCTGTCATCAAGACTGGCCATCCGAAGTCATTCTCAAACCAGAAGACATATATCTCTGGCTTAAAATACAAAACATCATTTCCTCCCTAAAATTTCCCAGTCTTCCACCTTTCTTCTTTTTCTAATATATGCATTTAAACTTATATATTTTCCTCTAAGCACTACTTTAGTTGCATGTTGTATTTTCATTCTTTCAATTCAAAGCATTTTCTAGTTTCCATTGTACTTATATTTTACTTAGACGTGTACTGCTCAGGTTTCCCAGTATTAGAATTTTTTCAGTTATCATTTTGTTATTGACCTCAAGTTTAATTCTATTATTGTCAGAAAACATTTTTTTAAATTGTTTGAATCCTTTTAAATTTATTAAGACTTGTTTGGGGGCCCTTTTTGCTTTGGTGTATGTTTAATGTGCACTTGAAAATAGTGAGAATTCTGCGTAGTTGGACGTACTGTGTGATAAATGTCAATTAGGTCAGGTTGAGTAGTTAGCAGCTATGGCTCATCTTCTCTATTTCTATTTATTTCCCCTTTTCTGTAAGTTTCTCATCAGCTACTAAAAGTGATCTTTAAAATCACCAACCGTAGATGTGCTTGTTGTAGTTCTTGTTTTAGTTTTCTCAGTTTTGCTTCATATAAGAATTGACATGTCTTCTTGCTGAATTGATCACTTTATCATTATGAAATGTTCTTTATCTTTGGTCTTACTTTTTACTTTGGTCTTACTGTTTACTTTACTCTTTACTTTTTACCTGGTTTTACCAGGTTTCTAATGGTTGGTGTTTGCATAGTTCCCCGACACTTTATTTTCAACCTGTTGTCTTATTTTTCAAGTATATATCTTGTAAGCAGGACACAAAAGGCTTTTGTTTTTCTTTGTTTTACTTTACTATTTAGCCAGCCCATTTGTGCCTTTTAATTGTTTATTCCATTTACATTAAAAGCAATTATATATATCTGGGTTTAAGTTGACATCATTATTTGTTTTCCATTTATCCTACTTGTACTCTGTTCCTCCTTTTCTACTTTCCTTGAATTAATATTTCTTATTCCATTTAATCTTTATTTAACCTAAGATGTAGTATCATTTCCCTTCAGCTACTTTTAAGATGTTTTTAATCTTTGTTTTTCAAGAATTTCAACATAATTTAGCTAGTTATAGTTTTCTTTATGTTTATCCAGGTTGTTATTTGCTGGGCTTATTTTTCCCCCTCTGAGCTATAAGTACCCTTAAGTTTAGAGCATTTTAATGTATGTAAATCACACTTTAAAAAAAAAAAAAAAAAAACTTTTCAGTGTTGATATAGATGACATCTACACTCCAAAAATTAAAGATTAGTTTCCACTCCCTCTTTCATCAGATTCAAATTGAAATATACCTTCCCCTCTTTGGGAGGCACATCCATCTTGCCTTTGATCTGGCCCATACATCACCATTTAGTCTTATTTCTTTCCATGCCTTGCTTCAAATGCTTGGATTCCCACCCCCTCCACCCGAAAGATTATTCCTATTTCGTTCTGCTGCTGCTGCTAAGTCGCTTCAGTGGTGTCTGACCCTGTGCGACCCCATAGACGGCAGCCCACCAGGCTCCCCCGTCCCTGGGATTCTCCAGGCAAGAATACCGGAGTGGGTTGCCATTTCCTTCTCCAATGCACGAAAGTGAAAAGGGAAAGTGAAGTCGCTCAGTCGTGTCCGACTCTTAGCGACCCCATGGACTGTAGCCCACCAGGCCCCTCTGTCCATGGAATTTTCCAGGCAACAGTACTGGAGTGGGGTGCCGCTGCCTTCTCCGCCTATTTCGTTCAGTTCCCAACAAAAAAAATTCCCTTACTAACCTCTAATTATCATACTTCTTTTCATCTATTAAGTCTTAGATTTGGTGTCATTTTCTCTTGGAAGCCTTCAAGGACATTCCAATTTTTTGGCTGTTCAAGCAGGCTTTTCTGAACATTGTGGTAGATATGTTTGGTAAACGCATTTCTACTTGTATTTATTACTGATTTTAAAATAAAAAACGAAGAAAGAAAAATGGAAACATTTCGAAGACCTAGGGCACGAAAGAATATTTACCTCTACCTGTTTACTCTTCGCGTCCGGTTTCCGTAGTGTAGTGGTTATCACGTTCGCCTAACACGCGAAAGGTCCCCGGTTCGAGACCGGGCGGAAACAGGCTTCACCTCGGGGTTATTTTCCATTTCCACAAGAGATCTCTGTACACTGATTTTGCGGCACCAGACTTCAAAACATATACCACATTTGCCCTTCTTTTGAGGCCCAGGGGTTTAAAACGGAAAGCTGTCCTGGCGCCATCTGCTCTGAAGCCCGGGTTTCCCTTTTCCCATCCGCTCTTTCCCCTCCTGCTCTCGGCGTCCTCCTGCTGGAAGGACCGAGGGGCCAGCCAAGGGTCAACAGGAGGAGACCCCTGCTGCATCCGGCCTGCGCTGCGCGGGCGACACAGTCTCCCTTGGACGAACGGGTTTTCTGCAAAGTGACTTTCTCCTGACCTTCAGAGGGAGAAAAGTGCTTCACTTCGAAACCAGACAGCGATCGCACAACTGTTCAGTTATTATTACTCCTATTAGTACCATCCAGATCGGAGAAGGCAATGGCACCCCACTCCAGTACTCTTGCCTGGAAAATCCCATGGACGGAGGAGCCGGGTAGGCTACAGTCCATGGGGTCGCTAAGAGTCAGACACGACTGAGCGACTTCACTTTCACTTTTCCTTTCCATGCACTGGAGAAGGAAATGGCAACCCACTCCAGTATTCTTGCCTGGAGAATCCCAGGGACAGGGGAGCCTGATGGGCTGCTGTCTACGGGGTCGCACAGAGTCGGACACGACTGAAGCGACTTAGCAGCAGCAGCAGCAGTACCATCCAGTAGTTCCAAAGCTCATCAGGCGTAGATGGGGAAAGAAGAGTTGGGGGGAGCAGTTGGGGTGGGGGGATGGATAAGAGGAGATTCCCGTCCTCAAAAACTCCCCGGGTATCTGTACTGGAGAAAGAAGGCTCTTACCTGCATTTTTGGGAGCGCCCTTCCCCTCCGTTCCCACCACCCCAGAAAGATCCTCTGGGACTGTTTCTCCGTGGGGCTAGATTTTAGGCTATTCAACCGCAGACCCGTCCCCCTTCCCCCCGCTCACGCCCCACCTCTCACCCCCAGCCCTCCCAGGCCCAAGGCTTACTCCCAGGCCCTGTTGCGGGGAGCCTCCTCTTCAGCGGAATCAAACTCGACGTTCTCCTAAAACTCAGCATCTGGCATCCAGCTTCGTCCTAAATGGGAGGCCAGCAGGCGGAAACGGTCTCGGGTGAAAGGAAGGATCTTGAGCATTCTTGAAATCAGTTACGTGCCAGCGGTTTGAGGGATTTCCCGGAAATAAGAAAGGGTTGAAAAGTTTGGTGACTTGTTTGTGTGTATTTCATGATATATTTTGCTAAAAGTCACGTTAGAGGGATGGTTTCTCTTTCGGCATGGGCATAACACAAGAAATAGCACGGTTCCACTTGACCCACAATCAGGGACATGACACTGTCTCCAGGTGTCCGGCTCAGTTAACAACCGCGCCTGCGTTCAGTGACCACATGGGGGCGACAGAGACTGGGCTCACTGGATGGGAAGCTGGGGCCCAGAATTTGCCCCCAGTAGTCCCACCAGTAGACTAAGAGGATTCTCACTATCTTTCTGATGTGAGTTCTTTCAGACTTATTGGGGGAATTTAACTGATTTTTTCCTTAGAGGTTAAGTCACACCAGATCGCATATTCTGGATATTTTGACTAGACAAAGGCAAAAGGAGGCAGAAACGAGATGAAGCTTTCTTGGAGCAGGGCTGTAGCAGTTGGAGGGGTGAGAAGTTTTTCACACCTAAATACATTTTGAAGGTAGAACAAGACAATTTCCTCACATCCACAGAATGAAAGAAAATTTGAAGTAAAGAATATTGCCAAGATTTTTTTTTTCTGCCTAAATACCTGAAAAGTTGAAATTGTCACTAAGTGAAATATGCAAGCTTGGGGTTAGAGAAGGTCTTCTTGGGGACAGAAACTGGTACCCCTCCTTCCAACCTTGCAGGGAAACGATGAATACTTGTTTTTAGTCGAATGAATAAAACCTGTACTGCCAAGCTGTGATGGCCGAGTGGTTAAGGCGTTGGACTCGAAATCCAATGGGGCTTCCCCGCGCAGGTTCAAATCCTGCTCACAGCGTTCTCGTTTTCGGCGTATCCTTGACTCTTGAAACTTCCAAATAATTTACTGCCGTCCCATGCAGCATGCATGCAGAAAAATCCCGTGAAAGGCAGTTCTGTTATTTTTAAAGAGAGTGGGCACCAGCCAGATTAGAGTTCCAGAGTTCCCTTTCATAGTCTGAGCATCAGAGCCCAGCCTACCCACTGTCCACAAGAGGCTTGGATCACGCTCAAAAATACTGGCTTCGCTGAGATGGTTTGTTAAGTCTGTAAGAGTGATCACAGTAGCAAAGTGAATAGAGGAGACGTTGGGAAATAGTTTCTCTTTGTAATTATAGAGAACTGCAGCTACTTTAAATCATTTCCAACCAACCATCTTCAGAGTTTGTCCTGATACCAGCAGCTGCAGGTGAGAGCCATAAAAATGGAAGATAATGCTCCAAGGTATTTGCCACGCTCTCTTTAAGAGAAAGCCTTTTATACAAACGAGGAAATTGAGGCACAGAGAGAATATATTTTAAATTCTCACTTTGTTTTGAATTTCAAAACCGTACAAAGTCTCGTCTCCTTCTCAACGTACTAAACCTCTCTTTTAAAGGACATTTGCATTTTCAGCTGTTTTGCCTACTTTGAACAGCTAAGTACATTTTTAAGCCAATTTTATTCTGTTTTCTGAATTTGTTAAATGAGATTCTTAAAATGTATAGTTCTATTGAATCCTTATCTCCTTATAGGATTTTGAGGGCAGATGAACATTCTGCACGAAAAAATGGTGTGTGTGTGTTGGGGGGCGGAGGGTGGGTGGCGGGTGGGAAATGAAGACCTCAAAACTAGCACTAATACACGCTGGGTAAGACAGGATTTGAAGTGGAATAAATAGATAACTGAGTCCACAGAGATTTCATACTAAGTAAAAACAAGTAAACAAGTTTTCAATGCATAGTCAGCAAGTAAGTGAAGACTCCCCATCGTTTTCAAAGAATGCATTTTCTGTAAATCTATGTTATGGAACCAAATCAGAAAAGAAATCATGCTTTCCCGAAGTCAATTTAGTCTCTGGTTTTAACCCCTTACTAGATTTTTAAAAATCAATAATTTCTTTGGTTGGCATGAACTGCGGATAATGATGAAAATATGAACATGAGAGCTGGTTAAGCAGCCAGGGCCAGTGGCGCAATGGATAACGCGTCTGACTACGGATCAGAAGATTCTAGGTTCGACTCCTGGCTGGCTCGTTAGGTTGACCTCTTTTTCCCCTTCTGGGTACTCTTTTCTAAAGGATACTGAAACAATTTTTTAAAGTCCTTCGAATGTATTTTCGTGGAACTGATCCTTCATTTTCCGTCCGTTGAGTCTGAAAGAGACTTCAGAATCATCAAAGGACCCATCCAGAAAGCTTTTCTTCCTACTTTTCATCGCTTCTTGAACTTGAGAAAAGTGACTGACTGAAAAAGACCACTGGAAGGGAGGTTTTTACATCAACGAAACTTAAAAGAAAAACGAAAAAAAAAGTTTCCCCTACCAGTATCTTCTCCATCAGTATTTTTTTTCCCACTGGGAAGAGTCCTCACTCTGAAGACCATCCTGCAAAGCTCTTTCCTCGCATGGCTACTGGCGAAAAGAAAAGAGACATCTCCTATACAAATGCAGAGTGAAGAAGTGTGGTAAAGACGCTATGCGTAAGGTTCTTTACCTCAGGATGGTTGTGGCTTCCGCGAGCCCGGATAGCTCAGTCGGTAGAGCATCAGACTTTTAATCTGAGGGTCCAGGGTTCAAGTCCCTGTTCGGGCGTTTCCGTTTTGCTTTCCAGGTGGCCCTAGTGGTAAAGAACCTAACTGCCAATAGAGGAGACATTGGAGACTCCGGTACCATCCCTGGGTCGGGAAGACTTCCTGGAGGAGGGCACGGCAACCCACTCCAGTCTTCTTGCCTGGACAATTCCAAGGACAGAGGAGCCGGCGGGCTAGAGTCCATAGCGTCGCAGAATCGGACACGACTGAAGTGCCTTAGTACACACACACCCCTGAAGCCCAGCCGGTGCTCCTCATCCCCGGTATCTAACCCACCCGCCGGAAACGTCTATCTTACGGACATACGCAGGAGCTGGGAAACCGGACCTCAAGTGGACGGAAGAACCCACAGGAATGCCCTCCCCAATATATTTTAAAAGAAGATGAGCGTGTAAGGAAGACGTGGAAAGGTAGCGTTGGAGCGGCATCTCCAAAGAGAACAGACTTGCCTCTTTCTCTGCGTTGAGGCAGAACAGAGAGGCTGGGGAAGATCACTGGCAAGTGAGGGGGGATTCCTCAAACTAAACCAAAAGAGGATATTCATAGGTGGCTAGATTTCCAAATGTGTAACTTGTATCCTCGCTCGGTACCGTAGGTGAAGTTCACCACCACGAGGGAAACGTTTAAGCTTCTGGACCTCGGATAACCGTGTGTGGTAAAGGTCCACCCAGCCGGTATCATAAGTCCAAAATCAAGCAAGGAGTGGCCCGTACGGGGATCGAACCCGCGACCTTGGCGTTATTGGCACCACGCTCTAACCAACTGAGCTAACCGGCCACCACAGGAATGGCTATCTTTTATGAAAGCAAATTGGTCCACATTTTTGTTTTAGTCTAAAAAATTTTTTTTAAAAATTCTTTTTATCCCTCTCCCTCAAACCACAGTCACAGATTTTAATGAGGAATCTATACTACTTCAATGCTTCGTATTTGGACTAGAAAATCTACGGAGAAATTTTTGTGCAGAAGTTGAGCCTAGTTTATTTGTAGAAAAAACTCTGTAATAGGATCTTCAATCGTGGGTGAAGGGAGCCTTCCGTCTTTAAAAGCATGTCCCTACTGGATCACAAATTGCAAATAATTTGTAACTTAGAGACCTAATGTTTTCAAGTTGGTATTAAAATTTTCACCCAGTGATACAGTGCATTCTCTGTATCATTCATCTTCCATTTTGCGAATGGAAGGATCCAAGCACGAGGTTGGAGAAGATAGAGTGAGATGAGCTCGTTGGCCCTCGGGAAGGCTACAGTTTTTATCACCTGAAGTTGAAGGAATCTCCTGCAGCTTCGGGAAATGTCCCTTTACATTTCCTGGGGTTGCACTGTTTTGTTTTGTTTTTTCTACTTTTTGAACTTTCCTGCTGACCGATTCGTAGTTAATTTTTCACCTAATATATTCATTTAAAGCTAAATGAATCAACAAGTAATGATTTTTGTTGATTTTTAAGCCGACGCTGGTGCAAGGGGGAAGTGTGAGTTGCTAGTCTAAGTATTCAACAGTGAAAGGCTCAAGTCCTGCCAGTCTTCTAGGTTTTACTTCTCTAGTCTTCAAGAGCTCTCGTCCTGGTAAGGCTTACAGGTGCTCAAAAGTTACCGAAAAGATATCTATTAACTCTTGGGCGGAGAAGGCAATGGCACCCCACTCCAGTACTCTTGCCTGGGAAACCCCATGGACGGAGGAGCCTGGTAGGCTGCAGCCCATGGGGTCTCAAAGAGTCGGACACGACTGAGGGACTTCACTTTAACTTTTCACTTTCATGCACTGGAGGAGGAAATGGCAACCCACTCCAGTGTTCTTGCCTGGAGAATCCCAGGAACGGAGGAGCCTGGTGGGCTGCCGTCTATGGGGTCGCACAGAGTCGGACACGACTGACGCGACTTAGCAGCAGCAATTCTTGGGCAGTCCCACGTCCTCTGTACTTTTCAAAATCAACTACCTTCTGGCTTTTGAGGATTCTTCTACATTCCAAAATGTGTGTGTAGACCCCTGATGTTCACTTAGAAAGCCATCGCTAAAGAATGAGCGTGTTTTAGCAATTTAAACTCCGAAAGAATTACTGTAAATAAGGAACAGTTGAAATTGCTCGTGCCCTGCTTCTTCTAGATGCATTTAATAACATCTAAATACATACTAAATAAAGCACTAAGTGTTTTGCTTTGGGGTTTTTTTCCCCTCTTTACCTTAAGGAATTACTGGTAGTTTTGGACGAATTAATGTATATAGGCACAGAATTACGTTTTGCCATAGAAATTAAGGGTAAATGTATGCAACTCTTCAGTATATAAAAGGCACTATAGACTTATATTGTATACTTGAAGACGATGGCATGTAGTTTGGCGTCAGTATCTCATAGTTCGCGTTACAAAAGGGTGAGATACAGCTGCCGAAACCCGGGATTGAACCAGGGACCTTTAGATCTTCAGTCTAACGCTCTCCCAACTGAGCTATTTCGGCCACCGGCTGATCAGTACTTTCTCAATTACTCCCTTTAAACAGTCTTTTCTTAACTACTTCCTCCATTTCAGAAAAACGTAAGAAAACCTTTTGTCTTGTTTTCTGAAAACATAATACACTTCCCCTTTCAAAAATAATTGTACCAACAAAAAAATAAGACAATGTGGAAACATCCCCAAATTTCCTGAATATGATAGGAGGAACAAAAGAACAGAGCGGTAAAAGAAAATCCATGTATGTTCCTTAAGGATATGAATTGGAGAGCCAAAGGGGCGTGGTGATTCATAGCTTTCTGTCGGGGTGGTAAGCTTCCTAGAACTCAAGACAACACCGTTTGGGATCATTTCTAGCTTGACGCTTTAATATCTAATATTCTTTCAGTCATTTTTATTCCTTTCTATTCTATTAAAGTATAGTTTATATACAGTAAAGCACCCAAATTTTAAGTGTACAACATGATGATCTTTACAAGTTTACACCCCTTAGTCACCATGCATGCTCCCTCATGTTCCCTCTCGTTTGTTTTTAAACTTTATACATATTGAATCAAGTAGACTCTGCATTCTTATGTCTGGCTTCTTTCACTCAATATTGTCTTTGAGGTTTATCTGTTTTTTCTTAAAGCAGTTAAAAGCAGTTTGTTCCTATTTATAAACTTCCATTTTATGGTTGTACCACAATCTGCTTATCCACTCTAATGTTGATAGGCATTTGGCTTTCAATTTGTGCTTATTATAAAAAGTACTGAACTTTCTTGTGCATAGTTTCAGATGAACACAATCATTGATTTATTAGGTAGATATATAGACGTAAAGGTGGGATTGCTGGTCTACAGGATATATGTGTGTTTAACTTCATTACATGCTGTGAAACTGTTTTCCAAATGTATGTAACAGTTCACACTACTGAAAGCAACGTATGAGGCTTCTGGTTGCTTCACAGTCTAGCCAATACTGGGTATTGTCATTTTAATTGTAGCTACTCAGGCCAGGATGTAGTGATAGTTCTTTGTGAGTTTGACTTGTATTTTTGATGATTATGATATTTTACATCTTCCCATATGTTCTTCCCTATTTAAGAAATTGGGTTGATTGCCAGTTTTTTAAAAATTGATTTGTAGTTCATTTGTTGTTCAGTCACTGAGTCATGTTCAACTCTGCAACCGCATGGAATGCAGCAATCCAGTCTTCCCTGTTCTTCACCATCTCTCAGAGCTTGCTCAAACTCATGTGCATTGAGTTGGTGATGCCATCCAATTATCTTGCCCTCTGTCATCTCCTTCTCCTCCTGCCTTCAATCTTTCCCAGCATCAGGGTCTTTTCCAATGAGTTGGCTCTTATGTATTGTGAATACAAGTCCTTTGTCAGATATGTGTTGCAAATATGTTCTCCCAATTTGTGGTACATCTTTAGTTCTCCTAATTTTGTATTTTGAACTTTTTAATTTTAATGAAGTCCAACTTATCAGCCTTTACAGTCAGTGCTTTTTTGCATCTTAGTTCAGAAATATTTGCCTACACTAAAGTCATGAAGCTGTTCTCCTGTGTTTCTGTCTAGAAGTTTAAGTATTTCAGTTTTAACATTTAAGTTTATATTCAATTTTGAATTTATGTATAGTGTGATATAATGTTAAATTCATTTTCTTTAATATATGATTTCAATTAACCCAGCATTATTTATTGAAAAGTCAATTTTTCCCCTACTGAATTGCACTGTCTCCCTGTCATCAAACAGGGAACTGTATATGTGTCTGTTTTTCCCTAGACTTTCTATTCTGCCTCATAGGTCTACGTTTGTCTTTACACTAAAATTACACTATCTTAATTTCTTTAACTTAAAATTAAGTAATAATATCTTGCAGCATTATTTACAATAGCCAAGACATGGAAACAACCTAGATAACCACCAACAAATGAACAGATAAAGAAATAGTGGTACATGTATACAATGGAGTATTACTCAGCCATAAAAAGGAAAGAATTTGAGCCAGTTCTAGTGAGGTGGATGAACCTAGAGCCTGTTATACAGAGTGAAGGAAGTCAGAAAGAGAAAAACAAATTCATGTATTAACAAATATACATATGGAATCTAGAAAAATGATACTGATGAACCTATTTTTAGGGCAGCAATAGAGACACATAGAGAACAAACTTGTGGACACAGTGGGGAAAGGAGAGGGTGGGATGAATTGAGAGAGTAGCATTAAAGCGTATACATTACCACATGTAAAATACATAGCCAGTGGGAACTTGCTATACGATGCAAGGAGATCAACCTGGTGCTCTGTGATAGCCTAGAGGGGCCATATGGGGCAGGAGGTGGGAAGGACATTCAAGATGGAGGGGACATATGTATACTTATGGCTGATTCATGTTGTTGTATGGCAGAACTGACACAACATAGTAAAACAAATATCCTCCAATTAACTAAATAAATTATTTAAAAAATTAAGTAATATTATCAACAATACAGGGCCTCAGTTTTGTTTTTCTCACTTTGGATTGCCATAGCTATTCTGGATTTTTAAATTTTTAAAAACTTATTATTTAAAAATTATTATTTCAATATAAATGACTGGCTCAGATCATGAACTCCTTAATCAGATATGTATTCCTCTGTCCATGGAATTTTCCAGGAAAAGATGCTGGAGTAGGTGGCCATTTCCTTCTCCAAGCTGTTCTTCAGTATCCTGTTGGTTATTTTTAATCTTTCAATATACTTTAAAATCAGTTTATCAATATACATAATATAACTTGCTGGGATTTTTACCATATCCTCCAAAGAATGGGCTCATTTAATCTAAGTAATCAAATTTATGGGCTTACCTGACTATAGAGCCTGAAGACCAAAACTACCGAGACTGAGTGCTGCAACTACTGAAACTCATATGCCTAGAGCTGGATCAAGAGAAGCAACAAGAGAAGCCACCAAAAAAAGGAAGCCCACACACAGAAATGAAGAGGAACCCCAGCTTACCACAACTAGAGAAGCCTCCAGGTAGGAACAAAGACTGAGGGCAACCAAAAATAAACAAATGAATAAACTGTTTTCTAAAAAAAAGTGGAAGAGAGAGGCATAAGAAGATGAGAATCAGAGAAGATGTGACAAGGGAAGCAAAGATTAGAGTAGTGCAATTGCTGGCTTTGAAGATGAATGGAGTCCAGAGTTAAGGAATGTGGGCCACCTCTAGAAGCTAGAAAAAGCAAGAAAAAGAATTGTCTAAGAGAATTTCTAGAAGGAACAGACTTGCCAACAGCTTGGTTTTAGTCCAGTGAGAGTCTTTTTAGACTTCTGATCTACAAAACTGCAGGACAAGAATTTTGTGCTAAGCCACTAAGTTTCTGACATGAGGGCAATTGTACAGTAGTTTGAACATTCTTTGGCATTGCCTTTCTTTGGGATAGGAAGGAAGACTGACCTTTTCCAGTCCTGTGGCCGCTGCTGAGTTTTCCAAATTTGCTGACATGTTGAGTGCAACACTTTAACAACATCATCTCTTAGGATTTTAAATAGCTCAGCTGGAATTCCATCACCTCCATTAGCTTTGTTCATAGTAATGCTTCCTAAGGCCCACTTGACTTCACATCCCAGGATGTCTGGCTCTAGGTGAGTGAATGACCACATCATCCTGGTTTTCTGGGTCATTAAGACCTTTTTTGTATAGTTCTTCTTGTGTATTCTTGCCACCTCTTTTTAATGTCTTCTGCTTCTGTTAGGTCCTTGCTGTTTCTGTCCTTTATTGTGCCTATCTTTGCATGAAATGTCGGTATCTACAATTTTGTTAAAGAGATTTCTAGTCTTTCCAAGCCTATTGTTTACCTCTATTTCTTTGCATGGTTCACTTAAGAAAGCTTTATTATCTCTCCTTGCTATTGTCTGGAACTCTGCATTCAGTTGAGTATATCTTTCCCTTTCTCCTTTGCCTTTCGCTACTCTTCTTTTCCTAGCTATTTGTATGACCTCCTCAGACAACCCCTTTGCTTTCTTGCATTTCTTTTTCTTTGGGATGGTTTTGCTCACCACCTCCTGCACAATGTCACGAACCTCCATCCATAGTTCTTCAGGCACTCTGTTCATCATATCTGATCCCTTGAATCTAATTGTCACCTTCACTATATAATCATAAGGGATTTGATTTAGGTCAAATGGCCTAGTAGTTTCCCCTACTTTCTTCAATGTAAGCCTGAATTTTGCAGTAAGGAGTTCATGATCTGAGCCATAGTCAGCTCCAGATCTTGTCATTGCTAACTGTATAGAGTTTTGCCATCTTCAACTGCAAAGAATATAATCAGTCTGATTTTGGTATTGACTGGTGATGTCCATGTGTAGAATCTTCTTTTGTGTTGTTGAAAGAGGGTGTTTTCTATGACCAAGGCATTCTCTTGCCAAAACTGTTAACTTTTGCCCTGCTTCATTTTGTACTCCAAGGCCAAACTTGTCTGTTACTCCAGCTATTTCTTGACTTCCTACTTTTGCATTCCAGTCACTTATGATGAAAAGGGCATCTTTTTTTGGTGTTAGTTCTAGAAGGTCTTGTAGATCTTCATAGAACCATTCAGATTCAGCTTCTTTGGCATTAGTGATTAGTAATTGGGGCATAAACTTGGATTACTGTGATGTTGAATGATTTGCCTTGAAAACAAACTGAGATCATTCTGTCATTTTTGAGATTTCACTCAGGCACTGCATTTTGGACTCTTGTTGACTATGAGGGCTACTTCATTTCTTCTAAGGGGTTCTTGCCCACAGTGGTAGATATAATGGTCATCTGTATTAAATTTACCCATTCCTGTCCATTTTAGTTCACTGCTAGCAAGGTAATGCTCAAAATCCTTCAAGCTAGGCTTCAGCAGTATGTGAACCAAGAACTTTCAGATGTACATGCTGAACTTAGAAAAGGCAGAGGAACCAGAGATCTTATTTTCTTAGGCTACAAAATTACTATGAACAGTGACTGCAGGAAATTAAAAGACCCTTGCTCTTTTGAAGAAAAGCTGTGACAAACCTATACAGCATATTAAAAAGCAGAAAGATTGCTTTTTGAAAAAAGCCCATATAGTCAAAGTCATGGTTTTTCACTTCCTAAGTATCTCACCATGCTGGGCACAACCCGAGATGCTGGGAGGACAAAAAAGATCAAGTCCCTATTCTCATGAAGCTTATCTTCTAGTGGATGGAGACAGATACAAGGCAAATAAATTAAAAAAATATGGAAAACAAACAAAACAAAACAAAAAGTCATGGTTTTTCCAGTAGTAACGTATGGGTGTGAGAGTTAGACCATAAAGAAGACTGAGCACCAAAGAATTGATGATTTTGAATTGTGGTGCTGGAAAAGACTCTTGAGAGTCCCTTGGACTTCAAGGAGATCAAGCAAGTCAATCCTAAAGGAAATCAATATTTATCAGAAGGACTGAAGCTGAAGCTCCAATACCTTGGCCACGTGATGCAAAGAGCCCACTCATTGCAAAAGACCCTGGTGCTGGGGAAGATTGAGGACAGGAAGAAAAGGGGGCGACAGAGGATGAGATGGCTGGATGGCATTCCTGACTCAATGGACATGAGTTTGGGCAAACTCTGGGAGATAGTGAAGGCCACGGAAGCCTGGTGTGCTGCAGTCCATAGGTTACAAAGAGTCAGGAACAATTTAGCAACTGAACAACAACCACAATTAAGTTTGTCCTAAATTGTTACAGAAGCAATAGGAAATTAATACAATTATCAAAATTCATCAAACTCTACACTTAAAATGTGTGAATCTTATTGTATATAAACATCTTACCAGAAAAGAGACCTAAGGGACTTCCCAGGTGGTCCAGGGGTAAGACTCTGCACTCCCAATGCAGGGGGCCTCAACTTGATCCTTGCACATGTCACAAGCCACAACTAAGAGCTGGAATGCTGCAACTAAAACTCCTCATGCCTAGTGCATCCTAAATAAATGAATACATTTTGCTTTAAAGGAAACGTTAGAGAACTGTATTGTTGCTTTCTGTTTTGAACAGCACAGAGTTGGTGTAATCAGTCATCACAGAGTTCCCAAATCAAGCCATGGGAATCAGAGACAACCCACGCCTTGATTGGCCAGAGATCACTACAGGAAACAGGAATAACCCCCAGTGACATTCTTTGTGATTCTGGCAATTTTATTTTCACATTGTTTCCTTAAACATCATTTGGTCACTGTATTAACTAGTGTTATGTAATATCATGTCAGGCACTAGGTTTCAAAACGTATTAAAGAGGCTCTTCTGTTGAAAAATTCAGTAAGTCCCCTACATACCAATAACTTCCATTACAGGAGTGCGTCCGTAAGTCCAGTTTGTTCACAAAGTTTACCTAGATACCCAACTAACACAATCAGCTATATAGTACTGTACTGTAATAGGTTTATAATACTTTTCACACAAATAATACATAAGAAACAAAAAATAAAATGGACATTTTAATCTTACAGTAGAGTAGTACAATACAACAGCTGGCATTCAGGGGCTGGCATGGAGTGAACAGGCAAGAAGAGCTACTGACTGGAGGAGGGAGAGGAGGTGGGAGATGGTAGAGCTGAAGGATTGTCAGCAACAGGAGATGGAGGGCAAGGTGCAGTGTCACTCATGCCTGACATGGAAGATATAAGTTCTGATTCCTTGCTGAATTCAGTTCTATCTACCCTCTTTTAAAAGATGATCCAGTGATGTCTGGGTAGTAGCTCTTTTTTCTCACCATAAATGACACGGTAGCACTGTATTGCTTTCTGAACAGCTGCTACATCCTTTGTGAACTGTTATAGATTCAGGTTCTGTGCTCAAAAGCTAACAGTGCCTCCTCAAATAAAGAAAATTCCCTTGCCATTTCCTGCGTGGTGAATCACTTCAGTTCTTCAGTTACTTCTTCTTCCTCTTATCTTTCTTCTTCCTTTTTCTGGGCCTCCAATTCCTGGTGCTTCTTAGCAGTACCAAATACATCACTGATGCTTTTACACTTGCTTCTGGACATCCTGGACTTGGAAGAAAGATACTGTACTCTATACAGTACTGTACAATAAAGTACACAAAAGCACAACCACTTGTAGAGGAGGCACGCATGTGACAATGTAAGCCAGACAAGTGAACTAACTCACATGACTGGACAAGCGAATGCATGTTGGCATTTTTGAAAGTTCTGCAACTTGAAGATTCATATGTAGGGGACTTACTATGTGCTAGGGCAACCTCTTTTCCTTTTTCTTCTCTAACTATGCTCATGGGGCCATTCTCATAGCTAGACTTTTGCCTTTGTTCTTACCTCTGCCTGTACCTGTCTTTCACCATATATATCCAAGACTTTCTCCCTTATTTCCTACAGGTTTCTGCTTAAATGTCACTGCTTAGACAGGCCTTCTCTAACAACCTTATATCACATAGCACTCCCAGCATATCCCCAGGTATCCTTGATCCCTCTTATCCTATTTTTGTTTTTCGCTATAAACTTATCACCAATTTGTCTAACTATATATAAATATATTTATGTTCAATTGTTCATTGCTTATTTCTCCCTACTAGAACTTAGGTTCTAGAGAATAGAGATTTGATTTTTTTTCACTACAGTAATCTTAACATCTAGAGTGGACCTGGCAAAAAGCAGGCATCAAGTATTTGCTGAATGGCTGCCTTTGAGATAGAGTGCACAGGAGAGGGAGTGGATTTGAGTTTAATAATTTCCCCATGTGTTGCTGTTACAGACTTGAGGGAAATGTCTAGACAGAAATAATCCAGCAGGCAGTAGGATGCATAGGACTTGATTCAAATGAAGGGACTGGATGGGAAAGAAATCTTAAAATCATTAGTATTTGGAAAGATGCTGTAATTAAGGGAATGAATATAATACAAAGAATGTGTATATCAGTAGGTGAAAAAAAATTGAGATGAAACTGTGGGCTATAACCATATGTAAGAGACACAAGAGAAGGAGGGCCCTGCGAAGCAATGAAATCCAGGAGAGACTGGATAGAAGTAGAGCAACATACGATCATTTATTTCAGGCACAGCCTCCAGATGAATGTTGTTTTTCCAAACAAGGTCGTTTATTTTCTGATGAGATTAGGAAGAAATACATACACAGCCACCTATGTTTCATTGCAGGGGGAGATAAATTTCTGTTCCCCAGTCTGGTTTATGTAAAGTAGGCGGTGGAGCTCGACTCAAGCACATTTATATTTCACAGATGAAGTTCAGCAACCTCACTGCAGATCTTCTGGATCTCAACGTGAAGATGCCTGAGCGCAGCTTCTGGTCATTCGTGAGCCTCTGTGACAGCTGCACGAAATGGCAGAGCGTAAGACCCAAGTTGTCCTCTTCCGTGCTCAGTTCCCAAAGCTTTGAAGAATGGTTTTATACTAGGAGCGAGGAAAGGATGAGGGAGACTCATTCGAAGCTGTACAACCTGACTTTAAGATCTCCCGACAGAGGAGAATCGATTATGCTTGAATGAGCTCAATTTGCCACCTTTCGGCTTGTGATTTCTTTGTGTTTGAAAACGACCAAATATTCTCCTTAATCACGGGAATATCTGCGTTCTCACCTTAGAAAATGTAACAGCCTCTTTTTAGCTTTTATCTTTAAAGAGGAGGGAAGGAAAGCATTAGAGTGAAAAGAGACTGAAACCATAAAGGGAAGAAAACATGCTCCAGGTGAGGCTCGAACTCACAACCTCGGCATCACCCGCACATATACTGCTGTATAAGTACCGCGCGCTAACCGATTGCGCCACTGGAGCATGCTTTCCCTTCGCTGTCGGTGCGCACTCTACAGAGCCACGAGCGACCGGCGCGCCGGATCCCCGAGACAAGCAGAGCGGGAACGCGCCGCACTGCTGGGGACACTCTTCTTCCCACCCTCCTCAGCTGCGGCTGGCCTGGCAGAGACACTTTGATCGACACACTTCCATCTCTCCCGCAAGCGTGTTTGTGATCCTTCCTCTGGGCCAGCGAGGATCAGCATTTCCCAGAGGTTCAGGGATGCTCCTTTCAGAAGCCCCGAGAGAAGGCTGAGGAGAAAGGACGGGCAGACTCTGGTTCCCCCTCGCCTTGACTCCAAGAAGGGAACGATTTCCGTGGAAGACAAGGGCTATTTGACTGAGGCATGGCATCACCGAAGGCCTGGCTGGTCCGTGATGCTTCCTACCAGATCAGGACTCAGAGAAACAGAGCCAGCTCGGTCCTCGCTTCGCGGGTTTCCCAGCACCCGCTGCGCTTCTGGCGGAACTAACCACCTTGCTGTTCAGCATCTCCAGGCTGTGCCTCCAGGTTTCCCTAAATCACTCCCGAGCCTGCTTGCAAACCTCATTCGAAGTCATACAGCCAGCTGGTCCGGCATCTCCTGCGGGAAAACAACTAGAACGGAAACGGCTTCTTTGTGCCGCGTGTTACAGAGATCAAAGTGGTGTCCATCACAGAGATCAAAGTGGTGTCCCCCACCCCCACTCCCACCCTGCTCCCCCACCAGCTTTGACCTTCTTTCGAAGTTCATTGCAGGTAGTTTGCCTCTGCAACCCAGTAGAGTAGAGGCAAACCCAATTCGCCCACCCAGTATCTTCATTTTCTGCCTGGGGCATCTCATTATAAAGGCCAATTTTGTTGGTTTGCTTGTTTGTTTTTGGCGTAGAGTCATCGCAGCTGGCCCATACATACCATATATGAGGCTTTTAGGCTTTTATGGAATAATTCCTGTCAGTGAGAAGGAGAATTGTGTAAATAATGGAATAGCTTCACTATTCCTGTCCACACGGGACTTAACAAACAGGACTGAGAGTACTAGACCAGTGACCAAATATCCCCATTCAGATGCAGGAAGGAGTGCGAGGGGAGAGAACTGTTTCCATATCGCGGGGTCTGTTGCATTGCTCTACTGGATCATTACGTGTGTTTAAAGCACACCTTAAAGTAAGGAGCAGTGAGAAGCTACATACCCCTTTAGTAATGACCATCTCACCACACGATCTCCTCCTACATTCCCACCACACAGTCCTCGAGCTCTGCCTGAACCTCTAGAGGGCATTCATCTAAACAATAGCAGCCACAAGTTGGATGGAGCTTATCATGGGCTAGACATTGTTCTAAGTGATTTATATAAACCTCATCTTAGCACTCATGTGCTGTATTCCAAGTCTGGATCTAGACAAGAAGAACCAGCATCTTTGGAACTATTCTTAAGAGATGAAAACTTACAAGACTCACAGTATGTCACTGTATATTAAACTGACGTTCATTAATACAACATAGACATTATAAGCATAAAGTCATGTGCATGAAGAAAAATGTAGATGGAAAGCCAAGTGCTTTGGATTGTTAACATTAAAAAAAAATCTGATTTCTGCCTACTCTTTTTCCTATGGAAGTCTGGCTTACACTGACCACAGTTTGGGTTCCCCTGCCCTGCAACTTCATCTTGAGTTTCAATTGAGGGAGCAAACAGAATGAGAGAAGACAGAAAGTTTGGAGTATATATCTCTCTGGATTCCTTTCTCTGGGTCAACTTGATTTCGTTCATAAAAGTGGATGTTTCCTTCAAGTTCCAGATAAATACCCAAAAGTGAATTTGCTGGATCATATGGTAGTTCTATTTTTAATTTTTTTAGAAGCCTCCATGCTGTTTTCCATAGTGAGTGCATAAAGTTACATTTCCACTTACAGTGCAGAAGGGTTTCCTTTTCTCCGCACCCTCACTAACACTTGTTATTTCTTGTCTTCTTGATAATAACCCCCTTAAATAATTGAAGTACTTAGACCATTAATATTCAGAGTTGTTATTGATGTGGTTGGATTAATATTTACTACGTCATTATTGGCCTCTATTTACTACCCTTGTTCTTTCTTCCTGCTTTTGTCATCTACACTTTTGAGGTTTTAATTGAGCATTTATATGATTCTATTTTCTCTCCTATCTTAGCATACAGTTACACTTCTTTTACTTTTTTCAGTAGTTTGCAATATGTGTTTACAACTAATCCAAGTCTACTTTCAGATAACACTAATAGCACTATATCATGTCCTGAATAGCATGAGTACCTTATAACAAAACAATCCCAATTCCTCTCTCCTGCACCTTGTATCATTCCTGTCATTCATGTCACATACATACAGACATACACAAGCAAATATATAGAGAGAGGTGTGTGGTATATAAATAAGCATACATAATCAAATAGTTAATATTATTTTGAACAAACTGTTATATAGTAAATCAATTAAGAATAAGAAAAATACAAGTTTTTATTTTACCTTCACTTATTTCTTCTTCAGTGATCTTCCTTTGTCTATATAGACCTGAGTTTCTGATCTTTATTTTTTTTTTCCATCCCTCTTAAGAAGTCCTTTTAGCATGTTTTTTGTTTGTTTGATTGTTTTTGCAAGGCAGGTCTTCTAGCAACAAATTCCCTAAAGTGTTGTTGGTCTTAGAAAGTATTTTTCTTGCTTCTGAAGGATAATTTTGCAGGGTACAAAATTCTGTTGTTGTTGGGTTTTTTTTCTGACAAAATGTTAAATATTTAACTTCACTGTTTTCTTGCTTGCATGGTTTCTGAGGAGCAGTCTGATATAATTCTTATCTCTGGTTCTGTATGGGTAAGATGTTTTTCCCTCTAACTTCTTTCAGGACTTTATCTTTTATTTTCTGTAGTTTAAAAATTAAGTAGCTAGTTGTAGTCTTGTTATGTATTCTTGGTGTTCTCTGAGCTTCCTCAACCTGTGGTTAGGTGTCTGACATTAATTTTAGGAAAATTCCCAGTCATTATTCTCTCAAATATTTTTTCTCTTACTTTCTCTCTTCTCCTTCTCGAATTCCCCTTACTTACATGTTACATATTTTCTAGTTGTACTACAGTCTTTGAACACTCTGTTCTGGTTTTTTCAGTCTTTATTCTCTTTGCTTTTTCAGTTTTTGAGTTTTCTATTGTTGTATCTAGCTCTGAGATACAATATGAAGCAAGATATGACTCCTGTCTTCCAGGAAGCTTAGACTCCATTAAGTAGGTATGATAAAATCGATAATTACAATATCTCTTTAGGCTTATAGCACCTAAGTTAGTCAGGACTCCAGGTTACAACAAATTGAATCACAATAGAAATTGGTTTATTAAAAGGCTTGTTGTTGTTCAGTCATTAAGTCGTCCAATTCTTTGCGACCCCATGGACTGCAGCACGCCAGGCTTCTCTGTCCTACACTGTCTCCCGGAGTTTGCCCAGACTCAGGTCTGTTGAGTCACTGATGCTATCTAACCATTTCATGGTCTACCGCCCCTTCTTTTGCCTTCAGTCTTTCCCAGCATCAGGGTCTTTTCCAATGGGTCGGCTCTTCACATCAAAAACCTTATATTGGTATTAATTGTACTGGTGGCATTTCAAATGAGGTTTCCCACCCCTGAATTTCAATTTCAGATATCAAGAATTCATATATCACAACAACTTTATTTGTGTCATGTGTTTTCCCTAAAAGCAGCGGTCCAAGGCCCCAGTGAGATTCGAACTCACGACCCCTGGTTTACGAGACCAGTGCTCTAACCCCTGAGCTACGGAGCCCCAGTAGTTAACCTTCTAACTCCTTGTCTTAAAGCAGATTATATACTGAAATCGTTAGGATTTCGTTGCTTTATTTTGATTGGTTTCTGGAAAATTTGACACCCTACTGTCAACCCCTTTTCGATTTTGTATGTATCAAACAAATTCTCTCACTTTCTGATAGTTTTAACATCATGTTCGATTGGCTTTTGTCAAAGGAAATACAGGACCCCTAATCCACCTCTGAGAGTTTTGCCTGAAAATCCAGAGCAGTCGAGGGTAAGAGGTTGCACGTTGACAAGAGTGGGGAATGAACAGCTTGCCCATCTGCTAAGATGCGAGGTTTCCGGGTGAGGGCTGCGGGGCCACTTGATTTTAGTTACAGTCACGCCCTCTGCTCTGCAGTATGTTACGCACTGATTTTCCAGGCTTCATTTCTTAGAGCCTTGGGGGAAAGCACGCGAGATCTGTCTCAAATTCCTCGATATCAGTTATCAGAAGGGAGACTGAAAGTTGAGGATAAGGATGAAGTCAGCAGGAAGAAGGAAATGGAGCGACCTCCCTGAATCTGAAGCCGAAGAGAGGCTTCAGTTTGTAGCCTTGTCTTTGAGGCTGAAATACCTTTTAAAGCCTCGATCCAGAGCGTGAAGAAAGTGCTATGTTTCTCTTTCCCCACTGGGTATGGCTGAAATCCAAATAGAAAAACTCTGTCTGAAGGAGCTGTGGCAAAGATATCAGAAAATTTGTTAATTTCCACCCAGGTAAAGGAACTGCGTGGAGAAGGAAACGTGCGCAACCCACTCCACTCTTCTTGCCTGGGAAATCCCATGGACAGAGGAGCCTGGCAGGCTATATAGTCAATGGGATCGCAGAGTCAGATAGGAGCACGCTAAGCACTGAGTCAGACACTGAGCACGCAAAGGGGCCACGAGGGTCACACACACACATATACATACATACATACAAACTCTGTTTAGGGACTCAGCTCAGACCAGCAACAGCAATAATGTAAGAGACCTGGTGAGAAAGAAAACTCAAACACAAATCCTAGGTCTCCAGTCCCAGATCAGAGACCCTGTGCTCCTGATACAAAGCAAGGATTGTTTTCCTGTCTACTTTCAGGATTTGATAGCTGGCTCATTAAAAAACGACTCTTAATTAAAAACAAAAAGCAAAACCAAAAGCAACTTGACTACCGGCAAATTCAAGTAACTCATTAAAAACAACTCAGCAAAATAAAGATTCATTGATTAAGTGGGGAATCCGGTTTCTATGTTTTGGTCCCAACCTGGAATACAGCTCTCCCGTCATTCAGAGGAGAGGCTGCAGAATCTATGAAGAGCCAGCCAGCCCATTCTCTTAAAGGTCTCACTGGGTAAAAAAAGTAACACACTCTACCTCCCTCTCTCCAAAGTCATATATGGGCAAAATAATGTTCTTCTGACCTCAGTTCAGCCAGTCAGTCTTGTCCGACTCTTTGCAACCCCATGGACTGCAGCACGCCAGGCTTCCTTGTCCATCACCAGCTCCTGGAGCTTGCTCAAATTCATGTCCATTGAGTCAGTGAGGCCATCCAAACATCTCATCCTCTGTTGTCCCCTTCTCCTCCCGCCTTTAATCTCTCCCAGCATCAGGGTCTTTTCCAAGGAGTCAGTTCACATCAGGTGGCCAAAGTATTGTAACCAGCTTCAGCATCAGTCCTTCCAATGAATATTCAGGACTGATTTCCTTAGGATTGACTGGTTTTAATTCCTTGCAGTCCAAGGGACTCTCAAGAGTCTTCTCCAATACCACAATTCAAAAGCATCAACTCTTTGGCTCTCAGCTTTCTTTATGGTACAACTCTCACATCATTCACCATCTACAGTGATTCTGGAGCCCAAGAAAATAAAGTCTCTCACCGTTTCCATTGTTTTCACATCTATTTGCCATGAAATGATGGGACCAGATGCCGTTATTTTAGTTTTTTGAATGTTTAGTTTTAAGCCAGCTTTTTCAATCTCTTCTTTCACTTTCATCAAGGGGCTCTTTAGATCCTCTTTGCTTTCTGCCATAAGGGTGGTGTCATCTGCATATCTGAGGTTATTGATATTTCTCTTGGCAAACTTGATTACAGTTTGTGCTTCACCAGACCAGCATTTCACCCACTCCAGTGTTCTTGCCTGGAGAATCCCAGGGATGGCGGAGCCTGGTGGGCTGCCGTCTATGGGGTCACGCAGAGTCGGACACGACTGAAGCGACTTAGCAGCAGCAGCAGACCAGCATTCCACCTGATGTATTCTTCATTTAAGTTTAAAAAAAGCAGGGTGAAAATATACAGCCTTGATGTGCTCCTTTGGAACCAATCTGTTGTCCCGTGTCCGGTTCTAAACTGCTGCTTCTTGACCTGCATACAGATTTCTCAGGAGGCAGGTCAAGTGGTCTGATATTCCCATCTCTTTAAGAGTTTTCCACAGTTTGTTGTGATCCATACAGTCAAAGGCTTTAGTGTAGTCAATGAAGCAGAAGTAGATGTTTTTCTGTAATTCTTTTGCTTTTCCTATGATCCAAAAGATGTTGGCAATTTGATCTCTTATGACCTAGAGTGTCATAAACAAAAATGTAGAGAAACACAACAAAACAAGAAATGGGCATATTAATGAAGTTGAGAGTGAGGGGAGTGAAAGAAATGTGAGGTCAATTTTATCATTATTATTCATCAGCAACTTCCTAAACTTCTTGAATGAAAAGTCTGCCTCTTGCCTTCTGGAGGAGCCAGTTTGTTCAGATTCTCCATAATCCTAAACTTGCCTATCCAGTAGGGCCTCTCTGCTGAAGCTCCTCCTCATCACCTGAGTATCAGAGAAGAAAGGGATGTGGTCTCAAGAAAGATCAGAAACTCCCAGAAAGTCTGTGATTTGCAGTTTTCACAGATTTCATCCTATATTTAGGTATACGATTCACCTCTGATTTTCTTGCACCTAAAGAAATGTATAAGCTCGTGAAATATGGTGAGACAGGCAACAGGAAGAAACTGTCTTCAAGACTTTTCAGTAACATTCTTCTCAAGGTCTTTCCAGTTTCTGCCTCCTGTCCAGCCCCAAAGTCACATGCTATAGAGTTTGTTCCCATTTTTAGGTAACAAAATTTGCATTATCCACTACTCCTCATGAATTTACTGTCACTCAGCCCCAAGTTCACCCTTTTTGCCCACTTTGTAGAAATGGGTATGAATCCTTTAAATAGTTTTCTTTTAATTGGCACCAAAGCTCTTCAGTAGAGAATAGTGGAGAATCATTGAAGGAGGAAGGGGGATTTGCATCCTGGTTCCCTTGCATTACTTGGCCTGCTGCTTCCCCAGGGCCTACCTCCTACACAGGCATGGCTTTCCCCTGCTTCAGCCTCCAGCAGCCAGCAGCAGCCACCAACTTCCCCCGGTGAGCATCCCCCTTGAGTGCTTTCTAGTGGAGAGCTCTCAGTGAGAGACCTCTCCAGGAAGAGTTTTCCAAGAAACACTGCAAGGATGATCTTCAGCAAGTTCCAGAGGGCAGATTTCAAGCAAGTTCTGCTGGCACAACCCCACCGAAATTTCTCTGCTCTTCAGTGAATCATGCCCAAGCCTTCCCCATCAAGGTCTGGATCTTAGCTAGGGGTAGGGTGAAGTATAGAGGGCTCTTCCTTCTGTGCTTTATCTCAGCCATGGGTGAGGGGGCACTTCCTAAGGTGCTTTAGCAGTCCTAAGGGTAGTGATGTGCTATTCTTATATTCGTTAGTATTCTCTTTACTTTTTACTCATCAATTCCTGTTTCTCCAATCCCTTCTTTAGTTAGCAGTTCTATATACTACACTTTCCCTATTCATTATAAGTGATATACTTTCTGGGGATATAATGGACAACTTGACAACTGTAGTTAACAATACTGTATTGTATATTTTAAAGTTACTAAGAGAGTAGATCTTAAAAGTTCTCATCACAAGGAAAAACAATTTGTAGCTTTGTGAGGTGATAGATGTTAATTAAACCAATTATGGTAATCATTTTGCAATATATACATATATCAAATCATTATGTTGTATACCTTACACTTATATAGTATTATATGTCAAATATATCTCAATTAAACTGGAAAAATAAATAAACAACTTTTCCTGTCATTATTGGTTCTTCTCTCCTGATTGGATCAAGACAGATCCATACCTAACTATTGCTATGTAACAAATCATACTAAAACTTAATGGCTTAATTTAACACCTATAATTTATTTGGGTTCTACAGATTTGTTGGTTCTCACAGAGTTTGGACAGAGCACAGTGGGGACAGCTTGTCTCTGCTCCGTGATTTCTGGAAACTCAAGTGCAAGACTATAAGACCAGTGGCAGGAAATCATCTGAAGAATGGGTTAATCAAATGTATGGCAGTTGTTGGTGGCTGTGGGCTGGAGTCCTCGGATATTTTCCATGTGGTTTCTCCCTGTAACTTAGTTTGGGCTTCTTCACAGTATGGTGGCTGGGTCCTGGGGACAAACATCTTGAGAGAAAAGTATTGAAAGTTTCTATCACCTTTTACAACCTAGCTTTGGAAAGTCATATAGCATCCCTTCCATAGCAGGCACAGGCCTATCCAGATTCAAGGGGAGGGAACATAGACCCCCACCTCCAGAAGGAATGTCTCAAAAATTCATTAAAAGAAAAATACATGACATGAGATATATTGGTATGGCCGTTTTTAGAAAATACAATCTACAACAGGTTTTTTTCCTTAATGACTTAATTCTAACCACTTAGAAGCCTCTATCTCCTTAAATTTCATTTATCCAATGTTCCCTGGACTTATAAAGAAAAATTTGGACTTTAAAATAAGTTTGCATTAATATTAAACAGGTGTCTAGGGAACATATTACCCAGAAGTTCATGAAATATTGACTGTGCTGGGCCCTGCAAGAATCGGTGTATTAAATAAAATTGAATTATGGCATATTTCAGTTGTGATTTCTTGCTTACATTACATTTTCAGAATATCCATTTTCAAGTACCCCAAATATTTTAAACCTGTTTTCAGAGGTTTTCATTTCTACAAAAAGTACATAGATAGACTTCAAAGGTGTATAGAAATATACCTATGCTTCAAGCTATAGAAAACATTAATGCAAAAATTCAACATATGTATATACTAAAATACACACTCAATATTGCATACTTTATAAACATACTATTAGGATAGAGAAAAAATGATCACAATAAAAAGAGTAAAATCTACAAACAATAACATTATTTTTAAGAGATGCTTTCCATTTGCATTAGGGTAATAGATGAGAAAATTACAAATTTAAAAGCGATAGTTCTCTAATTTAAGTGTCCTATAGATTTGGACCTTCACAGCCTAATTATAGAAACTTGGTGATACTCCAAGTTATTGGAGGTTTTAATTTCTTCTCTCCTTTAATCCCAAAATACTCACTGCAACAAAAGCATTTCTTCTTTTTTATTTTTTTCCCCTTTGTCTATTTCATTTTCCATCACTTAAACATATTTTTCAGTCATATAAATGTAAACATTATGTTTCAGAATTGCTGCGGTCACCCCAGAGGGGTAATATTTACTGGGAAGCGTCCGAGAGCTCTAGAGAGAAGAAAGGCAGGATTATTACTGAAGAGCACAGGTGACCCTGCAGGGCAGAAAACAGTGACGGGTGGAATGAATGATTTAAGTATGGCTTCAGGCGATGCAATCGGAGTCTGGACGGGTTCAGAACTAGGGGAACGACCCTCTCTCGTCCAGAGCAGTGGGATTGACCGTTTATTCACTTAAAGTTTCCACCGATCCTAAGCCAGCATCGAACTGGACCTGCTTAATGAAGGTTTGAATCACAAAGAAAACAGTGACCCTGGGGTCCATTTCACAGGTGGGGTTCAAGGCCATAGGAAGACATTTGTGTGAGGCCGGGTCCCTGTTCTGGCGGGCGAGGGGCGGAAGGCAGGGGACTGGACAGGGAGCTCTGGTTGGTAGGGGTGGGGCGGAACAGTGTCTCTCAATACCCTACCACCCTGTCTCCAGGGCAAAAAGAATTATTCAGGTCTGCATTAACTCTCCTATTCTGCTACCTTTCAATTTCCCAGTCTCTGAACTCACAACTCCCACCCAGTCCGACAAATTTCAGAAACTTTTCTTCTGGGACGCAGCTATACGTCAACCCCTCAGAGTCTACAGTAAAACACTTTTCAAATGTTAGAGTCAGTGTGTCAGGATGGCCGAGTGGTCTAAGGCGCCAGACTCAAGCTTCTGCTTCCCACCTTTGGGGCTTCTGGTCTCCGAATGGAGGCGTGGGTTCGAATCCCACTTCTGACACATCCTCATTTTGTTCTTACGACGTTCAGATCAAAAGTATTGGGCAGTTACTGATACTCAACCCTCGACACTCAAATATTTCCGGGCCCTGACCGTATTCGAAAGTGAGAATTCATTCCCTGGTCAAAGAATCCTGGAATACTTACAGAATTATGTGGAGGCAACCTCCAGCACTGCCTTCTGAGATCCCCTCCTCCTAGAAAAAAAGGACCATAACAACTTGTGGTCTTTTCCTCAGTGGATCAACTGAGTCATCCACAGTTGGATGTTGGGTTTTTACTGTGGAGAGAATGAATGAAATTCTCACCGCTTTTCTGTACACGGAAAAGAATCTGTTATAAAGCCCTCATAAAGTATTTCCTTGTCATTTTCTTATGTCATCTCTAAAATCTAAGAGGGAAAGTCCTTCAAGACTATGACACTGCTGAAAATATTTTTAGGTTATCAAAAGGAAATGCTCATACAGTTAAAACTGAGTAAAATTGAGCTCGCTCTGAGATTTCTTTTCAAAATGATTTGATTTAGATATCTTTTCTTTCTTTTTATTAAGGTAAAAAAAAATGCCTTCTGTGAAGAGCTACATAAGCTAGCTAAGATATTGGTCTTAAAATTAAGACTTTCAACTTTTGAAGCTTTGACATTAAATGAGCTTTTCTTCCCCTATAGCTTTTAAATCATTACATAGCAATCTTCCTCCTAGGAATGTACCTCAGTGAAATTCCAGCTCAACTCCATGGTTGGCCCTAAGCTCTGAGGATCCTTCTTCTAGCCAGGAAACTGTTACAGAGCTTTATTTTTAAAAACTTAGGAAATGATGATCTGAGTGTTTGCCACTTTCCCCAATGTGTCATTTCTTACTTAACCTGGGAGATGGTACCATAGGTACTGTGATGCTGTCTTTAAATCAAAAGGCAAAGCCAGAAACTGTGTACTTACTCGTTTGGACATCTTTCTCACTAATACAAAAATACAAAGGCTACAAACTGATTCTAGTGGTGTTTATTAGTATTATTACTATTGCTTCCATTTTGCTTCCTTCAGTTCCTCCATGTGGGGAAAAGCAGTGAATTTTCCAGTAACTTTCCCACTGGTGAAAACTAGGATTGTGTGGGAGCTTCTTAAGCTGAGCTATCACTAAGAGAGTCTGGGTCCTTTCATTGGTGTGGTCATGCAGGAGAACATTGTTTGATTTGCCAGTGGTGAGACCATGCTCCCCCAGCACATTACAGTCTGGCTTGAGGTCTCTCTAGGAAACTGAGAGCTTTCTGGTTACTTTGTATTTTTGTTATTAAGTCAAGTCCCTGGATTTCATTAAGATAAACAGGCTGACAGAGTAAGGGACAACCTTTGAATGGAAATCCACTGCCTCCTTCTCTCTGGGAAGAGGGAGTCATCGGTGGCAAAGAGATATTTTTTTAAATGTGCCCAGTTGTATGTGGGAATACTCTAGGTTCTCTAATTGGGAATTTCCATTTGTCAAATGCTTGGCTGGTGGTTGTAGAGATGACTTGTTAGTGACTCTTCCAAGGACACCAGGACCTTCCTGAGTATAGGCCTGGGTGGAGCTGCTGGTGAGGACTGTCTTTAGAGATAGAAAGAACCCAACTACAGAATAAGGGAGGATACTCAAGTGTTGGGGGAATGAAGGTGGAAAGGCAAGAGTGGGATGAAAGACACAAGAGTGAGATGAAAGACATGTGTGCCAAGAACAAAACTGAGTCTTGTCAGAAGTGGGATTTGAACCCACACCTCCATTCGGAGACCAGAAGCCCCAAGAGAGGGAAGATAGAATCTTGAGTCTGGCGCCTTAGACCACTAGGCCATCCTGACATGACACTGATAGGAATTCAGCAGTAACGACTCTATCAATGATTGAAGCCTGTTCTATCTGGGAGGAAGAGGAACAAGTTATTTCTAGAAATTACAGGAGTAAGCCAAGAATTATCTGCAAAGCCAAAAGACAAGACAGGAGTAATTTTATGGTGAAGAGGTGCACTGGAGACAGAGTTGATGCTGTTTTGAAGCCTGGGAGCCCACCTCTCATACCTTGAGTCTTTTCCTCCCACTCCATCCCTGCTGGCCATGAGTTACACATTATACCACCAACTTTATTAATGGGGACTGGGCCTGTGTGTGTGACTTCAAGTCCCTATTCAATAATATTTTCAGCATCTTCACAGTTCCTGCAAGGTCCCCTGTTTCCTCCCCTCTTCTCTCTTCTCTTTCCTTCCGTTGCCATTTTTCTCTCGCTCTAACTTATCTTTCCCTTTGCATTCTTTCAGTCTGTGCTTAAGGAAGGGGTGTGAGGTGAAGAGGCAGGACATGGTTTATTATAAGACACATAAAAAGAGAAACATAGAGCATGGAGGACTAGAATAAGGTCTTGGTCTTGGTCTAAAATCTCCACTGAGTTTTTAAAAATGTTGCTGCTGTTGTGGTTAAAAATCCCTCCTGCTTTGGTTAAGGTGAGAAATATTCATCCAATGTTTTCTTTCTATTCTGTCTGAATAACAGTTTTTATTAGTCTTCCAAATTAACAGCCTTCAGAAATTTTTCATTGCCTGCAGAAGACAACTCAAACACATATACATGAACAGGCAAACAGCTATTTAAAGATCCATTTTGTGCGCACAGTGATCAGAAGTGAGTTGTTTCTTTTGCTCTGTTTTTGGTCTTCAAGTAGAGGATCTGAAATACTTTTTTAAAAGGCAATGCAGATTAGGAGAAAACATGAGGATCTTGAATCGTTTGAGTTCAAGCTTCATCATTTACAAAAGTGTGATGTGTTGATATTTTACATTATTTTGACCATCTGTGAACATTTCTTTCATCTGTAAACTTAGAGGGCAATCCCTACCTGAAGATTGCTGAGGGTTTAAAAAAATTTATGTAGGTGCTTTCCCGAGCAAACCACATGACAAGTAACAGTCACTCAAAAGACCATTCACCTTCATGTTTCTATTTGTAACCTCTGGCATTTAGACAGTTTTGCAACAACCCAAATTCTCAACAAACCAAATCTGCCTTTTCTGAACTATGGTGTCCCAATTTCCAAACACTTAGAAAATATGCCGAGTCCTCCTTTTCTGCCAATTAATGATCTTTCAAACTTAATAGTTTCCCCTTCCTCTTAGTCAAACCTCTGTCATTTAGCTCTTGACATCTTAGTCATGACTTCTTTCTCCCTCTTTTAAACTCTCCAAATATATTGCTGTTATTAATCAGAAAAGTTGAAAAGTCAACTTCCAAACAAATATAAGATGAACATAGCCCCATTCCTTGAGTGTGGAATTATGTGTGATATTTTTAATGAAAAGTTCTTGATTTTAATATAGTCACAGTTGTCAATCTTTGTCTTTATAGTTGGATTTTTCCATTTTATTTCAAAGTTATTTTCTACCTTTGGTTCCTAAATATATTATTTATTGGCATGCTTTAAATGTTTGCATTTTGTCTCCTCCCTGGAATAAAATTCACTTCAAGGTCAATTCAGTACAATTCAGTTCAGTTCAGTTCAGTTCAGTGGCTCAGTCGTGTCCAGCTCTTTGAAACCCCATGAGTTGCAGCATGCCAGGCCTCCCTGTCCATCACCAACTCCCGGAGTTTACCCAGACTCATGTCCATCGAGTCGGTGATGCCATCCAGCCATCTCATCCTCTGTCGTCCCCTTCTCTTCCTGCCCCCAATCCTTCCCAGCATCAGGGTCTTTTCCAATGAGTCAACTCTTCTCATGAGGTGGCCAAAGTATTGGAGTTTCAGCTTCAACATCAGTCCTTCCAATGAACACCCAGGACAGATCTCCTTCAGGATGGACTGATTGGATCTCCTTGCAGTCCAAGGGACTCTCAAGAGTCTTCTCCAACACCACAGTTCAAAAGCATCAATTCTTCGGCGCTCAGCTTTCTTCACCATTGAACTCTCACATCCATACATGACCACTGGAGAAACTATAGGCTTGACTAGATGGACCTTTGTTGGCAAAGTAATGTCTCTGCTTTTAAATATGCTATCTAGGTTGGTCATAACTTTCCTTCCAAGGAGTAAGCGTCTTTTAATTTCATGGCTGCAATCACCATCAGCAGTGATTTTGGAGCCCCAAAAAATAAAGTCTGACACTGTTTCCACTGTTTCCCCATCTATTTGCCATGAAGTGATGGGACCAGAGGCCATGATCTTAATTTTCTGAATGTTGAGCTTTAAGCCAACTTTTTCACTCTCCTCTTTCACTTTCATCAAGAGGCTTTTTAGTTCCTCTTCACTTTCTTCCATAAGGGTAGTGTCATCCGCATATCTGAGGTTATTGATATTTCTCCTGGCAATCTTGATTCCAGCTTGTGCTTCTTCAAGCCCAGAGTTTCTCATGGTGTACTCTGCATATAAGTTAAATAAGCAGGGTGACAATATACAGCCTTGACGTACTCCTTTTCCTATTTGGAAGCAGTCTGTTATTCCATGTCCAGTTCTAACTGTTGCTTTCTGACCTGCATACAGGTTTCTCACGAGACAGGTCAGTTCAAATGACTACAAAAAAAAAAGTCTGCATTGAGCTTCTAAAGAGTTTTATAGAAGGCCACTAACACCACCAAGGCCTGGACCCCAATAGTACCTCATCGAATTTACAAACCTTCCTTCTAAGGTATTCGTGGGAGAACATTCAGGACTAAAAGTTTTTGGCTTACAAGACCTTGGGCCAATGATTCTCTTTTTGAAGGTGGTTGTTTTATTCTGTTAATGTAGTTGGGGAGGTTACTGGGAATGAAAATATTGGAAAAGTGATAATTCCATGGTTTCTGTCTTAAGAAAGAGGTTAAGACAAAGTTTGCGGCTTCTGTAGCAGAGGAGAAAAAAAAAAGAAAAGGTAAGATCAGAGCCCTGCAGAATTCAGAGGGGATATGACAAGGAAAGAACAGCTCAGAATAGGATCGATCAATCATCTTCTGAGGTAGACTTACGCAGCAAAAATCACACTTCTTGATTCTAAATGTTGGTGGCTAGGTTCATCTCAAGAAACTTGAGTTCTCTCAGTCCTTGGAAAATGATGATTTCTGGTTCCTAAGGTGTTTGGAGCATTGATAATCTATTTTCATAAAAATCCACTTAAATGTTTCATCTCTCCAGTAAACAGCACTTTCGATGTCCAAGACTTAAAAAAGAGAGAGGGAGAGAGGGAGAGCAGTACAAATCATACAAAAGAATGTGGCATATAACCATGGAAATGAAAGGAGAGAAATCTGGTTTTGAATAAACAGGTAACAGGTGTTGTCCGCTGAAGTGTGAACAAAGAATCCAGCTATAGTAGATCACCGTGGGCTTCATAGCTCCCTTAACTCTTCAAGTGACAATTCTCAAAAGTATTTGCTTTTCCTTCTCTTCCCCCAAGTCTTCAGTTCTTCCAGGCGGCGCGACCATGCAGTGCCCCTGCCTTGTCCCTGGCCTTGCCATTGACGTGGAGGAGCCAAGGAGTTCCAACTTCAGAGTCCGGGAGTGAGCTGTGGGAGGCTCGGGAGGGCGGGTGCGGGAGGGGAGGAGTCTGAGTTCTAAATTCATCCCTAGAAATCGGGGTGGAATACCAAGTTCCTGAGAAAGGATTTCAGAGCTTCGGTTTCCTTAAGTAAAATTGCAAAAGTGCAGACGCCTTAGAGATTTGCGTGCAGGCGGCAATTTTGAGAAGGCGATGAGGGGCCGACTCAGAATGATAGACGTAAGTTAGAGGAAGTGAGTGGGAAAAGGGAAGCAAAAGGAATTGATAGACACAGGTGTCTACCAATCTTTATACCAATTAATGAGATGCAAGAAAAAGCTAGAAAGCGGAAAGCAGAGTGGCGCAGCGGGAGCGTGCTGGGCCCATAACCCAGAGGTCGATGGATCGAAACCATCCTCTGCTAACGTCTTTTCCTTCCAGAAGCACTAGACCAATATTCGTTATTCTCTTCCTCAAATTCCAAGATTTCCACAAGAACACTATGCAGAGGCAACTAAATTCAAATACTCATGACGGTGACACAATTGGTTTGCTTTTCTTGTTTTCTTTGATCTTGATGAAAATTGGCCTCAGTCAAACATGTCATTTTAAAGCTCACAATATGTTGGGAAATAATGCAACATCTTAATTATCGTCTATATGCAGTGACTCTACCATTGCTTTTTTGCTTATACAGACATGCTTACCAGTCTTGAAACAGAGCAGGACACTATGGTCCTTCCTCATCTTCCCCACTTGCCTTTTGTCTGTAGAGAAACTTTAGCCAAACAATAAATTTAATTGAGAGAGGTGAGAAAATGCAGAAGCAAAGGAAAGCAGTCAAACAGGACAAAATAATAATTAGCAGTTAAGCAAAGTGAAGAACCTGAGTCATATCCTTTGAGCTGTCTTTTAGGTTCTGAAACCCCCACCAGGTAGAAGAAGTTAACTGCATGTTGACCAGACTGTAGCCATGAGAGAAGCTGACACAGTTCTGAGAACTGGCCTCAAAGAAATGGGAACAAATTGACCTTGGTGCTAAAGATTGGCTGTACTCAAAACAATCAAGATGATGCTGATCAGATCACTGCATGACCGAGTTCAAGATGACTGTCAGAGCTGACAGTGCTGTTTCTGCATATAGCCCCTCCCTCCACCTATCCATCCCTGAAATGCCCCTTTAAAAGCTCTTGCCCACTGATTGTCAGTGGGGGAAGTTGGCCTTTGGACACAAGTCTGCCCTTGTTTGTCGGCCTACAGAATAAAGCAAGCTTTCCTTTCCACCAACTTTACCTCTAGAGTACTGGTTTTAGAGCTGCGAGCAGCTGAATCCCACTTTCTTAATAGTCTGATGAACAAATGAAGACCTGCCCTTACAGAGGCAGGGGTACAGTTTCAACTGCCTGATCCTTCCTGTCTTTATAAGTAGAATGGAGCTCAAGATGAAATGTGGAGTTGAAAAGTAGAATCAGTTCAGTTCAGTCGCTCAGTCGTGTCCGACTCTTTGCGACCCCATGAACCACAACACTCCAGGCCTCCCTGTCCATCACCAACTCCCGTAGTCCACCCAAACTCATGTCCATCAAGTCAGTGATGCCATCCAGCCATCTCATCCTCTGTCGTCCCCTTCTCCTCCTGCCCCCAATCCTACCCAGCATTAGGGTCTTTTCCAATGAATCAACTCTTCGCATGAGGTGGCCAAAGTATTGGAGTTTCAGCTTCATCATCAGTCCTTCCAATGAACATCCAGGATTGATGTCCTTTAGGATGGATTGATTGGATCTCCCTGCAGTCCAAGGGACTCTCAAGAGTCTTCTCCAACACCACAGTTCAAAAGCCTCAATTCTGTGGCACTCAGCTTTCTTCACCGTTCAATTCTCACATCCATACATGACCACTGGAAAAACCATAGCCTTGACTAGATGGGCTTTTGTTGGCAAAGTAATGTCTCTGCTTTTAAATATGCTATCTAGGTTGGCCATAACCTTCCTTCCAAGGAGTAAGCGTCTTTTAATTTCATGGCTGCAATCACCATCAGCAGTGATTTTGGAGCCCAGAAAAATAAAGTCTGACACTGTTTCCACTGTTTCCCCGTCTATTTCCCATGAAGTGATGGGACCAGATGCCATGATCTTAGTTTTCTGAACGTTGAGCTTTAAGCCAACTTTTTCACTCTCCTCTTTCACTTTCATCAAGAGGCTCTTTAGTTCTTCTTCACTTTCTGCCATAAGGGTGGTGTCATCTGCATATCTCAGGTTATTGATATTTCTCCCGGCAATCTTGATTCCAGCTTGTGTTTCTTCCAGCCCAGTGTTTCTCATGATGTACTCTGCATATAAGTTAAATAAGCAGGGTGACAATATACAGCCTTGACGTACTCCTTTTCCTATTTGGAACCAGTCTGTTGTTCCATGTCCAGTTCTAACTGTTGCTTCCTGACCTGCATACAGGTTTCTCAAGAGGCAGGTCAGATGGCCTGGTATTCCCATCTCTTTCAGAATTTTCCACAGTTAATTGTGATCCAGACAGTCAAAGGCTTTGGCATAGTCAATAAAGCAGAAATAGATGTTTTTCTGGAACTCTCTTGCTTTTTTGATGATCCAGCGGATGTTGGCAATTTGATCTCTGGTTCCTCTGCCTTTTCTAAAACCAGCTTGAATATCTGGAAGTTCACAGTTCACGTATTGCTGAAGCCTGGCTTGGAGAATTTTGAGCATTACTTTACTAGCATGGGTGATGAGTGCAATTGTGTGGTAGTTTGAGCATTCTTTGGCATTGCCTTTCTTTGGGATTGGAATGAAAACTGACCTTTTCCAGTCCTGTGGCCACTGCTGAGTTTTCCAAATTTGCTGGCATATTGAGTGCAGCACTTTCACAGCAGCATCTTTCAGGATTTGAAATAGCTCAACTGGAATTCCATCATCTCCACTAGCTTTGTTCGTAGTGATGCTTTCTAAGGCCCACTTGACTTCACATTCCAGGATGTCTGGCTCTAGGTGAGTCATCACACCATCGTGATTACCTGGGTCATGAAGATCTTTTTTGTACAGTTCTTCTGTGTATTCTTGCCACCTCTTCTTAATATCTTCTGCTTCTGTTAGGTCCATACCATTTCTGTCCTTTATCGAGCCCATCTTTGCATGAAATATTCCTTTGGTATCTCTAATTTTCTTGAAGAGATCTCTAGTCTTTCCCAATCTGTTGTTTTCCTCTATTTCTTTGCATGAACTCCTTATTGCCAAATTCAGACTTAAACTGAAGAAAGTAGGGAAAACCACTAGTCCCTAGGTCAAATCCCTTCTGAGTATACAGTAGAAGTGACAAATAGATTTAAGGGACTAGATCTGATAGACAGAGTGCCTGATGAACTATGGACAGAGGTTCATGACATTGTACAGGAGACAGGGATCAAGAAAATCCCCATGGAAAAGAAATGCAAAAAAGCAAAATGGCTGTCTGAGGAAGCCTTATAGATAGCTAGGAAGAGAAGAGAAGTGAAAAGCAAAGGAGAAAAGGAAAGATATTCCCATCTGAATACAGAGTTCCAAAGAATAGCAAGGAGAGATGAGAAAGCCTTCCTCAGCGATCAATGCAAAGAAAAGTAGAATAGGAGGGGACAAATGTGGACTTTCCAAATTGGCAAATGGGAGGTTGGAAAGATGCATGGGAGAGTAGAGGGGAAAGGAGACTGGGGAGAGAGTGAAGAAAAAGCGTGTGAAGGAAAGATGAGGAAAGGTGGTGTGTGCTGAAAGTGAGATGTATTGATATTTTGAATAAGTGGGTTTTCTCGGAGTTCCTTTCCTGGATGGAAGCACCACTTCAAAGTGGGTGTCAAGTTTGTTTCTTGCTCTGGCGTGAAAATTCCAGGAAACCCCAACTCTGAAAAAAAACACTGGAGAAACAATGGGCAATGACCCTCCTCCTTGTATCACAATCTTCATTCCTTACCCAATCTTTGATCTTCCTGAAGTTCTTCCCACTTACTGAAGTCATTGGTGAAACAGAATCAAAGCCCCTTGGAAGATGCAAGTAATTTCAAAAACTGTGACTATTACTAGAATCCCTCCCGTGTTCTTATTTTACATGATGAGTTATATAGCCTCTTGGTGGGCCTGGATAGCTCAGTTGGTAGAGCATCAGACTTTTAATCTGAGGGTCCAGGGTTCAAGTCCCTGTTCAGGTGCTAAGGACTGGTTTTGTTTTCAGTATTTACCTAAAAACTATTTAGATAACAGGGTATTTAAGAATGCCTCTGAAAGTGAGGAAGCCTTAACAGCCAAATCAAGCAAAGTCACTGCCCTAAAATAGTTTACCGTTTAGTTTTTCATTAATTTTCTTTTCCCAATATTAACTACTCTTACACCTTTTAATGAATACTTTGGTGCAGTTAACTATATTTATGCACATAACACCTCATCTTTCATCCTTAATTTTAGTGGGTTAAATATTGTAGGCAGGAATTCTTGTCTACCTAGAACTTCTGAATGTGATCTTGCTTGGAAACAGAGTTTTGCAGATGTAATTAGTTACATTAAGATGAGGTCATTCATACTGGATTAGGGTGGAGCCTAAACTCTACCACTGGTAGGTGTCCTTACAAGAGAGAACACTAGGAGGCAGACAGAAAGAAGAAAGTCATATGTGGACAGAGGCAAAAACTGGAATCATACAGCCACAGCCAAAAAATATAAAGGATTTTGGGGATCTACCAGAAGCTAGGAAGAAGCAAGGAAGGAGTCCTTCAGCAAGCCTTCAGAGAGAGAATGGCCCTGCCAATATCTTAATTCTGATGTCCTAGTCTTCAAAACACAGAGACAGTAATAGCACACTAACATGAGATAAAGTTCCAGGGGAAAGTGATTCCTTGGGGTGAATCTAAAATAGTGAATAAACTTGAAGAAAGGAAGTCGTTTTGAATGATGGGAGGTTTTTGGTTTGTTTGTTTGTTTTTTTAAGTTTAATGCCTTCCTTGATATTAATGAACATTTCTTGGCTATTAGTGATAAAACTATTTATAGCAATTTTGCAATTGGTAGTGAGGCTGTCGTTTTTAGATTTAGATAACATGAGGAATCCCTTTTGATGGGCTGTTATTGTAAAGATTCTTACTGTATTCTTATCATAAAGATCCGTGAAATTCCCAGGAATTCACTGCCCAGAAAGAGTTCAGGGCACAACGTGTGAATGTCTCTTTAACTGAGATTCTTTTAAGTTCCTTTGTCAGGGCTTCCTCGTTAGTATAGTGGTGAGTATCCCCGCCTGTCACGCGGGAGACAGGGGTTCGATTCCCCGACGGGGAGTTAACAGTGTTGACTTTTTCAGCTAGACCTGTAACAGAAAGGAAATATTTCTGCTTTCTCTTTTTGTTGTTCTAAGTTGAATTCTCCTGTGTTGACTTATTAGTGTGTTCACCAAGCAAGCAACTGCCTTCTGATGGAAACCCACGGCTGCCTTCTCTCTGAGCGAAGTCCGATACAGCGCGGGGGTTCAAAGTGTGCCCATTTGACTCGAAATATTCCAAGATCTTGCAATAGGAATTTTCATTTGTCAACTGAGGTGATGGAGATGTTGCTTGTACAGGAACCGCCCTTAGAAAAGTCTCAATGGTTCCCAAATTTTGGTGCACATTAGAATAACCTTGTTCAGTCGCTAAGCCATGTCCGACTTTTCGCGACCTGACGGACTGCAGCACGCTAGGCATTCCTGTCCATCATTATCTCCCAGAGTTTGCTCAAACTCATGTCCATTGACTTGGTGATGCCATTTAACTCTCTCGTCCTCTGCTGCTCTCTTCTCCTTTTCCCTTCAGTCTTTCCCAGCTTCAGGGTCTTTTCCAATGAGATCGCTCTTCGCATCAGGTGGCCAAAATATTGGAGCTTCAGCTTCAGCATCAGTCCTTCCAATGAATATTCAGGGTTGATTTCCTTTAGAATGGATCGATTGGATCTCCTTGCAGTCCATGGCCCTCTTAAGAGTCTTCTGCAACACCGCAACTGGAAAGCATCAGTTCTTCGGTGCTCAGCCTTTTTTTATGGTCCAACTTTCACATCCCTACTTGACTACTGGAAAAAACCATAACTTTGACCATGCAGACCTATGTTGGCAGAGTGAAAATTCTGGAGGGGTGGCAACCCATACTAATTAAATTAGAATGTCCAGAGGTGGGAGCCAGGCTTCAGCAGGTATTTAAAATTGTCACCATGTAATTTCAACATGCCTCAAAGTTTTGGAGCAGCTGGCCGTTTCTCTCTCATTAGTTACTCTGACAATGTTATTAACGTATTCAAATTATTATTGTATTTAATATTAAATGTACTATCTGTAAAGCATTAAAAAAAAAAACCCACTAGTGATCTAACATAGATCATATTGTTACTACACATTATGCAGCAAAAACAAAAGTAACTTAGTGTTACTCCTCCAAATCAAGTAGTCACAAGAGTGCCAAAGTGTGCAGTGGGGTAGTATAATTTCATTTCATGTAAAAATATGGACATTTGCACTGACATCTTCCATAGCTCTAATTTGCCAAAGTACTTTAATTTTTATACATAAAAAGGAAAACCTATAACGTTGGTTAAAAAAAAAAGCCTGATAAAGTTATTAGATGCTAGCTAACATAAGTTGTAGAGTACACCTAAATATGTATTGTACAATGTGCTGGTTTTGCTTATACTTGGATGTTTTGAAATTTGGACATATACAGCTTACTAAAATATGTTTAAAATTTCAAAGTCTGGTGATTATACATTTACTAATATACTTTTGAACTTTTTTATTTGGAGATAATTTCAAACATAAAAGAGGTTACAAAAATAAAAATTTTATAAGGGATACTCTATATCCAGATCCACTTTTCCTTAACATTTTACCCTATGTTTTTATTATTTTCTTGTATATCATATTTTTCTGAGTCATGTAAATATATTACCTAAACCTCAATGTGTGTCACCTTGAAAAAGATAAGCTAGCGCCTGAACAGGGACTTGAACCCTGGACCCTCAGATTAAAAGTCTGATGCTCTACCGACTGAGCTATCCAGGCTCCGGTTTTGAGAGTTGAGTTGTCCTATAAATAACTAAATCTTGTTAGCAATTTCGATCTCCAGGAAGAGCTGGAGTAATCCATAACTTTAGAAACAACCCGGGTCTTTCAGAAGTATGGCTCTACCACTTAAGTCATTTACTTACCAAACAGACCATTTAACCTCTGCACTGTACATTCTTTAAGTACACTTTTAATTGCTGGGAAAATGAAGATTATTCCTAGAGTCAATTACTGCCAAAGAGGATTCGCCAATCTGGGTCAAAGGAGATCATAGTTACTTCTCAGATAAGTTTGAAGAGAATATGCACAAGGCTCCCTCACCAACCTGTGAGGGAATCTGGAGGAGATTTTTTTGTTTTTTTAGGAACAACTAAAGTAACTGAGGAGAATCTTCCAAAGAATGAAAAGATGGGCAAAGAAGATGAGGTTTCTAACCTTGACATAATGTAGGGGTATCAAATCTGGTTGTACCCTTTGGTGTTTCCCCCCTCAGTTTCAGAAATGAAATGTCTGGGAAGAAATCCAAGGCTTGCTCTAATTTTCTCCTCCACATTTTATCTAGCGGCCCAACTCCTCCAAAGATGGGAATGGCTTGACAGTAAAGGAAATAGTGCTCCTGGTTCATTCAGTGTTTATTGGTTCATGAGACAGTTTTTGAGCACCTGTAGAGAGATCACAGGAGCAAAATCCCAAAGCATAGGTGCAGAAAATTAAAATAGAAAGCACTTAGTTCCATGAGGACTGCCAAATTCAGGACTATGGATTTTTGAGTCAATAATCCTTAAATTATTTAAGGTATTATTCACTGTTTTTTCTGTATGTGAAGCCAAGTGCAATCCTAACCAAACATGAAGAAAATGCTGACTCATATATTACCCCTAATACTAACCATTATGAAATCATGTGCAAATGCCATTTTACACAGAGAACTTCAGAAGTTAAATATGTAACAGATATATACCTGGAGAAAGTATTTAGATATTGCTAAATGTGGATCAGAGATCATTTTGACTTGACCTAAAAAACAAACCATCCCTCCTGCAGGATTTTTTTCCCTGATGTCCAAGATATGTTTAAAATAAACATCTTTATTCTATCTCTGAGCTTCATGAAATTTTAGGTACTTTTTCTGACTCTCAAGATCATTGATAAGATAAAAATCAGAGGTGGAAAAAAAGATAGGATGAGAGCTGGGATAAGGCCTAGGGATGAAGGAATAGTTGGGAAGGGATGATAATCTTGATTTGGGAAAGGGTGGAGACATGAGTTTGAATAAGCTCTGGGAGATGGTGATGGACAGGGATGCCTGGTGTGCTGCAACCCATGGGGTCTCATACAGTCAGACACGACTGAGCAACTGAACTGAACTGAACTGAACTGGAGACAGGTTAAGTAAGGAGGTTATATGCTGCACAATTTCTCTGCCAGCTTTATAGGTTTCTTTGCCTTTATTAAAAAAACATCTGCCTTTATCCCATTTTATCAACTTTGCCCTTGCTGTTCCCTCTGCCTGGAAATATCTACCCCAGATATTCACATGACTCAATCCTTTTATTCTTCCAGGTCTTTGTTCAAATGCCACCCAAACCTTGTTCAAATGCCACCCAAACCTTCAATAATAACAGTATTTCAGTCAGTTCAGTCACCTTCAATCTTTCCTAGTCGGGGTCTTTTCAAATGAGTTAGTTATTTGCATCAGGTGGCCAAAACATTGGAGTTTCAGCTTCAGCTTCAATCCTTCCAATGAATATTCAGAACTGATTTCCTTTAGGATGGACTGGTTGGATCTCGCATTTCTCATGATGTACTCTGCATATAAGTTAAATAAGCAGGGTGACAACACACAGCCTTGATGTACTCCTTTCCCAATTTGGAACCAGTCTATTTTTCCATGTCCAGTTCTGTTGCTCTTTGACTTGCATACAGATTTCTCAGGAGGCAGGTAAGGTGGTCTGGTATTCCCATCTCTTTCATAATTTTCCACAGTTTATTGTGATCCACACAGTCAAAGGCTTTGGCATGGTCAATACAGCAGAAATAGATGTTTCTTTCTGGAACTCTCTTGCTTTTTCAATGAACCAACAAATGTTGGCAATTTGATCTCTGGTTCCTCTGCCTTTTCTAAATCCAGCTTGAACATCTGGAGGTTCATGGTTCATGTACTGTTGAAGCCTGGCTTGGAGAATTTTGAGCTTTACTTTGCTAGCATGTGAGATGAGTGCAATTGTGCAGTAGTTTGAGCATTCTTTGGTATTGCCTTTCTTTGGGATTGGAATGAAAACTGACCTTTTCCAGACCTGTGGCCACTGCTGAGTTTTCCAGATTTGCTGGTGTATTGAGTGAAGCATTTTCACAGCATCATCTTTCAGAATTTGAAATAGCTTAACTGGAATTCCATCACCTCCACTAGCTTGGTTTGTAGTGTTGCTTCCTAAGGCCCATTTGACCTTGCATTCCAGGATGCCTGGCTCTAGGTGAGTGATCACACACCATTGTGATTATCTGGCTCCTGAAGATCTTTTTTGTATAGCTCTTCTGTGTATTCTTGCCACCTCTTCTTAAATCTTCTGCTTCTTTTAGGTCCTTACCATTTCTGTCCTTTATTGTGCCCATCTTTGTATGAAATGTTCCCTTGGTATCTCTAATTTTCTTGAAGAGATCTCTAGTCCTTCCCATTCATTGTTGAAATCTCCCTTATATTCAATGTCTCTTCTTTGCTTACTGTTTCTTTATGGCTTTTACCACCATCTAGCTGTCTGCGTGTATAAATTATGAGACAGAGAAAAGCAACCCTGGACATCCAGCAACTGAGCTGACATTTACAGCTGTGTCTTAAAGTTTTCTTGTTGAATATAAACAATTTTCCAGAACATCAATATCAGACAAGACTTCTCTAATAGATTAAGACAGAAACAGCACAACTCTATGATCATGTCTGAACATAAATAAACACAAGAACAGTGTCCAAGCCAGAGAGTACAAAACATTTCCCTCTCCCACATCATACAAACAACTACCGTTTCTTTACTAATTTCAGCTCTATGTTTAGTTTGCCCTACCTTTAGGTAAGATTTAAGATATCCAACCACAGAATTATCTACCACCTCCTGACAGTATACAAACCAATGCAAAGCCATACTTTCTTAAAACTTCCCCCAAATCACCTAACAAAAGTGATTACCTAAAAAAAGATCACAACAAACTGTGGAAAATTCTTAAAGAAATAAGAATACTAGACAACCTTACCTGCCTCCTGAGAAATCTGTATGCAACACTTAGAACCGAACATGGAAAACAGACTGATTCTAAATTGGGAAAGAAGTACAGTCAAGGTTGTATATTGTCACCCTGCTTATTTAACTTATATGCAGAATACATCATATAAAACGCCGGGTTGGATGAAGCACAAGCTGGAATCAAGATTACCGGGAAAAATATCAATAACCTCAGATATGCAGATGACACCACCCTTATGGCAGAAATCGAAGAGGAACTGAGGAGCTTCTTGATGAAAGTGAAAGAGGAGAGTGAAAAGGCTGACTTAAAACTCAACATTCAACAAATTACGGTCATGGAATCTGGTCCTATCATTTCATGCAAATAGGTGGGGAAACAATGGAAACTTTCTTTTCTTGGGCTCCGAAATCACTGTAGATGGTTACTGCAGCCACTAAATTAAAAGATGCTTGTTCCTTGGAAGAAAAACTGTGACCACCCTAGACAACATTTTTAAAAGCAGAGACATTACTTTGCCAACAAAAGTCCGTCTAGTCAAAGCTATGGTTTTTCCAGTAGCCATGTATGGATGTGAGAGTTGGACCATAAAGAAAGCTGAGTGCCAAAGAATTAATGCTTTTGAACTGTGGTGTTGGAGAAGACTCTTGAGAGTCCCTTGGACTGCAAGATCAAACCAGTCAATCCTAAAGGAAATCAGTCCTGGATATTCATTGGAAGGACTGATACTAAAGCTGAAGCCTCAATATTTTGGCCACCTGATGTGAAGAACTAACTCATTAGAAAAGACTCTAATGCTGAGAAAGACTGAAGGTAGGAGGAGAGGGGGATGACAGAGGATGAGATGGTTGGATGGTATCACTGACTCAATGGACATGAGTTTGAGCAAGCTCCAGGAGTTGGTGATGGACAGGGAACCCTGACATGCTGCAATCCATGGGGTCACAAAGAGTCGGACATGACTGAACGGCTGAACTGAGCTGAAGAAAGTTTACAAAGTCCAATTCTTATAATCACTTCTTTCTAACACTCTTACTGAGACACTCCACTGTTCTCCTGATGTGCATTCTCTCTTGCTGCAACAGTTAGCAAAACCAACTTTAGGAGTATGCTTTGGCACTCACTAGCTTCATGTATTGTCACCTCCCCCTACTCAGAGCCAACCACAGAATCTGAGTATCCATTAAATAAATAAGGGAATAAATAGTCGCCTTTTTTTCATAAGGAAGTAAAAGGTCACATTCTTGGGAAGAAAGCAGTAAATAATATTTTAGGTGCTTCATTAGACAAAAATTACAGACAAGTATAACAACAACACAAGTAAAACCAACTCCCCTTCTACCATTGTCCATACACGAAGTAGCCTGCAATAACTGATTTACACTTGGTGTCTGCACTACTGGGAACCCTAATCATAGGAAATGGAAGCAAGGACAATGTGAACTAGCTTGGCTCAAAGTTAAGAATAAACAGTATATTAAAAAACCTGTCACCTTTACCACAGGGACTGGAGGCTGGAGGGAGGGTGGCTGCTGCTGCTGCTAAGTCGCTTCAGTCGTGTCCGACTCTGTGCGACCCCATAGACGGCAGCCCACCAGGCTCTCCCGTCCCTGGGATTCTCCAGGCAAGAACACTGGAGTGGGTTGCCATTTCCTTCTCCAATGCATGACAGTGAAAAGTGAAAGTGAAGTCGCTCAGTCATGTCCGACTCTTCGCGACCCCATGGACTGCAGCCTACCAGGCTCTTCTGTCCATGGGATTTTCCAGGCAAGAGTACTGGAGTGGGGTGCCATTGCCTTCTCCGGGGGGGAGGGTGGAGAGAGAGACAAAGAGAAACTATTTGTTACTTGGTAACGGCGATCAGCCATTTAAACTCCACATCTATTACCCTATGGCCTATATCGCATCCCCTTTTCCTAGGCCATTGGGAAGAAATTAATGGGAGGAAAGAAAGGAGAGAGAAAGCCGCTAATGAAGAAAAAGGAGATTATGGGGAGAAATGCCAGAAGAGGGTGCAACATGCCCGCCTCGTACTCCTCGACGGACAGTTCTAATGTTTAAACAGGTTTATTGAAGGGGAGTTCTAGCCTTTCTCACTGACTCTCTCCTTGCCTTTGCTACTTTTTAATTTATCGTGGGAATGAAAAAGCCTGAACACCGCGGGAAGCAGACTGAAGCAGTCTTCGAAACCAGCGCTAATTCGGTTTTGGGCTTCCCTGTTACCTTAGTTAGTAACAAATCTGCCTGCAATGCACAGAGTCCTTTTCTTTGATTTACGAAACTCCCACACTACGGGGACGTCTTGGGCTGTGGGACTGTCGGGCCATTGGGAGGCAGGCAGCCCGGTGCGGGAACGGTCAAGGGACGTGGGGCGGGTGCTGCTTCTCAATATCCCTTGGCTGGGCTCCCCGGCTGACTTTGTGCCATCGCAACAGTCTCCAGCATCCATCCACCAAAACTTGCCTCTTTTGTTTTGCAATCGGTTCAGAGCTTGCGTTTCACCCTATGTACTCTGGATGTAATACTAATCACATTGGTTGTTAATCACAGGAGCAGATTATACGTAATACAGAAATGAGCATGTCAGGATGGCCGAGTGGTCTAAGGCGCCAGACTCAAGTGTCTACTTCCCCTACTTGGGGCTTCTGGTCTCCGGTTGGAGGCGTGGGTTCGAATCCCACTTCTGACATGGTTTTCTTTTGTTCTTATGCTCAAATTCTGCAACTTCTGTCAGTAAATCATAGCCACTTTCTTAGGCTGCATTGCCAAATCTTACCCATTACCACCGATATTTCACCCTTTCTTCACTTCAGTTCAATCGCTCAGTCGGGTCCGACTCTTTGCGACTCCCTGGACTGCAGCATGCCAGGCCTCCCTGTCCATCACCAGCTCCCGAAGTTTGGTCAAACTCATGTCCATCGAGTCGGTGACGCCATCCAACCATCTCGTCCTCTGTCGTCCCCTTCTCCTGCCTTCAGTCACCCTTCTTAGATCAGTGCTATTTAGATGTCTGCCCTCTCATCACACCTACCTTCCCTCCCTCCTTTCCTTCTCGTTCTTTCTCTTTTTCAATAAAAATTGCCTGTTTATGAGAATCTACATGGAAGAATAGTAATATATTAGTATTAAAATGCAGGTCTTAACATACATGTGAAGTGATGGTTATAAATTTCTGTATTCAGTATTTTAACTGTTCTGTGAAGGTTAAGTTTTGAATATTCTTCCACAGATCTCCTGCTTGTCCCTCCCTCTCTGTTGTCCTCACCTGACTCTTTTTTCTTCATCTTACTCTTTCCTTTATTGTGTACCTTCTCCCATCACATCTCGAGTTGCTAGTCGAAAGGTATCTGCTATAAATTGAAGAGGTTGGATATAATAGATATATTCTATGACATAAGACAAGAGACTTGTGGGAGAGAGGAGAAGTAGAACAGTGATTCTTAACCAGGATTGATTTTAAAAAACAAGTTGTTTTCATAAAAATAAAGAAAGGGAAAGAGGGAGAGAGGGGGAAAGGAAGGAACTTGTCCAGGTCCCATTGCCCCTAAGTGTGGCTCTACCTACCAGACCTTAAATTATTTGCTAAATATATGTTCTGTTTTATTACTTTGATTTCTTTTGTAAACCTGGTAATTCACATGTTGGATCTTCTTTGCTTTTCTTTTTACGTATCATTTTCTGCCTAACTTATTTGAAATTTTAGTTCTGTTTTTTTCCCTTCTTTTCTACTATCCTCTATATTGTTTGCTGTTTTCCTCATTGTCAACTCTATTTTTGTGCTCAAGGGGAAGGGCTCTTCACCCTGCTCTGCGATGATATAGGCCCTTGGAACTGGCCTGTATGGGTTTTCATGCTGTCTGGTTTCCATCTGGGTTAGGTCAGTGGGAGTCCCAAAATGAGATAGGTGGATCTAGGAGGGCTAGCGGCAGGTATTTACTTCTTGTCTTTCTGCCTCCAGGTCACTTCAGAAGAGCTACATTCCTTGATGGGAGGCCATACCTCATTCAAGGCAGCCCTCACTACAAGGCTGTCTTCTGAGTTCAGGTAATTACACTTTCTTCATGCCTCTTCATGTACTGCTGCTTGTCCTGGAGAATGACACTCTCCCTGGTGTTTTTCCTCTAACTGTACACATTTTTTAGTAGAAAGTTTATTGTGAAATATATGTCTTCTGCCCCTTAATTCTTCAAATTATCTTGTCTGGATGCCACCAAAATTAACATTTTAACTGTTTCATTCTTGGATTTGGAGACCTCTATTTTCCTAAATAATATGTATAACTGCTATTATTGATTAATTGATTTACACATTATATACTTATTTTCCATCTGTTAAATAATTAACTGCTTTATGCCACTACCACCCACTATTTCTTATCCTTCCAAAATACTAATGTTTTACCTTTTGTTTAATTCAGTGTTTATTGTTTATATCATTTTTCTATAAAAGTATTATACACAGAATTGTTGTGAGCTATGATTCTGTTTTCATTCTTTACTGGATGCTTATAATTGCCTAAAAAAGCAAGCTTTAAAAAGAAAATTTTTAATGTGCCTAAGTCCCTTCATATGTATTGATAATTGCTAATTCTTCCTTAACTTCCAAATATGTTTCAGTGGCGCTTTCCACGAGATCAATCAAATTAGATAATATATCAGCTCAAATATTTTTTCTTGAGGATATTTTTCCAGTTGACTTCTACATGCTTGTAGTCTGAATTGGTTGCTCTCTGGACATGCTACACAACTGTCATCTGAATCTTCCCTTGCTGATCTGTTCATAATCTATTTTTTGTTCATTTATTTGCTCCACTGTTTCAGTGGAGAGTATTCTCAAGGTTTGGGGGTTTTAGGTTATAAAAATAACTCAGAGTCTGAGGTAATGGCGAGAAGAGCCCTCAGTATGCTTATGTGTTAAGTTAGACTCTCCCAACTTTAACCAGTTGCCTCACATATATTCTTAGAATTTTTACCTTTCATTTTTGAACACCAGTTTGTTTGTTTTCATTTTTTTTTCCAGTCCTGCCATCAGGGTAAAGCCCTAATTGTCAGAGATCTGAGAGTTAGGTGAGGGAAAAGAGCTCAGCCTTTAGCAGTTGCTTATATCCAGATACGAACAGATCCTCTCCTGTTCTCAGTAAGGTACTCACATCTTCTTCTGTAATAGTCTAATCCCATCCTTTATTTTCTTTGAAGAATAAATCCCACATTTTTTCCTGGGTGGTAGAAGGGCAAACACTCAGTATAAGTGCAGAGAATTTAGGGCTCTAACTCTTTCTCAGATTTTAAACAATCTGCTTTTGGTTTCCCTTTAGCCTCCAGTACATAGTGCTCTCAGTTCCTGAGCTTTTTAAAGAAACTTTTGTATAAATCAGATTGTTTCTGTGAAGTCTGTTACTATTTTCTACCTATTTTTCAGTTTTAGTGCTTCTTACCTTCCATCTCTTTTGTGTTCTTCTCATATTTGGGCTTAAAAAAATCTTCTTACTATAGTTTTAGTGAGTTTTCAGAGGACATACAATAAAATTTATAATTTCTATCTCAATAATATCTTAATTTAATATGGATAAAAATTTTTATAGAAATTCCATGTAATTTCTAATCCACTTAAAAATTTTAAGTTGAACCAAATCAAGCTAGCTTGAAGTCATTTCAAAACTTGATGGCTATTGGCAAGCATTTGTTGTTCAGTCTCTGAGCTGTGTCCAACTCTTTGTGACCCCATAGACTGTGCCACACCAGGTTCCTCTGTCCTCCACTGTCTTTGGGAGTTTGCTCAAATTCGTGTCCATTGAGTTGGTGATGCTACCTACTGCTGCCCCCTTCTTCTTTTGACTTCAATCTTTCCTAGCATCGGGGTCTTTTCCAATGAGTCAGCTCTTTGCATCAGGTGGCCAAAGTATTGGAGTTTCACCTTCAGCATCAGTCCTTCCAATGAATACTTGGGGTGGATTTCCTTTAGGATTGACTGGTTTGATCTCCTTGCAGTCCAAGGGACTCTCAAGAGTCTTCTCCAACACCACAGTTTGAGAGCATCAATTCTTCAGTGTTCAGCCTTCTTTATGATCCAGCTCTCACATCCGTACATGACTACTGGAAAAACCATAGCTTTGACAAGATGGACTTTGTCAGCAAAGTGGTGCCTCTGCTTTTTAATACCCAGTGTGTGTCATAGCCTTCCTTCCAAGGAGCAAGCTTTCTGACTTATAAGCATAGTCTTCAAACCACTACGTATTGTTTCCAGTGATCTTACTTTACCAGTGGGCCCATGACAAGGGGAGGTTTAAAAGAAAAGTATTCAATACACTATTTGTTGGTAAAACTTTTCTGATGCAAATTTCCAAAGCACCGATGAAACTGACCCTAACTAAGAGAAACATGTGACAGCAGAAATAGACTCTCCTGGAATCCATACAATAGAGTTCCAATAGAGTGATTCAAAATTAGCTTAAGTTAATATAGACAAAGGAAATGAAACACAAAATTAAGAACTTTTGACTCATAAAAAAAACCCTGACAATAGGAAAAGGAAACAGAAACTTTAAAACAAAACTTATAAAAGTAACTTAAGCATAATGGATGCATTTTAAAACAAATTAACAAAAAGAAAATTAATAAACTGTAAGATGAAAACGGATGTGAGAGTTGAACTATAAAGAAAACTGAGCACCGAAGAATTGATGCTTTTGAACTGTGGTGTTGGAGAGGACTCTTAAGAGTCCCTTGAACTGCAAGGAGATCAAACCAGTCAGTCCTAAAGGAAATCAGTCTTGAATATTCATTGGAAAGACTGATGCTGAAGCTGAAACTCCAATAGTTTGGCCACCTTATGCAAAGAACTGATCCATTGGAAAAGACCCTAATTCTGGGAAAGAATGAAGGCAGGAGAAGAAGGGGACGACAGAGGATGAGATGGTTGGATGGCATCACCGACTTGATGGACATGAGTTTGAGCAAGTTCTGGGAGTTGGTGATGGCCAGGGAAGCCTGGCATGCTGCAGTCCATGGGGTCACAAAGAGTTGGACATGACTGAGTTACTGAACTGAATTGAAGATGAAAATATCCAGAATAAAAACGTTATAAAAGGAAAACACAATCAAGAAGTTGAGAAAGTATAACACATTGACTGTTAAAGGCAGGAAAGCAAAAAGAGAAAAGATTGACTAGAAGTAATATTTGAAAAAATAATGACCGGAAATTTATCTGAACATTCAAAAAGCCCGACTACATCCAAACTGGATAAATACAAAGAAAATCACATTTAGGCATATCGGGGAGCTAGTCTCCAAAATGTCCCTGCAGTGATCCCTGTGGGGATTTGATGCTTGAGGAATCAGTACAAACGATGCTTTCTGGCTACTACTTTGTGGTGAGTAATAAACTGTCCTTTGTCTCTTATCCAGGAGTCTCATGTCTTCTGCCAGTATCTATGAAACTGTAGTAGGCGAATTCTTAGCTTAGAGTAATTACCATTTCTTTTTAGTGGTTTGAATAATTAAGTTCTAGTCTTAGCAAATTTGATGATTATAATACAGTATTGTTGCCTAGATTGTTCATTTGTTTTTAAAAGAAAATTGAAATGGTCATTTCACTTTATATAGGAAACTGATTTTTTTTTTTTGTAGTGTCTTGACTATTTGGTTTATGGATGAAAGACCAGAAAATAAAACTGAGGATAACCACTTTTTGGTTACCTCCAGAGGTTTTTTTTTTTTTTTTTTTTGTCAGTGACAATCCATTATTCCAGATGAGGAATTGGGCAAAGCCATTAAAAATTTTTTTTATTAAATGCTTTTTTGGGCAAAGCCATTTCCCTCCTCTTTAGTTCTTGTCCTCAAAGATTAACTTCCTCCTTTCTCTATCCTCCCAAAGAAGCTCCTTCTTTGTCAAGCAAGTTTTAGTGACAACTTGTTTAGACATTTTTGATACTGTTCTTGAGTCTGTGCAGATCTTATATTCCCTTGATATTCTGGATTATTATTAATTTTTCAGTTATTAGGGTCTGAACTTACGGTCCTTCATCAAAGATTTTGTTCACATCCAAGACCAGAGCCAGTTTTCAGGCTCCTTCCTTGTGGCAAGGTGCTGAGTTAGCCATATTCACCCCTTAGCTTTCAAATACATAATTTTAGCCTATTTAATTTTCAATGAATTCACATTGCTCTGAAGTAAAAATTCTTAGAAACAAAACACTGTTACCAGTGAGAAGGTAAGGTTTTAAGTGAGATTCTGCAAATAGAGTATACTAACGCTTTAAGCATGTTAAGGAAAAAGAAACAATTTCTCTCCAAGTGATAAGATGTTGTGGTGAACTAGCCCAAGATTCCAGAGCCCAGGACAACTGTGCCTTGTCCAGACTGAGGAGATGCTGACTGAACTCCTGCAGAACCCATCATTTGCCCTTTCTTGATTTCCCTCTAAATTCTACATGGTGCTACTCTTCTCCAAGCGATTCTCAGCATTCTGTTCTTTTCCCAATTTTCCACCACAGCAAGTGCAGACATTGTGTTGCCATCCAGGTATGGAAGCCAGGGCCATACAACTTCCTCAGCTGAGTTCACATCCTTTTAACTTATATATATATATTCAGGAAAGGATCACCAGCCTCTTCTGTGAATCAGTTACTTTTACATATAATTTTAGTTTCCAAAGGAATTAAGTGACAGAAGTGACATAAGATAGTTATGGTTTAAAACATAGGCATTATTAGAACCCACTCTCACAAACTGAGTAAAGCATTCAAGCAATTGTTTTTCTCATTGTGACAGATCACATTCCTTATGAATTCCCCCTCTGTGACTATTTATCTTTGGACTCCAGGAATTACCCAGGCACATGTCTATTCTATTTCTGCCTTGTTACTGCATTCTCATTAACATCAGTATAACCTGTCTATTCTTTGATCCATTTTTGGTCGCTTAAAAATTCTTATTCAGAAATCCTGGGCTCTAGTAACAGCTCTACTTACAATATGTAGCCACTCCCAGGGATGAGAATGACACTTTCAACTTTGAGAGTGACAGAATCTACTTTGCCTCCCATAGGATTTCAAGTATAATTTAAGCCCCAACAATTCTCCGTGATATCTGGCTTTATGATTCTTCTTTTTCACCTGCTATCGTATATACACACACACAAAAGATGAGTAGGGATATGTAATTTGGTCATCAAATCACTGTTGATGTGTGGAAATGCTTATCAAGAAGCTCCTCAAATGTAAACTACAGAAAGTAGGAATCAACTACAGTGAGAAATGTAGGCACCTGGAATTCACAGACTGGAAACAGCGTCCAATTCATAGAAGAATGGACCAATGAGTGGCAAGGTTATCCGCTTGGTGACAAAAACTCTCGCGACTCTGGCGGGACTCGAACCCGCAACCTTTGAATGTCTCACTGCTGCGCTAGAAGTCCAATGCGCTCTCCATTGCGCCACAGAGCCCGACGGTTTGTGGGTGTTGGCTGGATCCCAAACACTGTTGGTGATTTATTTGGTTATCAGTAAATATAATTTGTGGAGATTTATTACGTTTCAGTCACTGTGAAAGTTCAAGAAACATAAAAACAAGACAATGCAAGGGACATCAATGCCCAACATGGGGGAATTTCTGAGCCTTTCCGTGACTACTGTCGTTCGTTTTCATGAAGTAAGGAATAGTTTGTTCAAGACTCAAAGAACATCTCATTTCTTGGTTTTTATTTATTTATTTTTATTTTTATTTTTTTCATTTGTTTTGCCATACATTGACATGAATCCACCATGGGTGTACATGTTTTCCCCTTCCAGAACCCCCCTTCCACCTCCCTCCCCATCCCATCCCTCCGGGTCATCCCGTGCATCTCATTTCATCTGGTCTCTCCAAGCCCAAGCTAGGGACCGTTGGCTTTGCAAAAATGGAATTTAAGGAACTTCCAGCAAAATGGCGTTGGAATATATTTTAAATCCATGGCGGGCCCCCACTACTCTCTTTCCTCTAGCTCACTTCTGGAGTTCTCTCTCTCTCGATCCGGGGGCCCTTCTTGTTCATCTTTGTGTTCTTTCTGAAAAGAGTTCGTTTGTCAATGGGCTCATGGAGCAACGCAATCGCATTGTCGCCCTCTCTCTCGAAGGAAAGTTTTTAAAATAGTCCAGGAAGCTCTGGAAAGATCCCCGGGTTTCTACCTCGGGAATTTTCTTTTGATGACTCTTTGGGTTGAGATGCAAAAGACGGCTGTTTCTTCGCTGCCGCTTTTCTGTGAGACTGTATGGCCCAGTCGCAGTGGCTCCTTCAGTGACCATCGGTCAATAAGCGGGTTGATGTCTGAGAACAGAAAGGGATGCGGACAGTGGAGATCACTGAGTGCGGGAGAAGCCAAGGTTTGTTGACGCGGAGCAGGAGGGTAGTTGTGACTTGAGAAATCGGGGGAGAGTTGTGGAAGGAAGAGAAGAAATCTCAGGTCATCCCTACCAAGAGAGGACAGTGCAATATGTTAGAAACAAATATGACCCGCTCTTCCACGGGGAGACTAGAACCTGAGCCAGGAGCTTGAAGATCACTCAAGCACTCTCACACACTAGTGAGTAATAAAGAATGCGGGAAAGGAGCTTTTCCCGGCCCTCAACCTCTCAACTCCACATAATATCAGAAATGAAAATAATTAATTCTGAAAATTACAAGACAAAACGCGAACTCTGAACCGACCGTCAGCAAAAACGCAAAGCAGAAAGGACGTGTTAGACAAGAGCTGAAGTTTGAGCTGAGTGAGAAAGTCCTTGTAGCCCTAGAGCCTAGCAGCCTGGGTATTGAGAGCCTGTGCGTTCACACCCGCAGCCCACCTTCCCCCGCCAGCTCCCTGCTCCATCCCCTCCTCGGGGACGCGGGTGCTCTCCCCGCGCTCGGCTTCCTCCCAGGACCTTGCCGCGTACCTATCTTTCTCTTGCTCCACAGCGGGACTTCCGGCAACTTAAAGACTAGGGAGGTGATAGGTAGATCTGACCAAGCTTCTTTATTCATTCTTCTCCAGTCTAACGTCTTTGAGGACGTGTCGGTTCGAGTCTAAGTTTTGGGAGCTTCGAAAGAGGAGGGCCGGAGGTGAGCGGCACCTCCAGGGCAGCCTCAGAGTTGGAAATGCTAGTGGGAGAAGGACCCGGAATGAAGGCATCGAAAGCATCGGACGCTAACTAGGGACTGACTTTGATGAGAGCACCCTGGGTTGCCCTTCCTCTGACCCAAAGGACTATTCGATACGTTGCTTGAGGGGGAATATCGGCTGAAAAGGAAGATCTCGGGACTGCTCAGAAAAATTTCACTTCTCTGCTCTTTAGTAAAGGAGGCGAGAACGTTCCAGAAGCCCCTCTCCGAATGAGGGAAGCCCGCGGCCACTTTTCTTTTCATAACAAAAAGTTGTAATTTTTAAAAAGCATTTTAGGAACCCTCAGGATAGAGGTCTTACCCCCAAAATATTCCTCGAGGGACAGGCAGATTATGAAGTTTTAAAACAGACTTGGCAATCTTTTAAAGAAAATGGTTAAGAATTTTCCAGATTGCCAAAGGAAAAACACGTGAGAAATGCTCTGAATCTGTGAGCACTGTGAATTTGCTTTTCCTGACCACATTTTGTCCATTTGTCAGGCATGGCTTAGTTGATCTTTTCTAGATACAGATAAAAGTAAATTATGTTATCTTCAGTTAGAACTGTCTCCCCCCCCCCATAAGACTTTCTCAGTGATATAGGAATTAAATAAAACTCTATTTAAAGAATGCTTTGTTACTTCTGGTTAAATATTATGTATTAAATCCAAGCAATTAGCAACTTTTTCAAGATGCATTGTATTCATCCGCTCACACCTCTTACCTATGAACAGTTTGTTGGCCACAAAATGGGGGCCTGTCTATCTGTGCATCTTAGGATCTGGTATGTACATTTAACCATTCTATCCTGAAACATTTCTGCAGAACGTCTGGAGATTGTGCTGAAGGAACAGCGAGTTACAAACATAAAAGGAGAATGGGAAACATGCAATGTTGGTTTAATTTAGAGAAAATGAGCCTTTGCATTGCCTCCCCCAAACTGAGCCACATTTTCTAGAAAGCGGTTAGGGCCTCACACACTCAAAAAAATGAAATTCGTGGATAAACTATAGCTCTTCTTAACCCATATGGAAACTGAAAGCGCATTCGCTTCTGTAAAATACGTTCCGAAACACAGTGAGATTAGTACTTTCAGGCTAAGTTAGGAAGCGACGGACAGCGACTGATGGGATCCAGAGGATTTCAACCTCGTTTTTCTCTCCTTCCACCTTAGACACAAATCAGAGGGAACGTTCCCTTCCCTGAAACCCGTTGAGCACAATATCATTCAACAAGGAGGCTGTAAGTTCTAGCAGAAGTGTTGGTCCCACCCACGCCTAAAAGGATTAGTTTGATTTCAACTCGTTGCGGTTAGATTTCGGAGACCCCAGCACCCGGCATGAACCCAACTCATCCCTGAGGGAGGCAGGCCCTAGCTGATGATTACATGAACTTTGTTGAAAACAAAGATGCTTATATAGATTTTGTTGTTCAGTCGCTCAGTTGTGTCCGACTCTTTGCGACCCTATGGACTGCAGCACGCCAGACTTCCCTGTCCATCACCAACTCCTGGAGCTTGCTCAAACTCATGTCCATCGAGTCGGTGATGTCATCCAACCATCTCATCCTCTGTAGTCCCCTTCTCCGGCCTCCAATCTTTCCCAGCATCAGGGGCTTTTCCAATGAGTCAGTTCTTCGCATCAGGTGGCCAACGTATTAGAGCTTCAGCTTCAGCATCAGCCCTTCCAATGAATATTCAGGGTTGATTTCCTTTAGGATTGCCTGGTTTGATCTCCTTGCTGTTTAAGGGACTCTCAAGAGTCTTCTCCAGTACTCTCATCGCAGTGCTCCTAAACGCCGGAGGCTGCTGGAGAGTGTTTGACCCCCCTCCCCAAGCTTTCCCTTGGAGTAGGAAATGGCAACCCACTCCAGTATTCTTGCCTGGGAAATCCCATGGACACCGAAGCCTGATGGGCTACAATCTATGGGGTCGCAAAGAGTCGAACACGATTGAGCGACTGGGCACACATGCACACCCCAAAGCTTTCATTCATCTGAGGGTTTTTGCCCAACTCACTGCACACACTTGTCTACACAAGTCTTGTCTTTATGGCTACCATGTATCTTCTTATAGTGAAAAACTTCCTTCCATGCCTGTAGTCGTGGCCGAGAGGTTAAGGCGATGGACTAGAAATCCATTGGGGTCTCCCCGCGCAGGTTCGAATCCTGCCGACTACGGCGGAAATTTTAACCTATGTAGTGCTGCCGGGGGGGGGGGGGGGGGGGGGGGGGGGGGGGGGGAAACAAAGCGAGTACTGAGAAGTTTGATTTAGTAGAGCCCTAGTAACTCCCCAACCTAAGCCTTATACAAGGCTCAAGGGTGTCTTCAGTTTTCCCTTCCCAAAGGGACACTTGGGTGAAATGTTAAACCATTTACACATTTTATTAAAATATTTGCCACAGAGTAAAATCGGCTTTTTGAAATTATATGAGTTTATTCGTGTAACCACTACAATAATCAGGATACAGGAAAGTCCCATCAATCCATAAACCTCCCCATGTAATCACTTTATAGTCATCTCCTAATTCTATACATAACAGTTGACAACCAGATATGTTTTCTGCTCCCTTGTTTGACTTTTTTGAGAATGTTGTGGAAATTGAATCATACAGAATGTAACTTTTTAAGATTAGCTTCTTTCACATGAGATAGAACATGCCTTAAGATTTATGCAAGTTGTTGCATGTATTAAAATTTTGCACCTTTTTGTGGTTGAATAGAATTTCATTGAGTGGATGTACCACAGTTTATTTCTTCTTCCATCCATTGAACCTGGTTGTTCAAGGTTGTTTCCAGGTTTGGGCAATTGTTGGGGGGGAAAGCTATTAACTTAAGCATATGCAATTTTCATTTTTATTGTATAGATATTTTGTTGGCTGCTTCCCCCTCCCCCATTTTCAAAATGCATTACTTTATTTTCCTCGGAAGGCAACAATACCTTTTAAACCTTGAGTATATGACAGACTCAAGATTTCTTCAGAAAGGTCTAGGGTTTCCATGAACTTTCGTGGAGCTTACGGCCTCAGTAGTTATATTGCTTTGAAATAATAGCATGTATCTAATCATGTTGTGTTTTTGGAGACTTGCTTTGTGGGCTGGTAAAATGTCAAGAGAGAGATAATTTCTGGAGAAGGCAATGGCACCCCACTCCAGTATTCTTGCCTGGAAAATCCCATGGATGGAGGAGCCTGGTAGGCTGCAGTCCATGGGGTCGCACAGAGTCGGACACGACTGAAGTGACTTAGCAGCAGCAGCAGCAGAGATAATTTCATGTGTGTTTGGAAAAAGTTTGAATCAGGAAGTTGATATGTGCACTGTTCTCTATATATGTATATTATGTGACTTGCACTTCTTTATTTTATGGTTATTTTTTTGATGTGTGTTTTAGCTTTTCAGAGAGGTATATTGTATAAAAATATACCACCAAAAATCCCACCATGGTTGTGATTTTTATCTTTCTCTTGGTACTTCCATCAATTTCTGGAATTTTCCCCCATTTCTTAAATTTCCAGAAGCAAGACATTCTGGATAAAGCCATGATCTATGTAAGAATTATGACTTTGAGACTCCAGGTGCTACCACCAATTGAACAATTCTAACAAGAAAAGCCTAGGAAAAAAATCTATTTAATTTATACAAACTTTAGAATAGCCATTGAGACTTAAGAGAAATGCTGCTACTTAGAGATACTTCTATATGTTTCCTTCCTCAAAAGAAGTGAGGAAAATGCAATTTAAATATAATTTATCTCATGGGAAACTATGGGTAAAGATTAAGGATAAGCTGCAGTGCAAATTCTGAACATCTTGCACTTCAAAATGAGTCTGGATCCATCCACTGGTTCTGACTAGAAGTCTAACTTCTGGCCTTCCAAAACCCAGGAGGAACCCAAACCCCATAATCACTCTGAGAGAAGAGAGAAGCTCAGAACTGGTGTGACTAGAATCTCAGCCTCAGGCGTGGGCGCAACTTTGCCTCTTAATTTACAGCATTGGGACTAATGAATCATGGAGCTTGAATTTAAAGAAGATGTTGAGAGAAGTGGTCCCCCTTTGCAATTTTTTCCATCACAGTTAGCAGGAGAGCTCCATTCTGCTGCCCCCAGATGCGCGGGCGAGCACATCATTCTGCAAGGACCTCTGTGAGCAAGAAATGAAGGGCAATGCTTGGTGACATTCTCGCTGCCATTGGAGGCCCGTCACTGAACTATCAGAATAGTCCTGAGCGCACACTTGTGTTTTTCTCGGGTAGTCACAGCACAGCCTCATTTAAGAGAGCAGGTCTCTTTCCGTTGCATTAAAAATCATGCATTTGTAGAAGAATGCCTACATACATCCACGGGTACAGTGGTTGACGGGAAGCAGCCAGCATCCCCGGAATTCCACCCTCACAAATTCCAAGGCTCATCTCGGCTAAAGTTCTGTTGAAATCTCGACAGAAATTTGCTGCTGGGAGGCCTCGGTGAACGTAGCCGAATGGAGGTAAGAGACTAGGAGAGTTGAAAGGGGCTCTAGAGATTGCTTGCGGGACGCCGAGGGATGCACTGACCCCGCCCCAGAAACCTAGTCTTTAAGGAAGCGCCCTGGGTTTAAGAAAAAAGGTGTCCGCAGAATAATAGTAAGAAAAATCTGTAGTACAATAAGGCAGACTTCACTGGACATTTTTGTCTTGATGAAGTAGAGTATGATGAGTCTTTAATCTTGAAATATTGAGTCTCTGATTTGCTCCTCACCTATCCCTACACTTGACAAAATTCAGACTTTGCTTCACGCGTACCTTTTCCATTTTCTCGAAAACATAACTTCTCTTGCAAGGTTTCTTCCATGAATGTTCCAGAAATCAACACATTAAAGCTTGCTTTCCTTGAGGCAATGGACCTGATAACTAAATAATCTATGTGGAGAAACCTTAATTTATGGCCGAAACTGAGCAGAGGTACAGATAACTATTAAATCTCAAAGGTTCGGTTTTCGTGTCTATATGAAAACTAAAAATACCTCGACGAGTTTTAAAGTATTACATCATACAATGAATAAACACGTTCAATCCAGTGCTGGTGATATAAGTAATGTTCAAAATATTCATTCTGTGTGTGTGTGTTTTTTTTAAAGAAGAAAGCAAGGACTAGAACCACCAAGTTTCTGAGGTAATGACGGGGGCGGGAGCGGACGCTCTTTGGGGTCTTGTATTTGGCAAAAAAAAAAAAAAGAGAGAGAGAAATAAAATTAAATCCTTTAGGATTTTTTTCAAGGGCCGTGAGTGGACGTAGACTAAATATTTTGATAGTTTAAACTAAATGGTTTCAGTAGAGTCACTGTGACACATCACTGACAGTTATGGCAAATAACACCATGTATGGTTCCATGGTGTAATGGTTAGCACTCTGGACTCTGAATCCAGCGATCCGAGTTCAAGTCTCGGTGGAACCTGCCAACGTTTTGTCTCTTATTTTCCCCTGGAAAATATTGTCCACCTAAATGACGTAATCAATTTTGCCTATTTTATTTCTTGTAAGTCCAAACACAACGGTATTTGAGTGAGGAGGCAGAAGTGAAATCCCATTCTGGTTTAATGGAATTCACTTCACAAGGAAGAAAAGGAATATCATAAGTAAGTTAAGTACAAGTGGCTGCTGCTGCTAAGTCGCTTCAGTCGTGTCCGACTCTGTGTGACCGCATAGACGGCAGCCCACCAGGCTCCCCCGTCCCCGGGATTCTCCAGGCAAGAATACTGGAGTGGGTTGCCACTTCCTTCTCCAATGCATGAAAGTGAAAAGTGAAAGTGAAGTCGCACAGTAGTGTCCGACTCTTCACGACCCCATAGACTGTAGCCTACCAGGCTCCTCCGTCCATGGGATTTTCCAGGCAAGAGTACTGGAGTGGGGTCCCATTGCCTTCTCCGAGTACAAGTGGAAGACGACAAAAAACTTGCATTCTGCTGCGACTAGAAAAAAAATTCTAATAAAAAACAATAACGATTCTTTTAATAAAGTTTACTTTCAGTGCACATTAAAAGAATATTTGAAATTGTTCAATATTTCAAATATGGGAAGTAAATTAATCTAATAGTATTGGAGAATATATAACCAGCAAATTTCTTTTCTGTCCATGACCTCTACCTGCACAATTTCTGACTCCCTCCACCCTTCCACAGGGACACTGAACCTAGTGTGTGTGTGTGTGTGTGTGTGTGTGTGTGTGTGTGTGTGTGTGTGTGTATAGAGAGAGAGACATCTCACGGAGAGAGAGGGAAACTAAAAGTGGAAAATCTTAAAGTAGGTGACTTTAAGTAAACAAGCATGGAATACTCATTATTGCATTTTAAAAATATCTACAGATTTAACCTATTTAGGCTTAAAAAGGGTGGGGAATCCATAATGACATTTTCATTGCAGTATTCATCTGCGCATTGGGCTATACACATAATACCAAACATCTCCTTTTATCAGATAAAATGAGTGACCACTGCTATTTCTTTACTAATAACATTCTTGGTATAAGTTTTCCTTTTTTTTTTTTTTCCACTTGTTCTTTTACTGTTTTGCAGTGGACTCGGGATTTTTTTTTTTTACATATAGTATTTGTCTTGGATCAAGTTTGAGTTGTTTTGTTTTGTTTTCTTGGATTAGACATTTGCAGGCATTTCACATGAACTAGAGGCTGGGAAGATTCCACTGCCACCCCTACATAGACTTATTATGATACCAGGTTGTGTGGGAGATTTTAAAGCATTTTTTTTTCTTACAACCAACACATATCACTAACTCCAAGTGTGTTCACAATGAAGATTCTGCTCCCATACACTGATCTTATATAGTATCTGCTGCTTCTCAACATTAGCCCTTTGTGTAAAGTGCTTATTCAAACATTCATGTCTAGGTTTGCCTTCATGAGTTCTGTGGAGTTCCTGCTTCGCTGTGTAAACACACTCCTTTGTTCAAAACCAGAGTGCTAATTTTCTCTCTCACAGTGTGCCACTAACTTTAAGACACTATGCACCTGTATTTATTTGGTTGGGGTTTTTTTGCAAATACTGTACAGAGAAAACACTACTTATGGTCTCATTATATTCCTTTGACCTTCAGAGAATGTGGAATCTACTCTTCATACTCCGTTATCCATATAATCAGATCATTTTTACTTTGCTCAAAATTTTAGTTTGCTTTATTCTTTCTTACATTTATAGATAGTCTTTCCCAGATGAAAATGCAAAAGATATCTACTCTGCAACTGTAAAGCTCTGTCTTTATTGCATACATTATTGCCACACAAAGTGTATATACCAAATGGAAATATAAATATTATGGGGCTCATGCTTATAGTGCATCTTGCTTTACATGAACCCCAGCATTCCTTGAGTTGACCATAGTGACGAGTCAACAGTAGTTAACGAGTATATCATGATGCTTTTAACAGCAAGACGGACTGCAGTATGGCTGTGACGTCGTCTGGGTGGGTGTTAACTATGTAGAATGCATACTAAAATCGTAGTCGACAGGATTCGAACCTGCGCGGGGAGCCCCCAATGGATTTCAAGTCCATCGCCTTAACCACTCGGCCACGACTACTGACTTGCTGTTCCTATTGCGGGCCAAAGTGAAAACTAGTTGGTGGCAAGTTCTGCAACAGTTGGTCTGATGACAAAAAGTTTCTTAGCCCTGTTCAGGTCTCTCCCTTGTGAATGAAAGAGAGCAAACCAAGAAGCAGCTGGTGATGTAATTCAATAAGAAGCTCCTAGACAAAGGACTGGATCTTCCTGGATGCTGGAGCTTGTCCACTAGCCGCTGACAGTAGCGGACACGCACGATCACTCCTAATTCTCGGGAACCCGTGGAAGGGGAGCTTTGTGTTTAGAGTGAGTTCCAAACAACCTCCAGTCGCAGATACCAATGGGAGAAGGAACTCGAATAAAGGGAAAATGAGAGAATTGGAGGTGTGGGGTGAGGCTGGTCATCTGTGTTTACTTTCAGGTTTAAAATCTAAATCAGGAATCTCTTCCATGGCATCAAACTGACTTGTGCTTCCAAAAGAACGATTAAAATCAGTCTACAGTGACAATTCAGAGTGAGGGGTGGGGGGATTGAGCAATTTCTGTCCTAACTAGAAAAGACAAGGTTCTGGATTCCTTCCTTTGAAGATCACTTGTGTCAACCTAGTGAAGGCCGCGAGACAATCCCAAGCTACCTAAGCCTCCCGCCTCCAGAGCCTGGGGAAAAGGGAGGCTCTCAGTACAGGTTTCCCAAGGATCTGAATTCTGCCGGAGGACATTCTTGGTACCTCTCAATGCAGAACAATGCAAAAATACATGAAAACACGTAAATGTTAGGGAAAAAATCCACCTAAATTTAAAAAGTTGATTCTTGAGTCAGAGACTTTATGAGAATGTGATAATGAAGGGGAGATTTGACTCTGATTCCTTTTCATGGAAATGTTGTTGTTCAGTCGCTCAGTCACAGCCAACTCTTTGCCACCCTACGGACTGCAGCACACCAGGCTTCCCTGTCCTTTACCATCTCCTGGAGCTTGCTCAAACTCATGTCCATTGAGTCGGTGATGCCATCCAACCAGCTCATGCTCTGTCGTCCCCTTCTCCTCCTGCCTTCAATCTTCCCCAGCATCAGGGTCTTTTCTAAGGAATCTGCTCTTCGCATCAGGTGGCCACAGTACTGGAGCTTCAGCTTCAGCATCAGTCCTTCTAACGAATATTCAAAATTGATTTCCTTTAGGATTGACTGGTTTGATCTTGCAGTCCAAGGGAATCTCTCCAAAACCAAGGACTTTATCTCTGAGTTCTAGGAATGGAAGTGTTTCACCGAAGCATAAACTAGTAGAGAGAATCTCAACTATGAAAAGAACATGACCACCATGATTAAGGCGGAATATACCTCACTGGGAGGTAAAAGAAATCATCTCTTTAGGATAATAAGAATTATATACCCCTCACCATATTCTTGCAAATGTTATTTGGTCTTGCTACCAAGGCACTTGCTATATACATCCATTTAGACTCATAAAGGGTATATAACCTTTAACACAGTAAATTTATTTTGAAGTTTATTGTCCTTGAATGGTCTAACCAAAGTATTGCCCCCAACCAGCGGAGTGTGCACCACTTGGGAACTTGTGAGAAATGCAAATTCTTGGGCTTGGATTCAGATCTACAGAATTAAAAACTTGCTAGCAGTGGGGTGGGCAGGCGTGAGGAGATGCAGCAATCTGTTTTAATAAAAAGCCCTCTAGGTGGTTCTGATGCCCATCAAAGCTTGAGACGTACTCTCTTAAGGAAATAATCTTAACAAAGAGAAATATGTACTGCATAAAAAAATTTATTTTTATTTCTCATTTTAATAGCAAAAAAAAAGGCATTGAAAGAGATAAATGTTTAAATATTTTTGTTTTATCTGTGTAATTGATCATTACAATGCTAATAAAACAAAATTTGGGAAGACTTTGTCATTATTCTGGGAAAATGTTTATAATGTAATGTTAATTGACAAGAGCAGGATGAAATGAACATGACTTCAACTATGCACAATTTTTGCATATGAAATACTGAGAATAGAGAAGGAATACTTCAAAATATTGCTAGTGCTGGTTTTTGGGTTAATTTGTGCAGGATTACAAGTTAATATTTTTGTTGTTGCCTTTTACAGTGTAAAATAATCATCCAGTTTTGTAAGCGAATGGTATAACAGTATCTCTTACTAATTTATTGGTTATTTAGTGATGAGTGTATGTGTCTCATGGATCCCCATCAGAAGCTGACAGCAGGAAGCTGGTCTCTCAGAATGTCTTCTACTTAGGCTCCTTCTATCAGACTATCAGAATAAGCGGTCCTTCCAGACTGAGGAGGAAGTGTTACTTGCTGATTTGCCACAGTAGCAAGATATTCAACTAAATGATGTCAAAGAGTAAGAAAATTTACTTAATACGAATTCACTTTCTGGTAGAAAATTTCTTTGAAAAGAGCTTTAGTTCTGTGCTGTTACTCATGTAAAGATATTCAAGTAGTTATAGTAATCACCAAGTAGTCATGGCCGAGTGGTAAAGGCGATGGACTAGAAATCCATTGGGGTTTCCCCGCGCAGGTTCAAATCCTGCTGACTACGGTACCTTTCCGCAGGGTCAATCCTATTGAGGCATAGCCAGTTGGGGAAGAATGTCTATGTCTTAAAGTGAGAAGGCTTGTTCTCCAACCTGGCTCTTTATGGCTGCTGGGGAAAGACATGAAGCATTCAGATGGCGCCTCAAACAGCATGGGGGACTTACTACTATTATTAGCTTTAAGAAATTCTATCATACTCCTAACGGTGTTTGCTTTTCTCCCTAGGAGAGTCAGGGCTTTGGTGATGCCTTCCCGTTTCCTGTGATGAAAACCCTGCTTACAAGGCAAGACTTTCTTGAGGAAATAAACTTGAAACGAGCGTTTCCTCTCTAAAAGAAACTCACCCTTATTAGGGGTCTTCTATGTCCTTGTTCACGTACAAAAGGAAGCTCCACGAAATCTTAAACGAAATGCAAGTGAAAGTTAAAGTCATGGTTGCCAAGTGGGGAATCCACAATGGGTATTAATAAGCAAACCACTACACAACCAAAGAATAGCAAGGAGAGATAAGAAAGCCTTCCTCAGCGATCAATGCAAAGAAATAGAGGAAAACAACGGAATGGGAAAGACTAGAGATCTCTTCAAGAAAATTAGAGATACCAAGGGAACATTTCATGCAAAGATGGGTTTAATAAAGGACAGAAATTGCCGGAGTCCTGCTCCAGCTGGTCCAGAGTTCCCTCAGGATGGACGGCGTCGGCGATGCGAATGAGAAGACACAGTGAGTCTTAGCGTTTCCAAGTGTCTCCCGACTTTATTGTTTTTAAGACAGCTTTTATATTTTTAGTGATACATAGAAACAAATGTAAAGTGTAGAGTCATACCAAATCAGTTTAATGGGTCAGCAATTTTGACCTTTATCGAAACCAGGATACTATTTGCATATCTTAATTACCAAAGTTTCAAGTTATCTACATCATCTTCCGGCCTGGAGGCCTGCTAACATCTTGTGACTCTTTATTGATGAGGATTGATCAGCCAGAACACTTTTGTATCAGGCACAGTAGATTATGACAAAGAAAGAATTCATTAACAGAAAGTTTCAAAGTACAAAGTAAAACCTGTCTTCAGTAATCTATCCTACACCTTGAGCCTAACAGAAAAGAATGTGGCTCCATAAAGTCATAGTACAGCAAGCTGAAGGTCAGCTCTAAGTAAGAATCATCAATTGTCTTATTATTTGTATTAAACCTAAACTTTTATTTATATAAATTTCTAACTATTATGCTTTTATTATATAGGCTAAAAACGTTAAGAGTAAAAACATAGTGAGTAAATATAGACTAAGTAACAGTTTCATAAAGCAATATTTCTTATATTTCCTAACAAGCCTTTTTTTCTACGAAAGGTTCTGTGCCCATTGGGGCTTTCTGTGCAGAGGCTTTCAATGCTGTTTTATTATTAAGGAGCAGTCATGCACATTAGCTCCAAAGGCACAGGCTTATTTATTAAACAAACTAATATGCTAGCAAGAGGAGTTTAGATTAAAATACTCTATATCCTAGATAATCTAATAGGGTGCCACCGTTCGGGGGCCCTATCAATCAGGGTTTCAGATTGATCTATTTAGGAAGAGATCAGGAAAGGCCTTCTACCTAAGTCACAGAAAATAAGAAGAGGCTTATTAGAAAGATAGATATCATCTTTAAGTTGAGCGCTGAGGTAGCCTTCCGAGAATCCCTGAGGCCTGAGTTGCTCTGCTCATCGCGTCTTCTCCTCATGACTCTGTCATGGGTGGGATCTCGTGAGCTGGCTCCCGGCAAGAAATGGTAGGGACCTAACAGAAGCAGAAGATATTAAGAAGAGAATACACAGAAGAACTGTACAAAAAAGATCTTCATGATCCAGATAATCATGATGGTGTGGTCACTCACCTAGAGCCAGACATCCTGGAATGTGAAGTCAAATGGGCTTTAGGAATCATCACTAGGAACAAAGCTAGTAGAGGTGATGGAATTCCAGTTGAGATATTTCAAATCCTAAAAGATGATGCTGTGAAAGTGCTGCACTCGATATGCCAGCAAATCTGGAAAACTCAGCAGTGGCCACAGGACTGGAAAAGTCAGTTTTCATTCCAATCCCAAAGAAAGGCAATGCCAAAGAATGCTCAAACTACCACACAATTGCACTCATCTCACACACTAGTAAAGTGATGCTTAAAATTCTCCAAGCCAGGCTTCAGCAACACGTGAACCATGAACTTCCAGATGTTCAAGCTGGTTTTAAAAAAGGCAGAGGAACCAGAGATCAAATTGCCAACATCCGCTGGATCATCAAAAAAGCAAGAGAGTTCCAGAAAAACATCTATTTCTGCTTTATTGACTATGCCAAAGCCTTTGACTGTGTGGATCACAATAAACTGTGGAAAATTCTGAAAGAGATGGGAATACCAGACCACCTGACCTGCCTCTTGAGAAACCTGTATGCAGGTCAGGAAGCAACAGTTAGAACTGGACATGGAACAACAGACTGGTTCCAAATAGGAAAAGGAGTACGTCAAGGCTGTATATTGTCACCCTGCTTATTTAACTTATATGCAGAGTACACCATGAGAAACTCTGGGCTGGAGGAAGGACAAGCTGGAATCAAGATTGCCAGGAGAAATATCAATAACCTCAGATATGCAGATGACACCACCTTTATGGCAGAAAGTGAAGAAGAACTAAGGAGCCTCTTTATGCAAGTGAAAGAGGAGAGTGAAAAAGTTGGCTTAAAGCTCAACATTCAGAAAACTAAGATCATGGCACCCGGTCCCATCACTTCATGGCAAATAGATGGGGAAACAGTGGAAACAGTGGCTGACTTTATTTGGGGGGGCTCCAAAATCACTGTGGATGGTGATTGCAGCCATGAAATTAAAAGACGCTTACTCCTTAGAAGGAAAGTGATGACCAACCTAGACAGCATATTAAAAAGCAGAGACATTACTTTGCCAACAAAGGTCTGTCTAGTCAAGGCTATGGTTTTTCCAGTGGTCATGTATAGATATGAGAGTTGGACTATAAAGAAAGCTGAGCGCCGAAGAAGTGATGCTTTTGAACTGTGGTGTTGGAGAAGACTCTTGAGAGACCCTTGGACTGCAAGGAGATCCAACCAGTCCATCCTAGAGGAGATCAGTCCTGGGTGTTCATTGGAAGGACTGATGTTGAAGCTGAAACTCCAATACTTTCGCCACCTGATGTGAAGAGCTGACTCATTTGAAAAGACCCTGATGCTGGGAAAGATAGAGTGCAGGAGGAGAAGGGGATGACAGAGGATGAGATGGTTGGCTGGCGTCATCAACTCAATGGATATGGGTTTGGGTGGACTCCGGGAGTTGGTGATGGACAGGGAGGCCTGGCGTGCTGCAGTTCATGGGGTTGCAAAGAGATGGACACGACTGAGCGACTGAACTGAACTGAACTGAACACAACTAAAGAAATTAAGTAAAACCATTTCTTTTGTGGTTCAACTATATAGAGATGATAGCATTACACCTGATGGTCTTGTCCTGGGGCCCAAAAGCAGTGATGGGTATGACTGAAGATGGATCTGCCAGTTGTACTTTTTTCTTACTCTTAACTTACTGGGTCCCCAGTTATTCTCCAGTGGACAGTGATCATGCAGGTGGTGGGTCATACCTGGTGCGGTGGAAATAAAAAATGATCCATGAAGGAAAATATGGAAATAAATCACCAAGTCTTGGCAATTTCTAATTCACTCCAGGCCTTGGGCATAGGGGAATCAGTGGCAGCTAAGCAGAACATTGTTGATCCCTGCATTATTGATGACAAATAAGGGAAAGTTCAGGGTCATTGGTCAAAGTCAGGCTGAGTACTTAGGGTGAAATTGATTCCAGGACTTTATTCCTGGAACCAAAGACTGCACTTGTACCATGGGGGTGTGTTTTACCTCTGCGTAGTCAGGAGAAAAGCACCAGACCCAAGTTATATAAAATTAGCAGAGGAAAACTGGTTGTCCTTTGAGGAAGGAGCACACAGCTGATGAAGAGACCCAAGTACGATGTATCGGCTTGATGCCCTTTACGTATGTAGTGGCAAGTCAGGAAGTCCTAGGCTCCGATGTCAGGTTCCCTCCTGGTCCCATACCTGAAACCAGATAAACGGAGCTTGAAGTTATTTTTGTTTCAGTCTGGTGAGGACCATCTCCTTCAAACTCCATGTGGTCTCAATTCTGTACTTTTTCCTTCCTTTCCTGAACTTCCACTCAACTGTTCCTCCTTTCCTTCTCTCTCATTTGTTGTTGCTGCTGTTGTTTAGTTGTTAAGCCATATTCAATTCTTTTGTGACCCCCTGGACTGTTGCCCACCAGGCTCCTTTGTCCATGGGTTTTCCCAGGCCCACTGGAGTGGGTTGCCATTTCCTTCTCCATCTCTCTGCTTATGTCTTCCCTTTTGTCCACCAACACACTCATCTCCTTTCTCATTGTCTTCCATTCTTGTTTCCTCTTCTCTCTGCTCCTCTTCCCCTTCTGCTGTTACCCAGCATCTCTCAACTGGACACTTTCTCCTTTGTGTTCCTTCCTCTAGGACAAGGTGGAATCATAAAAATCCACCTCTGCCTCTGCCCAACAGGTGGAGATTCCCCATCATTCAAGGTCTTTCTCTAATGTTTTTCTTCCACAGTTTATCTTGACTTCATCCCATTCAAATACTGGAATGATCAGCAGTTGAAGAAATGAGTGTGGCCATGGTTGTAAGTAAACTTCTGGGACTCAACATATATTTTTTGAGCCTCTCTTAGAGAGAGTCAAGCAAGCAGTGACGGAGTAGGCAGCTGAAGTGGAAGACAAGTTAAGACTAAGTACTAAGTGCTTGCCATCATTCTGTAGGCTTCTGAAGACAGCTGGAGCAGAGAAAATAAGATATTCCTATCCCAGGAAGCCCAGAGGGTGAGAATGGTCGTGAGATCATCTCTGGTGGCTTTTTTTGTTTTGTTTGTTTGTTTTCTTGTGGCTTTTGACTACAGTTTCTGCTTTGCGAATGTTTCGGTAGGTGAAGCACTCTTCAGGAAAAAGAAGAGCACACATAGCAGAGGATGGTTTCGATCCATCGACCTCTGGGTTATGGGCCCAGCACGCTTCCGCTGCGCCACTCTGCTTATGTCAGGTGGAGGTGTAGTGAATATTTTTCAACCTTGATTCTTTCGCATTTCCCCAACACTTCCAAGTTTAATACCGTCACTTTCTCTGTCTTCTTTCCACCATTCTCTTTCTTCATCTGTCTCCTCTGTGCTTTTCGCTTTCTTTCTGGCCCTTATAGTCCGTGTCATTCTCAAAATATTAATGTCACACGATCTCTAGTTTGCAGTCCTCACAAATCTTCAACCCTTTCTTTCTTCAAGAGGATGACAATCATTCCCTTTGGATCAGGAATTATGATAGCTAGGTAGGGAATAATGATGGCTAGAATGTTGGCTTTCCAGAACAAGAACTCAGCAAAGCCTTTTAAAACCTTTCAAGAGTCAGTTTCTCCCTCACCCAAAGCCCTTTCCTCTGGATTTCCTCTTGGTCATTCCTGCCTTTCTCCTTTTTTCTCCTTTCCCTCCTTCCAAGCATGTACTTAGATTTATCAGGCAAAAATGGACAAATCTCGTGTTCAGCTTGAGTTACTACCCCTTCCTGGGTGCTCCACAGATTTCTTTTGCTCTGCTGCTCTAGATTATTGGAGACTCCAAAATAAGGCTCCATTTTGCCAAATCCCCCTTCTTGAGAGGTTCAGAGCCAACTGCGACTCCTTCCCTCCACACCCCAACCTGGAGTCATCTAGCTCTGCTCTCTGTTTTCAGAGGTCTAATTATATGGCAAGTTTGTTTGAATGTGGTCTCATTGCTCAGAAACGGAGAGACTTAGGAATTAAGATAGTCCCCCAGGGACTCAATAGGTCCTGAACTGAAAACGAAAGCTCCCACCAAGGGTAGGGACAAGGCCCTTTTCTGCAATGAGGATTTTGCCACCAGCTCTGGGACAAGTTTTCTCTAAGGCAGGCATGGTTTGTGGCAGCAAGAAGTCAAACCTCAGAAGATGCTGACTGGTTTCCTCCTTGAGCTGTCCTTCATCCTTTATATATTCTCTTCTGAATTTTGCTGGAGAAGGAAATGGCAACCACTCCAGTGCTCTTGCCTGGAAAATCCTATGGATGGAGAAGCCTGTTGGCTATAATTGATGGGATCGCAAAGAGTCGGACATGACTGAGCGACTTCACTTCACTTCACTTCTGAATTTTGCAGATCGCTTGCCTTGTCTCAAGTAGATTCTTGGAGTTTCTGCTCTTTTCCTTATTTGCCACAGAAGCTTCAGACCTAGTGTTGGCAACCCAAGACAATGTCTCAGTGGGGAGGCAGGGGTCATCACTTCTATATCTGTATCCACTGCCAATATTCTCCTGCCAGCATTAACAGAATACAGTCTTCTTCTGAAAGAGGTTCGCTTTGGCCTCTGCACCTGTGCTTCAGTCACTTTCTCAGAAATGGAAAGGTTTGAGCCCAGACCTGAAAGCTTCAGATGCAGGAAAGGTGTAACACCATTATGGCTAGGGACTTTGCCATTGCTAGGGCCAGTTTTAACCTGCCAAAATCTCTGCCCAAGTTCCTAATCACGTGCTGACTTGCCATCTGTCTATCCCCATTAGTGAAATGTCTCTTCGTGTCTTCTATCCATGTTCTAATTGGATTGTTGAAGTTTTTAAAAAATTTGTTGTTTCCAGAATTCTTGTGCATTTGCAAGATACTGTCTTTTGTCAGGTATATGGTGTGCAAATATTTCCTCCCAATTTGCAGCTTGTTTTTTCAACCCCTTAATAGTGTCTTTAAAAAAAATAATAATTTTGTTTATTTATTTGTTTTTGGCTGTGCTCGGTATTCATTTCTGCTTGGGCTTTCTCTAGTTGCAGTGAGCCATGCTGCTGCTGCTGCTACTAAGTCGCTTCAGTTGTATCCGACTCTGCAACCCCATAGATGGCAGCCCACCAGGCTCCTCTGTCCCTGGGATTCTCCAGGCAAGAACACTGGAGTGGGTTGCCATTTCCTTCTCCAAAGCATGAAAGCGAAAAGGGAAAGTGAAGTCACTCAGTCGTGTCCGACTCTTAGCGACCCCATGGACTGCAGCCTACCAGGCTCCTCTGTCCATGGGATTTTCCAGGCAAGAGTACTGGAGTAGGTTGCCATTGCCTTCTCCGCAGTGAGCCATGGGCTATTCTTTAATTGCGGCCTGCAGGCTTCTTATTGTGGTGGATTCTTTGTTGCAGAGCATGGATTCTAGAGTGCTGGACTTCAGTAGTTGCGGCATATGGGCTCAGTACTTGAGGCTCCTGGGCTCTGGAGCACAGGCTCAATAGTGATGCGGCTTAGTTGCTCTGCGGTATGTGGAATCTCTCTGGATCACAGGTTGAACCCACGTCTTCTGCGTTGACAGGCAGATTCTTTACCACTGAGACACCAGGGAAACCCAATGGTGTCTTTTTGAGGAGTAAAAGTTTTAAATTTTGATGAGGTCCAATTTTTTCCTTTTAAGGATTGGGCTTTGGTATCAAGTCTAAAGGACGAAGATTCTGAAGATCTCCTATGTTATTCTCTGAAAGTTTTATAGTTTTACATTTTAGTTCGTGATTTATTCTTATTTTATATATGGAATGAGGTCTAGATCAACATCAAAAAAAGGTTTTTGTTTTTGCCTATGAATGTCCAATTGCTCCTGCATCATTTGTTGAAAAGGCTATCTATCTCTCTTCCAGTGAATTTTTTTTTGTACTGTTGTCAAAAAATCAGTTGGGTATATTTTGCAGAGGTCAGAATATATTTTTAATGGAAGGAAATAACTAAGACAATCACTAAACATTCGTTAGCTAAAATTTGCTTAAAATAAAGAGTGGATTGAATACTATACATAAAAAATAATAATATATACTCTGGAAGGTTATACAAAAATTTATTTCACTCTGGAGAGAAAGTGAACAGCTAGAACATGGATAGAATATAGATTTTATTCATTGCATATAACCTCAATATCATTTGAACTTCATATCATGATTATTATGTTTAATTATTATAAATATTAAAATTCTTCATAGGCAAGGGAAATAAACTTTTTATCAGTTGATCACTGCCTTTTGGTAGAGATAGTTTTCCAGTCAAGAACCCCATAAACATGCTGGAGTTGTGTGAAGCAAGCATGGAGTTATTGATAGATTTCCCTCAGACAGATAAAAATATGTGTGTTAGAGATATATGGGTTATCGTTGCATATGAGAAAAGAAATCCCTGAAAAGGTAAAAATTTCATAGAGAAGCAAGTAGGATTTTGAAAGTAAGAAACACCAAGGTATCTCTTAAGTTAGGACTCTTCTCAGGGGAAAAGAAAATATATTAGGTTTCAGGTCAAACCTATTGGAAAATGCAATAATTATGACTTGGTTTTTTCTGGCAAGGGTGAGTTAATTGCAGGATTATAAGCTGGAAAATGTAGTAACTGCCTGCATCTTGGTTAGAGTTCCTGTTTGTATTTGGACTTGCAACTCCAGAATTTGTCAAAAAGCATAGTATTAAGAAGAAATTATTTCACAGGTGACTACCACGTAGTTGGCAGGATTCAAACCTGCGCGGGGAGACCCCAGTGGATTTCTAGTCCATCGCCTTAACCACTCGGCCACAACTACACAGTAAGATGATATGGTATGAAAATAAATAGCCATGCTGAAGCTTGGCTTTCATAAAATTAAATCACATACCAGAAAGATTTAGTCACATGTCAGAAAGTATATTTGCAGTCAATATGACCATTCTTTGATGTCATTTGAGTGACTATCATGCTGTTACACTATATTACCAGGGAAAACATTATCCTCAGAACTGGAAAGAGACCTCATTTGATGGGTTATTGGAGTGAGATCAGTGTCTGCTCTGTCAGCCTCTGGTGGAGATTCATGAAATAGACCACAAAGTGGAACAAACTTTAACATTCACTTCAGAATTACATGTAATAGCAATGATTAAAACAAACAAACACACTAGAACTTAAAAGTCCACACACAGTGAGGATAGTGATTTTCAATAAAACTTTCTTCCCTGGTATAGTAGTAAGTGAGATTCCGTCATAGGGAAGACAGATGTTGGGTTCATGTCAGACAAATCTATTAAGACAGTTAGAAGGAATTTGTTTGGAGCCCACATATCTTTTCATAGTCATTTTATGTGGTCCCAAAACAACAAAATAGAGTTAACAAATTGTTCTCATTCTATGGTCATGAAATTATTTTTTTTAATTAGTTTTTTTAATCTATTTTTTAACTTTACAATATTGTATTTGTTTTGCCATACATTGACATGAATCCACCATGGGTGTACATGTTTTCCCCTTCCAGACCCCCCCCTCCCAGGTCACGAAGTTATTAAGACAGAGACTCTCAAATTATTTTTTGCCTCAAAATCCCATGGTAAAATAAAACTTGTTCACCCTGTCACAGAGAGATTGGCCCTGACTGGAAGCTAACAGCTGTAGAAACCATGTCAGGGATTCATAAATACTGTTAGAGAACATAGACACGAGACTAAGAACCCTCTGCATTGAAGAGTCTCCTTTATGTTACAAAACTATTTTTAACTAATAAGTATTTTTAACTAACAAATGTTACTAGACTGTAATTAAGCAAAAAGTTGCTGAAGAAATATCACCTTTGAAATATGGCTATGTGAGTCATTAACCTCAATTTTGTAAATTAGGAAGCCAAAGTTCACCCATGCCTGAAGCTATAATCCCAGTCAAACCAGTTCTTAGAGCATCCCTTTTTCAGAGGGATAATGGGTGTGGGTTTCTCAGTACACATTTGGGACCCTAGAATGAAACATCTGTAGGTCCGACAGAATGGAATGGAACCTTGTTCAACCAAAGGTTATTAGAACCTCTATCTCAGTTCCCTTTCAATCCGTACTCTAAGATCTCCACTGAGAAGAAGCCCTTGATTTGTGCTAGTCTCCCTTTCTTGTTGAAAAAGGAAGCATGCAAAAGGGAAACAGATGCTAGACAACTTTAGTTCTCTTAATTCTTAATGAATATTCTGAATTCCGTTTTTCCAAATTCCATTTACTGCTGTTGCTACTTTTCATTTCAAAGTCATAGATGTCTCATAGTAGCATTTAATTTAGGATGTTCTATTGCTTCTGAAAGACTAACAGATGTAGCAAAAGAAATACCAAAAATTCATAAAATATATAAGGAAAATGATGGATTAATCGGCCAACTACTTTTTTGAGACTTTTAAATGATGCCAAGAAAACAAAAGAGATGAAAGGATGTGTTAAAGGGATGTACTATTTAAAGGACACACAGCAGTTAGATTCATAAATGGAGTTAGTTTCTACTACATTAGTTTATGTAATCTAAAGTGATGACTTAACCAGGTCATTTCTTCAAAAACACATATGCTAGCAGGCAGAATGATGAATATAGTAGTTTCATATGAGACATATAAACAAAGATATATGGAAGCACTAATATTACCACTGCATTTTCTTAAACAATGTTATGGCAAAGACACTATACGGGGCACTGAAGAAAGGGAATGAAGGATGGGACTTGAGGACTTTTCAAAGGAGGAGACATAGACAGGCAATCTTTAAGGATGCACAGGATTTCAGGAGGTGAAGAATCTGGGAGTGACAACACTGGATAAGCTAATAATCAGTTTTACATTTGAGGAACTCTAACTTGACTTTAAGGTTGCACCTTGACTTTAAGGACAGCAAGTCCAGCCAATCAGAGATAAATGATTCCCAGAACTGAAACAAATGTAAAAAGACATGGTGAAGGAGGCTCAAGGACTTTCTGGCCTCTGCCTTCCTAGAAATAGAAACTTTGGAGGTTTGACAGTGCTCCTGATGCTGAAACAGGAGCTATTTATGATGCTGGGAAAGAGCTCTCCCCCTACCATGCTGGAAGAGGAGCTGGGAGCAGGACTCACTGGGCTTTCACAGACACTCCTGAGTAAGTTAGGAAAGAGTGCCCTGAAATAGCAAGTTTACTTATAGCAGCACTAGCTCCAAAAGTTCCAACAAGTGCACGCCAAGAAGACTTCTATGTTGTACCATAGCCTATTGTTTTCAGTGTAGACCCTCCCTTGGTTTCAATCATCTATCTACTCAGTTGTACGTTCTCTTCACACTCTAAATCTGTGATGTCCAATACTTTAGCCACTTGTGACATGTGACTATTGAGCACTTGGTCCTACTTGAGCTCTAAGTGAAAGATACACAGCAGACTTTTAAGATTTTGTATGAAAAAAACAAAGTAAACTATCACACTGTCAACTTTTCAAATTTCTTACATATTGAAATGATATTTTGAATATGTTGGGTTAAAATAAAATATATTATTAAAATGAATTATGCCTATCTCTTTTTACTTTTTAATATGGCTACTAGAAAATTATTAATTAAATCAGTGGCTCAGATTTATTTCAATTGGATATGTACTTCCTAATCTACATTCTGTGTTGCAATTGCTGTAATTCTTGTTTTTCTTACACTGTTCACCAGTTTTATTTTTTATTTCCCTTGTTTATAAGAAATTTCAGTGATTTAAAACTAAAGAGAAAGGGATTTCCCTGGTGGTCCGGTGGTTAAGACTCCATGCTCCCAATGCAGGAGGCTTGGTTTCCATCCCTGGTTGGGGAACTAAAATCCCATATGCTACAGAGTGTAGCCAAAAAAGAAAAAAAAAATGTAGTGAGAAAAGTTCTAGAATCCTAACAGCAGCATTCAGAAACCAGGTTACAGGCTGATATTCCATAAAGCAAGATTCTGTGTAATGGTCAGTCCTGGCTCAGGATCTCTATTCCAGCCCCCAGATCTGGAGCTTCATTTTCCATGGGATTCCTCCAGAAAGCAGTATCTGGAAAGAGAAGAATTTCTGCTTATACTATCAATATTCTCTCTAAGGGATCTTTTTGAACAAATTTTTATTTTTAAATTCTGTACATCGATGTCATGTGGGTCACTTTGCACAACTCTAAAGTTAGGAATTGTTTCCACAGAAGGGCCTTAACATTTCATGACTTTGACATTCAAGAATTTTATTTAGTTTCTGAGAGTCAAAGCAACCTGTATGCTGAATGTAAGAGATGGAGAGATGAGAAATGATGCATTTTGCAAAGAAATATCAAGTTCATCCTCTGGAAATCCAGGTCTTAATAGCCAAAACCAAGTTATTTTCATCAAGCAGGCCCTGCTCAGCAAAGAGGACTTATCACAACTCAACATCACTGACCCTCCTGAGGTTGCAACTCGATGTTTTTTTACTGTACTTCATTTCTCTGAACAGATGCGTGAAAGAGGAAAGTATCTGGCATTTAATCAATGAATATGGAACGCATTGGGTTTAAGAAAAATGAACAGATGCATTCTTGAGATGCACTAAAGTATGACAGCTGTGCAGATCTCCACAAGAGAGGTGAGGACCAGTCCCATTAAATTGCCAAGTGAGATAATCTACTTTTCCTAGGAACTCCCAGAAAGGCACTCAAGTGTGGTTGACATTGCTTTAACACTTCAATACATTAACTCACATATGTTAATGACCCAATGGGATTTTGCATCTGAACTCTGTGACCAGAATGAGTCGAAACCTCATCTTACTTTTAGCTCCTCTCTCTTTACCAGCATCCTGGACCCCAGGACAAGTTAGTCTGGCATAATGTTGTCGATTTTTTTGGTTTGGCTACCAAAAGAATGGCTTAAATAATTTCTTCAGTTATGTAGTGGCTTGCCTATTAAAATCCAGTTTGGATTCATGACCATAGCTGTGAGTTCTGGCTTTCACTTATATGTGACCCAAGATTTCGTGGAGTTTCCTTTTGTACATGAACAAGGACATACATGACTGGAGAAGAGTCCTGATAAAGGGGAAAGGTTTCTGCCAAGTTTTTTCTTTAGGAAAGGCTGCCTTCTAAGCAGGATTTTGACTGGAGGAAAGAGGAAGGTACCATCAAAGCCTGGGCTCTTCTAGTGGTGAAAGAAAGCACCATTAGGTCTGTGGTCAAATTACTTAAAATTAATAATAAATCAGACCCCATACTGCTGTTTGGGGGTATAATCCGTGTGCTTCCAGCGGCGAGGAGCCTTTCACCGGCAACATAAAGAGCCAGGTTGGAGAACAATCCAGCTTCTCTCTTTAAGGTAGCAGCATTCTTCCCCAACTGGCTATGTCTCAATAGAGTAGAGTGTCGTAGTCGGCAGGATTCGAACCTGCGCGGGGAAACCCCAATAGATTTCTAGTCCATCGCCTTAACCACTCGGCCACGACTACTTGGGCAGTGGTAAGGTCATTGGTCTAAGTAACTGTAGAGAACTTCAGTTCTCTTCAGAATGTCACATTTTCTATCAAAGTGTATTTTTATTAAGCAGTTTCTTGCTCTTTGGCATCATTTAGACACATAGGCTATTGTGTCAAATGGGCAGGTAACACTTCCTCCTCAAACTGCAAGGATACCTTATTCTGATGGTCTGAAGGGAGGAGACTAATGTTTTGTTGTTTGCTTTTTTATTGCTTCCTTTGCTGTGCAGAAGCTTTTTAATTTGATATAGTTCCACTTTTTTATTTTTGCTTTTGTTGCTTTTATTTTTGGTGCCAAATCCAAAAAAATCATCACAAAAACCTATGTCAAGGAGCTTAAAATGACTTACAGACTTGAAAGTAAGATCTAAAACCATAAAACCATTGGAATGGGAGGAAATATTTGCAAACATATGTCTGATAAGGGTTTAATATCCAAAATATAGAAAGAACTCATACAAGTGAAAGGCAAGAAAACCATCTGATTTTAAAATGGATAAGATCTGAATAAATCTGTTTTCCAAAGACATACATATGGCCAACATGTACATGAAAAGATGCTCAACATCATTAATCATCAGATGAATGCAAATCAAAACTACAATGAGATGTCATCTCACATCTGTTATAATGCCTATCATCCAGAAAACAAGAAATAACAAATATTGGCAAGGATGGGGACCTCTGTGCACTGTTGGTGGGAAGATAAGTTGGTGCAGCCACTATGGAAAATGTATGGAGATTGCTCAAAAAATTAAAAATTGAACTATCATATGATCCAGCAATTTCACTTCTGGATATTTATCTGAAGAAAATGAAAACATTAATTTGAAAAGTATATATGCACTCCCATGTCATTGCAGCACTGTTTACAACAGCCAAGGTATGAAAACCTCTGTCCATCAATGGATGAAGGAATAAAGAGGTTATAGTATATATACAATGGAATATTATTCAGCCATAAAAAAGAATAAAATTTTGCCATCTATTGCAACATGGATGGACCTTGAGGGAATGATGCTAAGTGAAATAAGCCAGACAGGAAAGACAAATACCTTTTATATGTGGAATCTAAAAAAAGAAAAAATAACAAGTTTATAGATACAGAGAACAGATGAGTAGTTACCAAAGGTAAAGGTGGGCTAGGGCAAGTGGGAGAAATGGAGGAAGGGGATCAAAAAGGTAAATAATTTTTTAAAAAAATTTAGGGATGTATCCACTACCATCAAACCTTTCTACAGAGGACAGGTACTAGAGAACTTCCCAAGGACCCTGGCTCTCTCTTCACCAATCTGTTTCTTAGGGGGTTTTGTAAGGAAGCCCTCCAGGGAGATAATAGAGGGAAGATAAGTGGGTGTCACATGTGATAAATCCATTGCAAGTTCCCTATGTGTTTTAAAACAATCTAAGATATCAATATCTTTCTCTACCTCATAACAAAGAAATCTTGGCTTCTTCATTTACTGTAGTTCTACTGACTTCAGGTTACAGTCAACTTACTATGCACACTGTTATAATTCCCAGCTGTTCTAGCTAACACACTAACTTAAGATTCTCCATTAAGTGTACCCATATGGATAAATTTGATTTAGTTATACACTGTGTTTCTTTTTTCCTGATCTAGCACTCCCCCACACACTACTCTGGTTTCCTTTTGATATGAATTAGCATTATATTACAATTCTTTCAGTATGTAAAATAGAAATATTTAGTGATTCCCTGAGTCCTATAGTCAGCACAAGGTGGTGGGGGTAGGTCTTGAAAAAAATCAATATCCTCAAGCAAGGTAACTACTTCATGTGAGATTTTTACCTGGTTTTTAAGCAAGGATAGGCTGCTACTGCTGCTGCTAAGTCCCTTCAGTCGTGTCCGATTCTGTGTGACCCCATAGGTGGCAGCCCACCAGGCTCCTCCGTCCCTGGGATTCTCCAGACTAGAACACTGGAGTGGATTGCCATTTCCTTCTCCAATGCATGAAAGTGAAATGTGAAAGTGAAGTTGCTCAGTCGAGTCCAACTCTTTGCAACCCCCATGGACTGTAGCCTACCAGGCTCCTCTGTCCATGGGATTTTCCAGGCAAGAGTACTGGAGTGGGTTGTCATTTCCTTCTCCAAGGATAGGCTAGTGTTTTGGAATAGAGGGTAGGCTGCCTCTGCTGGCAAGAATATTTTTAGAAAGGAAGCATCACTGACCGTGGTACTTGAATTGATCCAAATACACCAAAATGTCCCCTTTCCATTCTCAGGTACCCTTCTTTCCGAAGAATAAGGAGGAGGGGTGGGTGGAGAGAGGAAGAGAGAAGAGAAAAAGGGGGGAAAGAGAGCCCTAGTGTTTGTGGAGTGTCTTCCTTAAGAGCACTGGTATTTGTGGAGCGTCTTCCTTAAGCACGGTACTTACCATGGTAAAACATAGCAAAGAAGACCTTACCTTCTTTTACATAAAGTAAAGAGATTGAGGTACAGAGTAGTTTTACATCTTGAAAATTATACAGTTAGACATTCACAGAGTTAAGAATTCAGTCCCAGAGTGTCTCTGTTTCCCCTCCTACCATGCTGGTTCCACTGTGCCAGCAGAAGTAGAAGGTAGCTCCCTGAGGACTCTACTGCCTATAGCAGTTGTTGACATTGTTAGGTTGTTTCTCCATTTTTTGAAATCGAGTATTGGAGTTGAATTAGTAAATGTTTTTATTATGGAGTCCTATATTTTAAAAAAGCATTGTGGACATCCTTAGTATAGGAATCAGTGCCAACTGAGGTCCTTTGTACCTATCAAGTTTTCATGGCTTTATAAGTAAATGAACTCAGGGAAGGTGAGAAAATGTGTACCTACAACGAAGGGTTTTGAGGCCCCAGGGATATACATCGACTAGGAAGCAGTCTCTGATAATGGCATTCATGCAGGACTCTGCATAAACTGTATCTTTGGTGGACATGAAAATATGGCCTTTCCCTAAACTTCTAAGGAGTTAAGATTTCGAATTACAATCAGGCAGTTGGTCTCTTCATAAAAGCAGTTTATCTGTTAGACTGAAGTATCAGCAAACATAAGAACATAACAAAGAAAGAAAAGGTATGGGTAGGTCACTTTTCCCCCTTTATTTTAGCGATTTGCTTTTCCAGATTGCTCACTAACATCTATTGGTAACTGAAAATTCAGCTAAGAAAAAAAATAGATAGCTAAAATAAGAATAAGAATTTCAGCTATTAACATAGAGTGAAAAATCTCCTTAATATGCTTTATATGTTGAAATATTATGAATCAATTAAAGTGTGGGTGGATTTTCACTATTTCAAGGGCTTCAATAATTAATAATGTGGGAAAACAGTAATTTGTATGTATTTTATGTAATATTAATAATTAGTAAAAATTCAATTAGTTAATATAAAATTAATATAACGAGGGCATTCTTTAGCTAATAGCAGTAGAAAGAACATCATACATATTCCCAACGAGCATTTACAACATTTTCATTAGAATACGATGAAGAATAACAAGGATGTGACTGCATCTTAAATCTTTTTTTTTCATCTTAAATCTTTACTTCTAGAATATTTTAAAAACAAATTAAAAAACTAGTTTTACTTTTGGCCTTGAAGTTGTACTTTAAAATTCTTCCTATTTGGTATCAAGACAATTTAAAACAGAATGTATACTTGGCCATTTTAAACTTTCACAAGATAGAAAAACTCCAAAATGATCTACTAAAGTCTATAGAGAAAAGGCAAAATGTGAATTGCAGATTCCCTGTCAACTCTCCCTAAAAGAAAAGCTGGATTGACAAGTAAATAAAGTCAGAAAGTAGAAGTACCTAGGTTCCACCGAGATTTGAACTCGGATCGCTGGATTCAGAGTCCAGAGTGCTAACCATTACACCATGGAACCCCACCGCTAGCAAACTTGGTAGCACTCCTTCCTGATACCATACAGTTTCAGTTCTGCCATAACACGTCCTCTGAGAAGCCGAAATTTGCATCCTAATCCTTGTTTTCTCTATCTGCCTCCATAGCACACACACCTTTTCTTGCGCGCACCAGAGCCCTAGTGCAAAACTCAAGAGCAAATCGGTTTCTTGGGATAGAAGTGGTGCTTTCTCGCGCTCCTCTCTGCTTTTTCTGCAGCTCGCGGGGCGGCTCTCCGCGCGACCACAGTCAGCCGGGCTGCGCAGATACAGTGGCCGGAACTCCGATACGGTGTTTGCAGAGCCGCGCTCCCTGCTGGCGTTGTCAGAGGAACAGCGGGGCTCGCTGCATCCCGAGTGTTTGTCCCGAGTTCTCGACTTCGAACGTAAGGGACGTTCTTGGAAGTTGAATTTCGTGATACATAAATTGTGAATGACTTCATTTGACGTGGTGTGCCAACCAGTCCTGGCGTTATGGCAGGGGCGGACCGGGGGCGGAGAGAGTGGGATGCCAAGAGATGACTTCTGTTTCTCGGAACGCTTCCACCTCGTGGAGACCAAGGGTAAAGCACTTTGAATGTTTTCAAAACAGGGTTTTGTAACTTGTTTCTCACTGAGAAAGCTATTGTTCAGTCGCTCAGTGTCAGACTGTTAGCGACCCCATGGACTGCAGCACACCAGGCATCCCTGTCCTTCACTAAACCCCTGTCCCGAAGTTTGCTCAAACTCATGTCCATTGAGTCGGTGATGCCATCCAACCACCTCTGTCGCCCCCTTCTCCTCTTGCCCTCAATCTTTCCCAGCCTCAGGGTCTTTTCCAATGAGTTGGCTCTTTGCATCACGTAGCCAAAGTATGAGTTTCAGCTTCAGCATCAGTCCTTCCAATGAATCGTTAGGGTTGATTTCCTTCAGGATTTACTGGTTTGATCTCTTTGAGGTCTTCTCCAGCACCACAGTTCCAAAGCTGTGACCTACCTCTTTCACGGGCAGTGAAGTTTTCCTGATGTCAAGCAGGAGACGTGACAGGACTGTTTATCGCCTTAGGGGAATGCAACAGCAGGAAATGGAAGAATCCAGACTGTCAACACAAAGGGTTGAGGAGAAAAGCAAACGTCTTTACTAAAAGTAAATAATTGTAGCTATGCGGATTTGAACCTTCCCAACAAAAGCCCCGGAGAAGTATCGGCATTCAGCCAAGACAGTTTGAGTTGCATAAAGATGTCTGAAATACGGAAGAAATGCTTCCAGGTTGAAGAGGCTGCACTGTAACTGCCCCCTCTACCTCGCGTAACATCTCCTGGCAGTAGCAGTTGTCTCCTCCACAACTCCAGATCCTGCCAGACATGCCTAATGCCAGAAGGTGATTCCACCCCCTGGGTTCTGATTTCCCATTAGAGACACCCAGATTTAAGTTCTCATGAGGTCTCTGTTTCCTGGTTATACCTTCCCACCACCAACTATAATGCATTTCTGAAAAGATATTTACTAACTCCATAAATGATTTAGTTTAGTCAGGTAGAGCTTTCTAGAGTGGAAATCACTTTATCTTAGAACTTGGTGACTCCTTTGTCTTCTAGATATTGCTGTGGTGATGAAGTTAAATGCCATTCTTTTTTTTTTTAAACCTTTATTGAATTTGTACAATATTGTTTTATGTTTTGGGTTTTTGGCTGTGAGGAATGTAGGATCTTAGCTCCCTGACCAGGGATCAAACCCACACCCCTTGGATTAGAAAGTGAAGTCTTAATCACTGGGCCACCAGGGAAATCCCTTAAATGCCATTCTTAAATAAAGTAGACTCTTGGGTAGATTCTTGGTCTTTGTTGTTCATGTTGAGAAATAGGTGGAACTTTTAGGTCTGCTGAATTTGGGGGGGGGGGCATTTATAAGTAATTGTCACCCTTTATTTTCTTTGTTGTCTTGTCCTGGAACACTTTCAATCAGACATAGTTGGACTTCCTAGAACGAGCTTTTAATTTATCTACCATTATCCTATTTTCCATCTTTCTTTTCTCTTTCTCTTTATGAGAAAATTTTCCAACTTTATTCTCCAACTCTCCCATCAAACTTTTTCCTTTCATCACAGTTTTTAAAAATTTCAAGAGTTCTTGTTCTCTTGATGCTCTTTCAAAAATAACAGCATCCTATTATTGTCCCATAGGTGCAAAATGTTCTCTTATTTCTCTGAGAAAATTAATAAAACTTTTTTTCCCTTCTGTTATTTACTAGTTTCTAGTTCCATCAGGCTCTTTCTTCTATTTATTTGCTTTGGTACATATCTTTCCTCAGAATTCTAGTGGCCCCTTAGCAGTCCAATCCTATTTAAGAGGTAGCCTGCAAAACCTAATTGGTATTATGAACCTGATACACCAGTAGATGGACCCATTTTAGACTGATTGTGTATGACAAACCATTGCAATCAGGATGCCTGATATGTCCTCTGTGGTTTGGTTTTTCCATGACAGTTTTCTCAGAGAGTAATTTCCTTTAATCTTGGTTGTTTTTTTTTTTTCCAATTCTTATTAGCTTTTCAAAGGATCTGAAATATCCTTTATAGATGTTAACACCTTTATAATTGGTAGCTTTCCACCTTGCAGACAGCAAGGTTTCAGCTTTTTTCACTCTAACTCAGTTACTATTCATCGAACTCTTTTCTGCCTCCCCAAATGTTGCTGGTAATTGTAATGTTCACCTCAACCCATGTTCCAGCCTCCATAGTACAGAGTTGTCTATGGGAATAAGTTACCCAGCCAGCATCTATATCTGCATCTCAATTTGCATAACAATCTGCATAACAGTTTGCATCTCAGGGTTGGCTGAGTGATCAGTCATAACAAACAGATTATGAATGCAAAAGTAACATGTACCCCTAGACTTTAAAGAAGTGTGGACTTTCTCCAGCCTTACGAGATAGCAGATCCTTAAGATGGAAGAAGCCTGGGTCCCTGAATCACCACAAGGGCAAAAATAGGCTCCCCTTTCTTTGCTGACTCGAAAGTCTACAATGGACTCTTACATGAGTAAGAACTAAATCTCAATTGCATCAACATACTGAAATTTGGGGAAGCAAACAATGTTTCTTACCATCTGTCATTTTCTTTCATGCTCTTTTCATCATTGTGGGATTACTTCTTTTTTGATTATTTTTATTGTTAACTTATTAGCATCATAAGAAAACAAAGATAAAGCCCTGGGTTTCACCATTGTAGCAAACATAATCCCTTTGAAAATGACCACTTGAGCTAAATGTTTGATTACAGAGTAATACGAAAGCCTTGTATCTAGAGATTGTATTTCTCTTGTTCCAGCAATAAAATTACTATTTCTGCTTCTTCTTTTTTAAAACTTGAGTAATGATGTCTGCTTCACATTAGAAAAACAAAGAAAAAAAAAATAACCCACAATCACACAACCAAGAAACCACACTAGGAACACTTCAGTGTATTTTCTCTCACCCTCAAATATTTTACATAATTGAGGTCATATAGCATACACATTTTTTATCCTACTCTTTTCATTTAACATTATATCTTGTGCTTTTTCCCTGAGCCATTCACAACTTCTTACAAAATATTGTCTTTAATGGCTTGGTAATATTCTTCCAGGTATATATAACCCAAGTTATATAATCATCCCTCTCTCCATTGTTGGAGATGTTTATTTTATTGTTATAACTAAAAGTATCATATATGTCTTTGCACATAAATGATTTCCTTTAGTTTGGATTACTTCCCTAGGAGAGTTTTCTCCAAAATTAGTTTACTATATGAAAGGGAGTAACTACTGGATGGATCAAAAAGTTCATTCAAGTTTTACAGAAATGCCTGAATGAACATTTTGACCAACCCAATATTTGTATGAGGCTCTCTGGTGGAGTTTAGAAGTGCTAAAGTGGCAAGAAGGATCTTGTTTCAAGCATAAACAGACAGGAGCAATGCTTCATAGGGCTGTCTTAACAAATTACTGTTAAAGTGAGTGGCTTAAGACAGCAGTAATTTATTCTTTCCCAGTTCCAGAGGCCAGAAATCTAAAGTTGTGTGCAAATTGGTTCTAGAAGGTCTGAGGGAGAATCTGTTTCATGGCTCTCTCCTAGCTTCTGGTGGTTGCTAAAAATCCCTGTAGTTCCTTGATTTGCAACTGCATTATTCCAATCTCTGCCTCCCTCTCACATGGCCTTTGTACCTGTGTGTCTATTTTTATGTGTGTTTCAAATCTTCCTCTCCTTATAAGGACCATATCATTGGATTTAGGGCCTTAATCCAGTATGACTTCCTCTTAACTTGATATTCTTGGCAAAGAATATACTCAAAGTCATATTCACAGGTACCTCAGCTTAGGATTTCAACATTTCTTATTGGGTGACACAGTTCAACCCACCACAGGAAAAACTGTCTCTTTGCCTGCCCTAAATGACAAGATATGGGAGAGCTTTAGTTATGAGAGTTTGAGGGCCTCAGCCATGAAAGGCATTCTCCCTTTGTATCTGAAAGTCTGTCTAAATCTACTTGATGGTGCTTTTGGCAAAGTACTTCAACTCTCAGAAGTCAATCCTATAGTTCTAAATTCCTCATTAAAAATAAAAAAAGGAAAAAGAATCCAGTTCTAGCGGGTTTAATTGAGTTAAGTCTCTAAATCCACAATCCTATTAATACAGTTAGTCTGGCATTCATGACCTAGTGTATTACACACATGGTCATGTGGGTTATTTTTATTTTATTGGTTTGTTTTTCTATACCGTGGCTGTCCTCAAGCTGTTACATAAGCTGCTTTTCCCTAAGGCTCCTGGCAGTGCCTGGGCTGCGGGCTTTCCTCTCAGGGGAAGAAGAAAAGGAGTGAGGAGTTGAAGATTTTCCCAGCATGAGGGTTGCAGATCTTCCCAGCATCTTTTTCTTCAGCTCCTGGACCTTCCCCATTCTCTCACCCCGCACTCTGGCTCAAATCGGGTTTCGAACACTTTTCTTAAGACAGGGAAAGGTCAACGCAGTTGAAGGTTATCGGAGATACTTCTGTTTTAGAGCTTAACGCTGAGAGCAAACGCGACTGACTGCACGCTTTCCGATTTCCCCAAATTTCTTCCAACCCGTTTCCAGTCCCATTGGCACTTGCAGGTGTGAGACTACTAGGGTCACCCTCAGTTCTAGGGCATAGAAAATTCGAATCCCTTATCTTAGAATGATTCTTTGAATTCCATCTTCCTCCACTGAATTTCGATTTGCTATGGATGACTTATTTCATCTGAACGTGAGAAGTCTCGAATGGGCTTAGGAAATTCTTTGTTACCACGCCAGTTATACACCAAAACAACTTTCACTATGCTTTGGTGCCTAGTGATTAAATGGCATACCACTCGCTGTACCTTCAAATTCATTAACAATAAAACACTCCCAGCAGGTAGTCGTGGCCGAGTGGTTAAGGCGATGGACTTGAAATCCATTGGGGTTACCCCGCGCAGGTTCGAATCCTGCCGACTACGGTTTTATCCGCACACGGAAGGTTACCGAAGACTCTCACGTCAATGACACAATCAACTGAAACCGCTCTGCAGTCACTCAACTCAGGTAGAACAACCTGCCAATTCCAGGGACTATAGTGTCTGAAACATTGACGTCAGTCTGAAATGCAGCAGTAAATCTACTACTGGGTGAAGATAATATTAATCCTGATTTGAGGAAGGCGACTTACTTTTCCTTATTTACTGGTCATGCCAACTTGGGTCCTCAGCATCAAACTCAGATTCCATCCTCTTCTAGGGTGGAGGTGCTTTCACAGCTGCTATCTGTTCTAGGGAACTCAAGATTTATAAAAATAGTATATTCTCTAACAGCTGCGATTTTTGAACCCTTACTACAGGCACTGAATTGGCATTACATGGATTGTCTCACTTAATCATCAGTTTAACCCAATCAGGTAGATAATATTAGCACCATTTTAAAGATGAAGAAACAGGATTGACTTGCACAATAATACACTGTAAAATGGTATCTGAACCATCAGCATCCTTTTAAAAATTTTTGTTGGAGTATAGTTGATTTACAATGTTGTGTTAGTTTCTGCTGTACAGCAAAAGTGATTCAGTTATATATATATATATATATATATATATATATATATATATATATATATATATATATATATATACATTTATCAATTCTTTTTAAGATTCTTTTCCCATATAGGTCATTACAGAGTATGGAGTAGTTTCCTGTGCTACACAGTAGTGTATATATGTCAATCTCAATTTTCCAATTTATCCACCCTCACCCCACAATCTGGTAACCACAAGTTTGTTTCTTACATTTGTGACTCTATTTCTGTTTTTTAAATTAGTTCATTTGTACCTTTTTTTAGATCCCACATATAAGCAATATCATATATTTAATCTTACTTCACTTAATATGATAATCTCCATATCCATCCATGTTGCTGCAAATGGCATTGCTTATTTCTTTTTCATGACTGAGTATTCCATGGTATATATACACCACATCTTCTTCATCCAATCCTTTGCTGACGCACATTTATGTTGCTTCCATGCCTTAGTTATTGTAAACAGTGCTGTGGTGAACACTGAGGTGCATGTGTCTTTCTGGATTATAGTTTTCTCTGGATTTATGCCCAGGAATGGGATTGCTGGATCATATTGTTAGTTTACTTGTAGTTTTTGAAGGACCCTCATAATACTGTTCTCCATAGTGGTTGTCACCCTGCTTATTCAACTTATTTGCAGAGTACATCATGAGAAACACGGGGCTGGAGGAAGCACAAGCTGGAATCAAGATTGCCGGGAGAAATACCAATAACCTCAGATATGCAGATGACACCACCCTTATGGCAGAAAGTGAAGAAGAACTAAAGAGCCTCTTGTTGAAAGTGAAAGAGGAGAGTGAAAAAGTTGGTTTAAAGCTCAACCTTCAGAAAACTAAGATCATGGCACCCGGTCCCATCACTTCATGGCAGGTAGATGGGCAAACAGTGGAAACAGTGGCTGACTTTATTTTTCTGGGCTCCAAAATCACTGCAGATGGTGACTGCAGCCATGAAATTAAAAGACGCTTACCCCTTGGAAGGAAAGTTATGACCAACCTAGACAGCATATTAAAAAGCAGAGACATTACTTTGCCAACAAAAGTCCATCTAGTCAAGGCTATGGTTTTTCCAGTAGTCACGTATGGATGTGAGAGTTGGACTGTAAAGAAAGCTGAGCACCAAAGAATTGATGCTTTTGAACTGTGGTGTTGGAGAAGACTCTTGAGCGTCCCTTGGACTACAAGGAGATCCAACCAGTCCATCCTAAAGGAGATCAGTCCTGGGTGTTCATTGGAAGGACTGATGTTGAAGCTGAAACTCCAATACTTTGGCCACCTGATGTGAAGAGCTGACTCATTTGAAAAGACCCTGATGCTGGGAAAGATTGAGGGCAGGAGGAGAAGGGGACGACAGAGAATGAGATGGTTGGATGGCATTATCGACTCGATGGACATGGGTTTGGGTGGACTCAGGGAGTTGGTGATGGACAGGGAGGCCAGGCGTGCTGCAGTTCATGGGACTGAGTGACTTAACTGAACTGATAGTGGTTGTATCGAGTTACATTCCTCCCAACAATGTAGGAGGTTCCCCTTTTCCCCACTCCCTCAACAAACAAGCATTGATTGTAGATTTTTTGATGATGGTCATTCTCACTGGCATGAGGTGATACCTCATTGTACTTTTGATTTGCATTTTTCTGATAATTAGGATGTTGAGCATCTTTTCACGTGCTTTTTGACCATCCATGTGTCTTCTTTGAAGAAATGTCTATTTAGATCTGCTCATTTTTTGACTTTTTTTTTGTCGAATTTATTAAATGTGGTTGTAAACATTTATTTGTGTTTTACAGTCAATTCAGGGAATATGAATTCAGAAACTCAGTACTTTGATTCCCATGCAGAAGAAAGTGGGGAAATAAGATCCAGGTAGGAGTAGAGAATACGTGGAAAAGTAAAAAGGAGAAAGGGGTAGGGGAGAAGGAAGTATAGGAGATGGAAGGGATGGAGCAGGAGAGAAGCCAGCAGGGTGCCAAATACAGGAATGTCCTCATCCCTCTTGGATACTCTTATTCTGAGCTTTCTCTGTCATTGAAGCCCCTTAATCCCTTCACTCTTGTTCTGACAAGCATCTGTGCACCATCTCCACTCTTCAAAATCAGCCCCAGATATCAATGCACTACTAAAGTCCACCTCCTCTACAAAGGCACTTGGATTGTTTACAGTTTTGGCTATTTTAAATGTTGCTGCTATGAATATTGTTATATATGTTTTTCAGTCAGTACAAATAAGGATTTTTGATGGGTGGAAACACTTAAGGATGGAATTGCAGAGTCACAGTAATTGTGTATGTTCAAGCTTTAGTATATAATGCCAAAACACTTTTGTAAGTGATTGAACCAATTTATATTCCCAAGTATGAGAGA